>CP049707.1:4422103-4485083 GCA_004148225.2 Heterodera glycines | reverse complement strand
TGAAAAATAAAAAGCGAAAAGCGAAATTTGCGAAACTGGAAATTGCGAAATGAAAAAAAGCGAAATGCGAAAAGCCAAAAATATGCGAAAAGTGAAACGCGAAATTTTTTTCAAAATTTTTTACCAATAGTAAAATCATAGAGGTTAAAATTCCAAAAATCAAGGTAATGAGGGTCCGGCGGTGTCGTCAGGCGCCGCCGGAAATTTTTTGGAAATTGTAATAAAATATGATAGGAAAAGTTGCAAAAATTTCAAAAAATTTACTATTTTTTTCAAAAAATAGTAAAAAAGGCATGAAAAAGGCACAAAGGTCAAAAAAGGCAACAAAATTACGTGTCCGGCATAAGGCACTAAAATCGCAAAAAAAAGGCAAAAAAATGCACCAAAAAGTTCAAGATATAAGCTTCAAACCAAGTTAAAAACTCGTTTTTCGTGCGTATTAGGCCATAGCAAGTTAGAAAAAAGGTAATTATTAATCCTGCAGCCCAAAATAATAAATAAACGGAAGCATTCTTTTAAAAATTTAAATTTTCAAATATATTCATTCTTAAAAATTTTTTTAAATGTCTATCTTTGTGAATGAGTAATTGGTATTGTTTTTTTAAATTAATTTTTTTTGTCAATCGATTATAATTTTAATAAAATTTGTTGAATAATAGTGAAAATTATATAAAAATGTAATTTTTGAATGCGCATCAAAGTCGCGGCGCAAATATCCCCGGCGCAAGTGCCCATTTTTGTTGTCCGGCGCAAAAGTCGCATTATGCTTAGGAAAACTGTGCCCAAAAATCTAATTAAACAAAGTGAATGTTTATCAAAGTTTAAAATTTATTAATTGTTTTAATTTTTACAAATTAAATCCAAATTTGTTGTGCAGGCAGTGAATGATTGGGGCGAACGAATGCTTTTCTTGCGCGACTCCAAACATTTTGTTGACCGTCCAATGAAAAATGATGCCAAGAATTTGGTTGAACAATTCAAAACAATGTTCAATGTGACGGAATGGAAGCAATTTATGGTGTCGAAAATGAACGAAACCCAAGTGGACAATTTGTCCAAATTTATACGGCAAAATTTTGGGACGGCCGACAGCGCATTAACGGAGTGAATTTTGAATTGGCATTTTTAAATTTAAAAATATTTTAATAATATTTATTAAATATTGGGAATATTATTTTAAAAATGCCTCAAATATTTTTTGTACCGAAAAACCCAATTTAAGAGTAAACCGATAAATAAATGTTATAAAATTAAGGCATTTGCCGGAAGATTGGGTCGAAAATCCCCAAAATCTAAAGAACATCAAAGACAAGAATTTGAAGCAATGGGCCATTGAATTGAACAAAATGTGGAAGGAATTGAGCAAAAAAATGCCAAACGATGTAAAAAATCCAATTAATTAATGCGCATAATAAATTAAAAATTTAAAAGATGAACAACAAGGACAATCAAAGGCATTCACTGATTTATCTATCCGATCCTTTTTTCGTGCCCGGAGGGCGATTTCGCGAGTTTCGCTATTGGGATTCCTTTTGGATTGCGCGGGGGCTGCTCGCATCAGGTGGAAAGTGATCAGAAAAATGAAAATTTATTTAAAAATCTAAATTATAAATTAAACTTTTTTCAAAAATTTTTCATATATATTTTTGACTATTTAAAAAATTAATTTTAAATTACATATTAGGAATGGAAAAATCCGTTAAAAATATGTGCAAAAACTTTGCGGAATTGGTCAACCGTTTTGGTTATGTGCCCGCCGGTGGACGCATTTATTACAGCAAACGATCGCAGCCGCCATTCCTCACTTAGTGTGTCTCTATATTTGACACACATTAGTGTCTCACACGAAAGTCACAGAACAAAACCAAAAGCATGACACACATTAGTGTCTCACACGAAAGTCACAGAACAAACCACTAATGTTTTATCAAAAGCATGACACACATTAGTGTCTCACACGAAAGTCACAGAACAAACCACTAATGTTTTATCAAAAGCATGACACACATTAGTGTCTCACACGAAAGTCACAGAACAAACCACTAATGTTTTATCAAAAGCATGACACACATTAGTGTCTCACACGAAAGTCACAGAACAAACCACTAATGTTTTATCAAAAGCATGACACACATTAGTGTCTCACACGAAAGTCACAGAACAAACCACTAATGTTTTATCAAAAGCATGACACACATTAGTGTCTCACACGAAAGTCACAGAACAAACCACTAATGTTTTATCAAAAGCATGACACACATTAGTGTCTCACACGAAAGTCACAGAACAAACCACATGACACACATTAGTGTCTCACACGAAAGTCACAGAACAAACCACTAATGTTTTATCAAAAGCATGACACACATTAGTGTCTCACACGAAAGTCACAGAACAAACCACTAATGTTTTATCAAAAGCATGACACACATGGCTGAACCCCGCTTCGCAAAAATTTCTGTATGTGTAGTGTGGGCAACTATGGTAATCGTAAATAAAATTTTTTTATTTTATTAGGAACTCAACTTTTGGCAAACAAAGCGAACAGTTGAAGTTAAAGTGAAGGGAAAGAAAATGATGTTCTACCAGTACAGGGCGGATACAAAAGTCGGTTCCCATTACAGTATAATTTTCAAATTTACTGTAAATTAGCTGCCCCGTCCTGAGGCATTTTGTCACGACGTGAAGCTTGTCAAAGACATTGCCGATCCCATGGAAAAGGCAAAGATTTGGCACGAAATCGCATCGGCATCCGAATCGGGATGGGATTTTAGTTGTGAGTTTTCGAAGGGGTGAGCTGAGCAAAAACTAATTCATTCAAAACCAAAGCGCTGAAATAAGAAAATCTTTGAAAACAACAATCGAGAATAGTCATTAAAAGTTTAGCCCGATGGATAAGAAAAGATGAGCAGGATAAAGAAAGGCCGTGGAAACTGACCAATTTGATGACAACAAAAATTGTGCCGGTGGATTTGAATGCGTTGATTTGTGGCAATTTCGAAATGATGGCACATATGTACCTTCAAATTGGTGATGCGGAAATCAAAATAACTCTAATTATTTCCAATTGACTGAAAAAAAAATTAATTCAAGGCAACAAAGCAAAGTCCAGGGAATACCATGCAAAACACCAACTGTTTTTGGAGGATTTCAAGCATCTGTTCTACAACAAAGAACACGGCATTTGGTACGACTTCAACTTGGAAAGCGGCACATCGAATGAGGCGTACTACGGTAGTGCGGCGATGCCATTGTTCACGCGCTGTTACGATGTCAGCGATTTGGGCACGGCCGAGCGAATGTTCGCGCGGATGGAGCGATTGGACACGGCGACGAACAGGAAATTGATCAGCCACCCGTTTGGTGTGCCGGCAAGGTGGTGAGGGGTTTTGGAAGTGTTGAACTCCTTCCAACTGATTTTTAAAGGTTTAAAAATTTACACCTCTAAAATAGAATTTTTGACGGGACAGGGCCATTTGGGCGCAGCCGTATTAGGATTTTCTTAATTTTTCGTAGTTTTCTTAAATTTTTAATTTAAAATTTAAAAATATATTTCAAACTTGGACAAAAAGTCGAATGTCCAAATTAAAGTATTTTCCGGTTGGTCACGCCATTTTTTGGATTTGTATTTAATAAATGACCAATTTTTCAGCTTAATCAATGACTCGTCACAACAATGGGACTTCCCAAACATTTTTCCGGTAAAAACTTTTTGAGGATTTCACAGGAAATTTTCTCATTTATCCAAATTATGGATTTCAAAAAAAAATTTCGAAACCGGAGAAATCTCTCGAGTCGACCTGGGGAAACATGAAAATAAAAAAATATTAAACATTTTTTTATACAAAGTTGGACAGTATTCATGCCAAATGAGTGTTAGTCATGAATTTAAAAAATCTCAAAATTTTCTTCAGCCTTTACAACACATGCTTATTGAGGGTCTGCGCCGGTCAGGCACTAAAAAGCAAGTTTTTTATTGTTTTAAAAAATATTTGGAAATGAATTTAATTTAAAAAACAACTACAAAAATTTAGAATGAAAGGTAAAGCATTTGAATTGGCACAAAAGTGGGTGTCCGCCAATTACAAACTTTACCAGAACAACAAAAATTGTGGGAAGAAAATGTGGGAAAAGATTTCAGCGGATGCAGCCAGGCCGGGCAGAGGCGGAGAATACAATGTTCAAGTGAGGAGGAGGGGGTGAAAATTACTACTGTAGTTCAATGTCCGGTAATACTGTGCTTTATCCCCCTTTTTTTGAAAAAATTTTTATGTTTCCAAAAGTCATGAAATCATGTTTCCAAGGTTTTCGGAGTTGCTGATCATGAATCCGGCATTCTTTTGGGACAATTCCGAATTCTAGACCCGACTTCGAAACATGTTTTCATGACTTTTGGAAACATAAAAAATTTTTCGAAAAAAGGGGGGGGGTGGACAAAGCACAGTATTACCCAATGTCCAAGTGAGAGGGAGAAAGTGAAAATTACTACTGTAATTAGACAATATCCATGTGAAGGGAGGGTGTGCTGTAGCGTTTCTTAAATCCGCCAATGTGTCCGAAAACAAAAAATTATATATATAAATGCATAACTTAGCTCACTTCATCCAAATTAATTCGACTGATTGAATTTTGAAAAAATATCTGTTAATTTAATTACCCAGTTCAATTTTGGCTGGACAATTGGCACTGTGCTGGACCTATTAGTCACATATTCGGACGAATTGGCGTTGAGCACTGATACTACTGTCTACTGCTTGGAACAAAAAATTGAGGAGGAGCCAAATGAATTTCCAAATAATTTTGTAAATAATTAAAAAAAAAATTTAAATAACGAAATTAATTTTCATGTTTTTTAAGTCGGAGTACAGAGCAGAGAGGCTAACAGCCGCACAGAAGGAAGTTGATATGATGAACACATCATGGGTATGAAATTTGGCGTCATAATGGCCGGGATTTGGGGCAGCTTCTTCCCCCCTCCCCCGAAAATTTAAAATAAAATTTCAAACAAAAAGAGCTTACAAAGAAAAATTGGAAAATTTCAACCGTTTTTTAATTTTGTGAAGAAATATTTTTTATAAAATTCCAGAAAATTTGAAAATTTTTTTGCACCCGTAATTTTTAGGGTCTAAAGCCCGCAAAAGAAGCTTAATATTGAAAAATATGTATTGTATACATAGTATGTATTAAAATCACAAAGAAAATTTGTTTTGCCAATTTATTTTACTTTCAGATTAAACACTCATTTTTCAGGCCGTTGTCAATGAAAGATTTGCACTGATGAAAGATGAGGATTTCTTGAATTTTTTTGGCACTCCTGTCGATGAGACTGTTGAGGAGGACAAAAATGAGAACAACAACATCCATTTGCGATCTGAGCTGAAGGCAGCCGATGGAGAGGAAGACAAAAATGATCTTCCAACAGAATTTGACGCACGCGAAGCATGGAAAGATTGTGCCGAAATCATCCAAAGTGGCTATGCACAAGGTGGATTGGAGGATGATTTGTAGTGCTGTTCGAGACTCTCGAGTCTCGAAGAGTCGTGGGAAATTTTCGGTCCCGAACAGCATTATAAAACTTAGGCTGGTACCGAAACGGCGAGCACCGAACCGTCCTGTTCCGAATTATTTCAACTATTGTGACGTTTTGCCAAAATATGTTAACAAAAATGCAATAAAAACGGAAAATACACTCCTAAGAATTGACCTAAAATTTTCAAAAAATACGCCCCTAAAACTTTTAAAGGAACCGTTATTTCTTGAAAGTTTTTTCATTTACAAAAAATTTCAAGGCGACTGTGGTTCCTGTTGGGCTGTGACAGCTGCCCGAACGCTGACCGACCGAATTTGCATTGCCCGTCTGAAAAAGGGAAAGAAAACGAACAGCAGTGACCCGAGGGCATATGTTTCGGCACAATTCACCATGGAATGCACCCCAGACACAAAAGGGTAAATTACAAATAATGAATTGTTAGGGATTTCAATGTTTTCTAATCCAAAAAAACACAATTTTCTGGATTTTAGGCTGAAATTTAAGGAATTTTAAAGGAATTTACAGTGAGACGGCGCCGGGAGAAGTTTTTGAAATTTTTTTCGGTTTTAACAATTTTTCCACAAAAATAATTATTTTCATGAAAGAAAACTTTACAAAGAAAATCAGCTTTGACACCTTTAAAAGTAGGTAAATGCTGATAAATCAGCACATCTGGCAACACTGGTATTTCATATTTTGGCATTAAAAAACTCTATTAGAACCGCCCCCTTTATTAAAACAACACTTTCGTTTGACTGAAAACTTTCAAAAAAGCTGAGAAAGCTTAAGATCATTTTTAAAATTGTTTTTCCACCATTTTAAATCTCTCGTTGCCTAGTGGCCTTTTTAGAAATAGTCCACCGTATTTCTTTCACTTTAAGGTGCGGTGGAGGAAATCCTTTTTATGCGTGGAAATATTACCGTAATCTGACAGTATCCGGAACCAACCATACGATGAACACGGGCTGCAAACCGTATAAAATGCCTTCACAGTCAAATTGCGTGTTTTCGTGCAACAAAGAATGGCTGCAACAACAATATCCGAATAAAGCAAAAACACCAAAAACGCCTGGGGGGATACCATTGTTTGGAACCACCTGGGAAGTATTCCTAGCTGGTAAGTGTTTTCATCTCAGTCAGTTTATGACATTGTAAAAAATCGAAATAATATTTCAATCAGTCTCTTATGACTGGGCTGGGAATTTAAGTCACGAAAAATTTCCAAAAAGTTGAATAAAAAGTCAAAAAAATATGTCAAAAAAGCACGAAAAAATGCAAAAAATCCTAAAAAAATTAATTTTTGTCCGTCCTGTTCTTTGTGCGGAAGAGTAAAAGATCAACCCGCGGTGGGACTTGAACCCCATCAATCCGTGCCGTGCTCTAATCCACTCTCTTATCTCAATTCCCCTTATCTTTGGGGCGAAATTACTTCCTTTTGTCTCCACTGCCACATAGGCACAAGGAGAGAAAGTGCCGCATTTATCACATGTCTTACTTTTCATAAAATAATTAATTGATTATATAAATGGGTGTCAATGAATAGGCCTTAAGCAAGCCGAAATTCTCTAATTTCCTGGTCAAGAATTACCTCAAAGAAAAATTTTTTTCATTTTTTAAAAATTTTAGCAATATTATTATTTAAAATTACTTCTTATAATTTATGGGTATAATATTTATATGAATTTAGCGAATCGCATAATTAAATTAAATTATTTTAACAATAACTGAGCCTAATTTGGGAACGCCCCACACTGAGTTTTTTTCGCATCACCTAGCACCTAGAAAAACAAGTAAATTGGTTTTTTGAAAAATTTAAGAAAACTGCAAAAAACTAAACATACCTGCCTAATTTGGAAAAGAAATTTTTAGGGGCTGGCGGAATGCATAAAAAGGGGGTGATGGGTTGACCAAGATTTTTCGAAGGGCTCTGAGGGTTAAGAAAGTTCGGGGTGTCACAACAAAAAAAATTTGCGGATCCCGCTGCGGTATTGGGGTAATCCGTACTTTCTTGAGCCGGGATTTTCATCGGATTTCTGCTGTTTTTCAATCAATTTTTTTTCATCACTTTAAGAGGCTACTAGGATGCCAGTAATCACCGGACTCACACAATTAATGGCTTTCAACAGAGAAAAGGAAATGATGCGCGAGATTATGAAAAATGGACCAATCCAAGCATCACACATCATGTACACTGGGTACGGAAGTTGCTGTAAAAACAACGAAATATACGAGGTGGGTTAATCCTGTGCCGGCTCGTTAGTAAAATCTACCAATTTGAACGTTTTTAGGGACGTTTTTCTGACATATTTTCTTAAAATTTAAATAATTTTTTGAAATTTCAAGACAATGGGATCACTTATAAGACAATAGAAAATAGTTATAGGATGGCTCTACTTTAGCGCGAATGGTTCTCGGAAATGATCAAACTCCCAAAAATGGAGTGTCTCTATTTTAAGACCACATATATTTGATTAATTTGCACAATTTCATTAAAATTTAAACAATTAAATTTAAACAATTTTCTCTTTAAACTTTTTTTTTAATTTAGAAATTTGGCCCAAAAAACTCATAAAACCCAATATTTTTTTGTCACTATTTTAGCACTCTGCGAATAGCACATTGAGAAAAAACGTCGCACATTCAGTGAAAGTGTTCGGTTGGGGCGAAGAGAACGGCGTTAAATTTTGGCACGTGGCCAACACTTTTGGAGCGGAGTTAATGACTTTTGAATTTTCAAACAGATAAAAACCATTTATTTTAAGTTGGGGAAATAAGGGAATGTTGCGAATGCGCCGCGGCACGGACGAATGCCACATCGAAACACGCAGAATTTTGTTCGGCACTCCGAAAGTGTGAATTTTCTATACACCAAATTAACATTTATTTCATTCTTTGTCCGTTGCTAAAAACATCTATGGCCAAATTGGTAGGAAAAACACAGCTTTTTTGAGTATTTTGGCATTTATTTTTGTAAATAAACTAAAACTTTTCTAAATTTTCATGATAATTAAGTTTGTAAATTGCCTTTGCGCATTGCATAAAAAGTTATGGTCCACAACATATTTTGTCTTCTCCGCCTCTTTCTTAACCATTCTTCTGTTTCTGCCACCGCATAATTTTACAAAAAATACATTTAAACATTTTGTAATAAACTATCAATTAATTGGATTAGTCACCATTCTTACCAGTGCTTATTTTCTGTCCCGGTCCCGCCGGGATTGAAAATTCGGGATTCAGAGAGGTAGAGCTAAAAATTGATCCTTTTTTGATGAAAATATGCTAATAAATCAGAAAGAATTACAAAAATTTTCCGGAAGCGCTTATCGGCACCGCCGGACTCTCTCCCCTCGCCCATTCCTCGAGATTTTTTGGAAAAAACACGCCGCAAAAAATTGTTAAAAATGGAAATCGGGCATTCTGACAGCAAGAGCAAAATTAAAAAACAACCAGCTTTTTTGATTATGGATGACATTCTCGACACTAAAATTGCCGGTCCTAATTATAACGATTAGAGTGTGCAAAGCGAATTGCCCACATTTTTAAGGAATTACCAAATTTTTCCACGTTTTGTCCATTTGAATTTTCGATTTTAAATCAAAAACCTACAAAATATATTATTTTAGATCATTTAACATACAGTGCCGGAAAAAAGTGTTGCATAAAAAGTGTGAAAAAGTTTTATTCGAATTTCAACTAATTGTGTAGTAAAAACCAGCGAGGTTTAGACATTAGAACGAAAGCAACACTCTCTTACCAGTGCTTATTTTCTGTCCCGGTCCCGCCGGGATTGAAAATTCGGGATTCAGAGAGGTAGAGCTTTTTGAAAACCGAGAACTGAAGCGAGATTCCAAAATCGGTATTCAAGGACGAAACCCGGTCGGGATCCCGAACACATGCAATCCCACTTAAACGTATATAAAAACTGAACGAAGATTATTTGGGTTTTAATTAAAATATTTTAAAATTCAATTTTAGAGAAATTTATCGCCAAAGATTACTAATCTCATTAGTGTCTCACAAGAAAGTCACAGAACAAAACCACTAATGTTTTATCAAAAGCATGACACACATTAGTGTCTCACACTAAGGTCACAAAATAAGCTAAATAACAAAAATAAATATTTTCATAATTTCGGTTCATTTTGTGGACAGAATCTATCTTTTAGGACGAATTGTGCTGAGTTTTCAAAGTGAAATAGAAAATATTTATAAAGTCACTGTTTATTTTATTATTTTTTTGCCATTGCCCCGGGCAATTGAATTTATTTTTTTCTTAAAATTATCTAATTAATTTCCCATTTCTTTCAATTAAACCAAATCAATTGGATTTTTTGTTGAAAATCAATTAAATCTTTGCATTAATTCGCCCAACGAAAAAATCCGCCAAAAACACTTGGCCATTGTCGTCGGCACTTTGGTCGTATTCATCTCCGATTTTTTCATCTTCTTCAATCTGTCCCCAGTCTTTGGCCTTTTCCTCGCAGTTTTGACCAATTGAAAACCGTCGCGAAACCTTTGACTGCTTCAATTTCGTGTTCCTTGGAAAATGAAATTTACTTTTGTAAATTAAAAAAACTAACAAATTGCAAATATTCCATGCCAAACATTGCAATTTATTTTTGATTTCCGCGGGAGGCGTAGAGGACAATTTATTGGTGGTGGTCGAAGTACTCGTCGGAGTAGTGGAAGAGAAAGTTGAACTCAAAATCCAAATGTAAAAACAGACGAGAATCATCAAAAAGTGGATTCAAAAATCATAAAAATTGCCAAAAAAAAAAAATTACAAAAGCGGAAAAAGTCGGTATAATTTTGTGGTATTATTGCGAAAAAAAGGCAAATTCGAAATTTGAAAAAAAGATAAGGAAAAGGAAAAACCAAAAAATATTATGAAAAGTATGTCTAATTTTTAGGATCACTTTTATAATTCGATTTCGGGGTGCTTTTTTATTTATTATTTATTCCCATAAATGTTTGGAAAAGTTGGGGGGGGGGGGTATTTGTTCGTATTACCGTAACTTCCTAATTACTGTATCAAATTTTTTCCATTATTATTTAAGCGGGGACTATAATATTATATTAGAATTAGAGATCGGATGATTGATCATTTAATGGGTCTTTTTCAATTTTAATTGAATTCCTTTGTCCGGTTAATATTTACTTTTTCCAACTTTTGTTACATCCGTCCGTGTTGCAAATGTAGCAACATGCTCTCCCGCCTTGACCTTCGCACTCACTGGTAAATTTCGTGCAATTGACCATCTCCGGCTTCTGACAGTCCACAATATTTGGCACAATTTCGTCTTTTTCTAATTGCATTTTTTTAAATTTTTATATTATTATTTTTTATTTAATATATTTTTACTTTTCCTAATTTTGTCAATGCATCGGACATAAACGCATTGGTGTCCAGCAACAGGGCATTCATAAAGGTCCAATTGGTCTTCAGGGTCAAATTTGCCTTTGGGATTGAACTGGACGAAACATTTCAATGCTAAAGAGTTTCAGAAAATTCTTAATGTTATATTTTTATTTTTTACCAAAGGCTGTGTACAAAAATCCAACGGAGAAAAAAGTGATCGAAAACCACTAATGTTTTATCAAAAGCATGACACAACATTAGTGTCTCACACGAAAGTCACAGAACAAACCACTGACACACATTAGTGTCTCACACGAAAGTCACAGAACAAACCACTAATGTTTTATCAAAATTCCTTTCGTGTTGTTCCAGTTTCAATTGCTGCTCCAATTCATTGACATGTAACAAAAGTGCTTTTTGATATTTTGCAATTGTGTGAAAGATCGGCCAAAACTTAATAGGTAGCTTACCTAATTGTTTTTTCTATCGAAAATTTGACAATAAATCAATGCAAAAAAATTTGGTAATTTAACTTGTGAAAAAATAAATTATAAATGATAAGAAAATTAAACGAGTGGTTCCTCGAGAGTCTTGTGCAGAGATTTGACTCGAGCAGTTTCAAAATTTACGAAAATTGCTCGTCAAAAACTGAAAATACAAATTTGTTGTTACTGTAATTACAATTATTAGAATGCATTAATGGCCGTATTCCTTAAATGAGAATACAGTAGTCAAGAGCAAATAATCGCAAAAAGAAAAATTATTCCTTTCCCCTACCACGTTTGTCCCTTTGCTGTTGCTTTTCCGTCTTGGCAACTTTTGCCCGCAATGCGTCGCGTTCAGCCACCAATTTTTGTTGGTTCATTTTAAGTGCCCTCTGAATGGGTGGCAAATTTATTATCAAAAAATACTTGCCGCCAAATTGGACCCCCGTGATTAAAGCTTAATTAATTGCCTAAATCCTTATAGTGATGAAAAAATCCATCCCCTTTTCCCACGTTCTCATTTCGCTGCTGAGTGATGATGTCCAACAAATGTTTAACCCCGTCAGTTCTTTTTCCGGATCAATGTTGTATAATAAAATATTTTTAAAAAATAGGCATGTCCATGGGTAATAGATATAGTAAATTATTAATTTTATATTAGCTTTATTGCTATAATCCTATATACTAAAGATGAATGTCTGTCAGTTCCCGGGCCAGACCGTTTCGTACGAGCACAGGTTTTTTGACTTTAACTTTTTTCTTTGTCAACCAAATCCAACGATCTTAATATCATTCGAGAGCCCTTCAGATGCTCTATTAGCCTGCAAAATTTCAAAAAATTTCGTTAAGTTTTAAAAAAAAGTTCGGGCCAAAAATTTGGAAAAATCTGGTTGTATGAATTCTGGCCATAACTTTTTTGAGCCTTAACGGTACTTTTCGAAATTTTGCAGGCTAATAGAGGTCACTTATTTGTTAGGGCTATCGAAGGATACCAACAATGTTGGATTTGGTTGGCAAAGAAAAAAGTTATAGCCAAAAACTTGTGCTCGTACGAAAACGGCCCGTACTAAAACGACCCCGACCGGTCAGTTCCAGTTTATGTGGCGTTTTGTTTTTGTTTTGCGTTAAAAATGCATTTGAAAAATGAAATGTTTGTTTTCTTTTTTATTTGTTTTGATTAATTAATTAATGCATGCGATGCGCCGAAGGCGCTAACCCCGCTAGTGCTATATTAATTTGATCATTTTAGTTAAACATCGATTGTTTTTAATTTTGGCGTGTAAAAAATTGCTTTACAATGCAAGCATTTTTCTTAACCAAGTAAAAGAGGGAAACTTTGGTGCCAATTCGACCACTGAATTGATTCAGAAAAATGCGACTGGCATTTTATGCAATGTAAAACGAAAATGGATGAAAATTTGAAAAAATTGCAAAATGATGTTGCGACTCAATTATTAGCAATTAGTACTGCTAATTAACCTTTCAATATAAAAGACAATCATATATGGAGAAATCACAAACAATTTTATTTATTTAAGATTTTTTTGATTCCTTTTTTTATTGTAAAAATGAAAGCTCGAGAAATTCACATTATTATTTTTATTTTTTCATGAATTTTTAATTGTCTTTTGTCTAAAATTTTTTAATCCTTTTTATTAAGGTTCGGACCCCGCCCCCGTCACCCCCGCCCCTGCCGGGGGCGGGACAGGTTTTTTGGCCTCACCCCCGTGCCCGTCCCCGCGACTCTGACCCCCGCAATCCCCGCCCCCGCGACCTTCGCCCCCTCGAGGGCACGGGGGTGAAAATATACCCGTAAGAATGGCATACTCGTGGGATAAAAGGCAAAAAATTTATACAAATTTGAATTTTTAACCATCTTTGACAAATTTTTTTATGAAATAAAGTAAATTTTGCTGTTAATTTCCAAAATATTTGTGGTTTAGTGGTTAGTGCTTCAAACTAATAGTATTTCTTGTTAGGAGTTCGACACCGGTTGACGTTTTCATTTGAATTTATTTTTATCTGATTAATGCAGGGTTTCTTTATGTTCTTATTTCTAATAAATGTTCTGATTTTAGGGAATATTTTCATCCAAAAGAATGAAATTTCTGAAAAATTTGGCTAACTTCTAACAAAATTCATTAAAAAAATTTCCCCCGGCGGCGCCTATCGGCACCACCGGCCCCCAAAAAACCTATTTTTTCTTAAAAAATTAGCATAAATCAATAAATTTGGTCATTCTTTAGACAAAATCTGTGTAATTTATGCCAAAAGGAATTGAATCGAGGCGATACACCGACTAAAGGAATGTGGAGCCAACACATCATTCATAAAAATTAATTTTTTTGTGAGATTTTTTGGAGCTAATTCAAATCAAACCCCCGGCCCCGTCCCCGCGGGGGCGGAATTTCGTGCTCCCGCCACCGCCCCCGCGACTCTGACCCCCGCCATCCCCCGCCCCCGCGAAATGCCACTCCCGCCCACGGGGTCCGAACCATTTACAAATCTAAAATAAAGGTGCTCAGGCCCAAGTCCAAGCAAAAAAAGTTCTTCAATGTGTTTCTGCTTCAAAAAGTTAATATTTTTGTTTATAAAATTCATAATTCAATTTAAAATGTTTTCCAATTTGATCCGTCGTTTTTTAATATTATTTTTTAAAATTTAATCTTAAGGAAAAATGAAACTTAATTTAGTTAGTTCATTTTCGGTAGGGGTCAATTGCTTCATGCCAACTGCGTCTGAGATAGCATTAAAAAGCCATAACATTTTTAAGCACCCCATAAAATTTAAAGGTTGAAAATTGTAGAAAATTATAATTTTGTATATTTTTTATTTGGTCTGTTTTACTTCTTTACTAATCATCGTGAATTTTGGCTAGCTGACAGAGCTTGATACTGAGTTCTGCCAGTAATTTTAAATGCCTAAATCTTTCCTTAAATATTAGCTTATTTGGGTGCTTTCCTTCTGCTTAATTTCGATCAGGACGAGCGAAACTTCGGCTTAGAAAACGTTGGGATTTTTGAGCCTAGAATAATTTTTTCAAAAATTTTATAAGAATACAATAATTGTAGCTAAAATGCGCTTAGTGTTTATTTGCGTTTTACGGCCACTAAAGCGCCTAAATTGCCAATTGGATTAATCAAAGCCATTAAATTTAACAAAACATTTTTTGTTTAGATGAATATTCCCAAAACTTTTAAAAGCAATTTTTCAAAATTTTAATTTTTATCCAAAAATGGTTAAAAAAATTTAATTCATAATGTTAAAATGGAAAAATAATAAAAAGTCTAAATCAAATCATTTTTCTCGGCGGCCGCGATCGTTTTTTCTTTAAGCTGGCCAATTTTGCTGATTGTACCCGTCTTGATCACTTTCCCGGTGACGCAAACGTCTGGCTGCACTCGTCTTCCGGTAGCCAATGAAAGGAAGGAAAGTGCAGCAGCAGCGGATGCTGATCGCCCCTTTCGAATGGTCCGCTTTGGCGGCACGGAGAGAGCCGCTTTTGCTTCAGCAAAAAAACTCCCCAAACTTCTGCTCTCGTATGCTTCTTTCGCTGCAGTGTACGCGAAACCAAACGCTTCCTGTAAAAGTAAAGAAAATTCTAAAAAAAAATTTTTTCTAACAATGTCCTTAAAGTGCAGATGAGGCCCCAAAAAACCAATTATTTTGATACCATAACCGATTTTCTCGGCCGAAGGACTAAATTTTGCCGAAACAAAATTACGACGCCGAAATTTTGTTTCGCCGAATTAAATAAATTTAATACTTCGTCATAAAATTTCAAAAAGCGGTAAAAAATTATAAATTTTTTCCTTTTCGTTAAGAATTTTCTATGATTTTTTCATGAAAAACTCATTTTGAAAAATTAAAAATAATTTCGGCGGCGAAGTTTTTTCCTGTTCCGCCTTCCCCTCCCCAACTCTGTCCCCAGTTTCAAGGCTAAACTTCATTCATATTTGTCAATTGGTGGTTCTACTATATTTTAATAGCATTACAGTATGATCTCTGTTAGTTTGGAAAATTTCATAAATTTATTAGGTTTTTAAAAAGGCCGAGACCGATTTTTTAACGGTGTGCACAGCGGAAAAGAGCAAACAAAAAAATAATAAATTCAAAATACTCGTAAAAAAATAATTTTTTTTTTTTTACTATTTTAGAAAAAAGCCGAAAAGTTTGGTCACCTTTAGAGAAAAACCGTAAATTTTCTGCATCATTTATTTGGAATTCAAAAAAAAAAAATTTTTTTTTTCAATAAAAAAAAATTTTTCAAGGGGTGTCTAAAGAATAGGCAGGCGACACTAAACAATTTTTTGTGTTGGAATTTTTTTTAAGTTATAAATTTGAAATTTACCTTCAACACGGGGTCGATATTTCCAAATATGAGCAGGGCATGCTTTCTTTGGCTGACCACTGCTTCAACTCGGATTGTGATTATTTTCCCTTGAAAATGGAAAAAGCGAAATGAAAAACCCTATTTTTCCGTCGTCACTGTAAATTTTTGTCCGGAACGTAACGCGTACAAAAATTTTTTGTTCCGTGACTGATCGTTAGGGACGTGAATTTTAGGTTTTAACTATTTTTTTTTGCTCAATTGATTTGAAGAAAGGAGCTCAAAAAACGCATTTCCGCATAAAAATTTTTCGATTCTGATGTCATTATCGATCACTAGAAATCACTATTTTGGCGATTCCGTCACTAAAATAGTTAAAAATCACTATTTTGGCGACTCCGTCACTAAAATAGTTAAAAATCACTATTTTGGCGTTTTGTCACTATTTTGACATTTTTGGGCAAAATTCCTTAACAAAAATGCAATAAAACCAAAAAATACACCACTAAGAATCGAGCTAAAATTTTTCAAAAAAATACACCCCTAAGAATCGAGCTAAAATTTTTCAAAATATACTCCTATGAAATCAAAAAAAAATTTTCTCAAAAATTTACTTTCTTGGCAAAAATTTTTAATTTAAAAAATTTTTTTGTTGTCCTTCCATTTTCTTTCATAAACCCGACGGTGCCTATCGGCACTACCGGACCCCCAGTTCCAACAAGATTTCGGAAAAGGCGCGCCGCAAAAAAACGATTTAAAAGTAAAAAATGTTTTCACTTACATAGACGCGACCGGGGGACCGGGACTTGCCGGGACCTGAGAAGCCAGGACCGGGACCGGGACCTTGATTTTTGTCTGGGACCGGGAACCGCGTCCAACCGGGAATTTTTCAAAATTAAAAAAAATCAAATTTAATTCAAGTGAAAATAATAGAAATTTAATTTTTAATTTTGCTATTTATTTATAAAATCCAAAAGTTAAAGCTAAATTAAATTAATGAAAATTCTCAAAAATTGAATTTACTTCAGTTATTTTAAACAATTAATCATTTTTGGACCAAATGATTGAATATTAATAGAAATTCAGATTTGCTTTTAACATCACTTTTTTTTCTGTGCGCTTTTTTCTTCTAAATAAGCAAAAGAAATTGATTTTATCTAACTTTTGTTATTAGGTCAAAGAATCAACAAAAAATCGATGGAAATGGATAGGTGTGTTAATGGATTCTCAGTTCAAAAACTATGTAAGCCATTTTGGAAAATTTTTTTACGTATTTAGCACAGAAGCCGAAAAGATTGATCACCTTTTGATAAAGTCATAAATTTTCTGCATTTCAATTTAGTTGAAATCTAAAACAAAATTTTCGGGGATGCCCTTAATAGGCGAACTTAAAAATCCATTTAATAAGTTTGTCTTGAAAAGGGCAAAAACTGAAATCAAAACTTTTTAATTTTCAAGTTAAAAAAGTTTGTCAAGTGCCTTTACACATTTATGGTCCTATTTTGTTATGCTCAGCCTCTTGGCTATTCTGTTTCTGCCACCGCATAATATTAGAAAATATAATTAACACATAATTTCTTTAAATTTTTTCTTTTCTCCACATAATACTTTAATTTTTGGCAAAGGCTCGTTCTTTGAAAAACCGAGCAAAATCTCAAAAATTATTAATTTTAAAATGCTAAAATAATCTAAATAACAAAAATAAATATTTTCATTTTCGGTTCATTTTGTGGACAGAATCTATCTTTTAGGACGAATTGTGCTGAGTTTTCAAAGTGAAATAGAAAATATTTATAATGAAACTGTTTATTTTATTATTTTTTTTGCCATTGCCCCGGGCAATTGAATTTATTTTTTTCTTAAAATTATCTAATTAATTTCCCATTTCTTTCAATTAAACTAAATCAAATTGGAATTTTTGTTAGAAAATCAATTAAATCTTTGCATTAATTCGCCCAACGAAAAAATCTGCCAAAAACACTTGGCCATCTTCGTCGGCACTTTGGTCGTATTCATCTCCGAGTTGTTCATCTTTTTCAATCTGTCCCCAGTCTTTGGCCATTTCCTCGCAGTTTTGACCAATTGAAAACCGTCGCGAAACCTTTGACTGCTTCAATTTCGTGCTCCTTGAAAATGATAAATTTTAACTTTCAAATTAGAAATAAACTAACAAATTGCAAATATTCCATGCCAAACATTGCAATTTATTTTTGATTTCCGCGGGAGGCGTAGAGGACAATTTATTGGTGGTGGTCGAAGTACTCGTCGGAGTAGTGAAGAGAAAGTTGAACCTCAAAACTTCTTTTTTTTACTGCATTTTTGTTAAGGATTATTTTTAAAATCCTAAAAATAGTCACAATAAGCACAAAAAGTCCAAAATATGGTCAAAATTCTCAATTTTTCCCCTGGCGGCGCCTATCGGCACCGCCGGACCCTAAAAATCCTTTATTTTCTTAAAATTTTTGCATAAAATTGCAAAATTTGGCCATTTTTGTGGACAAATTCTGTTAACAAATCACATTAAAAATTACAAAAATTTCCCCCCCCCTGCACCCCAAAAAATTTTTGGAAAAAGCGCCGCAAAAATAAACTTCGATTTTTCATGCTCAGAATTTCACAAAATGCTTAGTTCTAAGAAAAAATTGCTCAAATTGATCATGTACAATCAAAAATATCACATTTGAACATTTTAAACAATGTTTTGAATAAATTTGAGAAAATGAGGCTTTTTGACCCAAAATGAGGCTTTTTTTGCTTGCCAAATGAGGCTTCTGAAAATTTTCATCTATGAACACTGATTAAAAAAGTTGTAGAAAAAATTTCGCTTTCTCGTTTCGCAATTTCGCGTTTTTTGGAATTTCGCGTTTCGCATTTATTTTCCTTTCGCATTTTTTACTTTCGCAAATTTCGCGTTCTATTTTCCGATTTGGTCCATCCCTGGTATTTACCCATCAAAAGATTATAATAGTGCGATTAAAAAACATATTGATGATTTATAAATACTTCAATTATTATTCTAATTCACAATCAGCATATCTTCAATAAAAGACGATAAGTCAAAACAATTCAAATTTTACATTTTTTTTTTGTTTTCAAACCTAAAAATAAGCACAAAATAAGCACGTAACGCTGAAATAAGCACAAATCTTAGAAATAAGCACACTTGGAAACCCTGTTAAACAGATCATTTCCGAAAATTTAATTATTAATTTTTTTGTTTTAATCATTTACGCTGCGAACATAAACAAATGTTTTTCTAACAAATTCCTTAATCCTTCAGTATGGCCCGCCGTTTGGGCTTGGGAACACCCTGGGCCCAAACGGCGGGCCATACTGAAGCTTTTAAGGATTTTTTTAGAAGATTTTTTGTTACTGTTGGCAGGATGCTTTTCAATTCCCGTTCTACGCTGCCAATGAAACATTTGAAAGCCGAAGTCTGGGGAGCCTTTTTTGATCAAAACAAAGTTAATCTGTCCATGCCGCCATTGAGGACCAAACGAAAAGGATCTTCGGCATCTGCCGTGGCTGCGCTCGCCTTTATCTCATTGGCCACGGGAACGCCAGTGCAGCCGGGTGTCTGCATCACTGGGAAAGTGCTAAAGACGGGCCGGATCAGCAAGATTGGCCAGATGAAAGAAAAAACAATTGCTCGCCGAGGAAGGAATGGCGAAGATCGCATTCCCACATGTCAATTTGAAGAAATTTTTTGGAATCGATTACCCTTACCCAAAAAATTACACAAAAATAAACAAAACAAAAAAAAATTGGTAATACTGTGCTTTGTTCCCCCCCCCCTTTTTCGAAAAAAATTTTTCAAAAATTTTAATGTCATAAAAAGAAGTTTCCTGGGCTTTCGAGGTCGCTGATCATGAAACCGGCATCCATTTCGGCCAATTCCGAAACCCAGACGGACCCGAATTCGAACAAAGTCGAAATTCCAAATTTTAGGTTCAAAACTGGTTTAAACATACTGAAAACCAAATCCTGCAATATAAGATCATTTAAGCCGTATTTAGACGAAAAATGTGAAATTCGAAAATTTGGAATTTCGACTTTTTGTTCGAATTCGGGTTTCGGAATTGGCCCAAATGGATGCCGAATTCGTGATCAGCGACCTCGAAAAGCCCAGGAAACTTCTTTTTATGACACTAAATTTT
Organism: Heterodera glycines; assembly: GCA_004148225.2. NCBI lineage: Eukaryota > Metazoa > Nematoda > Chromadorea > Rhabditida > Heteroderidae > Heterodera > Heterodera glycines. The sequence goes on along the minus strand of CP049707.1, from coordinate 4,465,222 downwards.
TGAAAATTTTTTTTCGCAAAATGGGGGGAACAAAGCACAGTATTACCAAAAATTTTTTTTAAATTGCGGTCAAAGTTCCACCGCCCTCCTTCTATTCGTACGTCCGTTTGTTTTTATGCCGTAGGTGGAGCCGAAGTGTTGCCTAAAAATGATATTTATGTCTGTAATTAATCTTAAAATTTACTGGTCAAGAATTTGCACTATAAAATAGTTAATTGTATGTAGAACGGTAAAATTTTATGAGCCCAATTCAAAAAATATTATAAAGAAATAAAAAAATTTTTCAAGTAATTTTTTTATGGCGTTTTTATATTTTGGCGATATTTTCTCGCTTTTCAATGTTATATAAAATCAGAAAGAAATTAAATTTTCAAAAAAAAATTCACTTAAAGGCATCTTGAAAGGGGTACCAGACAGCTCTCTTTTTAATGCAAATTTGTTGAAAATACTAGTTTAAAACCAAAAAAAATTTTGCTCACTGATTTGAAGAAACTGAAAAGAAAATTTTGTTTCTAAATTTTTTTGTAATTATAATTGTTTTTTTTAATAAAAAACATTTGAATCGACTCGTTAAATTTATTTTAACGAGAAAAAACTCGAAAGGAAAAATATTTTTTTAATTTTCAGGTGGGGCTGAATGTTGGTGATCAAATGATTTTTCTAATAAAAATTTTCCAATCCAATAATTTTTACCTCCCGCGCCCACCGCAGGACCATTCCCAGCGCCGCCCCGGGTCCGATAAACGCGTTCCAAAGTGGCGGCACATTGTGTCACATCGGCCTCAATTGCTCGTGCCCAGTTGTCCACGTCGCCAACCTCCTGAGAAAAGGCACAAAGCTTTAGACTTTTGAGAATCAAAAAAGTTATATTTGTAGCAAAAAAAAAAACTCCCACCAAAAAATTAAACACCGACTTTTTTTGTAGCCCACTTTTTCAAAAAAAATACTGGGCGACAAGAGGGAGTCCGGTGGTGCGGACACGCGCCATGGGAAAAATTGTGATTTTAAATGAATTTGTTTAAACATTTTTTATCCAAAAATGAACAAATTTTGCGATTTTGATCAGATCACCATGAAGGAGTGATCTGATCAACTTGGTGTTGCTCCCTTTTTTGATCAGCATCCAAAGTTATGCTTACCTGAATTTTTTTAGATTTTTTTAATGCTGATCCAGAGAAGCAATATTTTAAAAATGAAATGGGACAACACTTTTGACCACCTATATTTTGATCAAATTGTGAATATGGTAAAATAAATCAAATAAATGTTTATGTCACAAATGCAAATATGGTATCATTGGAAAGCCAATAAAAAATGCTATCCAATGGTATGCTACTTATCTGTTGAAATTGGAAAATGACAATTTTATACGCAATTATTTTTTTCAAAGCATGATGGGACAACACTTATGACCATGACTGTAAAAAATAATGAAAATTCTGACCTTTCTAATTGGTGATTTCACCTAACGAATAAGCACAACTGATGAAGGCTTATACTGGTCATTATTCCAGGGTTCCATTGAAAATACTAGCTTCCAAGGGCGGCTATACTATTTGAAAATTTAATTATTTTTATATTTAATTAATTTTATTTTTTGGAATATATTTTTTCCAATGATTTTGAGTTTAAATGCACATTTAAGATGATCCACACTATGCATAAAAAAATCAAATTGTGGCAAGATCCTCTAAATGCCGGCGTTTTCCGAGACGGAATTGCTACGGTATATTATTTGAATAATTTTATATTAGCAAGAAGAGTTTTTAATATTTTCAATATTAAATTTATAAAAATGCTAAATATTGATAATTCTACAACACAAATGTAAAATTCAATTTAAATAAATTAAAATGTATTATTTGAGACAAAACTCAAAACGAATCCAAAATCCTTAGAGTCCGGTAAAAAATTTTTTCCGGGAACGGGAAAACGAAAATGAACGGGGCGGGATTCCCGAACGGGATTCCCACTTTTTCCCGTTCACGTAAAAATCCCGTCAATTTTAACGTGGATACCGGGCGGGAACGGGAAAAATTTTTTTCGAAAAAATATTGATTTTTTTTTTACAAAATTTTAATTTACTTATTTTTTAAGTAAAATTTTATATTTTAAACAATTAAAAAAATTTCTTGCTATGCAAATGATTAAATATTGCTTTATTAATGAAGAAAATTTAAAACTTGAGTTTTTGAAATTAAGCCGGTAATAAGTTTTTTTCCAAAAATGGAAGTCCACCATCTGAGAATATCCAATTTGAATTAGACTTCCTGTTCACATTTTTAAATAGGCCAAAGTGAATGCCAATTATAAATCAGCGATTACAAAATAGCCAGAAACACCGACTTTTATTTTCTCAGGATATTAAAGTCCGGAAAATAATTGGACGAGTCGGTAATGCCGTAGGATGGATTTTGCAAAACCTGTGGTTCAGATGGTCCACTAGCGCCTCGGTCAGCTCGTGGGCCGCCACAATTGCCTCATTCTTCAGCTTTTCCTGCTGCTCACGGCGCAAGTGCTGGCGCGCCATGTGCTCCTTGACCATGCCGGTCAACATTTTTGGTTTTTAATTACTTTATATGTATCTGTTACAAATTTAAGTTAGAAAAAAAAGTTGGATATGTCATATATATATATATATGTATGTGATAATAGGAATCGAATTGGGGATTTAAATCAGTTTTATTATAATTTACACGTCATAAAAAAGAGATGAAAAAATAATTTGACAATTTTAACCGTCACTCACTTTTTTTGGCCGACTCCTATTGTGAAGTTTTAATTTTACGCCCCCATAACAAGAATAAAAAAGTTACAGGGCCTCAAAAACCTAACCGTCGCCAAATGGTACAAGTGAGAAAAATGAGCAAAATTGATGGCTCTTTGGTTAAATTTGCAAATTTTGAAGGTCGGGGTTCAAATCAAACATAAAAATGAATTAATTTTAATTAATGTAAAATAATACAAGTTCAAATTTGGGTAATACTGAAGTTTATCCCCCACCTTTTTGGAAAAATTTTTTTTCTGTTCTAAAAAGTCGTGAAAACACGTTTTATGGGGTTTTTAGGGTCGCTGATCACGAATCTGACATTCATTTTGACCAATTTCGAATCCCGGACCCGAATTCGAACAAAGTCGAAAATTCAAAATTCACTTTTATGTTCGTACCTGTACACAATGACCATTCTTTGATTTTTCAGTGGTTTTGAGTAAATTTAGCTTATTTAAATCGTTTTAGGAACAAAAGTAAGAATTTTGAAAATTTTGAATTTTCGACTTTTTGTTCGAATTCGGGTCCGGGATTCGAAATTGGTCAAAATGAATGTCAGATTCGTGATCAGAGACCCTAAAAACCCCATAAAACGTGTTTTCACGACTTTTTAGAACAGAAAATTTTTTTTGTAAAAAAAGGGGGGGGGGATAAACTTCAGTATTACCCAAATTTGTTTAAATAAAAGAATCCAAAGAAGGACAAAAGCGCTTATATCTTTGTATATGTTTTTAGAGCAACAGCAGTTTTTTGAGTTTATTTCTGTAACTTTGAATGGAATTTTTTGATGATGCATTCTCTATTGTTTTCATAATTCTTGTAATTTTTTTGTGGTACTATTATAAAAGAATGTTGGGTTTTCGTTGTTTTAGATTTTGTGAATACTCCTAGGAAAAGATGCGTTTTTGCTTTGTGAGATGTTAAAAACATTTTGAAAAATGTTTTTTTCGGTGTTCCAAGCATTCGCAAAATGTCAAAAATTCCGAAATAAGGGCAAAACATGACAAAACGGTGGTACACTTAAACATTGCTTTTTAACGAAAAAGAACCAAAAAGGAAACGACATTTTTCGTATGGTTAAATTTCAAGATAACTCAACCAAAAATTGTCGGCGGCGACGGAACCTCTCTTTCTATTTTTAAAGATGTTTCAAAAACACACCAAAAGGCGTTGAACTTTATGCAATCAATTTGGACAAAATCTATTAAAAATATGACCGTATTTTAAAAGTGAGTTTTTTCCAATGGAAGACTGAATAAACAAAATCCTCAAACTCTAAAATTGCAAAAAACGATTTTTATAAAAAACGATCGACGACATTTTTATAGTTTTTTCACTATTTTTTTCTGAGCTGCCTATAGACTGAAACACACGAAAACATGTTTTTTAGGGGGGTTGTGTTAAGATAGTTTTCGAGTTATTAGCAACTATTTTCTAGTTTTTTATTTTTAACAACTAAAAAACTATAAAATTAAAAAAAAACTATTATCAACTATTTTTGCGTTTTGCCAATATTTGTTATGAAAAATGCAATAAAAACGAAAAATAGACCCCTAAGAATCGACTTAAAAAAATTTCCAAAAATACACCCCTATGAATCGACCCGAAAATTTTCAAAAATGCATCCTAAGAAATGAAAAATTTCTCAAAAATTCATCTCCAAATTTATTTCTTTATTTTTTTGACAAGAATTTTTGATCATAAAAATAATTTATCTCAGTAGTGATTTGGTTTAATTTTAAATTATTTTGGCAGTTTTTAGCAACTATAAATATCATCCCTACTCATAACGACGCCAATTCAGTTCACTTCCACAACAGGCATTTTTTTAACAAAAATTTTTCTTCTAAGTGAATAAAAGAAATAGTTTATGAACAAAACAAAAAATCCGGTGGAAAATAATTGGAGTGGAATCGGTCTCTGTTCTGAAACCACGAAAGCATTTTAAAAATGTGTTTTTTCCAGTGTTTCAACACCCTTGTTTACAAAGCATTTTTTAAGGAAAAAGAACCAAATAGCAAACGGAACTTGTTTTTACGGCTAAGTTTGGAGAAATTCAACCAGAAATTGTCGGCGCCGACGGAACCTCTCTTTCAATTTTTTTAAATATAAAGTTTGTTCAAAAACACACCAAAAAGTAGAGTAGAGCGGGACCGGGACTTGGTTTTTGGAGTTGGCCACTAAAATAGTTTTTGCCACTATTTTAGCGTTTTGTCCAAAATTTATTAACAAAAATGAAATAAAACGAAAAATACACTCCTAAGAATCGACCCCAAAATTTTCAGAAAAATACACCCCTAAGAATCGCCAAAATTAAAAAAAATACACCACTAAGAATTGGAAAATTTTCTTAAAAATTTTTCCCCCAAATTTTTTTTCTTGACAACATTTTTGATTTTTAAAAATGTCAATATTTGCTAAGAAAATATTATAAAGGAAATATAACCTCATTGGAAACCGCACTAGTGAATAAAAAAATTTTGCTCAATTTTTTTTGCTGAAAATTATGTCACTTTCGTCGCTATTTCGGACTTTTTGTCACTATTTTGGCATTTTTCTGCCACTATTTAGTTATTATTTTGGGATTTTGTCACTAAAAATCTTCACCCTATTGATAAGAAATAAAAACGAAGAAAATTTTATTTTAATAAAAACTAGGGATTCTAGACACACAAAATCACGAAATGGGCACATTAAAAAGGCCAAACAAAATAAGCATTAGGTAAGCACTAATCAATCAATCAATCAATCATTTATACGCAAAAGCGTGACGCCGAAAAATAAAGAAATAATGAAATAATAATATCAAAACAATCAATTGGTCACTTTTGGAGCTGGGGTGGCAAAGAAATCAACAAATTAAGATCAGATCTTTCAAGAAGTTTGGCAAACTCATTTGGATTTAGTAATCTCGTCTCTTTAGGTAAAAGTCTATAGAGACGAGAGGTTCGAATAAAGAACGAGTTGTATCTAACATTGGTTGAGCAATAAGTTGTTCTTATAATGAATTCATTTTTTACAGGGTTTTTGGAAAAAGAAAAGGATTCGTTTACGTCTAAATATTACTCTCAAAAAATTTTTTGAACATTCTCCAATTTTTCTATATCCTTTTTTAAATTAGGATTGAAAATTGGAGATCCGAATTTCTTCGACAGATACAAAAATATGTAAATAAAAATTTTTATTAACGCTTTAGGTAACACACATAAAACTTAAACAAAAATTCGACAAATTCAGTGTTAAACAGGCACACAAGCAAAAACGCACCTCATGCGAAAAAGGCTACGCGAAAACGGCCCGGTACATTATGCATAAAAACTCCGAAATAGGCAAAAATAGACATTATAAGTCATATCAGAACTGTAAACCAAGTTAAAAACTTTTTTGTCGGTCCAATATTCTATTAGTGAAATCGTTGCAGTAGCACTATGGGTACGCCCCACTGTGAGTCGGGGTCGTTTTGGCGCCCACATTTTGGCGCCGACGTTTTGGCGCCCACGTTTTGGCGCCAGGGTCAGGTTTTTAAATTTTGTCTATGTTTGAATAAATGAAAATATGTATTCGTCAGTTGGACTACCGTCCCAGCCACTTGCACCTTGGGATGGCGAACTGGTGTAAGGCAGTCTTTAAACTCCCACCAGGACCACAAGTGTCGAAGCGCTACCTCCTCCCCTTGACCTTGGGCTTATCTGTCCCTTAGACAGGGAACAGCGCCGCAGTGGGGGAGGGTTCCACTCCTAAAAAGCGCCGAAGCACTTTCTGATTAATAATGAAAAATGGGCTATATATAGTGATTTGGGCTTGGGGAAGTATGATGGGGAAAATTGTACAAATTTTAAAAATGGAAATGAGATAAATATTTTAAAAATCAAAAATGTAGTCAAGTAAATAAATAAATAAATTTTGAATATGAATTTTTGATAAAATTTAATGTGTCCATCCATATCAAAATTTTTGATTTTCTTCCATCAGTCTCCCCAGTGAAAGGGGTGTTCTCTTAGCCGGAGCGCCATTTGGCCATTGCATTTGATGGTGATAGGTTCTAAAGAAAAAAAGAAAATAGATGCAATGGATTAAATTCGACCTTGTAATTAGTGCGCAATTAGCATTTTAATTGTTCAAAAGTCATATCGCGTGTTCCAAATTGTTTTTATTACGCAGCTGATTAGCATAATATAGCTCTAATGGTTCACTATTAGCTTATAGAAATTTTAACAGAAAATTTTATTTAATTTAGAGCTGTCACGGAACCGGGAATTTAAGGAAAAAAGGGCAGGAATTTGCGAGGACCAGAAAAGTCAGGACCGGGACTTCAACAGGGGCCAGAAATTTACTTTTCCAAGTGAAAAAATAAACAAAATATGAAGGAAAAAGTCGGAACCTCTGCGTGCTTTGCTTTTGTTTACAAAAATTCCTTAGCCAAATAAATGTTCAAAAAAAAATTTTTTTTTTAAATTTTTGACCACCTTTTAAATTTTTAATTAATTTTGCGAGTTCGATGATTCTGGAAGTTAGCCAAGTGTTAAATTTCTACGATACTGAATCGACCGCCCCCACCCCTCCAAATTTGGAAAATTTCAATTCCGCGTCTCATTGTCCAATTTTGTTAGAAAAATCATCAAAAAACAACAAATTGTCCTCCACCTGCACATCCGCTCGACCATCCTTGGTGACCAAAGTGCCGTCCTGCTTCAGCACAACCAATGCCGGAATGCCACTGATGCCAAATTTTTTGGACAATGTTCTGTAAATTTGTGAATTCGTTAAAAATTGTTTTACACCATCCAATTTTAAATAAATGAATTTAATGAAAATTTGATCAGAAATGGCAAATTTTTTTTACCTATTTTCAATTGTTACTGTCTATTCTGAGTTTTCTGGCTATGGTTGAAGTCTTAGCTGATGGAAAAAAATTGTGTCTTCATTTTAACGCTCCTATTCATCTCTTCACCCCTAAGGATCGGTTTTAAATTTTCAAAAAAAAAAATCCTAAAGTTGCTGAAAAAAGCCAAAAATCGCTTTATATTTTCATTCTTTCAAAGAATATTAAATTGCACTCTTTTTCAATTGCAACAAAGGAAAACAAATCATTTGCATTAATCTTAATTATTTTCATAGAAAAACCATATTTTTTAAAATTATCAACTAAAATTCTAAAATTTTCCGCCTTTAAAAATCCTCATCCTGGTCGTGAGGCCCAATTTCTTCCCTTTCCTGTGATGGCCATTTTTGCAAAATTTTTCCTTGAAAAGGGCACACACGAATGCCCTCCTCCACTTACTCGATGTGCTCACTTCCAAGCGGAATGTACAGCCAATCACCATGCGATTCGCGCAAATAGTTGCTCAGATCATCGGCGGAACGATCAAAGGACACAAAAACAATTTCAAAGTGCGCCGTCTCCGGCGACTTTTTCAACTAAATTTTTTTTTTTTTGCAAAAAGTGGAAAAAAATTAATTTATATCCGGGAAAAAATGTGTTTTTCTTAGTCACTTTTCAGTTTGTTTTGTCGTTCCCGAGTTTGAATAGTTTTTTATACTTGTTATTTATCCCTAAAATCGAATGGACAGAAATTAATTAATTAAATATATTGTATGCCTCAAAGAGTTTAAAAGTAAGCAGCGCCTAATTAAGCCTATTTATTAAAAATTGCGGTAAAGTTAGGCAATGTCTTATGCTTAACTGCATGCCGGAAAATTTTGGCATTTTCCAAGTTCTAAGTGTCCATGCCGAGTTTTTGGGGTATTTAAATTTTCTATTGCTCCACTTAGGATAGGAGTAAGTAATAAGTTTTTTGTTGCAAGACCAATGGGGGACCCTTTTGACTTACAAAAAAAATTTTTGTAGGAAAAACTCCAATGACCAAAAAAATAGCATATTCATGATAATTAATCTTAAAAATGCATGTAATTCGCATTATCTTCACAAAATCTTTGCAAATCAAAAATCTCTTTTTCCTTTGATTTGATAATAAAAAATTTTATTTTTTCGACTCACAATCTATAGAATTGCCGAAAAGTTGTGATAAATCCGTTTTTTTTTTAAATTTTTGCATTGAAAATTTACTTAAAAATCTGCCGTGCTTTTGAACCTGTGCTATGAACTTTGGTTTTGGCCATGGCATCCCCTCGGACACACCTCGTCATAAAATTTCTTGAGCACCGGCGTGAAATTGCGGCACGGTGGACACCAATGGGCACTGAAATAAAGCGCCACCACTTCGCAACCCTAAATACCGGCGATTGCATTATTAAGCTAATGGGCATTTTGATGGAAAATTGGGACACTTAAAAATGGGTCAGTGGGGGTTGAGTCTTAAAAACCACAGGAAATGTTCGTTATTAAAAAACACAAATATGAAAATTTTTAACAAAACCATTTCGTTACAAAGCAAAAAATTTTTATTTCTTGTTATCTTTCGATAATCATAAGTGTTTTTCTATTAGTTTACGAAATTTCCGTTAATTTTCTAAAAAATACGACTAAAAAAACTCAGAAAATTTATTTTTCAAACGTTTTGCCACAATTTAGCGCAATTTTTTGAATTTTTTCCGACTAATAGATAACTTTTTGGCTAGGAATTACACCGAGTTAATTTTTTAGAGCAAAATTATAATTAAACTTTTTATGTGGACCCAAAAAATCGGGATTCTGGAAAATCCGGCCTAGTCCCAATCCGGGTTCCCCGATACATTCCAAATATAAGACCTTTAGCGCCTCTTGCCCGTTCACCAGTTTGTCATCAACTTTGCGTCGAACGCCAATGTTTTCGAACAGTTGTGCCATCTTCTTATTACAAAAAAAAATGGGGAGAAATTAATAAAATTATTTTTCTCAATTTTTATTGTTTTTTGTGCAAAAAATATTAATTCATTTTCTTATGAGTAACAGTGGTTAGGATGAGGAATGTTTGATTTTTGATCAAAGTGATCAACAGTTGAGCTGCGGTGTTGTTTTGTTATCGCAGTTACCATTTTACTCTCTCTCCCTCTCTATTTCTCTCTCGCTCACTTCTTCCCTTTCTTTTCGTCGTTTACCTCTCTCGCTCTCTTTATCTCTGTTCTCCCTCTTTTTGTCTTGCTTTGTCCGCCTAATATTTTTCTCCATTGCTCTCTCACTTTCCCTTCATTCCTTCTGTCTCCCATTCTCTTTTCTCTTCCTTTCCGTACCACTGTGTCTCTCTTTTTCTCTTTCTCTTTCTCACACATTGACATTAATTTGCAAACGAAATATAATCATTAATATTGATGAATAGGGTTATAAATAGGGTCAAGGAATTATATGCACATAAAATCGCAAAATATGCGCATGAAATATGCACCAAAAATTGCAAAATATGCACATAAAAAGTGAAAAATATGCACATAAATTTTTCAAAATTGAGGGCAAAATTTTATAAATTTCTTCAAATTTGTTGAATTTAAGCATAAAATCTCGAAAATAGCTAAATATAGTATGAATAGTCATTTTAGAACCAAAAATACAAAATAAAAGTAAAATATATTTATTTTGAAGAAATTGAGTAAAAAAAATGAAAAGTTTTCTTTTTTCTGACTATTTTTGGAATAAATTTCCAATTTTTAAAAAAAGTTACATTTTTTTATTATGAAATACCCAAGAAAAGATATTTTTGAAAATTTTTCGGTCATTAGAGGCCCAAATGGCAGCTTTAATAGAGGGAGCCGTTTTAATAGAGGATTTGTTGAAAAATGCTCAAATATGCGCATCAAATATGCACCAAAAATTGCAAAATATGCACATATGCACATAAATCGCGAAATATGCACAAATATGCAAAATATGCATATGGAATATCCTAGAAGCTTCAAACCGAGCTAAAAATATGTTTTTTTTTTCGTACGTTTCATGGCTCCCTCAGTTCAGGAAAAAATATGCATGTGCATATAATTCCTTGCCCTAGTTATAAATTATATGGATTAACATATTTTTTCCGCGCATATGCAATGAAGAAAGGGGCTAAAAATAGCATTTCTACGTTAAAATTTTTTGGTTTGGTGAAGGTTTTTAGTCCATATAAATCCATATTTTGCGGGTTTTCGGGAATAAATCCATATTTCGCCATTTTTGCATTTTTAGTCCATATTTTGGCCATTTTTGACAAAATTTCACAAGAAAAATGGAAAAAGGCGAAAAATACACCCCCTAAAGATCGAATTTTTGTTAATTTTTCAAAAATACACTCCCCTAAAAAGTGAATTTTTTCGAAATTTTGCCAATTTTTTTGGGTATTTGGTTCGCTTCCGAAAATTTTTGCTGACATCAGAATGAGACTATTAGAATTTTGGCCCATATTTGACCATTTTTGACCTTTTTAGTCCATAGTTCGGGCTTTTTTAGTCCATATTTTATGTCCATATTTGACGTTTTTTAGTCCATATAATTTATAACCCTATTGATGAGTCAGAGACACAATTTTTTCACTGCAAAATAGGTAAAAGGAAGGTAATCAAAAGAAGTATTTAGATAATTTTGGAAAATTCCTCTCAAATTATGGTGATTGTTAAAGGTTCGTTTTTTGACACAAAAAATCGAGAAATAGACACCTAAAAAGGCAGAAAAAATCGCAAAATAAGCATTAAATAGGCACAAAAACCGTCGAATAGACATAAAAATAGGTAAATAAAATTTTTAATTAATATTTAAGCCATCAAATGAAAATTTTTTTGATATAACCAAATTTAAAAATTGATTTCATTCGATAGCCATAATTGTTTTCTATTATCAGGCAAAATTTCAAAAAATTTAGTTAAGGTCCAAGAAAGTTATGATCAAAATGTTCAGAAAAACTTTTTTTTGAGTTTCTAAGGTCATAATTTTTTTGGAACTTAATGAATTCACGATTCACGGGGTTTTTCAGTCACGGCACATCTCTAGTATTTAGTTTTTTGCTAAAATATTTTAAATTAAAAAATAATTTTCAAAATATATTCAGGGATTTCTACCGAGCCATTCGTTTTAGCTGAAGAAGCTAAATTTAATTTTAATATATTTTATTAAATAAAATTTTAAAAAATTTTGTTCATGGTTTATCTGCGTTTTATTAACAGATTTTGAGTATTTTAAAGTTGTACTAGCTTCAATTAAGCAAAGATATATTATGAAAGCCAATATGTTCCATATTTATTAGCCAAAATTAAAATGTTTCAACCTTTTTTCAAAAAGTTAAGCGGCGCCAAAACTGCAATTTAAAAAAAAATCATTTTTTTGATTTTTGGCAATAACATGTTTGTACCCGAACTAAAAGTTTTGAAATTTTAAAATAATAGAGCTATCAAGAGTACATCATATCAATTTATTTAATTTAAGCATTCAGAGTTAATTTGGCAAAAACAAAGTTTATTTGATAAAAAAATAAAGTTTTGTCCAAGTTTCTGAAAAGTAAAATTTATAATAATAATTATTATTTTTATTTTCTGTATTTTTTTGGCTGAAAAAAGAATTTGCTTAAAATTGCTGTCAGGAAATTTGGATAATGATTTTGTTTTAATTAGTGCTTACTCACCATACTTTGTTAATTAGTGCGTGTAATCATCAAATGTAATTCACATGAAAAACACATTAATTAACAAAAAAATGAATATGCTCTCACAGGTTCGAATCCTCTACATGCAAATTCATTTTAGACTTTTATTTTTTGTTTTTTATGCAGGGTCAATTATAAAAAAAATTTTTTAATGAAATAAAATTTTTATTAATTTTTTTAATTAAAAAATTCATTAAAGATAGTGGTACAATAAATATCCTTTCATTTAAAAACAAATTAATTTTTGTCTAAAACTTTATGAGTAATTTATTTGTTAAAATGGTAAAAAAAATAAAAATTTTATATCATACAATTTTTTTTTGTGATAATGGTAATTGACTTTCTAAATCACAAAATTCTTGTGAAAAATTTTATTTTTTTTAAACCAAAAAATACCAAAAATTAATTTCAAAATCTATAAAGGTGATCGTATTTTTAAAAAAACGAATACTTTTTTCACCCATTTTCTTACGGGTACTTTTTTCTAAGTTAATTTTTGAGTACCATTAAATTTAATCTTATATTTTAAATAATTTATTAATTTAGAAAGAAAAAATTTATCATCTATAAAACTGATAATGGTACTAATTATTATTCTCATATTTTTCGCCACTTTTAATGGGATTTTTGGGGTTGGAGAAGGTGGTGAAGAAAACGATTTGTTCAGTGATTTGTGGAAGAATTATTTCAACGCAAAAAACGTTCAGAAGGCAAATGTTGGCCGAAACGGAGGACAAAAAGTGACCAATCGCGTAAAGATGGAAGAAAGGGACGGTGGTGTAGAAATGGGTGCGGTTGGCATTCGCATGCCACCCAAATTGGCACAAATGTTGATCAAAACTGAACCAACCGCAGCAGCAGCAGTTTTTGATCAGCTATTGAAAAATGTAAAGCATGAGCCAAAAGAGGAGGAGTTTGAGCAATTGGACATTGGAAAAATGGGTGTGGTTGGCATTCGCATGCCACCTAAATTGGCACACTCTGTGATCAAAGATTTTTTTTTTGATACAAAGCGCGGTTGATTTAGGTTTAGACAAAAAACATAAGTTTTAGCCCGGTCATTTATTTTCCCTAATTTTGAAAATTCTTGAGGTAACTATTTTACAATTCCGATTAATACTGTTTCTCTAATTAGAAAAATTTTCACTTTCATCAATGGCGCAGCAAAAGTTTGATGGACAGAACGCCACAACAATTTAAAAAAGAGGAGAATTCCAAAAGCGAAATAATTTTTAAAGAAAATCCGTACAAATTGAGAATAGTAATCACAAAAACCAGCCTTCTTTGTTGAAAATCTGTTAACAAACCATACTCAAATTTCCAAAATTTTCCCCGGCGGCGCCTATCAGTCACCGCCGGACCACTTTTATCTGCCCAAAGTTTTTTGGAAAAAGCGTGCCGAAAAAAGTGATGTGAGCTTTAATTTTTGGATTTTATAAAATAAAAAACAAGATAAAAATTTAATTTTGTATTATTTTCACCTGAAATAAATTAAAGCGCCGAAACGTGGGCGCTGCCGAAACGACCCTTTCCCGGCATCTCAGGCTCCAAAAATTTTCAGAAATCAATTCCGAGGCTCAAAAATTTAATCTCAAAAATTTGACAACTTTAGTGGTGCATTTTTCAAACTTTTTGAAAACTTGGGGGGGGGGGGTGTCCGGCGGTGCCGATAGACGACGCCGACTTTTTTAATTTTTAGGATTATTAACTAGAAATTTTTCAAATGAACAAAAGAAGGAAATAATCCATCGATTTGAAATAATAAAAGAAGAATTTATGCGCAAATTCAAAATAAAAACCAATGCCAAAATTAGCGATAAAATTGCGCGAAAAGTTGGCGTCAATTTGGAGACAATTAATCGTTGGAAGAGGTCATTTGGCTCAACTGGTAAAAAATAATAATCAAAATAAAACTAAATCTTTTGTTTTTAAAAGATTTTTGCATAGCTTTTTGGGGATAAATGTTTAATTTTTACAGCAAAGCCAATCTATACGAGCGCAGAACAATTGGAATTCATCCGAAAATATGATGCACTGAAAATTCAAAACCCACTGATCAGCGATCAGAACACCGCCCAAATGATCGGAACAAACGCAATAAGCATAAAAAGATGGAAGAAGAAGTTTGGTATCGCGTATCCTTGCAAAAGAAGACGGATCACGTGAATTGATTGGGCAGTGATCAGCAATGGCAGTTGCTTGAACATCACAGAAGCGGAAGAGTGATCGGTGGCTTCTGATCAGAATTGGTCTGCTGACCTGGTCTGAGTGATCTGCTTAATTTGTATGCTCTTAAATAAACTGATCTGCCTAGTTTGGTTTGATTGATTTGTGTTCCGGTAAACACTGATCAGCTGGGTTGAATTCATCCTTCTCAGCACAGTAATTGATCATTTTTCCCTTGTTCATCCGGGAATTTTGTGCCTTGCCATGACCAATCTAATGGTTTAATAATCATATCATTTGAAGCTTTCTCACTATTCGCTTGATTTGATTGATTAAATCTGATCATTTTTGGATTTTTTTTGTTTATTCAGAAGAAATAAAATGTCCAACAAAGGGGTGACCACTTACACGTTAATTAGTAAATTAGTCAAGTCCAAGGAGCGCTTTTACAGACAAAATTTTTTGTTTGACTCAATCCATTTACTTATACCTTTTTTGAAACTGTCAACAGATGGAGCATCTGTTATATCTTTGTTGAGTTTGGACCAGGGCTGGCCGTGATCACGGATCACGGATCACGGAATCAGCTCTCAAAAAAGTTGTCAGTTGAAAACCGCAAAAAAGGCAGAATTTTCGAAGTTTTTTATTTCTATCTTTTTTTATAGTTCGAAATTTTCTGTAATTTTTAGTAGGCTAATAGAGCCTGTGAAGAGCTTTCGAATGATATCAAGATTGTTTGATTCGGTCAATAACTTCAAGAGTATATTGACTCAAAGTTGGCTCAGACGGAGTTGGCCAGACGGAGTTGGCCCGTTCCGAGAACAGAACCCTGTGGAACACCTGACTGAATCCGATGTAAATTAGAAAATTGATTGTTAATTTTAACTCTATAAAATCTATCCTTTAAAAATTCAGATAACCAAGTTAGCAGTTTTGCCTTAATGCAAATGTTATTAAGTTTATTAATTAATATGTTGATGGGAAGAGAACAGGGGTGCGACCGAAAATTTACCAAAATCAGAACACCTGGCTCAAAAGATCAGATTTTTAACAATTTTTTGCGGCGCATTTTTCCAAAAAACTTTTGGGAAATGGGCGAGGGGAGAGGGTCAGGCGCCTATTTTGTAATTTTATTCTGAGTTGTTAATAGTAGAGACCGAGATTTCCAAAAATGCCGGACCGGACAAGGGCTGATATTTTCAGAAGCAACCGGTTTCCGGGTCAGCCTCTTAAAACCCGGTCAAAACGGAAAACCGGTCAAACGGGATTTTTCCAAACACCGGACCGGTTTGCCGGGCCCGGTAAAAAGCAGTACCGGACCCGGCCCGGCTCGGTCTCTAGTTAATAGGTTTTCATCAAAAAAAGGCCAATTTTTGCAATTAAAAATCCAAGCGACGATTTTTTGCCTTTAAAAACGCCTTTTTTTGATGAAATTTTTGGAATTTTTCAAGAATTTTTTCTCTTTCCCGGTCCCCTGCAACTTTAGAATTTAAATTGTGAAATTGAAATGTCTGGTAACCAAATGGTGATGCACCCCCAAATTCGTCCCGGCGAAATTTCGGTGGCGAATAGAGTTTAAAGAATTTAGCCTTACATAAACCTTTCATGTTTATGGACTTTCTTGGCGCCCCAAAAAAAAAGCCTAGCCCAGAATTGCGTTTTGGCACTGCATTTCAGCAATGCCCAAATTTTTCACTATTCCCGAATCGTTTTTTTCTGTTGAATTAATGGCGATTTTGATGCCATTTTTGGAGCATCAGGGAATTGCCAATATCATTTAATTTTATTTCAGGTTCGCTCATCTCTAATTTACACACATTTTCTCCTAATTCCGACTTTGTCAATTTTCCGACTTTCGCTGTGTCACATGGATTTGTCTGTCCCCGCTGACTTTTCATTCTTTGGCCTCTGCTGTTGCCAATTTTGTTCACCCTCTAATTTCAGAAAGCGGGCACACTTTCTGAGCCAAGTATGTAAGCTTTGCTAATTGTTTTATCAAACAATTAATGATCATTTTTAGTTTGTCAGCCTTGATGGGCGACGATTTCCGTTGGATGCATGGATTTGAATGTGCAGTGAATGATACCCAATGCACCATTTGTGACCAAACATTTGCTTAATTAGCAAAACATCTAATTTTTAAAACTCATTTGATAAACATTGTGATAAAGATGCTGGCACGGTCCTCCTGAAATCCCAACTTGGTCCCGGAACCGACTTTATTTAAAATTTCAAGTCCCGGTCCCGGTTTTTGTCAAAATTGCCGGTACCGTGCAATTAGTCAAAAACATTGGGAAAGTAAAAATGGGTCATCCTAGCAGATTCTGAATTTAAAAATTTAAGATTTTCGACTTTGTTCAAGTTCTGTTCTGGGATTCGAAATAGGGTCAATTTTAGAAAAATTTAGCGAAATTTTTAGAAATTTGACTAAGTTAGGTCTTGTAAGGATAACAATAACAACAGAATATCACCAAAAAACTACTAACGCAGGAATGGGTCATTTTTGCGCTAATTAACCCATTTTAACAGAAGTTTTTTGACTATAACTTTTCATTTTCGACAAGCCCAGCAAACTTTTTTTTTTGTTAATTGTCTTATCTCCAAGCAATAGCTTAGATACAGCTTCTAAATATGTAATTAATATTTTTACATGTTTATTTCAAACCAGCCTTTTTGTTGAAAATCTGTTAACAAATCACAAAAGTGATAAGAAAAGCAAACTGAATTCTAATATTATTCGATCATTTAGTCCGAAAATGATTATTTGTTTGAAATAATTGAAATATATTTGGTTTGAAATATTGATTAAATATATTATAATTAATTTTGCTTTAACTTTGGATTTTAAAAATAAAAAACCAAATAAAAAATTAATTATTTATATTTTCGCTTGAAATAAATTAAAAATTAAGGCTTGCGCAAAATTTGGTAATTTTTTTGACAAAAACCTGTTAACAAATCGCATTAAAAATTTTACCGGGACACCCCTCCCCCCGTCCCCCAAAATTTCCTAGAAAAAGCACGCCGGAAAAAAACGTTTTTAATGCAAAAAAATCAATGCTTGTCTATTAATTGCAAAAATTGGCCTTTTTGGTGAAAATCTATTAACAAACCAGAACCAAAATAAAAAAAATTTTTCCGACGGCGCCATCGGCAACGCCGGACCCTCTCCCCCCGCCCACTCACCAAAACTTGTTTGGAAAGATGCGCCGCAAAAAGAATGTTAAAAATCGTGTTCTTCTGATCCCGAATGCACTGAAATTTACGATTTGCTAATTTCCTCCCCAAAATTATTGAATTCGATAATGAGAGACGAAAAAATATAATATTTAATACTTTTTTGATCGAATCATTTTAAAAATAACTGATTTGAAACAATTTTGCAAAATATTCTTATAAGCAGAAACTATTACCACGTCTAACCTTAAATTAGACAGTTGTTGCCAGGTTTCCATATTTACATTTTTTAATTTTAAGTGCATTTGGGTTTTTTAAGGATGGAATCACAGCTCGTGATTTAGTATTTTTTTAAAATTTTTTTATTATAGTTCACGATGAATAATAATTGGATGATTAGTGAGTGAGATGTTTTGTTTTCCAAAATTCATTTGGTTTTAAAATTTTTTTAACAAATTTCATCAAATCATCCACAATTTTTTCTTAAACGGCAAATTTTTCAATTTTTCCTTTCATTCCTTTTCATTTTTTGACAACTTTTGAAATAAAAGTGCCTATTTTTGGATTTTAAGACTTTTGAAGTCAATTTTTTGCACTTTCCTTCCGTCTGTCCAAAACAATTAATTAATTAAATTGCATGTAATTGTTTACTAAATGAGGGAGTAATTCTTGTGCTTTTAATTATATTTACGATCATTTTTGAGTTTGTGATCACAATACAGAAATTATTATTCATTATTAAACAATTAATAATGGCAAAGGCAAAGGCTTCTCCCGCATTTCTTCCGCCAAAGTCAAAGTAATTCCCCCGCCGCCCATCGTTTGGCAATAAAAAGGGCAAATTGAAAAGAAGCGGGAGGGAGGGGGAGAAGAAGCACTAAAACATTGTTATTATTATTATATTATTATTAGAGGTGTTTTAAAGAGACAAAACATAAAATCTTTTACCCAAAAAATTCTGAAAAAATTAGACTCATATTTTTGTGCTAACTTTTTTTAAAGCTCGATAAAATTTTTTGAAAGAAATTTAACAGAATAACAGAAAATTCTTTGGGATATCTTCTTATCAAGGGCATTGTGAATTAATTTTAATGCATTTGAACGATCTTACATTTTTGGATGACCATAAAAATATGCTGTTTTCTGTTAAATTTCAAAAAATTTAATTGAAATTACGACGTCGGGGTTGGAAAATTCGGGGTTGACAAATCGTTCGGGGTCAGGGTTTTTCAATTTTTGCCTTATCCCATAATAGTCAAAAAATTTTATATTATTTTAGTTTATTTTTTTTTATTATTCATAATAATATTTTATATGCTTTTTTATTTCTTTTTAACATTAAATATTTTTGCATAGAATTAATTAAAAACGCATAAGGCATTTTTAAAATGGACAATTTTCAGTCAAAATATGTAAAAAAAAAGGGGGGGGGGGTTCCAATAATTTTATAATTTTTCAATTTACAAATGGCCAGGCTCAGCAGACATTGCCCGGCAATGCCGTGCTCGCGTTTCCCACTCCGTCGACGCCCTTGGCCAATCAGACGCTGATCAAAGTGGCCATGATGTTAGCCCAAAATAACACGGACTACGGCCTGCCACGGAAGAATGCCGCACTGCGCGATTCGGGGGGCGCAATTCCAATGGCATTGGAACAGTTGTGGGCGGACGAAATCCTACCAAAAAGCGTCAATTTTTCGTCAGTTAAATATTTTAAAATTTTTAAAAAAAATGGAATTAAATCAAAGATTTCAATGGCATTACGGGAATTGCAACGAGGCGTCGGCAATGGGCCGAATTTACAAATATGTGAAGGAATTCGGTGCCGACGCAATCATCGCAACGCCGTGCATGGACGGTGAAACAAAAAAAACATATAAAAATAATAAACAAATATTTTAAATAATTAAAAAACATTGTTATTTGTCACAGTGCCACCAATGCTTGGGCATTTGGCCTCCAATTTCAACTTGCCAATGATGGTTTGGGGACAGAGCATGGCGTCGGTGTGAGTTGATAAAAAAGCCCGGCTCCAAATTGGGCTTAGCACTTAGTTGCATTTTGCTCTGTTTTAGCCTCGCCTCCTCCAACAATTTGACTTATCCCACTCTGCTGAACATTGTGCCAAATTACAAATAGTGAGTGACTCATCCTTTTTTCATTTTATTTTATTTTACGATATTTCTTCTTTAGTATGGCTTCCGGCCTTGTCAGTCTGATGCAATATTTCAATTGGACTCGCTTCGGTGTTGTACTTCAAAGTGACACCAACGGAGTCAGCGGAGGTTAACACACTGAAAAGGCGAAAGAAAAATGTGAATAATTATAATTTTAGGCTGCAATTTATTCGCCCGCGACATCGATGTACTGTAAAACCGTATACCATTGACCGTTTTCTTTTTGGGTTTTAAAACCAAATATATTTTTTAGAAAGCGGTGGGTGAACAGTCGACGGTCAGTATCAATTTCAAGGCACGCATTTTCAACACCCAAACGTCCGATTTGAGCACAATTGTCAATGGAATGCGCAAAAGGGCACGGAGTGAGTGGGGGGGGGGGTAAAAAGGGATTTGTTGGGATAGGACAAGTGAAAATAAAAAGGGATTTTAAAAACGGATCGGGATTTGAATTACATGAAATGGATTTATTAAAACCCAAAATGTAAAAACACATTCCGATATTTCAGTCATTTTGCTTTGCTTCGACGACATCACTCAGTTGCGAACCTTCGCACTTTCTTTGTTCGATGGAGGACTAAAAACAAAGGTACGTGTGTTGCCAAATTATGTTAATTGGTCAAATTGATCGATCTTTAAGGATTATTTGTACATCATCCCGGATAATGATCTGCTCCTTTCATGTTTGTCCAATTAATATAATAATTTATTCATTTATTTGTCCTTTGTATGCATATTTAGTCAATTTGTCGCGACTGCCCTTTTGGAAGCAGGGGTCACGGTGAGTTTGGCACAAATGCCATTTACTAAAAGCATTTAGCGATTTGGTGAATTTAACAAATGTGGAGGACGGAAGGGATGCCGACGCCGAAACGATTGGCCGATTGGCATTTCGGGTCGGTTAGACAAGTTTTTGTGTGAGCGTGGGTTTATTTTTGCCGGATATGTATTTCCAATAAAAATGCATTTAAAAATGTATGACTGAATTAATATTTGAATTTTGCTTATTGTAGTTACTCTTTTAAAATAACCAATTTTTAGTGGCATTATGACATCACTCTGTCCGCATTATCCAATCGGAATTATTTGGGCTTTTTCGGGCGAGTGATCAATCGGACGCGCGGTTGGCCCTTTTATTGCCCCGAGTCGGACTGTGGCAATGTTGCGAATGTGCTTTGAATATATATATATTTTTTGCTCCAAATTGTTCATTCTGTCGCTTTCTAATTACCCATTTAGGGGTCCATCTATTCGCTTCTGTTGTACGACGCAATTTACAATTACGGAATGGCACTGAACGAATCTTTCCGCCAATTTGGCATTCGTCCCGAAGTGTATCGAAACGGCACTCTGTTGGCACAGAACAACAGGAAGCCATTCATGGGCAAGAAATGAAAATAAAGCCGCATTTTCATTCCATTTGCTTAAGGTTTGACGGGCTTTGTGACGGTGGAAACTAGTCAGAACACGCGGGTGTTCGTTTTGTCCAATCGCAATTATGGCCAAGGAAATGCGCTGCAAATTTTCATGCAATTCGCATGGGTCGATGGCAAATTGGTGGGCTTGGCAAATAATTAGCAACGTTATAATTTAAAATTTTTTCTCTCAATCGTCCAGAATGTGACGTTGCGAAATGCCAGTTCTGTGATGTGGGATTCCCATGGCGGGGTCATTCCCCAGGCGGTGCCGCCGTGCGGCTTCGATGGCAACGGTTGTACCGTATCGGTGTTTGAGTTGTACAAAGTACGATATATTACTGTAACGTTAACAATTTTATTTGCTGTTCAAAAGGGGTACTTCATAAGCGGAATTGTTTTCTTCGTGCTGATCATAGGCAGCAGTTTGTTTATCATCGTCTATTTGATACAGTAAGAAAAAAAAAAGATGCTGCAGTATTACTGTAGCCTAAATGTTTAAATTTCAGTTCAAAAATTGTTGAAAACCGTAAAACCAACTTACTGTGGCAAATTCCATTTGCGATGATGAAGCGAGTGAAACAACGGGTTGGTTTCAAGAATTCTTTCCAAATTATTTTTCTAATTTTTACTCCCCCGCCCCCTAAATTTTTCTATTAACCCCCCTCTCCCCTTAAGCAATTGGCCGATCGTCAAAGTGGCGCAGAGCGGAGTCACCACTCTCTCCGCTCCAACCAAACGAACGTTTCCGCGCTGACCAATTCGACGATGGACAGTTTGGCCCAGTCCAAAAACTTCTCTCTGTATACTTACAACGGGGACAAGTGCATTGTTTGCACGTTTGGGTCAACGACAGCCGCCGCGCCATTGTCTGTCGCAGAAATGGCCGAGTGCCGAGCGGTGAATTGGCGGAGGGGGGGGGGATACCGAATCCCCAAAAAGTGATGCTTTCCGAGATTTAAATTTTCGGTAAAATTTTTAAGATGCGCCTGTTCGACCACGAGAATATGAACCGCTTTTTGGGGTTGAGTTTGGACGGGCCCAATTTGTTGGCCGTGTGGAACTTTTGCATGCGCGGGTCAATCAGAGATGTGATTTTGTCTGAAAATGCCATGGTCAAAGATGTGATGTTCATCCAATCGGCCGTCAAGGAGCTTTGCGAAGTGAGAGATGGATTTATTTTGTTATTGAGGGTAATTAAATAAATTGGCAATTTCTTAATTTAAAATTGGTTTTATTCCAAGGAACTCACGAAAATTAAAATTATTAATTTCAAAATTATAAAAGTAAAAAAGCGTTTTTTCCCCCTTTCCAGGGCCTTCAGTTCTTGCACAATTCGCCCCTCCAATTCCATGGTCGGCTGAAATCCTCCGCTTGTTTGATCAACGAACGATGGCAAGTGAAAATCTCATATTTTGGGCTCCGATGGCTGAAAAGTCCACAAAAAATGCAAGCAAAAGGTGAAAAAGTTACAATAATTAATCAATTAATTAATTCTTTTATAGATCTTTTATGGCTGTCTCCCGAACAATTGCGAAAAGCGACGGACGGTGCCGAAATAAATGTGGCCGTGGGCTCAAAACAGTCGGACATTTACACAATGGCATTAATTTTCACGGAAGTACACAAAATGGACATTAACTCATTGTCTAAATTTGCACATTTATTTGCCATTTCCGATGGTGAACATGGCCCCGTGTTGGGAGGAGGGCCGCGACTTGGAGGAGGACTTCGGCGCGGCGCGCGACTTGGAAGAGATGGGGCGGAGCAGAAGCACCGCGACGCGGCACACCGCAGGCGCAACGCTCGGACGCAACGCGGACGAAATTGCCTATTTGGTGAAGCGGGGCGGATTGGTGCCATTGAGACCGATGATACGGCCCGCGTTGGACAATTTGCACCCGGAATTGGTAATTAAAGACAATTAAGGAAATGACTAAATGCTAAAACAAGAAAATGAATCATGTGCATAGAAAAGGGTTGGTTTTCGGTAATTAAATCAATTACCTGTACAAACTCATCAGATTCATCTGATCCGCGACTGTTGGACGGAAGTCCCAAACGAACGGCTAACCATTGAAAAAGTGCGTCAAAGGTTGCGGCAAATGAACGCCGGTCAGAGCATCAATTTGATGGATCACGTGTTCGAAATGTTGGAGCAGTACGCCAACAAATTGGAGGCGGAAGTGCAGGAAAGGACGCGCGAGTTGGCGGGGGAGAAGCGCAAGTCAGACATTCTCCTCTATCGGATGATGCCACGGTGGGTGAAGCAAACAAGCAAAAAACAAAACAAAAAACGCAATTGTTTTGCTTTTAAACATTCAAGGCAAATTGCGGACCGTCTGAAGATAGGCCAAACCGTGGAGCCCGAGCAGTTCGATACAGTCACCGTATTCTTCTCGGACATTGTCCAATTCGCGGCACTGAACCAAATGCGGCCGCTGCAGGTGGTTAATCTGATGAACGAACTGTACACCACGCTGGACGCCATCATTGGCGAGCATGACGTGTACAAAGTGGAGTCCATCGGTGAGAAAACACACCAAAAATTATTTGGTTTAATTCCCCTTAATTACAGGCGATGGCTATTTGTGCGTGTCAGGACTGCCAAAGCGAAATGGCAATTTGCACGCCAAAGAGTGCGCGGATATGTGAGCAGCAATTACTAATTGAATTAATTGTTAATAGTCATCAATTTGCTCAGGTCATTGGACTTTTTGAAAGCGTTTCACACTTTCCGAATTCCCGACCTTCCAAATGAGCGCGTCCGTCTCCGAATTGGGCTGCACAGCGGCCCATGCGTTGCGGGAGTTGTCGGTATATTCTATGAAAATGGTGTAAAAACAGCTGACGATTTAATAAAAGGCCTGGCCATGCCCCGCTACTGTCTGTTTGGTGATACGGTAAACACCGCCTCGCGAATGGAAAGCTCTTCAAGCCGTCAGTTTTGTTTGTCAAATATTCTCATTGGATCATTTAAGCTAACAAAATTCACATCTCCAAAGCGACGCACACTTTGTTGAGCACAAATTTCAACGGTTATCTTTTGGAGAGCAGAGGCGAAGTGATCATTAAGGTCGATCAGACCGATAAACTGTTAATTACCGATACGAGTAAATGCATTCAGGGAAAGGGCGTCATGGAGACTTTTTGGCTGCTTGGCCATGCCGAAAGCGGCACGTTGCCGGCACATAATTCGCATGAAGGGCAATCGATGGCACAAAGAAATGCCGAAGAAGACGAGAGGGAAATGTACAGAACTTATAGAAAGACAATGACAGGACAGGACAAAGATGGGGAACAAAAAAATGGAGATGAACAGCAGAAAAAGCAGCAGCAGAACGGAGGAGGAGTGATTTATTGAAATTGAGAAAATGGGAAAAAACAGTCCAAATAAATGATCAATGATCAAAAATTTAAAAAGGATTTCTTTTTTATTTGTATTAAAAATCAAATTGAATCTTCAAGGTTAACGAACAACAAAACAATCATTTCTTTATCCAATTAAAACTTAATAGCCATTTAAATTTTAGCGATTTCATTTAAGCTCATTTTATCGTTTATTTTTATCCTCTGCACAGATTAACTGAATCATTTCATTTTTCTTTTCATTATTTAATTTCTCAACTGATGGGAATTTCTTCATTTCAATTAGATATTTTTTGAATTAATAAAAATAAGTGGCGCTTTAATTCAATTGAGTTTAATAATTTATTCAAAAAAACAAATATTTTACACATACATTTGCAAATTTAGCAAATATTTTACACGTAAATTTGCAAATTTATAACTTTTCACAATGAATCAAGACTTTTTCCACCACCCTGTATGTGCTTGAGTTCACCAAAATTTAACCGATTGAAAATGCGTAGTTTTTTGGAGTATCTGACGGTTTTCAGCTCTTCATGAAAGCATAAGCCGTTGATAAAGTCCAAAACTCCTCAAGCAGTCAATCAAACGTTTTCTTGTCAAAAGTCCAACAAATTCTTAAAATTTTTTTAAAAAAATTTGGCTAATTTGAATAATTAATGATGCTTTTTTTTAACCGTAATCAAAAGTGCCATCTTTGGAAATTTGAGCCAAAGTCGCAGCACCGCGTGAATGGTGTCGCCGTTTTGCCACACCCAATTTGGGTCTTTCCGAGTACAAAAGCGGCACTTCTTTAATATTGCCGGGATAATCACAGAAGCGATTACGCTTAAATCCGAAGAACAAATTGCCGATATTGCAAAGCATTGTCCTTTGCTCCATCTTAAAAAAACAAACAAAAAAATTTTGTTCTTCTGTGTGTTTATTCAATGAAAATTCGTCCACCAAAAGCTAAGAAAAGTCAGTGCCAAAGAATTGACCAACACCCAAAATTTATCTGGCTTATTCTTTATCTGGGCATTTGTTCGACAATTGGAATACCTTACGTAAGGAATTTTGATGGAATTTCTTAATTTAGCAAGCTAATAATGAACTTATTCGAGCTATCGAATGATACTAAGAATCTGGGAATGATCCGGGATTTTATTTCATGATTTTTTATCACAAGGGATTTTGACGCAGCACATTTCGATTAAAACTGTGCGTACGGTAGTGCAAAGACCAAAAGAATTTCGATTCATTCTTGACAATATAATGCTTAAAATGAACCTCAAACTTGGTGGCATTAATTACGGAATATGTGCTTCGCAATCTTTTATGAATGCCAGACAAAGCACTGAAGACATTGTGTAAGTGATTATCTATGGGAAAAATTTAAGAAACCTCCATATTGGACGCTTAAAAACATTTTTGAATGATAATTTCATTTACAAGCTAAAATGATAAACTCAAAAATAAGCCAAGAAATCCCATTTCGTATTTTTAAATAAACCGCGAGGCGGTGGACTCTTTGAGCCTTACAAGACACAACACGAGATATCTATTTTTAATTTTAAAAATACTTTATTTATTTTTTAAAAATCACAGATTCTTTAAGTTGTTGAATCAGAGCCTTTAAAATTAAAGAATAAAATACGATATTCCTTTATTTTTCAGGTGTCCAAATCAATTTGAAACCACTTTTATCGTGTTGAACATAGTCGATTTGCTATTTTAAATTTTTCGGATATGTTTTACATGACCCAAAACTAATAAGAAAAAATCGATTAAATGAAAATTTCAGCAAAATATGTTAATTTGATGCATTTTTCTCTGACATTTGAATGAACATTTGTCTTGGTTCGGATCCGCACGATTCATAGTGAATAATTTTTATATTTTTCTAATTGATCATCTGAATATTGAATTTTATATGTGATTTTTCGGAGTTAAGCAAGTTAATGCGAATGAAAATATGAAAAATTTATAAAGTTTTTCCAAAAAGTTCATTTTTCAATTCCTCTTGGTGCTAAAAATTTTGATCACTTCATATCATCCTTAAGTAGTGATCTGATCAACTTGTGCAATGCATTAGTAAGCACCGAAAATTTATACAAGAATTATACTTTTTGATAATGTGAGTAATTCATTCAAAGTGATTTGGACACTCACAGTTGGGGATGTTCTATATCTTTTATTTGTTAGGTATGCTTGATCAAAATCTAAGCTCTTTAGACTAAGGCTAGTAGGTGATAACACGAAAAATTTTGCGTGCTATATATTTTGTGATATGATTTTTGTATAAAGCATTTTATTAATCAATCATTATTTCAATTTGGTAATTACGAAAATTTATTTGAAAATTCATTTTAAATTTTTTTTTCTCTTTTTTTTGATAATTTAGTCACAAATGTCGGTCCGCAAATGTCGGTCCGCAAATGTCGGCTAACCCTATTTTCAGCTGCAATAGCATCGCATAATAACAAATAAAAAATTAATTCCAAACAATTCATTTATTCTTGAATAAATTATTTTATTTTTTTATGCTATCAATTGGAGGGAAATATACATATGTAATATAAAGTAAAGTGAATGAGTTTTTCGCATTCATTTTTCATTTTTAAATAAAAAAATCGATATGGAATTATTTCATTATTTTGAAATGGAATTTGATTAGCATTGATTAATCTTTATTTATTATTTGATTAATTTTTTCAGAGTAAATAAATTTTTCTTTTAAAATTTGATATTTTTGGTAATTATACATAAATATTTCAAAAAATTCATTGATTTTTAAAAAGACATGACCAAAATAAAAGGATAACTAGAGCACTTGAATATACGAAAAATATTAATTTGTATGAAACTGAAACAATAAAAAAAAACGCCCTTAAAGTTTCCTTCCTTCTCTTGATTGATAAGGGAAAACAAAATTTTTATTAGTTTCTTTTTTAAAAAATCACAAATTAAGTTTAGCAAAACCAGCACATCTATATAAACAATTATTTAAGTTCAAAACAATGGTTGAGCAGCAAACGGATGTTTTTCGGGATGAATATTTCGCAAGCTCCACCGCAAAGTCTGTTCGAAAGGCGCACAGGGAAAGCACCCGCCATTCCGACAATTTTTGGAGTAGGTTTTGACTTTGTTCGGCATTGTCCTGTGACAATTATGATTTAGAACAAAGAGTTTTATGAATGGGAAGGCAAAATCGGTTCAGAATTGGAAAAAGCATAGCGACATTCGTGGAAAAAGAATATCATCAAATACAAAGTCGCAGATGAAAAAGATATGATTAGAATCAGTGCTGCAAACATATGGTTAGGCATATATGGCACACATAAGGCAATTCTCAAAGAAAGCACAGTATGAAAAATATTAGAGTAGAGCGGGACCGGGACCAAAACACGGACAACTGAGTACAACTGAGTACCGAGGTCCCGGTTTTGACCGGGACCGGGACCAGTCCCGGGTTTTTTCCCGGTTTTCCCAGCCAAAAATTCCCGGTTTTTCAACCCGAAAAGGTCCCGGTCCCGGTTAAGCCCAAAATTCCCGGTCCCGCTCTACTCTAAAAAATATAATAGCTCTACAAATGTCCCGTGCCTCGCGGTTGGCCATCTCTCTTCGCTTCTTATTCGTTTTGCTTGTTGCCGGATTTCATTCTCACCGTACCACATTGTTATTATTGTTGTTGTCCATTCGTTTTTGTCTTCTTTTTTCATCGCTTTTCATGGTGAAATTTTTAGCTTAAAAAAGAATTCACTAAAAATTTAATTAAAATTGGTATTAATTGGTAGGGGGCAAAATATGCCTATCAATTTTAGTTTAATGGTTTGATTAATTCATTTATTTTAGGGCTACAGACACCCAAACACTTTTTAGTTATAAATTTTTCGGAGAAAATGCCAAAATTGATCTCAAAAACCGTAAATTTAAATTGGCAAAATCTTTAAAAAAATTTTTGAATTTTGCCCAATTGTTTCTTAATAAATATGCGCTTACATTTAATCGTTTGGGAAATTATACCCTTTCACGCAATTAAATGTGCCAACATTTTTTGAAGGTTTTCTCATTTATTGTTGATAATTGAACATTTTTTAATTTTTTCAACAATTGCATTTGTATCAATGATTGGCTTATCATTTGACACAAATTTAATCAATTCTACAAATGTTTCTTTATCATTGACTAATATTTTTGCCATATTTTCGTTTGTAAATTCATTCTCCAACAATTCACATAAAGGTCGAAAATTCATTTTCTACCAAAATTCACGTTTATTGCTCAAATTGATTTTTAGAGGATTTTATGTCGGGAAAAACTATTCTGACATCCATTTTAACATTATCTAAAAATAAATGTAAATTGGGTATAAAAAATGTGAATTTTATTGAAAATGAATTTTCACTTTTAAATTGTCCATATTAATCCAATTTGGCATGAGAAGAATAGATAAAATTTGAATTTTTTGAATTTCTCATTTTTTGAATTTAAAAAATTTTTAAGTACATGACAACGAACAAAAACAACAAATAAATTAAACGATTGTTTAAACCAATTTATAACTAGGACCGGATTTATATGGACAAAAAAATGTAAATTATGGACTAACTATGGACAAAAACGTTGAAAATGGACAAAAAAACATAAAATATTGACAAAAAATTTCTAATTTAAAAAAAACTCCTAAACCCATAAATTTTTGTCAAGAACGAAAAAAATCGTTTTAATACATGAATTTAGAATTATATAATTAAAATTTTAAACGAAATTGCAAAAATTGGTAAATTTTTTGAAAAAAAAAAATTTTTTTTGTTAAATTTTGTTCATGAAAGTTTTTTTGCAGAATTTTTGATATTTCATAAAATTTTTCGATTTTAGGGGCATATTTTCTAAAAAAAAAATCCAAAACATTTTCCATGTTTAAAGGTGTATTCTTCAAAAAATTTATGAAAATGCTGAAATATAGATGCAAAATATGGATGAAAATCTGAAATATGGAAATAAAAGGCATCCTAGAAGCTTCAAAGCAAGCAGTTTTTGGGATGTGGTGGCGCCGATAAGCGTTGCCGGAGGAAATTTTAATTTTGTGTAAATTTGATAAAAAAAAATTGTCAAAAAGTCAAAATTTTACGATTTTAGGCAGTCTTTAAGAAAAAAAAGGTTTTGGGAGTCGACGTGGGAAATTTTAGAAATTTTGGTTCTATTTCTTAACAGATTTTTGTAAAAATTGTAAATTTGGTAAAAAAAACAGTTTAACGACCGTGCACAATCGCACTAAAATGTATTATTGTTTTTTTTTAAATTTTTCCGGGTATTATATAAAAAATGATTTTCGTAAAAATAATGATTTTATTTCACAGTAATCATTAGGGTTGTAAATTATATGGATTAACATATTTTTTCTGCGCATATGCTATGAAGAAAGGGGCTTAAAAATAGCATTTCTGCGTTAAAATTTTTTGATTTGGTGAAGGTTTTTAGTCCATATAAATCCATATTTTGGGGGTTTTCGGGAATAAATCCATATTTCGCCATTTTTGGGTTTTTAGTCCATATTTTGGCCATTTTTTGGAAATTAGAAAAATGAAAAAAAAACGAAAAATACACCCCTAAAGATCAACTTTTTGGAAATTTTTAAAAATTACACCCCACAAAACACGAAAAATTTGAGTTTTCGTCGTCATTTTGGCATTTTCAATAAATATTTTCGTCATTTTTTTGCGAACATTTCTTTTTTTTTAATGAGAATTTTTTCGAAATTTGGCAAACTTGGAGGTGTTTTTGATACAACGAACAACAATAAAAAATATGCATTTTTAAGTTTTAAACCCCATTTTTTGGTTGTTTATTGTACTTTTTAGGTTTATTTAAGCAAATATTAAATATGCACACCTTTTTTGGGATTTTTGTGGGTTTACAACATATATTTTGGCATTTTTTATCCATATTTTGGTCCATATTTGGCCATTTTTGGCCTTTTTAGTCCATATTTCGGGCTTTTTTAGTCCATATTTAATGTCCATATTTCGCGTTTTTTAGTCCATATAATTTACAACCCTAGTAATCATCTTATTTATGCGCACATTTTTATTTGCCTATTGGTACCATCAGCAGACTACCAAAATAATTTTACACTATTCGAAAACATAAAAGAGAAAGTGTGTTCATAAAGCGATTTCCTATTCAGGTGATGAATGCTTCACTGACGGAATTCCTTTTGGTCGGCCATCGTACCCGCGAAGTAAGAAGACATGTAAAGTTTGAAATTTTGACGTGGCCGCGGCATTGATGCTAAAAAGCAAATTCGAAAAAAATAATTTTGGATTTATAAATTTTTAATTCAAAGAGCAATCGGTAGAACATTTTGTGTGCTAGATACTTTAACAGGAATTTTTTCAAAATTTTTGGCCCACAAAATATTGATATTTTTTAAAAAACAAATTGTTTAGCTAAGCATATGACCACTTGAAAATGGGTAAAGTTTGGTTTCTTAATGCCACTCATTTTCCAAACATTACTTTGTCCTACGACTGGTACTTGAAAGCCCACAAAAAATGCTACAAAAAAATTTGGACTTTGTCAATCAGCTAAACTTTTTATCAATCAAAACCTAGAAAGACACAAGTTATGTTAAATGTATTTTTTGGGCATTAAGAACTATTTGTAACGATTTTTGTAAAAAAAAAGAAGGGGGAATTAAGAAATTTTGTAGGTTTCGTCAACAGATTTGCACAAAAAATAAACAAAAACAATATGGATAAGTAAATAAATTCTCGTTTCTTTTTTCTCACCTTTTTGGGCTTATAGTTCTCGCATCTTATTATTTGTCTCGCAACATACCTATTATTTATGTATTATATTTATTTTGACTAAAAATGTTTTTATCTCATTTTTTGTGGATTTAAGAAATGCATAATTATCTCCCATTATAGGGGACGACTGCAAAACCAATGCTTTGTACTGTAGTTGTGGACACAGCCGAACCTCGTGTTAGCCTAGGCGAATTGGAGAATATGACATATAGCTTATGCTTTCAACACGGCAATTGCTTCAATTCGACAGCAGTTCCTGGTGTTCTTTATGCCGCCGGAGAATTGGCTAAAAGAGGGCGCAACAATTGGCGAACTTTCACGTGAGTTCAAAATTCATTTAGAAACTGGGGAAAAGAAAAAAAAATTATTGAAAAATTAATTATTATAATACTTTTTTAATTTTCTTGATTTATAGAAATTTAATGTTCTCAGAAAATCTTTATTTTGCTCAGTTTATTTACGAACATATAAAAAGTCTTAGATCACTCAGACCAGGTCAGCAGACCAATTCTGATCAGAAGCCACCGATCACTCTTCCGCTTCTGTGATGTTCAAGCAACTGCCATTGCTGATCACTGCCCAATCAATTCACGTAATCCGTTTTCTTTTGCAAGGATACGCGATACCAAACTTCTTCTTCCATCTTTTTATGCTTATTGCGTTTGTTCCGCCTATTTGGGCGGTGTTCTGATCGCTGATCAGTGGGTTTTGAATTTTCAGTGCATCATAATTTTCGGATGAATTCCAATTGTTCTGCGCTCGTATAGATTGGCTTTGCTGTAAAAATTAAACATTTATCCCCAAAAAGCTATGCAAAAATCTTTTAAAAACAAAAGATTTAGTTTTATTTTGATTATTATTTTTTACCAGTTGAGCCAAATGACCTCTTCCAACGATTAATTGTCTCCAAATTGACGCCAACTTTTCGCGCAATTTTATCGCTAATTTTGGCATTGGTTTTTATTTTGAATTTGCGCATAAATTCTTCTTTTATTATTTCAAATCGATGGATTATTTCCTTCTTTTGTTCATTTGAAAAATTTCTGGTCAATAATCCTAAAAATTAATAAAAGTTTAGCAAATTTAATTTGAAAGTGTTTATTTATTTTTACATACATTATTTTGCATTTGTAAAAATAGCAATTTTGAAATATTTAAAAATATGAAAATTCAGTTTTTATTTACCCATTTCTCTTTTCATTTTGTATAATTTGGTTCTGCAAGTGCCCAATCTTTTTGCAATTTTACTTTCCAAATTCACATTAATTTTTCTGTCAACAAAATGGATTTTTTTTCTAAATTTCTTCTTCATTTGATCAAATTGTTCGATCAATGCTTTTATTTCGCTTTTGGAATTCTCCTCCTTTTTAAATTGTTGTGGCGTTCTGTCCACTTCCTTTTGCCATTGACTTTTCTTTTTTGCCAACTTTTTGGCACTTTTTTGGCTAATTTTCCCATTCGATTCCAATGAATTTTCTGTTGCTTCCATTCTTTCTATCCCATAGTCCAAATGATTTGGCTCTTTATTTGCTTGCTTTTGTTGATGCTCTCTCTGCTGATCAAATGGCGGTTCATCTTTGATCACAGAGTGTGCCAATTTAGGTGGCATGCGAATGCCAACCACACCCATTTTTCCAATGTCCAATTGATCAAACTCCTCCTCTTTTGGCTCATGCTTTACATTTTTCAATAGCTGATCAAAAACTGCTGCTGCTGCGGTTGGTTCAGTTTTGATCAACATTTGTGCCAATTTTTTTTTTTTACAATCTGTTGTGAAAACTTGGGCAAAGTTTTTTACATTGGTTTCTTTCAGTTAAAAATAATAATTAAAAACGTGAAAGGCTCTGAGCACCTTATGCGGGGGGCGTGGGGGGGGGGGGGGTCAAAGTCGAACGTAAGACCCCTTCACTGTCTCCTCCCGTGCATACGTATTATTAAACGAAAAGAAAAAGAATTTTAGGGCTAATTGCAAAACTTTAATTGAAATGAAAATTTAAATAATTTCGACTGCGTTTTGTCCATTTAATTCGCTCGTCCGAATAAATGAAGCGCAACATCATATTGAAAGCTTCAGCACCGACATCAGAAATCAACAAAGGGCCATCCTTTACAACTGATGATAAAATGAAAATTTTAATTTCAATTTTATTTTCAATAAATGAAAAAAAATTAAGTTTTTAAGCCAATTTATTTGCATTAATTAAGAGCAGTTTTCACATTGAATCACTAATATTTTTACATTGCCTCAAAAACATTGGATGAAATCATAAGAATGCATTTATGGGCATGAACAAGCTGAAAAAATTCATTACCAAAACTTTGGCCTTTTACCCAAAATTATTAATAAAAATGCAATAAAAAAAACGAAAAATTCACCCCTAAGAACCGACCCAAATTTTTTCAAAAAAGAACCCCTAAAAATGAAAAATTTATTAAAATTCATTTCCAAATTTTATTTTTTCTTGAAAGAATTTTAGATTTAAAAAATTATTTATTTCAATATTGATTTTGCCTAATTTTTTTACTTTTTTGAATACATTATGTCATTTTACACCCCTAAAAATGAGGTTTTTAGCGCCTATTTTCCATTTTATAGCCTATTTTGGCTGTTTGTAGAGCCTAAAAATATTCCCTTTTAATAATTAATTGACTAATTAATGTCACTCGCTCACCTCTTTTTTGTCACTTTTGCCAACCAAAAAATGCGCATCGGCGCCTTTGGCCGTGCTCAGCAACACTATCATCCGATCCACACAGTTATCCGGTTTTGCCTTCTTTATTTTTGTCGCCAAAAGCGACACAAATTTCTTGGAAATTTTCATTTATTTTTTAATCCTTTTCATCGATCAATTTTGCATTCGCTCGCTCGTTAATTATGAGTCATCTTCTCTCTTCCTCATATTTTTATGGATTTTTTTCCATTTGTTTGTGCACATTTTTCACGTGCCTGGCCCCGCCCCCATTGATTTGTGAGGGTATAAAAGCCCGGCCCATTCTCCATTTTCTTGACTCTGATCAATTTTTGATTAAGTCACCCGGACAGTTTTCTGTCCAAGCATTTGCATTAAATTGTAATTGTGAATATTTGAATAAAGATTAAGAAAGAGTCTTAGTCTTTTCGCTGTCTGTAAAAGGGACACTCAGGAGCCCTTTAATACAGACCATTAAGCCATTGACCCCCGTTGGGTCAAAGAAAAGGCTTACAAAAGGAAAGGAGAAGCATTTTCCTCCTTTCAAATTGTCCCTTCAGTAAAGGAGAGGAATTTCCTCCTTTAATTTGTCCCTTTGGACATTCAGTGAATTTCTGTCTTTTGGACAGAAATTCGCTTTGCTTAAAAGACTCCCCCCTTCTGCCGGGAGAGTCTGCTTCCCCTTCTGCCGGGAAGTGCAAATTTTTGTGGCAATTTGCCCACAAAATTGGAGCCCCGTAGGGGTCGGCTTCCAGTCGTAAGCCTACCCTCCAACCAAACCAATCCAAAGCGCGGCCTGAGCGCTTGGATCAAACACACAACCCAAAGGGGTTTATTGTGTTTTCATCAAGCGTAAGAGCAATGAGTGAGCTCTTGCGCATCTCCATTGCACCAATGGTGGTGCGTCTCAAGATGTACATTGAGACAGCCCAAGAAAACTTGGGCAAAGAGCTGACGGACCAAAGTGTCCGCGCAGATCTGATTGCAGAGAGACAAACTCTCTGCAAAACAATTTCTCTTCTTGAGAAATACAATGGAAAATGGGAAGCCATTTTCCTGAGAGTGAAGGGACAAGCTCTTCAAGATGAAGAGCAAAATTACAGAGACTTCAAACCAGAAGGCAAGGCCTTCATGCATTGGGTCGACCAAGCCCGAGGGCTTGTCGACACCATTGAAGGGGCTTTAGGCCTCTCGGAGCTGGGGGATGCAATTCCCCAGCCAAATCAGCCAGCACAAGTTGTGCAGCAGGCACCAGTGGTGCATCAGCGTCATGATGTGACGCTTCCGCCGATAACATTGCCCAAATTCTCGGGGGAACCCCGAGAATGGCCTTTGTTTTGGAAGCTCTTTGAGACTTCCGTTGAAAGTCTTCAAATTGAAGACTTCAAGAAGCACATTTATTTGCTGGGATGCCTCCCAGAGAAGTCAGTTGCTAGGAGAGCAATTGACTTATACCCACCGTCAGATGAAAACTACCCAAGGGTAGTTGAGATTCTGAAAAAGCGGTTTGGGGATGAAAAGACAATGGTGGAGTCCCTCCAAGCGGAGTTGCTCCACCTTGCCAAACCAGCTGAATCCGTTCAGTCTCTGAGACAATTCTCAGAGTCCATTGAACGGATTTGCCATCAGTTATTGGACTATGGAGAAAATGAACAAAACAAGTTCATGGCCTCCACAATTAAGTCCAAACTGCCCTATCACCTTCTCACCCAAGTGGTGGAGAAGGAAATGAGGGCAGGAGGAGCCTTTAACTGCACAGAGCTCCGAAGAGCTATCTCTTCAATCGTTGAAGTCAAAGAAGAAGTACAGAGATGTACTCAAATTTTCCGGGGAGAGGAAAAACCCCGGAATTTTCCCCCTCATTCAAATGAGGGGAGAGCCAACCAAGGGAGAGGAACACCGTTCCGCTTCTCCCGCCCGTTCAGAGAGGAACGGTGGAGGCCAGTGGAAGGAAATGAAACGGCAATGAGGATGTCTCCTCAGACGAATCATTCCTTTTCGGCCATAATCCAACAACGAACCCCTATTCCAAATAGGGGCTCAAATCGCATATGCTTCCTTTGTGAAACAAAGGGGCATACACCGAGTTGGTGCACGAAATACATCACTCCGGGGGCGCGAAGAAAGCGCCTCGCTGACCAAGACAGGTGTATTAATTGCCTCATTATGGGGCATAATTCCCTGAACTGCACCTCACCCCGCAGGTGCAGTCAATGTGGTGAAAGACACCACTTTATGGTGTGTTATGGAGGAGAAAAACAATGGAATATTCCTCCGCAAGTGCAGAGGAATGATTTCCATGGGATGGGGACAGAGTCCCCTCCCAATCAGTTTATCCAGGGTCACGAGAGACCCGACAACAGAAATGATTCTGTGGGGATGATGTCTCCTCAAGTAAACAGATCATTTCTGACATTGACAAGTCCCTAATTTTCTCAAAGAAAAATAGGGACAGGGACAAGACAAACCTGTTCCCTTTGTTGTGCTATGGGACATCCGCCAAGTCGATGTCCCCAATATTCCACACCAGGAGCACGCAGAAGGCGGCTCGCAAAACAGCGAAAATGTTTTAATTGCCTTATGAAAGATCATAAGGCACAACAATGCCAATCTCCAAAGAGATGCTTGAAGTGTGGTGGAAAGCACCACTATATGATCTGTTATCATGGAGATGCTCCAATTGGGAGCACTCCGCAACAGATAAGGGAAGGAAGGACTGTTCAGAAGAAACAGTCCTCCAAACAAAGAGGAGAGTTTCCTCGTTCAAAAACCCTTTACTCAGGCGTATCCTCTAGAGTAGAGGATAAACCGTCTGAAAGTATTGCTTTCGACTGCAGCTCAACCAGTGGGTTGAAAAAGGTGACAAATAAATCACATTCATTTTTTGTCGTGCCATGGTCATGCCAAAGCACGACCACCAAAAAATGATCGAAAAGTCAGTTCTTTTCGATCAACCGAGTCAGATTTCATACCAATCTGACTCTCATTTCGGTGAGCAGAAGACACCGAAAGTAACTCCCACAGATAAGAAAATCTGTGGCTGTTGCATAAAAAAGAATGGTGTTGTGAGCCATTCAGTTTTTTCCATTCGTATTAATCGAATGGACAATAAATGGGAAGAAAATCTTCCTAATCGAACAGAGCAAACAATCATAGAATTGACGCTTTGTTTTTACATCAGCATAAGCCTGATGATTTGTTCAATTTTAAAAGCCCTTTCTATTGGGCGTAAAACCATTGCTTGGCTGATGATCCGACTCAGAGTATCATTTTTTGTTTTGAGGATCAGAGCTCGCCTTACTTTCAAGAAGGAAAGCAAAGAGGGGCAATCCCTCAATTTAGTACAGTGCGCCATATTTTGCAAATAATGGCGTTTACTGTACTTTTGGCATGTTTGTTCCCTCTTCCCGTTAAGGGGGGAACAGAAACAAATGCTTATCAAACCAATCAATGCACTGAGTGCAAACTTCTTTGCTTTAACAAAGGCGTTAAAGCAAAGATTCCAAAGGAAATTAATAAAGTTGAGCTCTGCTGTGCAGAGAACTGTTACATTCATGAGAATGTAAAGAAGCTCACTTATGAGCTACCAAAGGAAATCCTCCTAAATGACTTCCAATGCGAAGGTCATTTTTGGATGGATTCGAAACACATGTTCAAGAAGGACATTTTATGTCCAGCAATTGATGAGTGTGAACTCATCGAATGCTATTTTTGCATTGAACAGTTAGCAAATCCAACCTGTTACCCATTGATTTCATCAATGTTAGCATGGGGACTTTGCTTATCATTCATAAGCATCAGTTTTGTGGCTTTTTCCATATTGAAAGTCCTGTTTTCAGGACTCTATATGGTCATTTGGCTGATAATTAAATTTATCAGGCCAATAATTTATTTAGCTGGCCCAAATCGGCCTCCGAAAGAGAGGAGGCCAAGGGCAACAGCTTCTCAAAATTGGACATCACGCCGTGTTTACAGAACAATGGCGATTTGTGGTCCTTATGGCTAACTCTCTCCAGGATTTGACTGGAGCAGAGACCATAGCAATTATGGCCAAATCGGAAAAATGCATTAAAAATGCGACAAGCATGAGATGCATTGTCGAAAACTCAGCAACGCTGACGTTGCTGCCAGTTGGCCAAACAAACACTCTTCTTCTGAAAACAGAGGAAGGTGTTCTCCTTGGCTCAATTAACGTTGTGCTGAAGGCTTTAGCTTTGGAATGCCAAAGCTTCACTAAAGCCTGGCAACGTTCATACGCAATTAATGTGTTGGCCGGTAAAAGGTGCCCTAAGATGGGCTCCTGTGAAGGAAAGTATTGTAGCGAAGTTCGCCACAATACTTCCATTCCTGAGCTAAAAGATGCCAACGATTTTCCAGGCAATTCATTTTGCCTGGACAGCACAGCCTTTTGGGGCAACAAATGCCTCTTAGGCGGCAGTGCGTGCCTTTTTTATCGTTGGTATGCTCAGGAAAAGTCCAAGACAGTCTATGAAATCATGGGCTGTAATTCTTGGGAATTTATTGTTTATACAATAATTCGCCTGGAAACCTTGGGCGAAAAACCCAAGTCAACTCAGGTGTTCCTCTATCCAGGAAGAACACTGAAATGGAATAATATTAGTCTTACTCCGATTGGAGTGACTTTTCCGCCCGCCCCCGTCTTAAACTCAGAACTCTCCCCAGTCACAACATTTGGAAATGAGCTAGTTTTTACGGGAGACAATTGACTTTAACATTAAAAGTCGGCAAGAAGCAATTGATTTCAATTGCAGTCTTGGAGTTCAGGCATGCACTGATTGCATACCTGACCATTCATCAGGTTTAGTGAACTGCAATTGCCGTTCACATAACCTTGAAAAGTTAATGGAAAGTCCAGAGAGGAGACTTCCATTAAACATCCAACCAACTCAGAAATACTGGGAGAAAGGTAATTGCCTTGACAGGATTTAGTCCTGTCCAATTAAACCTTCAAATCGAAGGTCTACAAATGGCTTTGGAACTCCACCAAAGCCTTTGCACAATTTTGCCGTTGAACATATCTGGATGTTACAGATGTTCCACGGGAGCACAATTCCGTTATGTGTGCTCAACAAAATTTTGGCAATTCTCTTGCCGAAATTAAATGCGACGATGGAACACATTTTTCAACAAAATGTGATTCCAACGCATCAATTTACCAAACAAACTGCTGTGTCGGTCTCAGGACTTTGTGTGGGCCAACGAATTGGATCCGCCGTTCGGTGCCGACAACGCGTAGGGCCGCCTCCGCCTGCGCTCCTTCCTCTTTCGAGTGCCGCGGAAGGATTTGTCGCAGCAGCTACCCGCGCTGGCCGCACGCTATCCCGAGATGAAAGTGGTCACTTTTGAGATGGACGGGCGATCGCCGACTAGGCAATTAACTAATTATTGTTCGATCTAGCATATAATTAATCTTAATTAGTAATTGCTACAAAAAATAAATATTTTTATTTTTTAATTCCAAATTTATCAAATAACAATAATAGCAATAATATTTTTATTTTCCATAATATTCTGTCAGTTAGAAATGTAAATCGTGACTTTTTTTTCTGTTTATATATAAAATTTGATTGTTTTTATTAATGATCTTGATCACTTCTCAGCTGAATGTTGGTCAATACTCTGCAGAATGAGCTCAGTGCCATGGCCTGTTTTCACTCTTTGGATTATTCTTATGATGCTAAGCATTGAAATTGGTACTAATTACCCTAATTATGTAATTCAGGTTCATATTTATTTAATTGTGTGTTTTTAAGTTGCCATCAGGTTTCTGTTGTCATACCCGAAAATGCCGAGATTCTCAATGATCGCCTTTTTGGCGATGAGAATCCCCACCGGGACCCATGGTTTGAGGAAGACTGGGAGCCAGTCTTACCATTGGTTCCCGATCATGTTGATCGCCGGCTACGCGATCCAAGATTGGAAGAGGAGGAAGAAGAGAGAGCGAATGACGCTCATCTCCGGCATGAACGTCGAGTTCATGGCCGGATTGAGCCTCTGAGTTCGTGGATTGAGCGATACCATGAACCCAGATGGTACGAGACAGCACTTGACCGCCGTGCTGTCGAAGAGCGACTTCGTGGAGAACTCCGCGAAGGGGCCACATTGTTTTCAGAGCATGTTGGTCCAATTCGTGACATCCATTTTGATGGATTCACATGTTATGGACCGGAAAATCTCTACCTCTTCCGAGGTAGATCGGTAATGGATCATTAGGTAATGGATCATTACCAACGAATGGGTCACGAAATAGACCCATTCATGCCTTGCCTACAAGAATATGTAGGCTTCAGCCCTCACGAAGGAGGGATGCTCGTCGACCTCTACCCGGTCGAATTGGTCAACATCCGAAACCGAGTCGGAGTTGCCTGGAGAACGCCTGCAGTGGTGGAGGAACCGCATCTTCCTCCACCTGACCAAGCACAGCTACCAGATGGACGTTTGGAGAATCGTCCTCCAAGGGTGGCTCGTCGACTTCAGATGAACCGACGATGAAAAGAATTTTGGCGGAGGACAGCAACAGTTGCCGCCACCCTCGAGGCCCGGAGAATGTCGCCAAAAGCGACACAAATTTCTTGGAAATTTTCATTTATTTTTTAATCCTTTTCATCGATCAATTTTGCATTCGCTCGCTCGTTAATTATGAGTCATCTTCTCTCTTCCTCATATTTTTATGGATTTTTTCCATTTGTTTGTGCACATTTTTCACGTGCCTGGCCCCGCCCCCATTGATTTGTGAGGGTATAAAAGCCCGGCCCATTCTCCATTTTCCTCACTTCTTGCTTCTTGCTTCTCACTTCTTGATTCACTTCATCTTGTGAGATTTCTACAAGCACTTCTGCTTGATCAGCATTAAGTCGGGACAGTTTTCTGTCCAAGCATTTGCATTAAATTGTAATTGTGCAATTGAATTGAATAAAGATTAAGAAAGAGTCTTAGTCTTATCATTTTCTGTAAAAGGGACACCCAGGAGCCCTTTAATACAGACCATTAAGCCGTTGACCCCCGTTGGGTCAAAGAAAAGGCTTACAAAAGGAAAGGAGAAGCATTTTCCTCCTTTCAAATTGTCCCTTCAGTAAAGGAGAGGAATTTCCTCCTTTAATTTGTCCCTTTGGACATTCAGTGAATTTCTGTCTTTTGGACAGAAATTCGCTTTGCTTAAAAGACTCCCCCCTTCTGCCGGGAGAGTCTGCTTCCCCTTCTGCCGGGAAGTGCAAATTTTTGTGGCAATTTGCCCACAATTTTGTTGGCATTTTCATCTGATTTGTGAGCATGAAAATTTGCATAAAAAATGAATAAATTTAAATCTTTTTTAGGCAATTTCTTTTACTAAGCCAAATTAGTAAAAAAAATCTTTTTATTCGAAATTTTTGAATACATTTTCCCAAAATAGGTAAATAAAATTTCAAAAAATCAGTTTCTTAATTATGAATGAAATGAGTTAAAAATTTTCGGGGTTTTCTTTTCGTTTAATAATACGTATGCACGGGAGGAGACAGTGAAGGGGTCTTACGTTCGACTTTGACCCCCCCCCCCACGCCCCCCGCATAAGGTGCTCAGCAGGGGTGGGACAACTCTCGCCTCTCGTCTCTCGCCATTTTTGGTACTCTCGCCTCTCGTCTCTCGCCTCTCGTTTTTTGGGACGAGAGGCGAGAGTTGAAAATACACCCCTAAAGATTGAACTTTTGAGCAGCCAGAAAAATTTTCAAATTTACGCGAAAAAAAAATCTTAAATCTCTTTCTTTCCTTCCTTAATGTTTTCTCTATTTTTGGATAGCTCCAATTCAAATATGGTCTGCTGGCTAAACCTTCTGCCTTTCATTATTTTTCTCATGGGTTCAATTCCCCAACGGTACAGAATTTTTTAAATAATTTCTTTAAATTATTTTCAATTGAAATTTTAATTAATAAAAAATATTTCAATTTAAAAATTATTATTTTTTCTTTTTTTAAACAGCCTAAAACTGCAAATTTAACCAAAACTTTGATCATTTTTTGACAAGTTCTGTTAATTTTTCCGGCGGCGCCTATCGGCGGTGCCGATTCGGCACCGCCGGACCCCGCACCCAATGTTCCAAAAAATTTTTTTTTGGAAAAACAGCGCCACAAAAAAAGCGACTTAAAAACAAAAAATTTAAAAAACAAGTTTTGGTCATTTTTTGAATAAAATCTGTTAACAAATCCGAAGACAATTTTCAAAATTTTTTCGGCGGCGCCTACCGGCACCGCCCGACCCCAACTGTCCCCGAAGTTTTAAAAAACGCACTGCAAAAAAAAGGTGGAAAAAATGGACAAATAATAAAGTTTGTTTCTAAAATAAATATATTTCATGAAAATATTTTTTAATTTTCATGAAAAAATTTTAAAGATTTTTGTTTGGATTTTTCATGACTTGGACTCGGTTTAAAAACTAGGACTCTGACCCGGCTTTCTGTACCCGGCAATACCCTGACCCGGTATTTGCCCAAATACCCAGGCCCGTACCCCTAATTTAATATACGATTTTGAAGTTTTTTAAATTAAAAATAAGGCTACAGAAAAAATTGAAAAACTCTCGCCTCTCGTCCTCTCGCCTCTCGCCAACTCTCGTGTTTTTGGGGACTCTCGCCTCTCGCCAAACTCTCGCTCTCGTCTTTTTGGGGACTCTCGCCTCTCGCCAAACTCTCGCTCTCGTCTTTTCTGAGACAAGTCACACCCCTGGTGCTCAGAGCCTTTCACGTTTTTAATTATTATTTTTAACTGAAAGAAACCAATGTAAAAAACTTTGCCCAAGTTTTCACAACAGATTGTAACAAAAAAATAAGAACTTTATGCCATAAAAAGACATTTTCAAAGGAAAATGAACAAATGGAAAATTTTTGTCAAAATTATAAACCGGTTAAACCGGATTTTTTTCAAAAATCGCAGGGCCGGTTTCCGGGGCCGGTAAAAAACCGGTACCGGGCCCGGCCCGATCCGATACATGTTTAATTTTCTTTTATTAAAATGTTTTTTATAAT
>CP049707.1:4338711-4422003 GCA_004148225.2 Heterodera glycines | reverse complement strand
TGTATGAAATATGTTGAGGAAAGTTTTTTTGGCCGAAATAAGATTAAAAAACAAAAATGAATTTTTACATGACTATATTTTTTTAATCTTCGTGTCGCACCAATCAATTAATAAATCTCTTACTTTTATTACAAATAAAAACACGAAATATTTTTTAATGTTTTTTATTAATAAGATTTTCAAAATCAATATAAAAGCTAATAAGAAAAGAAACAGAATCATCATTTTAAGAAATCATCCGACTCGCGCTTGCCCTATTTTCCATTCAGTTTATGCCCAAAACTTTCCCTTAATTTTTGGACGGAGATCATCAGTGAGTTTAGCGAAATGTTCTGTACGCTGTTCTGAATTAGATTGCTTTAAGGGTATTAAAATAATTTAAAGAGACCATCCAATTTCTTCGCATCAACTCGATTGGAATTATCCCGCGGAATGTCGACATGGGCCTTTTTTTCTCCGTCGTTGCTGTGTGTAAACATTTAATTAATAACTTTAAAATTTTTTATACCACCTAGAAAAGGGGACAAACTACTGTTAAAATTTTTTAAATTTGAGATAAATGTAAATCTATAGGTAAATCTAACTCAAAACCCCAAATAAATTTCCGGCGGTGCCTAACAGCATAATAGACTTTACTACGCAAATCTATTATTTTTTTCCAAAGAGAAAATTGTTTTAAAAACAGACAATAAATACCCGCCAAATTTGTCAGAATACGAACTCGAAACGACAACTGAATTGAAAATTTCCGAAAGTATACTGGTTTAAAATAAAATATGATGACAAAAATTAAGGTCGTTTTTAACAACAATTAAAAAGCCTAGAATTGCATTTTTTCATTTATTCCTTAAATCTTTGAATTTAGACCCAATAATCTATAAAATTGTCCATTTTTTGTTACCAAATCACAATTAATTTTCAAAATTTTCATCGGCCCGCTTCCCCCGTCCACCAAAGATTTTTTGAAAATATAATGCGGGAAGAAAAAGACTTTTTTTCGAATTTTGTTCAGTTCTGAGCAAAATAAAGATTTTCTGAGAACATTAGATCTATAAATCAAGAAAATTAAAAAAAAGTTATTATATTAATTAATTTTTTTCAATAAATTTTTTTCTTTTCCCCAATTTCCAAATGAATTTTGAACTCACGTGAAAGTTCGCCAATTGTTGCGCCCTCTTTTAGCCAATTCTCCG
Source organism: Heterodera glycines (assembly GCA_004148225.2). Classification (NCBI taxonomy): domain Eukaryota; kingdom Metazoa; phylum Nematoda; class Chromadorea; order Rhabditida; family Heteroderidae; genus Heterodera; species Heterodera glycines. The sequence goes on along the minus strand of CP049707.1, from coordinate 4,420,810 downwards.
GCGGCATAAAGAACACCAGGAACTGCTGTCGAATTGAAGCAATTGCCGTGTTGAAAGCATAAGCTATATGTAATATTCTCCAATTCGCTTAGGCTAACACGAGGTTCGGCTGTGTCCACAACTACAGTACAAAGCATTGGTTTTGCAGTCGTCCCCTACAATGGGAGATAATTATGCATTTCTTAAATCCACAAAAAATGAGATAAAAACATTTTTAGTCAAAATAAATATAATACATAAATAATAGGTATGTTGCGAGACAAATAATAAGATGCGAGAACTATAAGCCCAAAAAGGTGAGAAAAAAGAAACGAGAATTTATTTACTTATCCATATTGTTTTTGTTTATTTTTTTTAATTGAAAATAACTGGCTCTGTTCAAAGAATGCAAATATTTCCGAGTTCAGATATTATGGCGATCGGAATTCAAACATCCTAAATCTACTCTGATGATTTGGTGGTGCCTGTTAATTTAGAAATCACACCAAAAATCCACATAAATGACAATTTTTGTGCAAATCTGTTGACGAAACCTACAAAATTTCTTAATTCCCCCTTCTTTTTTTTTTTACAAAAATCGTTACAAATAATTCTTAATACCCAAAAAATACATTTAGCATAACTTGTGTCTTTCTAAGTTTTGATTGATAAAAAGTTTAGCTGATTGACAAAGTCCAAATTTTTTTGTAGCATTTTTTGTGGGCTTTCAAGTACCAGTCGTAGGACAAAGTAATGTTTGGAAACTGAGTGGCATTAAGAAACCAAACTTTACCCATTTTCAAGTGGTCATATGTTTAGCTAAACAATTTGTTTTTTAAAAATATCAATATTTTGTGTGCCAAAAATTTTGAAAAAATTCCTGTTAAAGTATCTAGCACACAAAATGTTCTACCGATTGCTCTTTGAATTAAAAATTTATAAATCCAAAATTATTTTTTTCGAATTTGCTTTTTAGCATCAATGCCGCGGCCACGTCAAAATTTCAAACTTTACATGTCTTCTTACTTCGCGGGTACGATGGCCGACCAAAAGGAATTCCGTCAGTGAAGCATTCATCACCTGAATAGGAAATCGCTTTATGAACACACTTTCTCTTTTATGTTTTCGAATAGTGTAAAATTATTTTGGTAGTCTGCTGATGGTACCAATAGGCAACACCAGAGAAATAGTTTAATTTATGAAATGTTCAGAAATTTAAAGACCAGCAAATTATCAGGGATTTCCCAAAATCCAATTAATTAGGTCTATACTCTAAAATTGGAATATTTTATTTTAAACCATGAATTAAGACATCAATGTATTTGGCATATGAATTTCCAAAGCCAAAATTCATTCAATAATATTTCTTTGTCAATTCCGTGAATTGAATTTGTTAAGACGCTAGAGAGTCAAATTTGTATGACCAACTCCTTATTAGCCAAGTTTAAGAAGCCATTTATTATTTGCGTTTTCTGCCGAAATTTATCAATTCCATTTCACTTTATGAGTCCAATCTGCAGATTTTTTCGAGTATATTCATGAATAATTTTTATCTGTTGCTTTTATTCTTGAATTTAAATCTACAAAAAATTCTAAAGACTTTAAACTTTCGTTTGATATCAAGAATGTAGGTATTGACCAAGTAAGAAAAAAAGTTATGGCCAAGAAACTGTAGATCATAAAAATTGATTCGCCTAAAAAGTGAAATAGAACTATTTGGGTTTTGTCATCGTGCTGGGTCGTTTCGTAAAATCCACTAGAAAAAACAAAATCATACATTGGTTAAAATTTCCCTAATTATTAGGGATTCCTTTTTTAGTCAAAAAATAATAATCGCAAAATAGACATTAAATAGGCACAAAAAAAGGCAAATAAAATTTTTAAACCAAAAAATTTACCAAGAAAAAAAAATTTTTAGGGAATCAATTTTTGGGAAAATGTTTCAATTCTTAGGGGTGTATTTCTGGATTTTTTGAGTCATTTCTTAGGATGTATTTTTTATAAGTCATCATAGAAATCGCAAATCAAACAGAAACCGCATTTTTCGTCCTTATCTGTGCGTTTTATGTGCGAAGAAATTTTAGACGCATTTGCCTAAAAAGGAATCCTACTAATTATATATATTGTTTTCAAAATTTCTATTGAATGATGCCAAGAAAGTTACAAGTCTTTAAAAATTTAAAAAATCATCAAATGTTTGCATTTGGATATAAAAAACATGATAATTTAAGTGCTTCATAACTACTTCATATGCAATCAAAGAAAAATGCCCTTAGTCCCATTTAATCTAGGCTTCTTCAATAATGCATTAAAAAATTCCATTAATTTTCAAAAAATTAATTTAATAAAATCCGAAAGTCCGATTTTTCGCATTTGATTTTAATAGCACTGGCGGGTCTTTATGAACGACTTCGCAGTTTTATCCTCTGCTGGAATTAGGATTTTGTCGCTTACAAGCGTCAGAGAAAAATGACAAATGATAATTGTCGTTAGACTATCTAAAAATAGGCATTTGTCGTTTCTCATTTTTTTCGACTAACGCCAAATTTCAGACGACAAATATTTGTGCGGGGGTGGGGTGGGGCGCCAACAGCACCCTTCAAATTTGTCGTAAATGAAATGACCCAAAAATAAATCAAATTATTTTCACCCAATAATTTTGTTTCATGTTAAAAACATGTTCCAGTCGATAATTCGCTGATCATGAATTCGCTCTCAGATTTTCATTATCTATGCTTTGGTCTATGATTTTTCATCAAGTTATCTAAGTCTATCGAATTATATTTAGGAATGGAATTAGAGCTAAATAAAGTTAAATTCGTAATATGTGCCTCAAAAACCCACAGAGACACTTTTACCATTTTTCATATTTTTTGTATTTTATGAAATTTTTCGTTAACTCAAAAGAAATTTAGTTTGTTAATTCTAATTAGACGATATTTGGACGAAAGAGACAAAAGATGAATGCCAACCCCTGTCTTCCCTACCGTTGTGTCGAGCACTGTCCCCGGTGGACAGTTTTCTTCAGGGGGGGAAGAGCTCATAAATCCACTTCCTCCAGATGAAATAAGGCGGTAATTTGCGTTGCGCTGACACACGATGATTGTCAGTGCAGGTTGTTTTGGAGCAGAAAATCCAAGAGGCTTCATCATTTCACTCGACACTTCGGCAAAGGCAGTGTCGAATGCTTGCCGTTCCCAATATGCTATCTTCAAAAAGTGGCGAGTTTTAAAAATGCGACTTCCCTCACTCCGAAATATACAAGAAAAAAGGTACTTATTTATTATCTGGTGCAAAGTTCAAAAAATTTTTTATGAATTTATTTGTTTTAGGGGTTTTCAGGTTCAGGAAACCGATTCTGGCATCTATTTTGGCCCGATTCGAACCCCAAACCCGGATTCAAACAAAAAGTGAAAATTCATTTTCAATAAAATTCACATTTTTTATACCCAATTTACATTTATTTTTAGATAATGTTAAAATGGATGTCAGAATAGTTTTTCCCGACACAAAATCCTCAAAAAATCAATTTGAGCAATAAACGTGAATTTTGGTAGAAAATGAATTTTCGACCTTTTTTCGAATTTTGCTCGAACACGGGTTTGGGGTTCGAATTGGGCCAAAATACATGTCAGAATCGGTTTCTTAATCCTAAAAACCCCTAAAAATCAATTTTGAGCAATAAACATGAACTTTGGTTGAAAATGAATTTTCGACTTTTTTCGCATTTTGTTCGAATCCGGGTTCAGGGTCCGAATTGGGTCAAAACAGATGCCAGGATCGGTTTTTCCGACCCGAAAACTCCTAAAACAAATAAATTCATAAAAATAAAATTTTTTTTTCATATTTGATTCCAAGACTAAAAAAGATTAACATTGGTTTCTCTCAATAAATTTCCTGAAAATTTTCTTGAATTTTTCGAGAGGCTGAATGGCAACTTTTAAGAAACGTAAGCCCATATTGGCATATTTTTTAAAATAAATAAACTAATTTAAAATAATTATATCTGAATTTGCATGATTTTTTAATTTTGAAATTTCAGAGATAATTATAACTTATTATTTTTATTCCCCACACCGTTTTAAAGTCATTTTCAGAAGCTCCCGCTCTAAACACAAAAATGTGTTTCGGAAAAGATTTTTCCGAATTGTAGAATGAAATGAGCGCATTTTTTATTGCACTGATCATTTCTTCCATTTTTCCATTAATGATGCGAGATGATTGCATCCAATATGTGCCGTTCATTTGTTGCATTTGTCCGGAGTTCGTGTATGCAAACTGAAAATGGTAGAAGCCTTTCGTGTATAGTCAGTGATACCAGGAATATGCAAAATTATACACTGTATCATTTTATAAAGCCTGCGGCGACTCTATTTTTTCAATTCCCTTTTTTTTAAAAATGGTGGGTGATTTTTTGGAATATATCGTAAATGTTTTTGTTTATTTAAGTTTTATAAACGTAATTTTTTTCAAAATACCGTTTATGGCTGTATTTGCCATTTTTTATAATTAAAACAATAACATTATTGATGTATTATTTCAATTATTTAGAATAATAATAATAACTACAGTATTCGATTTAACTTTATTTTTTAAATTTTGTAATCCCTATCAAGTGCTTTCAAATTGAAAGCAAGATAACAAAAAAATTTTTTATTAACATTTTTCAGAAATCTGAAATTCTGCTTTCCATTCATAAAACTCTTTGATCTAAATCATGCCCAACACAGGGCAATGCCGAACAAAGTCCAAACCTACTCCAAAAATTGTCGGAATGGCGGGTGCTTTCCCTGTGCGCCTTTCGAACAGACTTTGCGGTGGAGCTTGCGAAATATTCATCCCGAAAAACATCCGTTTGCTGCTCAACCATTGTTTTGAACTTAAATAATTGTTTACATAATTGTGCTGGTTTTGCTAAACTTAATTTGTGATTTTTTAAAAAAGAAACTAATAAAAATTTTGTTTTCCCTTATCAATCAAGAGAAGGAAGGAAACTTTAAGGGCGTTTTTTTTTATTGTTTCAGTTTCATACAAATTAATATTTTTCGTATCATTCAAGTGCTCTAGTTATCCTTTTATTTTGGTCATGTCTTTTTAAAAATCAATGAATTTTTGAAATATTTATGTATAATTACCAAAAATATCAAATTTTAAAAGAAAAATTTATTTACTCTGAAAAAAATGATAGCTATGGTAATTCCAATTTTAGGTTCTAAAAAACCCCAAAATAGGCTATAAAAATTGAAAATTGGCTCTAACAAGCCTCAAATTTAGGGCGTGTAAAATGACAAACTTATTCAAAAGTTCAACAAAATTAACCATGTCAGTATTGAGATACACAATTTTAAAAATTAAAATTCCGACGACTTTTTTTTGCATTTAAAAACGATTTTTTTTGCGGCGCATTTTTCAAAAACTTTTGGGGGATGGACAGAGGCGTCTGGAGGCGCCGATAGTCGCCGCCGGGAAAATTTTTTTTTTGTAATTTTGCGATTTATTAACAGATTTTTGTCCAAAAATGACCAAATTTTGCTCAAACTTTATATTTCATTGATAAAATAGTGACATTCTGCCATAAATTTTCAAAAATTATGATTTTATTTAAGAAACCGGAACAAATTTTGGGCGCTACCTCCAAATCAGGACAAATCTGATAAATCAGGACAGATAGAAACCCTGCATTAAATGCAACTGACAAAGGAACGAACATCCCCAACTGTGAGTGTCCAAATCACTTTGAACCACTTTTATCGTGTAAAGCAAAGTCGATTTCTATTGTAAATTTTCGGTGCTTTTTTGTCTTGACCCCCTAACTATCAGAAAATCAATGAAAGTTTAAACCGATAAAAATGTTCAACTTTTTAAAAAGTCTCAAATGGTTCTGGAACCACTATTTTTTTAAAGGATCATCAAGAATTCCTCTATCAAATAGATTCATAAATCGTACACAGATAAAAAAAAAAGATTGTTAGGACGAATGATAATTAGAAAAATATAAAAATCATTCACTATGAATCGTGCGGATCCGAACCAAGACAAATGTTCATTCAAATGTCAGAGAAAAATGCACCAAATTAACATATTTTGCTGAAATTTTCATTTAATCGATTTTTTCTTATTAGTTTTGGGTCATGGAAAACATATCCGAAAAATTTAAAATAGCAAATCGACTATGTTCAACACGATAAAAGTGGTTTCAAATTGATTTGGACACCTGAAAAATAAAGGAATATCGTATTTTATTCTTTAATTTTAAAGGCTCTGATTCAACAACTTAAAGAATCTGTGATTTTTAAAAATATAAATAAAGTATTTTTAAAATTAAAAATAGATATCTCGTGTTGTGTCTTGTAAGGGCTCAAAGAGTCCACCGCCTCGCGGTTTATTTAAAAATACGAAATGGGATTTCTTGGCTTATTTTTGAGTTTATCATTTTAGCTTGTAAATGAAATTATCATTCAAAAATGTTTTTTAAGCGTCCAATATGGAGGTTTCTTAAATTTTTCCCATAGATAATCACTTACACAATGTCTTCAGTGCTTCGTCTGGCATTCATAAAAGCTTGCGAAGCACATATTCCGTAATTAATGCCACCAAGTTTGAGGTTCATTTTAAGCATTATATTGTCAAGAATGAATCGAAATTCTTTTGGTCTTTGCACTACCGTACGCACAGTTTTAATCGAAATGTGCTGCGTCAAAATCCCTTGTGATAAAAAATCATGAAATAACAAAATTTAAACAGATAAAGAGAGTTTAAATAATTAAAAATTAATATTCATAATTAGGGATGGGATTTTTAGTGATAAAAAATCTCAAAATAATTAACTAAATAGTGACCAAAAAATGCCAAAATAGTGGTAAAAATAGTGGCGAAAAAGTTCCAAATTTAGGGGTGTAATTTTTTAAATATATTTTTAATTTGAAAATAATTTAAAATTAAGGAAAAAGATTTTATTCACTAATTGCAGTTACAAAATATTTTCGTAGCAAATATTGAACAAGAAAAAAAAATTTGGGGGAAGAATCTTTGCGAAATTTTTCCAATTCTTAGGGGTGTATTTTTGAAAATTTTTAGGTCGATTCTTAGGGGTGTATTTTTGAAAATTTTTTAGGTCGATTCTTAGGGGTTTATTTTTCGTTTTTATTGCAATTTTGGGAAGTTTTTCAAAAATGCCAAAATAGTGGCAAAAATAATGACGAAACGCCAAAATAGTGGCAAAAAATTATTTTAGTGGCCAACTTCCGAAATAGTTTTTTTTAGTGGCAAAGCTCCAAAATAGTGATTCCTAGTGATGAATTGTGGCACTAAAAATGAAAAATTTTCTAAAAAGAATGTGTTTTTCGTGCATTTCTCGTCGAGTTAAAGCCGCAGAAAAAATAGTTAAAAAACTAAGAATCCCATCCCTATTCATAATTTTTTTAAGTAAAGCCCCATGTTTCCTGGTTGATTATTCTGTATTATTGTTATTATTTCCCCACTATACACATTTTTTTTTCAATTTTCGTATCGAGAAATTAATTTTTTGAATTGAAAAACACATTAAAATTCAATAAACTCTCACCAGTCTGCTGTTCCATCAATTTGAAAAAGTAATGCACATCAATAGAATTGGCCGAATCCTTTCCGGGCGCTAACAATAGTAAAAAGCGCACGTTATTTTTCTTGTGCGCTTCAAAACTTTTTCGAACGAGCTCTCTGAAAGTTAATTGAAAAAGCAAACTAGCAACATTGCCCAAGCTATTAAAAGATCAACTTACAATGAATTGGCTTCTTTATGAGAAATATTTTGAACCACTGGAGTTGTAAAAACAACACCACGATGTTTTGCACAATCTTCCAATAGATCATAAAAATTCCTGAGAAAAATCAGAATTTAATCATTCTAAATTTGAGATCAAATTTGACCTCTTTAAGCTCAAAGATATAAAAAGCCATTTTTCATTCAAATCCAAGAATAAAAAATAATTTCCACATGAGCGGGAATCCCGCGGGGAACCGCCCAACTAACCGCGTCCATTTTGATAATTATAAAATGCACATACAGGGTGGTGGAAAAAGTCTTGATTCATTGTGAAAAGTTATAAATTTGCAAATTTACGTGTAAAATATTTGCTAAATTTGCAAATGTATGTGTAAAATATTTGTTTTTTTTTGAATAAATTATGGACCAATATATGAGAGATTATACCGCAAAACATTTGCAATCGGTTTATTCATTCTCTAGAATGAGCCCTCAGCTACCTTACTCAAAAAAGGTAAAAAAAAAAAGTCTAGACTCAAAGGATAACAACACCAAATAAAGTTCTTTATATTGCAATTAAAAGTTGAAATAATTCATGCTACTAATTTTTTGGTATTAATCAAAAAATTCTACCAACTTGATCGGATAACTCCTTCATATTGTTCGGAAATCCCCAAATACACTGAAAATAACTCAAATTTAAAAAATTCCTATGGGTTAAAAATTTTCGGAAAAAATGAGTAAGCCCATTGGTATAGTACAAAATTTGCTAACGAATTGCTTTGGGACGTGGGTCTACGACATTTCATTAAAATTTATTCTAGGTTGTATTTTGAATTAGTTTTACAGGTAAACTTGTAAATTAAATCAAGACTTTTTTCGAGCACAGTGTTTACTTCCGGTTTACCTCAGTTGGGGCCTGAACGGTTGTGCCCCAGCCATGTTTTTGGACTATAACTTTTTTCATTGTAGACCAAATCCTACAATATTGGTATTATTCAATAGCCCTAAGTTTCCTCTATTAGCGTGCAAAAACTTCAAAAAATTTTGTTAAGATAAAACAAACTTATGGCCAAAAATACATCAAACCATATTTTCGACACTTATTTGTTAGTGCAATCGAATGAATGATAAAACAATGTTGGATTTGGTTGACAAAGAAAAAAGTTATAGTCCGGGGCTCACAAATTTTTTTACCAGACTTTATTTGTGATATTATTATAAAAACTCACTTGCACATTTGTTGGGATTCTCCAATGATGACAATTACCCATTTTAATTTTTCGGGAAAATTTGATGGCTTTGTGTATTGTAAACTTTCGTAATATTCAGTAAAACAAAAATTCAAATCTAAAAAAAAATTTAAAAACATATATTTTTAGGATTTGTAGGAAATTCTTAAAAATAACTGTGTTTTTTAGTTTAAGTCTACCATCTTAACAACTAATTAAACAATTTTTTGAAATAAATCAAATTTTTGGGGGACTTTTAATACATATGCTCCCATTTTTGGTTACTATTTTGATGGTTTTTAGTGCATAATAATATCATCCCTAATTCAAATGATTTGCCGACCTCCATTTTGATTTGGCTCCAAATGCTCTCTATTCTTTTGGTCCTTGTCTTCTTCGGCTAATAAGCAGGCTATTGCCGGTGGGTACAGGCGTCGCGCTTCCGCTTCAATTGGCTTGGAGCCTATACGAACCCCGTGAGCTTTTAGAAAAGCATTTTTATCCTCATTGAGCATTGCTTTTTTGTTGCGCTGTTTATCAATGGCGGCCAGATAATTGTTGGGCAAAATTTGGCAAATTTCATTGTTTTGTTCGTTGAGTGAAGCTGTCCTTTTCATGACCGGAACACGTTGACCATCACTTAAAAGCAATAAAAAATTATTTTTAAAATTTTTCTCCAATTAACAAGGCAAGGAAATTGTACATCAGGGATGTTGCAAAAAGGAAAAAAATACGAGACGAGACGATACGAGAATTTTATTTATCTAATAATTACACAAAATTTTTTGGAGCTTTTTTTACGGAATGATCGGGCATGGATTTGCGTTTCAATTGTGCCCGGAAAAAACATGGCTTTCACCAAAAAAGCAAAAAATTTAATTTAACAAAGTATTTTAATTGAAAAATTAATGTAAAAATGTTTATCCTTAATTTTCGAATAAAAAAAAACAAAAATAAAAATCTTTCTCAAAATATATAATTTATTTTCACATTTTTTTAACAAGTGATAAAATTAAATTTTAAAATTTTCCTAGAATTCGTTAATTTTGTTAGATCTGTTTCCCCGCATTTATTTTGTCCGTTTTGTCCATAAGTTGAATATGCAAATTCCTTAGGGTACAGTTAAGCCAATTAATATAGTTTACCACATTAATCGACTTAATAAACGGAAAAATAAAATAGAATTTTTAAGCCAACATTTACCAAAAGGCATTATGTGTTGGCTTCTCACTTTTCTTGTACTGCTTCGTCTTCATGCATAGAGTTATAGCAGTACAACCAACAGTTTTATTTTGAATCCAAACAAAAAATTCTAACAAAATGAAATCCATTTTTGGGGCTATTTATTCTTTTTAATTTTTTTGTGTAGTTAGATTTAGACAACGCTGAAAAAAAATTATATTCTCCTGTAAATTTACAACTTTTTTTTCAAATGGCCTAGTGGCAAAGCTTCTGGCTTTTCAAATACTTTCGCACTGTTTCATTTCCTCAACAATAATTAAATTTCTTTTACATAATGTAATTTTTAAGTAAATATAATTTTTCTATATTGAACAAATCAATTACTAGTAAATTAATTTACTACACCTCCGGCCCCATGATTCTTCATAATTTTTTTAAGTTTACACAAGATTTGGTAATTTTTGAGAAAATGTGTTATCAAATTGAGCCTAGTTTTTCAAAAAAAATTTCACCAGCGGTGCCTCAGAATTTCGGGGCTATAAAATCATTTTTAATTTAAAAAACCGATTCTTTAAAAAAAAACTATATATTATGAGCAAAATAAATTTAATTTTGATTGGAATATCCAAATGGTATTTCTTTTATATTAAAGCAAGAAACAAAAACGAGGGAATTTAAAAAAAAAAACGGTTAAAAATGAAAAGGTGCGTATAAAATCGCAAATATGCACCCAAAAAGTTCAAAACACGCACATAAAAAAAATTTAAATATGCACATAAATATTTTAGCAACAAACGATCATTATCGAGAAGCACACACAAAATATTCTGATCAATTTGCAAAAAGTTATCTGATCCAAACAATTGAGCCGCATTTTGACAAGGAGGGGAGGGCGTCGTAACGCAGGGGGAAAAAGTTAAAATTTGAACAATTTCCGTAGCGAAACTCATAGAAAATTCAAAAAAATTTTCCCGGCGGCGCCTATCGGCCTATCGGCACCGCCGGACCGCCCCACCCCTTTCCACGAAGTTTTTTGGAAAAAACGCGCCGCAAAAAAAGGTGGTTTGAATAAAAAAAAGAAAGGTCGCCGGGGAAAAATAGGGGCCGACGTAAGAAAAATTGGTCCTGGCGCACCCCCCTGCGCCAAACGTCCGACGTATGGGGGTCTAACTGGCGCACCCCTTGTTAATGTATGAAAAGTTCTATAAATTATTCTCGCATTAAACAAAGAAAAAATGCTATTCCGATCACCCTTTTGTTCGAGTAGTGACTCGAGAGCAGAATTTACAATATTACGAAAAATTTAAAATTATTAAATCGAAAACTCACACGATGCGCAACAGCTCAATCGGGAAGTACGATTCATGATTCCCTTTGCGATAAACCACGCTCGGAAGACGTGGATAATTTAGTTTAATGCCACACTCATCAGGATTTCTCTTGGCAATTCCTTCAGCAATAAAAGTTATCTAAACCGATGAAAAATAAGATAAGATAAGTGACAAAGCTAATTTTCCATAAAGTGCCAGGTCGTTTCCTCGTAAATCTGATAAATTTTTTTTCGGAAAAAAGCTTAGAATTAAAAGCCTGCATAATCAGTTTAAAATATTAAAAACCAACAAAAAGGGTTCCTTATTTTTCTGCTTTGAACTTTTTTTAAAATTATTACATTTTAAATTATATTTACAGTCACTTCGAGCTATCAAATGATATTACTGTATATTATTTATTCACTTTAAACAAATTTATAAATTCTTCCCAAACAGCCCCATCCCACTGGAACTGCTGGACAACGTTTAATTTAGTAGCTTTGAAAACTACAGGAAATCTTAGTTTTTTCCTATTCAAACAACTTTCCACTAAATTATTTGCTAGTTACCAAATTTCCCAATTTTCAAAGGCTGCGTTTGTGGCACCGCTCGGCTATAACATCATCAATTTTAAAAAATGTATTCGATATCTGACAAGGATTTTGATCTTTTCCCGGTCACCTCAATTTTTCAACCAGAACCGGGAATTTAATCTCAAAAAATTACTAATCACATCCCTTCAATTAAAATGTTTATTCATTAATGCAAAAAAAAAAAATTTAAATCAAAATTCAACCAATCAGAAACTGGAAAACTATAAATTTATTAAACAATAAATGTCTTTTCCAGACTAAATTTGGTGACTTTTAACCCAAATTACTTGAAAAACCCATAGTCAAAAGAGCCGGAAAAAGTTTTTAAAATTTATTGAATCTGTTGAAAGATTTGTTTTTGTTAAATGACCTTCAGTTAATTACTAAAAAATTCAGGCAATGCTGGGGGCCGGAGAAAAAGTTTAATCGCGAGCAATTTTTATAATATTTTGAATGAATAATAATTTACCGTTTTTAAAATGTTTCATGAAAAATTAAAATTAATTGCTCAAATACTGACCAATGAAGCAAAATACAAAAAACATAGATTTTTCTAAAAAAAATCCCTGAAACCCTGAATATGGCAAAACTAAATGATAATTTGATAGAATATATATTTTTTATTATTTTAGTACGGCCTTTAAGGACTATTCTGTTAGGGTCAATCATCAATTATCAAAAACTCATGGTACTCACTTGGTTTTTTTCCAAATGCATCGTTTGGAGCGCGATGCCTAAAAATAATTGTTTTAATAATTTGAGTTTGATCATTTTTAAATAGAAGACTTTACCACGAATTTCATTATTTATTCGGCTTAAGTTGGTAGGCTCACATATTGTTTCTTGGATATGACGTATTGTTTCTTGGGCATTATTTTTGTATTCAGGAGAACATCCGATGAAACGACAGATAAATTCAATCAATTCAACAGATGGATAAACCAGAGACTTTTTTGCTGAAACAGCAGAATTTCAGTAATTTATTTATGGTTGCTTTTTGGGTAATTCTGAGTTTGCCCTCCTTTTTTGGAAAAAAACATAAAAAAAAATTTTACCAGAAAAACAAAAAAGATATTTAAGTTGTTTTTAGACCAAAAATGCGAATTTTAAAAATTTGAATTTTCGACATTTCGTGCGAATTCTGGTCCGTGATCCGGAATTGGCCGAAATGGATGCCTTATACGTGATCAGCGACATCGAATACCACAGAAAAATTGTTTTTCTGGCAAAAAATTCTAAAAAATTTTTTCAAAAAAGGGGGTAAAAACTACAAAATTAACGCTTTTTGTTTGTAAAATGAGCATAGAAGTCGTATATATTTTATATCGTATCAGCTTTTTCCATCCATCACACCGGTTTTTTAAAATATAATTCAATTATTGCAAAAAACTGAACCGTCCAACTGAATGATGGCCATATTCCTCCGATATAAATCACCGACAACGCGCACGTTCATTTGCAAGCCATCCTTGCAAATGCATGGGTTGTCAGACAACGGGATAAGTGTTTCCTTATCGACCAGTTGGTGGCCAAAGAGATAATAGTCCTTTCTGGAATTATATTAATCATTAAATAATAAATAATAAAATATTCTGATAAATTCTATTAATTGTGTAAACCATTATCTTGACGAAAGAAAAGTCTCGGATTCTTTTTTGGATCATGATTAAACAGCTTTTCAAATTTTAATCTTCTTTATTAGACTGATACATTTTACACATTAATTTAGTTTCTCGATAAAATTAAATATTTTTAATATTCTTAGAGACTGGCAGAGAAGCGGCGCCAGGAAGATCCAGTGTGAGAATTATTATTTTTATGATTTTTGCTTGTTTTTGAGATTTTGAGAAAATTTAAAAATTTTCAGTTATAAAATACTTCAAAAAATTTTAGTTTTTTTATAATTTTTGAATTAGACACAATAATTGGAAAAAATAATGTAAAAAGGAAAAAGTCGTCGCTTTTTTAAGAAATCTTTTTGGGGTCAAATCTGTGAATGTAAGCATTTTTGTCTTATTTAAAAAAACTTCCAGAAAAAGCCAAAATTTTGTGCAAACCCTATGAAAAAACAGGGCCAAAATTTCTTCCCAACTTTTGCAGAAAATTAAACTCAAAAAATTCACTAAACGAAATAATTGTTTAAAATAGAATTGCTAGATAAATTATACTATAATTAATAAATGTAAATTACTCTAATTAATTTAAAAAATAAATAATTTTTAAAACTCGGTTAGTCTGTTAAATGATCAATAGTCGAGATTAGGATCCGAATCACAGAAATTTCTCGAGTCAAGACCCTGACCCAGACGCTCAAATGTACTGCATTAATATAACTATGGCTCACAGTTCATGCATTCGCTGAGTGCTTAACAATTTCAAAAAATGGCACGCCGAGTTGCGTTCGCATCCGGGCTGCATCTGACAAATATTCCTGACAGAAACATCTCCTCTGTATGATATGGTGGCATTAATCCAGGCGAAATTGACTAGAAAATCACAACTTCGTCGGCTCAACCATGCCTGTGAAAAATGAACAGCGTGCCATATATTAGAACTCTAATTCGTTTCGTAAATTTTGCCACCTCGGATATTTATAAACCCAACAATTCATAAACCGTGCTCTATATTTTTTGTAAAATTGCTCAAAAGCCTACAGATCATTTTTAATTTCTTTCCTTTATAAATAAGGCGATTAATTTGGAAAATATTAATTCTATTATTCTAAAAATTGATCCAATTGGTTTTTATTTCACGTTATGGCATTTTATGTAGCAAAAATTTTACTTCGGGTTTGCCAAGAATGTTAAATTTAATTGTATTTTTGGACATTAATAATAAAGCTCAAAATAAAATAATTATTTTTTTCATCAAAAGAGTGTAAATTTAAAAGTTATAATCTTTGGTATTGTTCAAAAATATTTCTTGAAGTTGATTTTAGGGTTTTTAAGGGCAGAGAACCAAAAAAGTCTTTAGAAAAAGAGCGCCGCGAAAAAAAGATGATTTGAAAAAAGGCAATTGTGTAGAATTGTGGTCCCGACGGAAAAAAAAATTTTAAATTTTCTTTCACCTTTTTTCTAGGGTTAATAAATACGCTGATCACGAATCTGAGCTCAGATTTTGCAAAATCATTGATTTTGTCAATGACTTTCCACCAAACAGCATAAAAAATAAACCGCAGCCAAGCGGGCTCGAACCCAACCACACTCCCTCTCATGTGACCCTTAAAGGGATGAATAATTAAATTCCAAAAAATCGTAAAAAATTAAAAATTTGACTTTTCCATAAATTCAATAACTGATTCGAAAGCTCTACACATCTGTATATGAGTTTTTTGATCCGACAAATTTTCTTAAAATTTTGAAAAAAATCAAGTACTTGATAAAAGTTATAAACAAAATCAATGATTTTGCAAAATCTGAGCTAAGATTCGTGATCAGCGTATTTTTTAACCCCAGAAAAAATGTAAAAAAAAAAAAATTGAAATTTAACTATTTTTTTTACATATTTTGACTGAAAATTGTCCATTTTAAAAATGCCTTATGCGTTTTTAATTAATTCTATGCAAAAATATTTAATGTTAAAAAGAAATAAAAAAGCATATAAAATATTATTATGAATAATAAAAAAAATAAACTAAAATAATATTTTTTTGACTATATGGGATAAGGCAAAAATTGAAAAACCCTGACCCCGAACGATTTGTCAACCCCGAATTTTCCAACCCCGACGTCGTAATTTCAATTAAATTTTTTGAAATTTAACAGAAAACAGCATATTTTTATGGTCATCCAAAAATGTAAGATCGTTCAAATGCATTAAAATTAATTCACAATGCCCTTGATAAGAAGATATCCCAAAGAATTTTCTGTTATTCTGTTAAATTTCTTTCAAAAAATTTTATCGAGCTTTAAAAAAAGTTAGCACAAAAATATGAGTCTAATTTTTTCAGAATTTTTTGGGTAAAAGATTTTGTAAATTTTGCTACATTTATAAAAAATTAAATAAGACCGTAAATAAGGGCGAAAAAGTTCCAAATTTAGGGGTATATTTTTTAAATTGCTTTTTTAATGAAAATAATTTAAATTAAAGTAATAATTTTATTCTTACAGTTGCAAACAATTCGCCAAAAAATGTAAAGAATATTTTTTTCACTGTATTTTTAAAAAGAATTTTGAATTTCACATTAAAAATTAAAAAATCGCGAAATAAGGGCGAAATGCCTAAATATGGACAAAAACTTATTTTAAGGGCGAACATCTAAAATAAGGATTTCTAAGGTCATAAGGGCGTTAAAACGCAAAATTTTCGAACAAAAAATGTGTTTTTCGTGCATTTCTCGTCGAGTTAAGCCGCAGAAAAAATAAGGATAAACTTAAAAATCCGTTCCCTAATCTGGACAGATATTCAACATTATATCAAAAAAATGATTATTCCAATTTTTGCAAGAGGTAACTGAATTTAACTTACCTTATTCTCCTCCTTAATTTGAAAGACACGAGCCGTCAAATATTTGGTTGAATATAGTTGTCGTTCACAATCGTAACAAAATATATTTTTGTTTTTGCCAAAAAATTCTTTATTTTCGTCCAATAATATTTGCCAAAGCGATAAATTCAATTCCCGACGAGTCTCGTTGCTTTCGCTAAAAATGGTATTTTTGGTATATATTTCATTTTTTTATATTTTAGATTTAGAAATTTAAAAATTCTTGAAAAATGAAGGACTATCCGTCAGTAATGGACAATTCGTCAATCTTTTCTCGACAACTCAGAAATTTACAGTATTTTTCAAAACCCTATGTAGTTGGAGGAGGCAGTGCCTACAGGCACCGCCAGAAGAAAATCCATTTTTGGTCCAGCTGTGCCGATAGGCGTCCGCTGGAGAGGTTTTTGAAAAACTAGGCTTAATTTTTAAACGTTTTTCTTCCAAGGGTTAAAATATAGGTTAAAAAAGGAGAAGAAAACGACAATTTTGTAATCTTTGCCAACAAGATTTTGTATTAAAAACATCCCTTTTTGGGTTATTTAAATTAAAAAAAAAGTAAATTGTGTGGGTTCATATATTAAAATATGCTTGAAATGAAAGCCGAGAAATTTGCAAATAATTAATTAAATTAAAAAATTTGTAACCTACATAACAAATCAATAAAATTAAAAGAAAAATAAAATATATTTAATTACTACATGGGAAATGAACCATAGGAAAGCCAAAGAAATCGAGATGACTCATCCATAAGCAATTTTAAGATTAAAATTTAGATAAAATAATTATTCATTTAAAAAAGCATGAATTACAATTTTATTATTTAAATTTATCTCAATTTAAGTTTATTTAATGCTCACTCGTTGTGTGGCCCTCGAGATAATTCTATGTCCACTTTTGTATTCAAATATCTGGCACTAAAACGAAGTTCATACTGAAACACCTTGTTAGGTGCTTTTTCCAAATTGATTTCAAAGGCATTTGTTATCACTTTCACTGAATCGCTGATGGTAGGAAAACTTCCATTGTTGCTGATTTTGTCTGTTAAAATGGGTTAATTATTAATTAATACGTTCTTTTTGCGTTAGTAGTTTTTTTGGTGATATTCTGTTGTTATTGTTATCCTTACAAGACCTAACTTAGTCAAATTTCTAAAAATTTCGCTAAATTTTTCTAAAATCACAATAGGAATTTTTTAGTGAAGCTTTTATAAATGGTAAAAATTTCATAAAATTACTAGAGAAAAAGTAACAACAATGAATCTCCTGACTCAGAATGTGTTGGATGTAGAGTTGCACGGGACCGGCAATTTTGACAAAAACCGGGACCGGGACTTGCCGTTACCAGAAAAGTCGGGACCGGGACCAAGTTTTTCAACCGGGAGGACCGGGACTTTTCCAAGAGAACATTTTTTGAAAAAGTTTTAAAAAATTAGAAAAATTTTAAACTAAATTCATAGATTATTAATATTTATGATTCTGTAAGGAACTTTAAAATTGAGCATTTTAAACGGGGATATTTTGAAATTTTGACATTTCATTTACTGAGTTTGCCCCCAGGCGACTGGTTTCTTTTTTTTAAGCGCACTTTTTAAAAGCCACTTTGGCGCGAGGGAGGGGAATCGGTCGTTTTGGCGCCGCCGTTTTGGCGACAGGGTCGTTTTGGCGCCGCCGTTTTGGCGACAGGGTCGTTTTGGCGCCGCCGTTTTGGCGACAGGGTCGTTTTAGCGCCAAAAAATCAGAGACGCAGAAATAAGCGGCAGACAAGCGCCTCTTCAATTTGGTGCAGAATTACATTCCGTGAACCCGAACAATGATAACGATCACAATTACCACATTAACCCAAATCAAAATCATCATATCATTTTTGAATTTCTTCGTGGCGTTTCGCGCAATTATCATATGAACCCATGAATTTTCTTATTTGTCTTCTTTTTGTTTGTTATTGTTAGGGCCCCGACTTTTAGTGACGAAAAATCCCAAAATAGTTAACTAAAATAGTGACGAAAAAGTGCCAAAAAAGTGACAAATAGTGACATAATTTTTAGCCAAAAATTGTGTAAAATTAATTTTTATTCACTGATTTCAGTTGCAAATGAGGTACATAGTACTCAACATTTTTAAATCAAAATTTGCAAAGAAAAAAAAATTTTGGGGGAAAATTTTAAGAAAATTTTCCAATTCTTAGTGGATTTTTTGAAAAAAAATTTTAGGTCGATTCTTAAGGGTGTATTTTTTGTTTTTATTGCATTTTTGTTAAGGAATTTTGCCAAAAAATGTCGAAAAAGTGAAAAAATAGTGAAAAAAGCCAAAAAAGTGAATTTTCACTATTTTAAGTGACAAAACGCCAAAATAGTGATTTTTAGTGACGAAAAATGACGTCCAAATGAAAAATTTTTTACGCGGAAATGCGTTTTTTGAGCTCCTTTCTTCAAAACAATTGAGCAAAAAAAAAGTTTTTTCACTAAAAGTCGCGGCCCTAGTTATTGTTATTTACATTTTTATGAAAAGTTTTAATTTTTAAAAATTGAAATCGATCTTGGATTCACAATTTTTTAATTTTGGCTTGGCGCCAAAACGGCAGCGCCAGGCGTCAACATAGGATTTGAGAGTGATGTAATTAATGGTGAGGTAAACTACGAAGTGTTAATCTCGGGAGAGGGGGGGGGCACGGGAAGCGAATTGATCCCCCCAAAAATTGAGCTTTTTCGCTTGTATTGTAATAAACACATAAATATCGATTTTGTTGAAAAAATGACTAATTTTTGTGATTTTGAGCCAGTTTATTTACAATTTGTACTAAAAATTTTCAAGGAATGTAAGGTGAAATTCTTCAAAATTTCTTATGAGAATATTGTAAAAAAAAATTATTAAAAAATGTTTTTGTAAAAATTATGTGTTAAAATAATTTTTTTTAATAATACAAGTTTTTAGCTTCCTTTACTTAATAAGAAAATATTGTTTTCATAGAAGGAATTGAACCTAAAGCCCGGTGGCTCTACCCCATACAATCCAAAGTCCTAGGACCGTCCCGCTATTGTCCTTTCTTTGAGAATTTCATAAACTTACTTGGCAATTGTGTTTCTCGTTCCGGCTCAGTCTCCATTTGTGAGTAGTTAGGTCAAATATAAATATTCTAAACTTGAAAAAATAGGCTTCCGATTAGCATTTTTAAATCACAAATATTTCATTTTATGTATTAGTAAAAATGGTGGGTGATGAAAATTAAAAGGGTGATCAAAATTGATAGAACCAAAAAAAACGATTTTACAATCGGGTTTTATAAAAACCCAATCTCATTTCATTATCCCAGAAACTATTCAATCACACGCAAAGAGACAAAGACGGAGCGCACCAAAACAACCAATCGGATGAAAGGGCGGGACGAAAAGTGGCGTAATAATGGATGGTACTGTGGCGCATAAATCTTTATTGAAAACTAGCAGACAAAAATTTTGGTTTTCAATTTAAAGTAGGGTTGCTCCCCGACCCGAGACATTTTTTGGACCTTTTCCCCGACCCGACCCCCGACATGTCGCCCCCGACTTCCCCGGCCCTCGACTTTTTGCCCCCCCCGACCCCCCGACACTAATTCGGGGGATTGGGGACTCTTGAAAATTTTTGAAATTTTGAACAATTTTCTTAATAAAATTAATTAAAAATTTCGAAAAACTTTTCGGCGGCGCCTATCGGCACCGCCGGCCTCCCAAAACTCCAAATTTTTCCTAAAAATTGCCTCGAAAATCACAAAATTTGACAATTTTTGGACAAAATTCTCAACAAATTATATTCATTTTCAAAAAAGTTCCCGGCGTCGTCTATCGGCACCGCCGGACACCCCCCCCCAAGTTTTCAAAAAGTTTGAAAAATGCACCACTAAAGTTGTCAAATATTTGAGATTAAATTTTTGAGCCTCGGAATTGATTTCTGAAAATTTTTAGAGCCTGAGATGCCGGGAAAGGGTCGTTTCGGCGGCGCCCACGTTTCGGCGCTTTAATTTATTTCAGGTGAAAATAATACACAATTAAATTTTTATCTTGTTTTTTATTTTATAAAATCCAAAAATTAAAGCTCACATCACTTTTTTCGGCACGCTTTTTCCAAAAAACTTTGGGCAGATAAAAGTGGTCCGGCGGTGACTGATAGGCGCCGCCGGGGAAAATTTTGGAAATTTGAGTATGGTTTGTTAACAGATTTTCAACAAAGAAGGCTGATTTTTGGGATTACTATTCTCAATTTGTACGGATTTTCTTTAAAAAAATCAAACTTTTGCTGCGCCATTGATGAAAGTGAAAATTTTTCTAATTAGAGAAACAGTATTAATCGGAATTGTAAAATAGTTACCTCAAGAATTTTCAAAATTAGGGAAAATAAATGACCGGGCTAAAACTTATGTTTTTTGTCTAAACCTAAATCAACCGCGCTTTGTATGAAAAAAAAATTAAAAATTGTAAATTATAATTGTTTTCATAAAAGAAAAAAATAAATATTAAATAAGCGTTTCCTTTTCTTCCCAATTTTAATTTCATTTGAAAATTCAATATTTTGTTAAAAGTTAACTGCAAAATTTCAAAAAAATATATAAATATAACCGTCGATTTTTGTTTTATTCAAATTAGGCCCGTAATCCAAACATCGACCGATACTCAAATTTAGCCAGAAAAATCCTAGCATGTGAATTAAATTTATGAAAGAAAATAGGGCAAAAAAAAATTGATAATTATGAAAGAAAATGGAAGGACAACAAAATTAAACTCAGTAAAAATTGAAATTAATGTTCAATGCTAAAGTAAGAAAAGTTGGTTATGAATTGTGTGTGCCTTTGAGATTTACTCCATCCATCATCTCCAACCAAACATTTCTTCCGTACATGGCATTTCTTCCATTTTCCATTTCTCCACTTTTTGCTCCGCATTCAGCAAAGTATTCTTATTTTACCAGCAGACGGCAATGTGAATGAGGTCAATGAAGATTAAATTTAATGGTACTCAAAAATTAACTTAGAAAAAAGTACCCGTAAGAAAATGGGTGAAATATGCATAAAATGCTATAAAAATAAGATCACCTTTATAGATTTTGAAATTAATTTTTGGTATTTTTTGGTTTAAAAAAAATAAAATTTTTCACAAGAATTTTGTGATTTAGATCGAATTTTTTTTTAGGAAAAATTAATGGTTTTGTTTTTGTCCGCTCCAACGGGGAAATTAGAATTATGAAACGAATTTTTGAGAAAAATTTGATCGTTTTAGGCGTCGCCGCGTGAAAAAGTGCAAATTTTGGCTCTATTTATTAAATAAACTAGGGTTGCTCTCCGACCCCGAGCCCCCCGACCCGACCCGAGACGTTTTTGGGACCTATTCTCCGACCCGACCCCCGACATGTCGCCCCTCGAGGTCCCCAGCCCCGACTTTTTGCCCCCCCGACCCCCCGACACTAATTCGGGGGATTGGGGACTCTTGAAAACCTTTGAAATTTTGAACATTTTCTTAATAAAATTAATTAAAAATTCCGGAAACTTTTCAGCGGCGCCTATCGGCACCGCCGGCCTCCCAGAACTACAAATTTTTTTTCCCAAAAATTGGCTCGAAAATCACAAAATATCATGGTAAGTCAAGTAAAATAAAAAAACATCACATCCCTCAATGATGACATTTACAGTAGGCCAATTTAAGTGATTTTGGAAGAAACTAAATTGCGCAATTCTTTCCCTCAAAAATTGCAATTCTTCTGCGAGGAAAATAAATTTGAGAAAATTTCTAAAAATAGATATTTTTCATTTTATTATATTTCTCAATTATAAACCTTTTTTTAAAAAACGTTAATAAGTATTAAAAAATTAAAAAAATTATGCAAATTTACTTTTTTGCACATTCAAACAAATCCATACCATACACTTTGACTAATTCAACAATTCGCGTCAAATTTTACTGATTATGAGCAGCGAGCAGCAGTTTCATTTCATTTTGGCCAAGTTAATTTCATGATCAACGACCTCAAAACCCATATTTTTATTTTTAAATCTCAAAAATTTACTAGAAAGGGGGGCTATCATTGGTACTCTTACCAAAAATTAGTTTTAGAGAGATTTTAAAATAATTTTTTTATAATAAGAGACGAATGAACAGTAATGAATAAGAAATGTAAATTTTGTGTAAATATGTATTTTTTGAAAAATAATAGAAATTCTTGTGAAAAATTTAATTTTTTTTAAACCAAAAAATACCAAAAATTAATTTCAAAATCTATAAAGGTGATCTTATTTTTATAGCATTTTATGCATATTTCACCCATTTTCTTACGGGTACTTTTTTCTAAGTTAATTTTTGAGTACCATTAAATTTAATCTTCATTGACCTCATTCACATTGCCGTCTGCTGGTAAAATAAGAATACTTTGCTGAATGCGGAGCAAAAAGTGGAGAAATGGAAAATGGAAGAAATGCCATGTACGGAAGAAATGTTTGGTTGGAGATGATGGATGGAGTAAATCTCAAAGGCACACACAATTCATAACCAACTTTTCTTACTTTAGCATTGAACATTAATTTCAATTTTTACTGAGTTTAATTTTGTTGTCCTTCCATTTTCTTTCATAATTATCAATTTTTTTTTTGTTGTCCGTCCATTTTCTTTCATAAACCCGACGGTGCCTATCGGCACTACCGGACCCCCCAGTTCCAACAAGATTTCGGAAAAGGCGCGCCGCAAAAAAACGATTTAAAAGTAAAAAATGTTTTCACTATAGACGCGACCGGGGGACCGGGACTTGCCGGGACCTGAGAAGCCAGGACCGGGACCGGGACCTTGAAATTTATTTTTAAAATACTAAAAGGTGATAAGCTGAAAACCAAGCTAAAATTAATTTTCGTGTGAATTAAGCCGTAGAGGTAAGGAAAAAAGGCATATGCCTTAAAATCCGGGCTTTAATAACAACGAAATATTCATTCAATGAGACGAATGTAAAAATGAAAAAAATAAAATAATAATAATCTCATCGTGCAATTTTCGTTTAAAATAATTGGAAAAAATTTGAAATTTGATTAAGACTACCATTATTAAATTTTGTTTAAGCCCAATAAAAGCCTTCCAAAATAATTCGGCCCGTATTTGCTCAAGTTTTGACAATCGACTGGCCACGGGCGGCCTTTTAATTAACAAATTATTGTACTTCTTAAATGATTTTCGCTTTTCATTTTGGGTTTTCAATTCTTTTTGAGCAGTTGCATGTCTACCAAATTGTATAGAATGGCAGTGGTTAAGCGGGCCAGAAGTTCCTATAAATGGTTCATAAAGATAACGGACAACTCCACTCGCGCACCCCACCGCGCTCTCTCTCTCTCTCCACCACAACCCATCCATCGGAGAGACACTTTTCTTTTTTATGAGGTTTTGGCGTCTTTTTTTGGGGACGAGCACAGGCGAGGGGGCTTTAGCGGCAGATTCTTATTTAAATCCCCCCCCCCTCCCCGCCTACGCCCTTGGGGACGAGCCAATGCGCATATGGACATTCTCAGAGAGCGATGGATTTACGGCAAGCGACGCGCAGATATTGGCATGGATTTGAAAGGGATTCTGTGCTTAGATAATTATTTATTTCCAACTCCACTTTACATTGTTTTTTCTTATTAGTAAATGATTACTTTGCCTAATTGAGCCATCCAAGTTTTGGCTTGCATACTCTTCAATTTAAGCGGCATGATTTATGGGGATCACTGAGGAAATCGGGGTGTTGTGACAATAACATAAAATTTAAAAATTAAACTTATTGGAACAAAATCTTTAGACAGCTAAATAAATGTTTTCAGTTTTCTAGCTTCGCTTACTGTATCACCAAGCCCTCCCCCTCCATCTCAAATTTTTTGGAAAAAGCTCTCGGAAAATATATTGTTATATCCCAGGCGACTTTTTGCTGAAAATCATTTTTGAGTTCGATTCTTAGATTTTATACTACAAAATCGACAGAATTGGTTACCGTCTTTGTTCTTTTTACGCCTCTCCCCCCGTGGGCGATCTACGTCATTGGGCCCTCACACATTTGGGCCCCAACTTTTGGACCCAGCATGTTTTTCCACTATAACATTCTATAACTTTTTCTTTGTCATCCAAGTCCAATAAACTTGGTATCATTTGAAAGCTTAACATGTTTAGAAACTTTTTCTAAGCTATTGCACAATGAAATATTAATTAGCAAACTTTATGAAAATTATAAAATTTTAACATTTTTCTTAATAAAACTTTTGGATGGGTTTTTTGCAACAAAATTACAAAAATCTGTAAGCCATTTTGCTCAGGAATAACTTGTCAATTTTCCTTAGAAAACTATTTTAGAAAGGAACAATTCACAACCAACTTTTCATACTTTAAAACTGAACATTAATTACAATTTTAATTATTTATTTTTTGTTGTCCTTCCATTTTCTTTCATAATTAGCAATTTTTAAGTTTTTTTTGGTTGTCCTTCAATTTTCTTTTATAAATTTTAAAGAGTAAATCCGGGCTGAATCCCCCACAAAAATCCTTGTTTTACAGGCTTCGGGATCATATTTAGTTTTGAATATTAAATCGTGAATGCTTATTTTGTATTTTTTTTAATTTTTCAAAATCAAATTAAATTGCATTTATATATTTAGTCAAGCTAAAATTTCTAAAAATGAGCCGAGAATTTTCGCTCCTTCAACCTGAACTTTTCGACTCTAGAGAGGAATACGAACTTTTCATGGCAATTCGCGGTGGCCAGAGGACTGCCGATTTGGGACGGCGTATCCAACGAATGCGCGACGGGCTTCCACCACCGTCGCTGTTTGAAAAAGACCGAGATTTATGGACGGTGCTGGATGAAGAAGAAATTATGTATAAGGAACGAATGACACTTGAGGTAAAAAATTTAGAAATGCATACAGAAGTGTCCTTCAATATGAATTTAAAAAACTGGAATATCTAAAAAGCGGAACGGAAAAGGGTTTCTGTATTTTTCCTGTTCCCGTTAACGAAAACTCCCGACGCGAAACGGAAAATTTTTTACGGAAATTGAATTTAAAATTTCATTCATTTATTTCTGATCAAAATTCACATTTATCTAACAAAATCGCGTGAAATTTTTTTAAAAAATGATGGCAGGAATATATTAAATTCAAGGCTCCCAAATTGATTAGAACTTAAACAAAGTTTGAACAAAAATTGAAATCAGAAAATTTTGAATTTTCTAATTTTGTTCGAGTGTGGGTCCTGAGTACGAAATTTAGTCGAAATTTTACATAAGAATTTTTCCGACCCTAAAAGCGACTGTGCAAATAAACAAGTACCAAATTATCTAGCACCTGTGGTCCAGCATTTCGTCATGCACCACTAAAAATATTTACATAAAGAAATAATGAAAATTGGGATCATTAAATTCAAGGACATTAAAAATTAATTTTTTTTTAAATTTAATTAATTTATGTTTCGGAATGAGTTTTTTCTAATGATTTTGAATTTCTGCTATTTCTTTTCCTAAAGCATATGCAAATTTAAGATGATCCACACAATGCACAAAAGAATAAAATGGTGGCAAGACCCTCTAAATGCCGGCAGATACCGAGACGGAATTGCGACGGTATATTATTTACTTATTTTATATTATTCAAGAAGAAAAATTCTTAACGTTTTTATATTTAATTTATAAAATTTGTTAAATATTGACTCTTACTTTTTTTATTTTAATTGAAGGAAGTGTTTCTCGCATGTGTGTCTTTTTGAGTTTTTTTTGGCGTTAGTGCTTTGTTGTATATAGAAAATTGTTACGTCCTAAATTTAGCATAAGTAAGCTAATCTATTGAAAATTGAGAGTTAATTCAATAATAAAGGGATTTAAATCTAGTTTTTTTTACCAAATTCACATTAGGAAATATGAGTATTTTCATCAAACTTTCAAAAATCATTTGAGCAAATATATGAAACTTCTATGGAAACATTAAAAAAAATATTTTCTCAGTTGTTATTATATTTATCAGAAGTGCACACCGATTAATCTCACTTTGCAGTAATTTATGCCGTCCGCAAAAGTCTTCAGCATATTTCCTTCCGAACTTTTTTCATAACATTTCGGCATGCAAATTTTCCTTTTTTATTTCCCTTTACTCCCTATTTTTAAATAAATTGTTTTTTAATTGAATTTATCAATAAAATTCCTGCTAACTATAACTATTTCGCCCATCTCGCAAAAACTTAAAAGAAATTTTGCACTGCATAAAACATTCAACTTTACTTCTCTAACGTATATTTTTTTAATGTGTTTTATCCGTACTAAGCGTTTCTTTAGGCTCTGAAAAATTCATACGAAAAAAGGATGGATTGTAATAAAAAATAATAAATAAATTGCATGAAATAAAAGTTGAAAATTTTTTTTTATCAAAAACTTCCATTTTTCATATAGCGCCAAAAATTTTAAGGCAAAATCAAATAAAACTTACAATCAGATTTTCAAAATTTTTCCGGCGCCACTTATCGTAACCGCCGGGCCCAAAATTTCCTTAGAATATATAAAATGTAATTAAAAAAATAAAATGTAAGACAAAATTCAAAACGAATCCTTGTATAAAATTTGCATATGTATTATATACCATTGGATAGAGTAGGGTCGACTTCTAGTGTAAATTTTTAATTTTAGCGGTGTCCGGCGCCTAGTTCAGAGTTACAGGGTCTCAAAAATCGAATTTTAGGCCAAAGAGCCCTTTTCCAGCTTTGTTAATTTCTATTAATTTCCAACCTTTACATTTATTATTATTTTTGTTATTTTCACTAAAGAAAAATTATCATGCATTTTTTTAGTCTAAAAAATGATTTTTAAATGATTTAGTTATATTAATTGAAGATCCATAACATTTGTAAATTAATTTTTTTTGAACCCGAGCTCCAAAAATGCGAATTTAACCAACTGAGCCACCATTTTAAGTGGAAACTCAGCAAAAATTACAATTTTTGAGGCCCCATAGCTTTTTTATTTTTCGCCAGACACCGCTAAAATTAAAAATTCACACTAGAAGTTGACCCTACTCTATCCAATGTATATAATACATATGCATTTTCCGAGTTACAGCTCGGAATGTTCCCTTGTTAGATCTATCGAATGATATCAAGAATTAAAAGTTTGGTTACTTTTTTGCAAAATTATATTAAAAAATTTTTATTTTGATGGTTTTTAAATAACGTCATAGCACCGAATGAAAATTTGTCGCACTTCTCTCACTTTTCTTTTCATTTTTTATTAAATAAAACAAATAATAAAAGAATTATGTCATCTGTTTTTTTAATTGACATCATTCGAAGTTTTTTTTTTACATAAAATCATAATCTTTTTAATAATTTTCATTTTCTTATGACATAACTTTTTTCGTACTTGGTCAATGCCTATATTCTTGGTATCAAACGAAAGCTTAAAATCTCAGGATTATAAATGCAAGAAAAGATCAAGTTCATAGGGCTCAGTCTCAAAATTAAACAAATGATATATCAATCGGTAGCTCTCGGTCTGTAATGGAAGAATTCAAAAGTGCCTTTAGGAAAATCAATTTCTATAAAAGCTTCTATAGACTTTAGCTTTCATTTATTACTAAAAATATAGGCCTTGACCAAGTAAGGAAAAAGTTTTGGCTTAAGAAATGTTATTTATGGGACGCACAAATATAGCATGGGACGCATAAAACCGACCAGAACCGTAATGGTGGGTTTTTGATTTTTTTTCTAAAAAATAAAAAAAGCAAACGATTTCAAATTGTTTAACCCACAGAAAAGCCGAGATTCGCGAGTCGGGAACCGAGACTCTCGCACAGCCAATTTTTGAATTTTCGGAAAAAATTGGTAACTTGTTTTTATGAAAAATTTAGCAAAATTTTTTGGAAAATTTGGATGAAGTTTTCGTTTTGATGCTCTATTAAAACGAGAGTTGAGCGGGACTGGGAATTGTGACAAAAACCGGGACCGGGACCAGAAAAGTCAGGACCGGGACCAGGTTTTTTGACCGGGACGGGACCGCGAAAAAAACCTGGGACCGGAACCAACCAGGAATTTTCGAAAAAAATTTGAAAATTTGAGTGCAATTTGTTATGAAAATTGCCTATATTCAAAAATGTACACATAAAATTTTTTAATTTTCGTTTGGGGGGGGAGGAATTCGAAAATATATTTTCTATTAATCGTTGGAAAATTTTAAAAAATTTTCATTTCAAGGGGGGATCTTGGAATTTTTTTAGTCTCAAAATTCTGTGTTTTTTTTTAATAAATTGCAATCTCTTAAATTTTTGTTTATAAGTCACTTTTTTGTGGCTCTGTTTTTTCAAATAACTTTTTGGGAACATTGGGGCGGGTGGGGCCCGGCGGGGTCCGGCAGTGCAGATAGGCGCCGCACTAAGTCCAAAATTTGATTTTTAGGGGTGTATTTTTCTTTTTTAAGTCGATTTTTGGGGGTGTATTTTTGCTTTTTTGAAATCCCGAATTATGGGGTGTATTTTACAAAAATTTTTGCCGTTTTTCGCCAAAAAATTACTATTTTTTGACATTTTGGCCTCCATTTTTCAAAATTTGGTAAAATGGGGGTCCGGCGGTGCCAATAGGCGCTGCCTGGAAAATTTTTTGAATATTTTAATGCAAATTTGTTAAGAAAATTGCTTAAAATTTCAAAAAATTTACTGAAAATTTTTTCTTTTTTGGGTTTCGGGAGGGGGGGGGGGCTTTAGCCCCCTCAGCCCCCGCCCCCTGCCTACGCCCTTGATATATGGATATGAAAAAATACTTTAAATGTATTTCTCAAAAATTTCTCCTCTTTTCTCACATAGACCACCATTATTACCAGTGCTTATTTAGTCCCGCCGGGACCGGGACCTGAAAACCCCAGGAATTCCCGTCCTGGTCACGCTCAACTTTAATTAAAACCCAAATTATTAAATGATTGTCAAGCATTATGTCAATTTATTGAAATTATCATAAATTTAACAGATTCGGATGATCTTCCTCAAAAGTCTCATAAATCCATAAAATTTTTCAAAAAGCTACAAATCCTCATTTCAAAAAAATCTTCATTTACCTATCATAAACCACAAAATGAGGATAAATACTCAGCCTGGGAGCCTTGATTACGAGGAATCTTTTTAAAATTATTTAAATATTTTAAATAATTAAAAAAATAAGAATTTCAAGGACACATTAAAATCGACGGATAAGATAAAATTGATCTCTTATTTTTAATGTGTTCAGGGGTAAAAACCGTTTTTTAATATTTTTGCTCACTTTAGGACATTCAAAAAGTCTTACGAAAACAATGAAATTTTGATGAATATTCCGGAAGTCTAAATTCCGGGCACAAAAATATCGGAAGTCGGAAGCAGCATAGCATCAATATGGAGGGGGGGGGGGGCTCACAAAAGTTGGGTTTCACGGTGTCGGTTCCTCAATGTCGCTTTCTTAAGAGTAGGTCGCAAAAAAATCATGCGCTTTTGAATCGGCGCCTGGAAAATCGGAAAGTGGACATTCCGACAATGGAAGTCCGACAGTGAGGACAATCCGACGGAAATAAACGATTGGACAGTGGATAATCTGACAGTAATAATAAAATGCCGTCGCCGAACGGGATCGATTGTGCCATTTCAAGAAAAAAGGAAAATATGCCAATAAAAAAATGCGACTGCAGTCAAAAACATTATATCATTGCAAATTATTTTGGGTTTGGCATATTTTAGCGACGGTTGCTTATTTGATGAATAAAAGCGCTTTTTCTTGCCATTCTATTCCTCGCACACAAATGCCGTATTGTGGATTATGACACCTTTGTTCCCCTTCGGGACGGCATTTTCTTATTTTTTAGTGTAATTTACTGTCGGATTGTCCACTGTCTGAACGTCCACCTCTGTCGAATTGTCCTTACTGTCGGATTATCCACTGTCCAATTGTCCAGTCACGCATGAAGCGAGAATAATAAATATTATTTAAAAAACCAATTTTTGGCCAATAATAATTATAATTCATATGTTCAATAGACAAAAAAATATATAAAAAATTACGAAATATCCTCAATAATGATAATTATTATTCAAAAATTTATTTTAAAATCATGATCAAACTCCTGAATTTATTACCTTAAAGTAATCTAATTTTCAACTTTGATGTAAAACTTTATTTTTGAAAACTCTATTTAGGTTATAGGACGATTATTTTAATGATTGATTTAATAACATAAAACATTATGAACAACAAGAAAACAAAGTTAAATAAGGCACTATCTTATTTCTAAGTAGAGTATCAATTATTGCTTAAAAATTCATTTTGTTTGATTACTTAAGGCGCATAGTGCAACTGCGTTTAGAGAATGTTCAAGCATTTTTTAAAATTTATACCATATGATGTACCGTATCCGAGGACCAGTTTATTATGAAGAATTTATTTTTTAAATAGTGAGCTTTGTTAAAACACTTTCTTTGACTTTAAAAGAATTCCTTAAATTTTCAGCCCACACAATGCTTGACTTTTTATAAACTTAAAATTCCTTTAAAGGGAAATAAATAAACCGCGACAGCTTTTCTAAATAATTAAATATTTTAATACAATAAAATTTTGAGGCAAAAATTAGAAGTGATAAATTTTTGTATTAATTTAAACATAAAAAATCAAGGTTGTCGAACATCGAGCAGTTGATCCGGATAAGGTACCTGAAGAAATGGAGCGTTTCGTTCAATGGCTAAACGAGCAGCTGCAGAAACATGACATTGGCAGTGGACAAAAAATGGACTGGATGGAGCTGGCTGCCCGTGCGCATTATGCAATCGTAAGGCAAATGACTAATTTGTATGGAATGGGGTGGGTCCAAATCTTGAAAAAAGTAAAATAAGTTTTTTATTACCCATTAAAAAAATAAAGTTGATGCGTTTTGGCAAAAAATAATTGATGCTTAAATTTTTTAAATAAACAACAGATTTTTATAAGAACACGGTTTTTCTTTTTTCTTTTTGAATGATTTCTTGAAAAAGCCGGGTATTCTAGTCTGGACCCGGTCGGGTCAAACCCATATAACCCTAAATAAAGTTAATGATTTTTCATATTATTTTCTGATAGTTTTTTGAAGTGGAAACTTTTTTCTATATATAATTCTGATGATAAATATATATTCTCCGTATCAAATATAATGCATCGCAATTTTTCGTGAATTTGAACACTTTCCGTGAATTACCAAGCACAGATTCTTTAAAAAAACATTAAAATAAATTCGAAAATATAAAAGAAAATAAATAATGAATTTTTTCTGTAAATGGCCCCAAATTCGGCACTATCTACAATTTTTTAGAAACCACTTAAAAAATTGAAAAAATTTGTACGCATATTTTTTTACAATCAAAAATTCTAATCACACCGAAGATGATCAGATCTTTCCTTCATGAAGATCAATATCTCCAAAATGCGCTGAAACCGGGAAGTTTTTAGGGAAAAAAACATTCGGTCCGCATCACGTTTCACGGAAAATTTTAACAGCCAATTTTTTAGCCTCAATAGAATTTTTTATGAAATCTACATTTTAAGCCATTTAAGGAATATTGCATTTACCATGAAGGAATGGTCTGATCATCTCATTGTCACATTTCCTCTTGGAAAATTATTGATATCTTATAATTTCTATATATTTTACTTAAACTTTAAAAAGCTTTTTTCGCCCGTTTTAACAGCTATTAAAAATCATTACAAAGGAACATTTCGAACTGAAACTGCTCAGATCACTTTAAAACCACTTCTATCGTGTAGAGTATAGTCGAATAATTCACCATCAGTCGGGCGGATCCGAACCCAAGGCAAAATTGCCCCAAATTTGCTGTAACAAAATTATACGTTCAAAACTTCGAACACATGTGAATATTTTTATAGGGCAAAAAAACCTGAAAAAATTCATGTAAGAATAATTTTTATTCAATTAAAATTCCATTGCACCACTGTAATCAGATCACTCCTTCAGGGTGATCAGGATTGAGCAGAATTTCAGTCCCTCAGGAAATTTTGATCCTCTAAAACATTTTTCTAGCATAGTAAACTGCAGCCAATTAACATGAACATCATTCATAGACATCTTACATAATTTTTGTTTATAAAAAGACCCAATAAATCTAACAACATCCATTACATTGAAATTTTTAGTGATCAAAGACCGTAAATGCAGGGGTAGGTGTCGAAAAAAATTCCTAGGGGGCTGCTAAAATTTTTACATGGGAGACGAATGTTACATACAGAAATAGTACAAAATTTGCTATAAAATGCAAAAGATCCTATGTCTCTATAACTTCTCCCAATGGCGAACCCGATAGTCAAAAATCGAACATACCGAAAATCAGTAACCCAAGTAAAAATTAACCATTTTTGGGGTACTCGATTTTTTGAAATTTTCAGCCCCCTCGGAATTTTTTTTTCGACACTTACCCCTGCATTTACGGTCTTTGATCACTAAAAATTTCAATGTAATGGATTTTGTTAGATTTATTGGGTCTTTTTATAAACAAAATTTATGTAAGATGTCTATGAATGATGTTTATGTTAATTGGCTGCAGTTTACTATGCTAGAAAAATGTTTTAGAGGGTCAAAATTCCCTGAAGGACTGAAATTCTGATCACTCCTGATCACCCTGAAGGAGTGATCTGATTACAGTGGTGCAATGGAATTTTAATCTGAATAAAAATTATTCTTACATGAATTTTTTCAGGATTTATTTGCCCTATAAAAATATTTATTTTTGTCCCCCGACTCTATTTCGGGGGATTGGGGACTCCGAGCGTTGTAAAAATTTAAAAAGTTAATTAAATAACGAAGTTAATTAAATAACGAAGGAGGAAAAGGTTGATAATTTTTGAAATTTTATACAATTTCTTAATAAAATTAATTAAAAATTCCAAAAAACGTTTCGGCGGCGCCTAGCCTATCGGCACCGCCGGCCCCCCGAAACTCAAATTTTTTCCTAAAAATTGGCTCGAAAATCAAAAAATTTGGTTTATTTTTTGAAAAAGTTCCCTTAACAACCCAAAAATTTTCATAATTCGGAAAGCGAATTCCAAGGTTCAAATTTTAATTCAAATGCCTTGTTAAAAAATGCCAAACACTACCCGATCGGGGTCCACGACCCCCGACAATTGAGCTCCCCCAGACCCGACCCCCGACAATTGAGCTCCCCCAGACCCGACCCCCGACATTCTGCGAAACATTCAAAATCCTGTTCGAGATCCGCAAATAATTATGAGGGAGGTATGTGTGGTAAAAATTTCAGCTCAATTTATTCATGAGAAGTAATCGAAGTACCAAAAAAATTATTTGAACGTATATTTTTGGTACAGACTGTATAAGAACTTTCCGAGATTGCGTAAATGAATATAAAAAAACCAAATAGTTCTTTACAATAGATGACAAACCAAACCTCCATCCTCACCCTAGTGATAAAACGCCAAAAGATTCATTTCGACATGGAATTTTAATCTTGTCCCACCAAATTTGGTTTTTTTACTATGGTGATGAGTAGGGCTGTGACTTTTAGTGACCAAAAATCTCGAAATAGTTAACTAAAATAGTGAGCAAAAATGCCAAAATATTTTATTCACTGATTGCAGTTACAAATGAGGTACATTCCTTTCTTACATTTTTTTAGCAAATATTGAAATTTTTAAACCAAAAATTTTGTCAAGAAAAAAAATTTGGGGGAAAAATTTTTATGAAAATTTTCCAATTCCAACTGGTATTTTTTTTTAATTTTTAGGTCGATTCTTAGGGGTGTATTTTTTAGTTTTTATTGCATTTTTGTTAAGGAATTTTCCAAAAATGTTGAAATAGTGACAAAACGCCAAAATAGTGATTTTTAACTATTTTAGTGACGAAGTCGCCAAAATAGTGATTTCTAGTTAACGATAACGACATCAGAATCGAAAATTTTTAATGCAGAAATGCGTTTTTTGAGCTCCTTTCTTCAAAACAATTGAGCAAAAAATTTAGTTAAAACCTAAAATTCACAGCCCTAGTGATGAGTCGTTATATTAAAATCACGATTCGGCCCCAGCATGTTTTTTCAATATAATAACTTTTTTCATTGTCAACAAAATCCAACATTGTTGGTATCATTCGAAAGCGTAATCTGTTTAGAATGGGTTTGACCTTGGCTAAAAACTAGAGATCGGACCGGTGGCTTTTAAAATCAGTTGGCCATTTTTTAACAAAATTCATTAAAATTTCTTAAAATTTTCCCCCTGCGGCGCCTATCGGCACCGCCGGCCCCAATGTTATGGCTAGAGCTCGCAAAGAAAGGCACCAAAAAGTGCGAAAAGGCACTAAAATAGGCAGCAAAAAATTGAAAAAGGCATGAAAAGGCACAAAAATCCCGAAAAAGGCATTAAAAAATTTTTTTATTAAGGATTTTTAGGGAGCAAAACACGAAAAACTTAAACAAAAAACTTGATTTTGGTCATTTAAATGAATATTAATATTTTATAGTTTTTCAATAAGGAAATTTTTAAACCTAAAATTTTTTATCAAGAAAAAAAATGAAATTTTGTGTAACAACTTTTGAGAAAATTTTTCAATTCTTAATGGTATATTTTCTGAAATTTTTTTAGATCATTTCTTAGGGTTTATTTTCCCGATTTTATTGAATTTAATTGAATTTTTCGGAAAAAACGCTAAAAAGGCACCAATTCGCTAAAACTAGAGTGCCATGGGACCGGGAATTTTTGCCAAAACCGGGACCGGGACTTGCCGGGACCTGAGAAGCCGGGACCGGGACCTCGATTTTTTTTCGGGACCGGGACCGCAAGAAAAACCGGGAACCGGGACCAAC
This sequence comes from Heterodera glycines, assembly GCA_004148225.2. NCBI lineage: Eukaryota > Metazoa > Nematoda > Chromadorea > Rhabditida > Heteroderidae > Heterodera > Heterodera glycines. The sequence continues at coordinate 4,385,472 of CP049707.1, read as the reverse complement.
CGGGAAATTTTAAAAATTCAAAAAAATTTTAAAAATTTAAAAAAAAATTCAAATTTTAATTTATATGGGTATTATATAAATCCTTAGTTCTCCAAATATAATTAAGAATTAAAATTTGTGATTTTTTAGCTGTTAACTTTAAAATATTTAAAAAAATATACATAATTTTTAATTACCTCGCTGCGTAAATTAAGAAAAATTTGCAAAGTAAAAAATGCAAAGATGAATTTGGGTAAAGGAGCGCAATTTTTGATGCCATAATTGTCAAAATGACGCCATTCAAAAAGCCGAATTTGTTGGAGTAAATGAAATTGCCTAAGAATAAAAGAAAAATCAACAAAAAAAGGTTGGTTTTTGCGATTATTAAGCTCAATTGGTAGGATTTTCATTTAAAAAATGATAAAATATGTATCAATTTAAAAAAAACTATGAGGAATCATATTTTCTTTATAGGAAACCCCCGAGTATACAAAAAAAAAATTGAATTAATCTAATTTCTGTAGAGGGATTGAACCAGGGGAGAGAAGAAGGGAAAGTCAAGGAGACTAGCCATTAGGCCATTTGCACACTTGGGCAGTCTTACTTTTAAAGAATATATTAATTATTATTTTTTATTTTTCCCTTTGACTCCAATTTTCTTCACTAATTTTTCACTCAGACCCCATTCTTACCAGTGCTTGTTTTTCCCGGTTCCCGGTTGCCCTACCGGGACCGGGAACGGGACCTGAGCTTTTCAAAACCTGGGACCGGGACCTCGGATGACCGGGAATTCCCGGCCCGGTCCCGGTCCCGTGGCACTCTAGTTTATTATGTTTTTATTGAAGAAAAATCCCTTAAATATTAAATGAATTATTCAAAAATGAAAAAATGTATGAAAAGGCAAAAAATCATTTTTTTGACAGTAAATTCTTTAAAAAATGTGAAATAAGTGCCATTAACGAACTGTGCGCAAAGTAAATTTTTACCTACAAATTAGAAATTTTTGCCGAGAAACTGACAAAAAAGGTAAAAATTTCTAATTTTTCCCCAGTGACGCATATCTGCATCGTCGGACCCAAAAAATTAATTTTATTAAAAAATTGGCTTAAAATTGGAAAAATATGATTTTGAACCCAAAACCGAATTCAAATTCAAAAAAATCGAAATAAACCGAAAATTTTTCTTCAGTTTTTTCGGGTTTTAACCGAAACCGTTCGACCGACCCTCTTTTCCGGTCTCTACTAAAACTCATATTGACTGTACAACAAACAAATTTATAAATAGAGGATTTTATAGCATGTAGTTTAAATGGCTCTATTCCAGTTTATGCGTCCAATCAATGTTTACGCGTCCAATGAGTGACCACCCTCACTTTTTTAGGTCATATTCATGAATAATTTTTTGTCTATTGCTTTTATCCTGTAATTTTGCTATATATAAACTTCCCTTAACTTTAAGCTTTCGAATGATACCAAGAATGCATGGATTGACAAAGTAAGTAAAAAGTTATGATCTAAAAAAGTGAGGGTGGTCACTCATTGGACGCGTAAACATTGATTGGACGCGTAAACTGGAATAGAGCCGTTTAAATAATAATTTTTTCTTTCTTACAAGTTTTATTTTAATTTAAAATAAAAATACAAACAAACAAAGGTTTTTATACACCCGTATGCTGATGGGAACGGGCGCCTTGTGATGAACTGGATTCTCGTTCACGATGGGTTTCCAAAGATGACTCTACCAGAGCGTGCAAGAGATGAGTACAACGCGTACATTGCGCTGGTAATTTAGCCACCGAAGAGCAGAAAAGAAGAGGGACGCATCTCGCGGCATTTATAAATTTGTTTTATTTTTTTTGCAATGCGTAATGGATGATGAGGATATGAGAGGTTTTGGTTTCTCAGAATACAAGAGGTCTTAGTAGATTTTCATTAATTAATTTTGTGATTTTTTGGAAAATTTGGGTTAAATTAAATTTTCGTTCTGATGCTCTATTAAAAACCCAAATTATTAAATAATTGTAAAATCTGCTTTTTGTCCTTATTAATTTCAATGTCAAATCAATTAAAATATGTTTCCTATTTAATTTGGACCTTCTTTTGGAGCATCGTGATTATGTACAAAGCAATCTGTGCCATCATTTTTGCGCATTAATTGCATGTTTTTCCAATTTCGAGATAATAAAATATATTTTTGAATAAATGAATTAATTTGGAGAGGGAGGGGAGAGTGGCCATTTCGTGCCATTTTTGTTTAAATTCGTCCATTTTTATGGCATTTCGAGATAGAAAGGGTGGGGAGAAGGAGGGGAGATGAAGATGGACATGGGGAGGGAGAGAGAGTGAGGGGGGAACTGGACAGAGATATGGAGGGGAGTGAGGTGGAGAGAGAGAGGGCGGGGAAATAATATAAAGCAAATTTTGAGAAAAATAAAATAATTTTGGAGGGTTTTTTCAAGTTTCAAACACAGGGGAAAGGAAAATTGGAGAGTTAAAATTTAATTGGCACATATTTCCGACACAGGCGGCAGAAATTTAAATATTTTTACCAATAGCATTACTTTTCTCATGCAAAATTATAAAATGAAATATTTTTCCAATAAATTTTTTTTAATCCTTCTCACAAGGGTGAGGATTTTTTTAGTTTCATGTACTTTTTTATGGTTTTGTTTCACTTATAAATGCACAAAAAAACATTATTTTTATCGCGGAAACATTCATTTTATGTCACTATTCGTAACCATTTTGAATTTTAGAAATTAGAAACAAAAAATTCAATAAATCGAAAAATACCTAAGACTTGTATTTCTACAAAATTAAAAAAATGATTCCTAGAGTCAGAAATGTTCAATTTTTAATAAATTTCTATTGCAAAATTCTATAATTGTCTTTTGAAAAACTAATCCTCACCCTTTGTCACTAATCAACCACTTTTCTTTTTCTCTTCCTCTTCTCCTTCTCCCTTTTTCTCTTCCTCTTCTCCTTCTTCCTTTTTCTCTTCCTCTTCTCCTTCTTCCTTTTTCTCTTCCTCTTCTCCTTCTTCCTTTTTCTCTTCCTCTTCTCCTTCTTCCTTTTTCTCTTCCTCTTCTCCTTCTTCCTTTTTCTCTTCATCTGCTCCTTCTTCCTTTTTCTCTTCCTCTTTTCCTTCTTCCATTTCATCATGTGCACCCCTTAATTATTTTTTAAACAAATAAATCAAAAACATTTGGTCTTTTTGTTAATTTTTAATCTGTTCTTAAACCTGCAAAATTAAAAAAAAATTGACCAAAATAACTCGAAAAACTCAAGTTAATCAAATTTCACAACTTTTTAGTTTTAACTTTCTTTTGCCCAGCCAAATTTCCGAATGAAATTTCGAAGGATTTCTAAAAAAATTAAGAGCTAATGAAAGACACCCAAGGAAATTTGGTTTGATTAGGATTTTATCGAAAAAAATTGAAAAGGAATTGTGATCCCTTTTCACGAGTAAAAAATTTGTCAAAAATTTTTCTCATAATTTTCTTAAAAAATGTAACTCACGCACCAGTCAGACAACTCGCTTTCATCTGGCCTTAAATTGAAATGTTTTTTTAAAAATATTTTAATATTTTCTTTATAGATGTGAGTAGAATATATTCATACTTAAATTATCGATTTTTCCCAATCAATCATTTGATTGATTGAGTCCACGCCAAAAGGTACTGGCTTGGTCCCAAACCTATTGCCCCCCCATTCCGGTTGGATTTTTTTCGTTATTCCATTCTATTATTGAACTTTGCGCGAGAATTTTTTTCATGAATTAAGCGTCTTATTTTTTATATTTTAAAATATTTGAAATTTAAACATCTTTAAATTTAAAAATCTTCGAATTTTAAAAATTCTTCAAAAATACAGCCGTGTCGAAAGGCCTCAAGCCCCTGGTGAACATGTAAATCAGCTACTCTAACCTTGGCTATGTAGCTATTGATGTGTGCATGTTAATGATTGATTTAATATGAGAAATTATAAGATGATCGAGAGGGGGAGGGAGTACATAAACATTTTTCGGGATGAAGAGGGGGAGGGGATTCGCGAAATGAACACATTACAAAAAAACCAAAAAAAACAAAAAACGAAAATGTCACAAAAATATTGTTTATACGATGAGTGAATTTTTTGGTAGGCATTTTTATCATTATTATTAGGCAATACACAAAACATTTTCTGCTTCGTTAATTAATTAATGATTTAATATTTTAAATTAAATAAATTTCATTCGTTCCATAATTCCTATCAGTCGAATCCCCACTAATTACTTCTCCTCATTAGTTCATTCATTCCATAAATCCCAATCAATCAAATCCCCGCTAATTACTTTTCATCAGTGTTTCCATCTTGGTAAAAGTGTGTTCAAATTCGCTTTTCTCCGTCCCAATTTCGTACATGTCATACGCAATGCGTAAATACATCCAAACGTAGTCCCGGTGTAAGGAATGCCGAGATTTTCCCTTGTGCTGCTGCTCAATGAGTGATTGGAACCATTGGGCCCAAACGATCAGATCAGCCGATTTTATATCGCGGCGCATCCGATCAACGGAATCAGGCACAATGTTGGCGTTCAACAAAACGCTGACATAATGATCAATGAGTCGGTTTTTGTCGAAGAAAACTAAAATGGAGAAAAAAGTATTTAAATGGCATACCATTTTATATGGGAATTTTTACGAGGAATTTCAAAAGGACTAAAAATTTAGTGTATGCGAAAAAAAATTTCAAGTTTCTGTACAGGATTGAGTTTTTAAATTTGCCAACGATAGAGGAGTTTTTCAAGACCAATCCGGTGATACCCAATATCAGGGCACAAAAAATCCCATAATAAAGCTGCGAGGTCCCACCACCCAGTTCTAACAGGGGAATTTAGTACCAGGGGACCCCCTTACGCGTCCGTAATTAGGCTCCTCACGACTTGGGAGGGAAGGGTCAAACGCTTCCAGACTGACTCCGACTGAACTCTCTGGCTGACTCACCATTGCCTTTTAAGTTCCCCACGATTGGTGCGACATTTTGATTGACATTTGAGGACCCGAATTTTGAGGACCCGACATTTGAGGACATAACAATTTCAGAAAAAATAAATTAAAATTTATTTTATATCATTCGAAAAAAGAAAAAGCCTTTTCCAAGGGCCAACGGGAACGAATATAAAGCTATTCGTTATTTGGATCATCCAAATTTTCTGAATCTTTTGCACATAAAAAATATTGCAAAGATCTGAGATTCCGGGCTCTGTTCTATAGACAATCTTGTCTCTGTATGTTTTTTCCGTTCTCGAATTCTTATCCCCTGAGTTGGGTCAACTCAAACAGCCGCAGTTTATCGGCTTCAACCCGCTCTCCTTTCTTTAAAACAATAATAACTCTGATATTCAAAAGTATTATAAATTCATTCGTTGTTTGGGTTTGTGGTCCTAACCAATTCCATGTGTAAATGGAAAAAGGGGGATCTTCCAGCATTACCAAAAACACATGTTCGGTGTAAATTAGTCGTTAATCTTTCCTAAATCATCAAAGATTGACAGGAGCTTCCAAGATTTGGTACAATTTATATCGTATTCAATTCCTTTTTTAACTGACAAATTGAATGCTGGGATGACTTATAAATCACGAAGAAAGGAAGGGGACCGGTAAATTGGACACCAAGCGAAAAACTGGACACGCCGGAATTTTGGACACCAAAGGAAAATTGGACACCGGAAAACTAGACACCAAATTCCTAAAATAAACCCAGGAATGAAAGAAATTTGTGTAGGGTAAATGGATTAATAATTATGGCACTTAAAGTAGATCAGGCATTCAACAGGCAAGATGATTGATCAATGTGCCAAAAAATGCACGAAAAAGGGCGAAGATTGGTCAATGTGCTAAAATTGCATAAAAGATGCGAATCTTATCAAAAATAAAACTTTTTTCTTTATGGATGTTATGGTTGATTTCTTTTGCTGATTTTTTATGTAATAAAAACATTATTTATTTCCGTTTTATTACGCTTATAAAAAACATAAGTATGTGCAGAATAAAATAAAATCATTTAGCCAAACCAAAATTTTTTATTTTTTTTTTACGATAGTGTCCAATTTTCGGTGTCCAATTTTCCGGTGTCCAATTTACCGGGAGCCGAAAGGAAGGGGCTGCTAAGCTCCGGATATTGAAATTATTCGGTTGCCCTTGACGACTTTTTGACACATTAATCTCCCGTTGGCCCTTGGGAAAGGCTTTTCTTTTATAATGATAGAATAAAATAAATTTTAATTTATTTTTTTCTTAAGTTGTGTATGTCCTCAAATATCGGGTCCTCAAATGTCAAGTAGCCGCTTCACGGAATGGGAGGAATCTATCGGAGTAAAAAATAGCCGTGAAAAAGCCATTTCCGGTCCCGGCTTTATACCTCCGGCACTCGAAAAGATCGTCTCTGTTCGTTTAAAAATTTATAAATTCGATCGAAGTCCTCAAACTTTTTTTTATCTTCATTTATTTTAAGACGAAATTTTTTGAGTTAAGCCTAAACTAAATTTCACTTACAGTTTGCCTCCATTAACTTCGCCCTAGCTTCTTTGTTCTCCCACAGTTTAACCATTGCTGTACGCCCAATTAGCTTCTCCAGCAATGCAATCGCGCCACGCTTGTGGCGTACTGTATCCGATATACCGTTTCGCACTGTGCCCGTCACTCGGTTGACTACAAAGTCCCAATGGGAACTTTGGAGTACTGTACGCATTGAGGACAAAGTTTCTTCGCGAGTGCTTAAAAAACATTCGGTGGGCGACCGCCAATCTGTGGATGGGAAGTTCCTCTTATTGACCAGATAGGCCACATAGGCAATTTGGTAACAAATGATGTGGAATTTGTCTGCATTCCGAAAGTGCAGTTGCACAGCCACCATGGCACGCAATTTGGCCCGTATTGTAGTAATTTCGGTGAAATTGGCAGGATTAATCACCGCTTTCTCGCCTTGGTCTATGAGCGTCTCCATCAATTTGAGGCCGAGAAATATCTCTGCTTGAGAAGTTGTGTCCGAATCGGTGGAGGAAAACAACGCCAAATAGAAAAGGTCCATCTCGTGGACGTCATCAAATCTTGCTGAAAAAACTGGGTTTGAAGCTTGTTGATATCGACAATTAATTGAGTCCCAGAAACAGACTTTAAACAAGAAAAAAAACATTTGGACGAGGAACTCGGAAATGAAGGCTTTTGGAAAAAATCAAAAAATAATAAAAATGTAAAGCTAGGCAATGCTGGTTGGTGTGTAAAAATTGACAAAAAAAAATGCTAAATTTTGCAGAACTTTATCATTCCCCCCTCTGATGGTTAAGTGCTTAAAGGGCCTGTCACAAAAATTTAAAAACTAGAATAAGAAATTTAATCTTCCTAGCTATAAAACACCGCTCGACTCCTTCAAAAAAATTACCATATTTTTTAAGAATTGGCATTTTGCCAAAATTATAATTTATAAAATCAACAAATTTCTTGTTCTTCTCCAATAAATTATTCAGTACAAATTCCTGCGTCCCTTCAAATGTTGGTGACTTTAAGAAACCTTGAAAAATTTCTAAAACATTTTTCATTTCCTCGCAAATGGAATTGTCCCATTTTTGTTCTCCTTCAGTGGGGAATGGCACATTTAGCTAAAAGTTTGACATTGTCCTAATTCGTTTTTTTCAAATTTAATTTAAAAACTCACTTTTCCAGCAAAGTTATATGTAAAATATGTTCTCCAGCTTTCGCTTTCATTGTATAAATTGCGATTTGAAATGACATACGCCCAAAAACTTTTTAAATAGCAAATTTTCACAATTTTTTCGTCAAAATTTTCGGGTTTTCCCAAGAGAAGCGTTTTTTGGGCCATTATTTCAATTTCAATTGCCACACCCTTTTTATTTGCTTTATGATTGATAAGAGTTGTGTTGATCAGTGATTTAAGTTGGTAATATACGGTGTTCACCTCCAACAATTTTTTATCACGGCTTGAAATTGGCCGATCCGCCAACATCAAATGTTGGTAGCAGCTGATCAAGTCCGAATCAGCTTAATAATGAAAGCCAAATAATCAAAACAATTATGATTAATGAAGCTAATGACAATTAGTTGGAGAGTGTTTTGAAAATTTATTACAAATTTGATTTTGGCAAAAATTCAGCGAATTAATAAATTAAAAATATTATTTACCATCCGAATCAACGCATCTTTCGTTATCTGCTCTACCACTTTCGCTTCCTTTTTCTCTTCCTTTTTTGTCTCCTTCTTCAATTATTTCCCCATCTTTTTCTTCTCCTTTTTCTCCATCTGCTCCTCCCCGCTTTTCTCCTTTTTCTTCTGCTTTTCTTTTTTCTTGGCCTTCTTTTTCTTCTATTTCTCTTATTTTTTCGTCTGCATTTTCTACTCTTCTTCCTCCATTATTTTCTCCTACTTTTTGACTTACTCTTTCCTTTTCTTCCCCTCCTTCTATTTCTTCATCTGCTCCTCCTCTCTCTTCTCCTTTTTCTTCTCCTTTTTCTTCTGCATTTCTTTTTTCTCCATCTGGTTCCATTTCACCACCTTTTTGTTCTCTTCCTCTTGTTTTTTCGTCTCCTTTTTCCTTTTCTTCTCCTTTTTCTCCTCTTCCTCCTCCCTTTTCTTCCACCTTTTCTCCTCCTTCCTCCCTTTCTTCTTCGTCCTTTTTTCCATTGTTTTCATTTTCATTTTTCTTCTGTTTGCTCCCCTTGGAATTTTCCATCAAACTTTGGTATGCCAATGTCATTCGTGGTATCATCTTTTGGAGGCGTTGTACGTCAATGAAAATTGCTGCAATTTTCAATTAATGAACCCATAATTAACCCATAATTAATTGATTAATTCGTCCCACTGTCATCACTCACTTTTAACTGTGTCCAAAAAGTGTTGTTCATTTTTCGATCAGTCCTTCCATGATTTCGTTATGCATTGACATCAAGGCTAATCTCTGTCGCTAATAAATTTGACCGATTCCTTCACCTTTTTCAATTACAATCACTTGGGCTTCTTCGGGAAAAAGTTGTCTTTCTCGCTTTCTTAATGACATCATATTCCCTTTTTGTGTGCTTTTTTTGCCGCTTTGTCTGTCGCCGATTCGCTCAGGCAATCAAATCCATTTGAAAGTTCAATTTTAAAAAATAAATTCTCAAGATCGGGCTGCATTTTCTTTGACAATTTTTGATGCCTGTTTTTGAACCTAAATTAAATTATAATGTAAATCTGACTTTTAAAATGCGAAGTTGAAAGGCAATTATTGAAAAAAGTCGCCTAAAGTTTCTCTACTAATTATCTGTTAATTTATTTTTCATTTTAGCCCATATATTTAGTTAATTGACCTCAAACAGATTTTCAAAAATTTCCAGCTAAAAAACCGCAATATTCTGGTATTTACCAAGGCTGTGAAACAGATACATGAAATACAAAATTGGAACCTAAAGGTTAAGCTGTGCCGGATTTTGGCCCGACTTAATTCCAACTCCGGAGATCGAACTCCAACCACCATCCACTAACAAATAATTTGTTGACCGAGCCGTAGCCCATGCGGAAAGCCTCCGTCCCATCGGATAAAAGCAGCCCCGGATATGCTTTTTAGGAGGAGCCTTTCCTTTTCAATAAATATTCAAATCAATAGCCGAGAATTAAATCCCGGCCTTACAGTGCTGAGCCACAAAAATTTGATATTTTGCTCCAAACGTTAAAGACCAAAGGTGCAAAAGTGAAGACCAGCCTTGGAAACTTAGCCCGGATGTAAAAGAATTCCTATTGGATTTCCAATTTTGGTGTCGCATTCCCTAGTTTAGGCTAATGGATGTTCGCAGTTTTTTTCTTCCTTTTCTTATTTTTAAGCCTCAACTGAATTTTGGGAAATTCTCTAACTTACCAGTGATAAAATGCCAAAAAATTGGCCATAAAAAGTGCTCTCGTGTGAACATCTGTTTCACTGTCACTGTCCATGATAATTTAGATAATATTTGACTTGTAATTGGCTTATTTCGTCTGATGTCAAATCTGATTTAATTAGGAGGCAATTAAATAATTATTTTTATATTACGGTAATATTCAAATTAAAATATAATAATATTCATTCAAAAAATTAAAATAAAACATTCACCGGAACGGAACACCTGCGCAAAACTCGCATTTCCTTGTAGTAAAATTATCCAAAATTGCAGTGCCTTTTAATGGTGAGGTGAAAAATGTTCTCAGTCGATGTTTGGCCCCTTTCATTTGGCCAATTGAATGTGCCAAAAAGCGACTGAGTGCGTTTTGGCACCCCGCTGATTGGCACACGGTCAGTTGAGTCACAATTGCGGAATGTTCCACCATTAGTTGATCTTTTGCCCTCCATAAAAGTTCATTGGGCCGTTGAAGGGCAAATTCGTCGTAAATTATCAAAATCTTTCATGTTTTTCCAAAATTGGAATTTTGTTGTATAAATCGGCCAACTTGTGCCAAAATTTGTAAATTTTCTCAAGAATTTTCTTGTACATTCGTTTTAATTTGCGCACAAATTTCGCAAAATTTTTCACTCCAAAGTTTTCTTATTTCTGGATAAATTTTCTTCATTGTTTCGTGACCCTTTCGCCCTTTTAGTTTCATTTTTCCAAATGAATTGGACATAACAAAAATGCCCATCATTTGGTAAAAAAATATCCTTGTTGATAAATCCGCTTCATTTTTGTCGTACTAAATTCGCGTCCTTTTTTTGCAAAACTTTTACATACAAATTTGCCAATCTTTTGTCAATGATATCTAATTAAATAAATAATTGAATAAAATTTGTTCTGCTAAAATTCCTATTTTTTTGGGATATCTATGAAAAACTCATTTTAATAATCCGTTTTTAAATTATTGGCTGAAATTAACACTCACACCCTCCCACAAGAAATTTATTACTCTAATTACCGAATGTCATTTCAATTGGTCGCACCAATTCCATTTTCTCCAAAAATTGAGTGCCAAAATGCTGTTGTCACAGAACAAACCACTAATGTTTTATCAAAAGCATGACACACATTAGTGTCTCACACGAAAGTCACAGAACAAACCACTGACACACATTAGTGTCTCACACGAAAGTCACAGAACAAACCACTAATGTTTTATCAAAAGCATGACACACATTAGTGTCTCACACGTCACCAATTTTTATTGCTATTTTCGTCCATTTTTCCAATTTCAATTCGTTTTTCATGGCCATTTTTTGGCGCCAATAATTGCGAAAGTGCGTGAAAATGTCCCATTAAAATATCTTCAGCAAATGCATCTTCGACGGCACTTTCGAAGCGTCGAATTAATTTTCTATTTTGGCACTCGAAATTTATTTTACCATTTGCCATTTTTATAGTTTTGCCTGAATTAAAAATGATTTTTGGTAAATAAAAGATGACCACCAACCAAAGTCTGCTGCCATTTTTCGCCAAAATTTCCAAAATTCGCAATTATTTGTCACAGAATTGGAAAATTCGGATGATAAATTTTTGTGATTCTCTAAAATTTGCCCCAATTTTTCCTGTTCTTTTTTCGCTATTTTTGGCATTTGTGCCGACTTAAAAATTGAACAGATTGAACTGTACAATAATTTTGATTCAATTTTCAGCAAAATGTTTTCTCCATTTTTCTGATCATTTTCAATATTTTGCTGCGTTTCATCCGTTTCCAAGTTGAAATAGATTTGTGTACAAAGTGTCAATTTCTGTGTTAATTTTCTCTAAAATTAATTATTTAGAAAAAAAATAAAAATTAATTTCATTTCAAATTTTACCAATTTCACACGAAAAGGACAAATTGAACAATTTAGCAGCAGAAAACAAAATGGAGCAAACGGCAAACTCAAACTATTAATTAATTTCATTTAATTAATGTATAAAAATGTAAATTCAAAATTACTACTATTTTCTTATTTCCTTTAAAATAAAAATATTAACAAATATATTCTGATTGGATTTTCATAAATATTGCCAATTCAATATAATGGACATTTTTATGGAGAGCAAACGTGGCAAAGCTTCATAGTCAAAACAAACTCAATGGGATTCAATGAAGCTGAGACCCAAGAAAATCAGATAAATGAATAAAAAAATTTTAAATGAATAAAAAATTAAAAAAAAATTGTTTTTCAAATAAACAAATGAATAGTTTTCAACGGCGTTTAAATGTATAATAAGGGTTTAGGAATTTTTTTAATTTAATGTTTTTTAAACGGTTCTAAATTGGTTCTAGTTTTTTTCTATTTTATGTATTTATTTACCTTAGTTAATTAATCATTTTCATCTCGTTTTGAGACTTTTATTTTCATGATTAAAAAATTAGGACTAATTTCATACCGGCAGATAGAATCTGTAATAAACGAAACAATAATTCCCGGTTTCCGAAATTAGAACCCCTATTTCATTAGAATTTGGTTTTGATAAAAAGAGGGACAACGCAAAAATGAGAGGGTATTAAAATTCATATCCGGTCATACAAAATCATTTTGACAAATAAGTATTTACTTTTTAATTGTGCGATAAATTCAATAGATCAAAATTTCAACAGTATGGCAAAGATTCTGACTATAGAAATAAAATATCATTACTATCTCAACCCAACACATGCCAAGATTAAAATAATTATTTAATTTTATATATGGGTCGTTAAATTGTGAAACAAATTATCTGCTAGAGTTTTCATTAAAGCAGCCCGAAAAAATATTATAGAAAAAGTTTAAATATGAAAAAATGAAAATAAGTATTTACTTTTATAATTGTGCGATAAATTCAATAGATCAAAATTTCAACAGTATGGCAAAGATTCTGACTATAGAAATAAAATATCATTTCTATCTCAACCCAACACATGCCAAGATTAAAATAATTATTTAATTTTATATATGGGTCGTTAAATTGTGAAACAAATTATCTGCTAGAGTTTTCATTAAAGCAGCCCGAAAAATATTATAGAAAAAGTTTAAATATGAAAAAATGAAAATAAGTATTTACTTTTATAATTGTGCGATAAATTCAATAGATCAAAATTTCAAACAGTATGGCAAAGATTCTGACTATAGAAATAAAATATCATTTCTATCTCAACCCAACACATGCCAAGATTAAAATAATTATTTAATTTTATATATGGGTCGTTAAATTGTGAAACAAATTATCTGCTAGAGTTTTCATTAAAGCAGCCCGAAAAATATTATAGAAAAAGTTTAAATATGAAAAAATGAAAATAAGTATTTACTTTTATAATTGTGCGATAAATTCAATAGATCAAAATTTCAACAGTATGGTAAAGATTCTGACTATAGAAATAAAATATCATTTCTATCTCAACCCAACACATGCCAAGATTAAAATAATTATTTAATTTTATATATGGGTCGTTAAATTGTGAAACAAATTATCTGCTAGAGTTTTCATTAAAGCAGCCCGAAAAATATTATAGAAAAAGTTTAAATATGAAAAAATGAAAATAAGTATTTACTTTTATAATTGTGCGATAAATTCAATAGATCAAAATTTCAACAGTATGGCAAAGATTCTGACTATAGAAATAAAATATCATTTCTATCTCAACCCAACACATGCCAAGATTAAAATAATTATTTAATTTTATATATGGGTCGTTAAATTGTGAAACAAATTATCTGCTAGAGTTTTCATTAAAGCAGCCCGAAAAATATTAGAAAAAGTTTAAATATGAAAAAATGAAAATAAGTATTTACTTTTATAATTGTGCGATACATTCAATAGATCAAAATTTCAACAGTATGGCAAAGATTCTGACTATAGAAATAAAATATCATTTCTATCTCAACCCAACACATGCCAAGATTAAAATAATTATTTAATTTTATATATGGGTCGTTAAATTGTGAAACAAATTATTTGCTAGAGTTTTGTTGGGCAAAAGGCCACAAAAATTTGCACTTCCCGGCAGAAGGGGAAGCAGACTCTCCCGGCAGAAGGGGGGAGTCTTTTAAGCAAAGCGAATTTCTGTCCAAAAGACAGAAATTCACTGAATGTCCAAAGGGACAAATTAAAGGAGGAAATTCCTCTCCTTTACTGAAGGGACAATTTGAAAGGAGGAAAATGCTTCTCCTTTCCTTTTGTAAGCCTTTTCTTTGACCCAACGGGGGTCAATGGCTTAATGATCTGTATGAAAGGGCTCCTGAGCGTCCCTTTTACAGATAGAGAAAAGACTAAGACTCTTTCTTAATCTTTATTCAATTTACACAATTACAATTTAATGCAAATTGCTTGGACAGAAAACTGTCCGGGTGACTTAATCAAAAATTGATCAGAGTGAAGAAAATGGAGAATGGGCCGGGCTTTTATACCCTCACAATCGATGGGGGCGGGGCCAGGCACGTGAAGAAATGTGCACAAGCAAAGGGAAAAAATTCCCTCAAAAATGATGACTCATAGCGAAAATATGGAGAAAAGAAAAGATGAGTCATAATTAAAGGAGCGAGCGAAGGGAGAAAATTGATCGACGAAAAGGATCAAAAATAAAAGAAATTTCAAAGAAATTTGTGTCGCTTTGGCGACATACTCCGGGCCTCAAGGATGGCGACATCTGTTGCCGTCTCTTTGCCAAAATTCTTTTCATCATCGGTTTGGAAGTCGACGAGCCACCCTCGGAGGACGATTCTCCAGTCGTCCATCTGGTAACTGGTGGTCACGTAGAGGAGGGTGAGGTTCCTCCAAAACTGCTGGCGCTCTCCAAGCAACTCCGATTCTGGTTCGGATGTTGACCAGTTCGATCGGATAAATGTCGACAAGCATCCCTTGCTCGCGAGGGCTAAACCCTACATATTCTTGTATGCACGGTTTTACTGGGTCTACTTGAAGACCCAACCGTACAAAATGATCGAAAAGTGTTATGCCCGGAGAGATGAAGAGACCCTCCGGACCATAACAGGTGAATCCATCAAAATGGATCTCGGCAATTCTGCCAAAATGTTCGCCAAGTAGCGTGGCTCCTTCGCGAAGTTCTCCGCGAAGGCGGGCTTCGACAGCACGGCGCTCCCGTGCTGTTTCATACCAATGCGGTCCATAAGACCGCTCAATCCATGAGCTCAATGACTCAATTTGGCGAGGAATAGGAGGTTCCTGCCAGCGAGGAACTCTCTCCTCCTCTTCAAATCGTGGATCGCCAAGTCCGTAAAGGCGATCATTGAAGACCTCGGCATTTTCGGGTATGACCACCCGGCGAGCCGAGAAATAAGGCCCTTCTCGTATGGGAATAGGCATTCCGTGGAAGGATGATTTGAAGAGTGTGGTTGGGTGGCAAATCCGCCACCCTTTTATACCACCATTCATGGAAGCGATGAATCATTCCCCAAACAAGGGATGACTCACAAAATTTTTTGAATGCCGAGGGATAGGACGTGATTCAACACCACATCCGAAGGATCCTCCCCCGGCCAAGTACAGTATTGCCAATACTGTAGGCACATTACCGTACCCTTTCTCGTTATAGACCAGGAAATAAATTTCCAAAGTCTATAGAAAGGAGAAAGTTTAATGAAAATTGTTAGGCAAACAATGCCTACACAAATAATCATTATGAAGATGAGTGATGATTGGAGGCCAATCAAAGACCAAAGGGTCGCCTTCCAATCAAAATTCCAGTTAGGCCAACTGGATTGGCTGTTTATCACTCTTTCAGAGTGATTTGGACTGTAATCTTCTATTTGTTCGGGTTGGACATAGTGTAATGTCCCCCTGAGAACAAAAGAAGTGTTTCCAGCCAAACATTTTGTTTGGCAATTTGTGTCAATTCTGGCTTTATCAAAAGCCAAAATTGTTTGGTAAATTGATGCGTTGGAATCACATTTTGTCGAAAAATGTGTTCCATCATCGCATTTAATTTCGGCAAGAGAATTGCCAAAATTTGTCGAGCACACATAACGGAATTGTGCTCCCGTTGAACATCTGTAACACCCAGATATGTTCAACGGCAAAATTGTGCAAAGGCTTTGGTGAAGTTCCAAAGCCATTTGGAGACCTTCGATTTGAAGGTTTAATTGGACAGGACTGAATCCTGTCAAGGCAATTACCTTTCTCCCAGTATTTCTGAGTTGGTAATTTTTGATGTTTAATGGAAGTCTCCTCTCTGGACTTTCCATTAACTTTTCAAGGTTATGTGAACGGCAATTGCAGTTCACTAAACCTGATGAATGGTCAGGTATGCAATCAGTGCATGCCTGAACGCCAAGACTGCAATTGAAATCAATTGCTTCTTGTCGACTTTTACAGTTAAAGTCAATTGTTAATGGCTCTCTGGTTAGAGCCATGTTGCTCCCGTCAAAAACAAAATCTGAGTTTAAGACGGGAGCGGGCGGAAAAGTTACTCCGATCGGAGTAATACTGATGTTGTTCCATTTCAGGGTTCTTCCTGGATAAAAACACCTGAGTGACTTGGGTTTTTCGCCCAAAGTTTCCAGGCGAATTATTGTATAAACAATAAATTCCCAGGAATTACAGCCCATGATTTCATAGACTGTCTTGGACTTTTCCTGAGCATACCAACGATAAAAAAGGCAGCACTGCCGCCTAAGAGGCATTTGTTGCCCCAAAAGGCTGTGCTGTCCAGGCAAAATGAATTGCCTGGAAATCGTTGGCATCTTTTAGCTCAGGAATGGAAGTATTGTGGCGAACTTCTCCACAATACTTTCCTTCACAGGAGCCCATCTTAGGGCACCTTTTACCGGCCAACACATTAATTGCGTATGAACGTTGCCAGGCTTTAGACTAAGTTTGGCATTCAAACCACTAATGTTTTATCAAAAGCATAATTGAGCCAAGGAGAACACACGAAACTGTTTTCAGAAGAAGAGTGTTTGTTATCAAAAGCATGACACACGTCAGCATTGCTGAGTTTTCGACAATGCATCTCATGCTTGTCGCATTTTTAATGCATTTTTCCGATTTGGCCATGACTGCTATGGTCTCTGCTCCAGTCAAATTCTGGAGAGAGTTAGCCATAAGGACAACAAACGCCATTGTTCTGTCACCACGGCGTGATGTCCAAGAAAGTCACAGAACAAACCATGGTTTTATCAAAAGCATGACACACATTAGTGTCTCACACTAAGTTATTGGCCTGATAAATTGAATTATCAGCCAAATGACCATATAAAGTCCTGAAAACAGGACTTTTAATATGGAAAAAGCCACAAAGCTTATGCAAAAGCATGACACACAAAGTCCCCCTGCTAACAGGTCACAGAACAATGGATAACAGGTTTATCAAAAGCATTGTTCAATGCAAAAATAGCATTCGATGAGTTCACACTCATCAACTGCTGGACATAAAATGTCTTTTTTGATTAGTGTCTCACACGAAAGTCACAGAACAAACCACTAATGTTTTATCAAAAGCATGACACACATTAGTGTCTCACACTAAGGTCACAGAACAAACCACTAATGTTTTATCAAAAGCATGACACACATTAGTGTTTTATTGATTTCTTTTGGAATCTTTGCTTTAACGCCTTTGTTAAAGCAAAGAAGTTTGCATTCATTGCAATGATTGGTTGGATAAGCTCCAACCAACGCAAACATAGCAAAAAGGATGGAAAGACAGTTCAAAACTGTCCCCATCTTTGCTTTGCTGCGAGTGATCATGCCATGCCGGTTTTGGTCAATTGGTTGATCAACCAATTGAAGAGTTTCAGTCTCCTTTTCATCCATTGGAGCTTCCAAATGAGAGATTTCTTTCTCATTTGTTATTTGAGGAGTTTCATTTGAACTCTCTTCAAATTTTTCTTCATTTTCTGTAGGATTATCTAATCCTACTTCCAATGGGAAAATCTTATTCACCGGACGGGTGATAATGATTTTCCGAGGCATGGTTCCATACCTCTTTGATTTTATCCCATGAATTGGGAGTTCCCATTAGTGTCTCACACTAAGGTCACAGAACAAACCACTAATGTTTTATCAAAAGCATGACACACATTAGTGTCTCACAAGAAAGTCACAGAACAAACCACTAATGTTTTATCAAAAGCATGACACACATTAGTGTCTCACACGAACGTCACAGAACAAACCACTAATGTTTTATCAAAAGCATGACACACATTAGTGTCTCACACTAAGGTCACAGAACAAACCACTAATGTTTTATCAAAAGCATAACACACATTAGTGTCTCACACGAAAGTCGATCCGATGGATCGAATTCTTCACCATTCGTGTCCCAGTGAATTTGGACTTCCGGTTGAAGGGTCACAGAACAAACCACTAATGTTTTATCAAAAGCATGACACACATTAGTGTCTCACACGAAAGTCACAGAACAAACCACTAATGTTTTATCAAAAGCATGACACTGATCATAACTGAGGACTTTTCTCCCCAAAGTCCTTTTGAAGCAATTTTTGCACAATTGGACAAGGGTCACAGAACAAACCACTAATGTTTTATCAAAAGCATGACACACATTAGTGTCTCACACGAAAGTCACAGAACAAACCACTAATGTTTTATCAAAATCATGACACATTAGTGTCTCACACGAAAGTCACAGAACAAACCACTAATGTTTTATCAAAAGCATGACACACATTAGTGTCTCACACGAAAGTCTGAAACGTCGGAGAACATTGAGGAATGACTCGGCAGTTGTGGTCACAGAACAAACCACTAGAACTGCTCGTGTTACGAGGCAAGTCATAAGAAGTATCCATGCCTTGACTTTCTCTCCGGCCAACCGTGTTTCGGTTGGACCGAGAAAGTCAATGCCGATTGCTTTGAAAGGAGCCTGACGGCATACTCGCTCGTCAGGTAAAGGAGGCATTTTTGGCAATGCAAACTGTAATGTTTTATCAAAATTCCTTTCGTGTTGTTCCAGTTTCAATTGCTGCTCCAATTCATTGACATGTAACAAAAGTGCTTTTTGATATTTTGCAATTGTGTGAAAGATCGGCCAAAACTTAATAGGTAGCTTACCTAATTGTTTAAATGTGCGAAAATTTGACAATAAATCAATGCAAAAAAATTTGGTAATTTAACTTGTTTATTTGTTTGCCAAATCCGTACCGTATTCATCCCTTTGATCCTCCGTTTGTTTCCTTTTGTCCGATTCACTGAACAGTTTCAAAATTGCCTCAAATTGCTCGTCAAAAACTGAAAATACAAATTTGTTGTTACTGTAATTACAATTATTAGAATGCATTAATGGCCGTATTCCTTAAATGAGAATACAGTAGTCAAGAGCAAATAATCGCAAAAAGAAAAATTATTCCTTTCCCCTACCACGTTTGTCCCTTTGCTGTTGCTTTTCCGTGTTGGCAACTTTTGCCCGCAATGCGTCGCGTTCAGCCACCAATTTTTGTTGGTTCATTTTAAGTGCCCTCTGAATGGGTGGCAAATTTATTATCAAAAAATACTTGCCGCCAAATTGGACCCCCGTGATTAAAGCTTAATTAATTGCCTAAATCCTTATAGTGATGAAAAAATCCATCCCCTTTTCCCACGTTCTCATTTCGCTGCTGAGTGATGATGTCCAACAAATGTTTAACCCCGTCAGTTCTTTTTCCGCCTTCTCAATCTCTTTACGCAAAAGCTATAAAAATGTGGTATTTGTCAGCTAATGAATCATCACATTTGTAGCAAATGGTATTCGCACCCACCTGCTGAGAAAACCGATCTGCAATTTGGTGTGAAAATTATTTTAAAATTGGGAAGACAATGATGACATTTACAGTAGGCCAATTTAAGTGATTTTGGAAGAAACTAAATTGCGCAATTCTTTCCCTCAAAAATTGCAATTCTTCTGCGAGGAAAATAAATTTGAGAAAATTTCTAAAATAAATATTTTTTATTTTATTATATTTCTCAATTATAAACCTTTTTTTAAAAAACGTTAATAAGTATTAAAAAATTAAAAAAATTATGCAAATTTACTTTTTTGCACATTCAAACAAATCCATACCATACACTTTGACTAATTCAACAATTCGCGTCAAATTTTACTGATTATGAGCAGCGAGCAGCAGTTTCATTTCATTTTGGCCAAGTTAATTTCATGATCAACGACCTCGAAACCCATATTTTTATTTTTAAATCTCAAAAATTTACTAGAAAGGGGGGCTATCATTGGTACTCTTACCAAAAATTAGTTTTAGAGAGATTTTAAAATAATTTTTTTATAATAAGAGACGAATGAACAGTAATGAATAAGAAATGTAAATTTTGTGTAAATATGTATTTTTTGAAAAATAATAGAAATTCTTGTGAAAAATTTTATTTTTTTTAAACCAAAAAATACCAAAAATTAATTTCAAAATCTATAAAGGTGATCTTATTTTTATAGCATTTTATGCATATTTCACCCATTTTCTTACGGGTACTTTTTTCTAAGTTAATTTTTGAGTACCATAAGATTTATGATTGATGCGATGGGCACAAATAATTTACGGCAAAATGATGACCCCAAATAAGCTTAAAACCCAATTGGGTGATGCATTATTTTTTAAAATTTTTTGATTCTTATAGAATAGTTATTCCTTTTTATATAAGTATTGATGGTTTTCTGAAAGTCTCAAAAATCTTCAGGAAATAGGGATGTGATGTTTTTTTTATTTTACTTGACTTACCATGATATTTTGTGATTTTCGAGCCAATTTTTGGGAAAAAAATTTGTAGTTCTGGGAGGCCGGCGGTGCCGATAGGCGCCGCCGAAAAGTTTCCGGAATTTTTAATTAATTTTATTAAGAAAATGTTCAAAATTTCAAAAGTTTTCAAGAGTCCCCAATCCCCCGAATTAGTGTCGGGGGGTCGGGGGGCAAAAAGTCGGGGCCGGGGACCTCGAGGGGCGACATGTCGGGGGTCGGGTCGGAGAATAGGTCCCAAAAACGTATCGGGTCGGGTCGGGGGGCTCGGCGTCGGAGAGCAACCCTAGTTTATTTAATAAATAGAGCCAAAATTTGCACTTTTTCACGCGGCGACGCCTAAAACGATCAAATTTTTCTCAAAAATTCGTTTCATAATTCTAATTTCCCCGTTGGAGCGGACAAAAACAAAACCATTAATTTTTCCTAAAAAAAATTCGATCTAAATCACAAAATTCTTGTGAAAAATTTTATTTTTTTAAACCAAAAAATATCAAAAATTAATTTCAAAATCTATAAAGCAATTTCTTTAACTGTTGGCATTTGCCCTTGATTGGACTCATCAATGGCCATCATTGATAGTCCTGGGTTCGGAAGTTCCGGCCCAAAGTCGGATTCATTGACAACCAAAGCATTGCCGTCTGCTGGTAAAATAAGAATACTTTGCTGAATGCGGAGCAAAAAGTGGAGAAATGGAAAATGGAAGAAATGCCATGTACGGAAGAAATGTTTGGTTGGAGATGATGGATGGAGTAAATCTCAAAGGCACACACAATTCATAACCAACTTTTCTTACTTTAGCATTGAACATTAATTTCAATTTTTACTGAGTTTAATTTTGTTGTCCTTCCATTTTCTTTCATAATTATCAATTTTTTTTTTGTTGTCCTTCCATTTTCTTTCATAAACCCAACGGTGCCTATCGGCACTACCGGACCCCCCAGTTCCAACAAGATTTCGGAAAAGGCGCGCCGCAAAAAAACGATTTAAAAGTAAAAAATGTTTTCACTTACATAGACGCGACCGGGGGACCGGGACTTGCCGGGACCAAGCTAAAATTAATTTTCGTGTGAATTAAGCCGTAGAGGTAAGGAAAAAAGGCATATGCCGTAAAATCCGGGCTTTAATAACAACAAATATTCATTCAATGAGACGAATGTAAAAATGAAAAAAATAAAATAATAATAATCTCATCGTGCAATTTTCGTTTAAAATAATTGGAAAAAATTTGAAATTTGATTAATTTGTAGTTCTGGGAGGCCGGGGGTGCCCCCTCTCGAGACTTTTCTCCAAAACACACCATAAAGTGGTGTCTTTCACCACAATGACTGCACCTGCGGGGTGAGGTGCAGTTCTTGGTGTTATGCCCCATCATCAGGCAATTAATACACCTGTCTTGATCCGTAAGGCGCTTCCTTCGCGCCCCCGGAGTGGTGTATTTTGTGCAGTCCCAAAAACGTATCGGGTCGGGTCGGGGGGCTCGGCGTCGGAGAGCAACCCTTGTTTATTTAATAAATAGAGCCAAAATTTGCACTTTTTCACGCGGCGACGCCTAAAACGATCAAATTTTTCTCAAAAATTCGTTTCATAATTCTAATTTCCCCGTTGGAGCGGACAAAAACAAAACCATTAATTTTTCCTAAAAAAAAATCGATCTAAATCACAAAATTCTTGTGAAAAATTTTATTTTTTTTAAACCAAAAAATACCAAAAATTAATTTCAAAATCTATAAAGGTGATCTTATTTTTATAGCATTTTATGCATATTTCACCCATTTTCTTACGGGTACTTTTTTCTAAGTTAATTTTTGAGTACCATTAAATTTAATCTTCATTGACCTCATTCACATTGCCGTCTGCTGGTAAAATAAGAATACTTTGCTGAATGCGGAGCAAAAAGTGGAGAAATGGAAAATGGAAGAAATGCCATGTACGGAAGAAATGTTTGGTTGGAGATGATGGATGGAGTAAATCTCAAAGGCACACACAATTCATAACCAACTTTTCTTACTTTAGCATTTGAACATTAATTTCAATTTTTACTGAGTTTAATTTTGTTGTCCTTCCATTTTCTTTCATAATTATCAATTTTTTTTTGTTGTCCTTCCATTTTCTTTCATAAACCCGACGGTGCCTATCGGCACTACCGGACCCCCCAGTTCCAACAAGATTTCGGAAAAGGCGCGCCGCAAAAAAACGATTTAAAAGTAAAAAATGTTTTCACTTACATAGACGCGACCGGGGGACCGGGACTTGCCGGGACCAAGCTAAAATTAATTTTCGTGTGAATTAAGCCGTAGAGGTAAGGAAAAAAGGCATATGCCGTAAAATCCGGGCTTTAATAACAACAAATATTCATTCAATGAGACGAATGTAAAAATGAAAAAAATAAAATAATAATAATCTCATCGTGCAATTTTCGTTTAATTTGAAGTCTCTGTAATTTTGCTCTTCATCTTGAAGAGCTTGTCCCTTCACTCTCAGGAAAATGGCTTCCCATTTTCCATTGTATTTCTCCAAAAGAGAAATTGTTTTGCAGAGATTTTGTCTCTCTGCGATCAGATCTGCACGGACACTTTGGTCCGCCAGCTCTTTGCCCAAGTTTTCTTGGGCTGTCTCAATATACATCTTGAGACGCACCACCATTGGTGCAATGGAGATGCGCAAGAGCTCACTCATTGCTCTTACGCTTGATGAAACAATAAACCCCTTTGGGTTGTGTGTTTGATCCAAGCGCTAAGGCCGCGCTTTGGATTGGTTTGGTTGGAGGGTAGGCTTACGACTGGAAGCCGACCCCTACGGGGCTCCAATTTTGTGGGCAAAAGCCACAAAAATTTGCACTTCCCGGCAGAAGGGGAAGCAGACTCTCCCGGCAGAAGGGGGGAGTCTTTTAAGCAAAGCGAATTTCTGTCCAAAAGACAGAAATTCACTGAATGTCCAAAGGGACAAAGTGATCTTATTTTTATAGCATTTTATGCATATTTCACCCATTTTCTTACGGGTACTTTTTTCTAAGTTAATTTTTGAGTACCATTAAATTTAATCTTCATTGACCTCATTCACATTGCCGTCTGCTGGTAAAATAAGAATACTTTGCTGAATGCGGAGCAAAAAGTGGAGAAATGGAAAATGGAAGAAATGCCATGTACGGAAGAAATGTTTGGTTGGAGATGATGGATGGAGTAAATCTCAAAGGCACACACAATTCATAACCAACTTTTCTTACTTTAGCATTTGAACATTAATTTCAATTTTTACTGAGTTTAATTTTGTTGTCCTTCCATTTTCTTTCATAATTATCAATTTTTTTTGTTGTCCGTCCATTTTCTTTCATAAACCCGACGGTGCCTATCGGCACTACCGTACCCCCCAGTTCCAACAAGATTTCGGAAAAGGCACGCCGCAAAAAAACGATTTAAAAGTAAAAAATGTTTTCACTTACATAGACGCGACCGGGGGACCGGGACTTGCCGGGACCTGAGAAGCCAGGACCGGGACCGGGACCTTGATTTTTGTCTGGGACCGGGAACCGCGTCCAACCGGGAATTTTTCAAAATTAAAAAAAATCAAATTTAATTCAAGTGAAAATAATAGAAATTTAATTTTTAATTTTGCTATTTATTTATAAAATCCAAAAGTTAAAGCTAAATTAAATTAATGAAAATTCTCAAAAATCGAATTTACTTCAGTTATTTTAAACAATTAATCATTTTTGGACCAAATGATCGAATATTAATAGAAATTCAGATTTGATTTTAACATCACTTTTTTTTCTGTGCGCTTTTTCCAAAAAACTTTTGCGGAAGAAGGGGGTCCGGCGGTGCCTATAGGCGCCGCCGGGGGAAATTTTGAAAATTTGTGTGTGGTTCGTTAACAGATTTTCTACAAAAAATGCTGGTTTCCCGGTTCCCGGTTGCCCTATTCCATTTTTTATTAAAAAAAATAAGTTTTGGGGGGCCCGGCGGTGCCGATCGGCGCCGTCTGATGAGGAAAAATAGAAATTTTGCCCAATTTTAACAATTTTCTCTGAAATTTTGGGTATTATCACTCAAGAGAATAAAATAAACTGGTAATTTTTTCCGGGTTATCTCAGTTCGGCCCTCAAGGTTTCTGGGTCGGGGTCGTTTCGACGCCCACGTTTCGGCGCCAAACCAAAATTTTAAAAAACAAACCAGAAAGAAATTTTTAACGAAAATTGTGTTCCCTATTTAGGTCTACATTTTTGGTTATTGTTCAAATTTTTTTCTAAAGTCCTGAAAACAAGTATGCAGGGGTTTTCAAGGTCACTGATCACTGACGTAGCATTCATTTCGACCAATTTCTAATCCCAAACAGTTAAATTTTTCAGTTTTTGGGTCGAACTAGGTCTATACATTAAAATGAACTTCAAAGCCACATAAAGTGCATTTATTTAGACCAGGGTTGCCATTCGTCCTTGAATGGCAAGGACGTCCTTGAAATTGGGCCCTCTTTCTTGAAAATAAAAAATGTCCTTGGATGCCAAGGACGTCCTTGAAAATGAACATTTAGAAAAGTTTTAAAAAAATTCAAAGAAATTTGAGAAATCTTTGTAATTTTCAACGATATTTTGATTAAATTAGGCATTATGTCATTTAAAAATGTAATTTTTGAGAATTTTTGAAATTTTATGGCATTAAGTCACTAGTCACTATTTTTCTTAAAAAATTAGCCAAAAATCGCAAATTTTGGTCATTTTTGGACAAAAATCTGTAAACAACTCGCATTAAAAATTACAAATTTTTCCGGACCCCCCTATCCTCAAAAAATTTTTTAAAAAGCGCGCCGTAAAAAAACCCATTTTATAAACAAAACACATGCCAAGATTAAAATAATTATTTAATTTTATATATGGGTCGTTAAATTGTGAAACAAATTATCTGCTAGAGTTTTCATTAAAGCAGCCCGAAAAATATTATAGAAAAAGTTTAAATATGAAAAAATGAAAATAAGTATTTACTTTTATAATTGTGCGATACATTCAATAGATCAAAATTTCAACAGTATGGCAAAGATTCTGACTATAAAATAAGTGAAAACAAAAAAATGTTGGAAAAAATCCATTCCGGTGAAAAATACAAGCCATTTGAATAAATATTAACCATTTTTCATTGCATATAATAAAATTTTAAATGTCCTTGAATTTCATGAATTTTCCCCACTATGTCCTTGCAAATCGGCATACCCGTCCTTGGAAACGGAGTTCGGACGATGGCAACCCTGATTTAGACAATTTTTGGGCCAAATGTTTGAGATGCGAGTTACTTCCTTTTTTGGGTATTTTCTATACATATTCTTTGAATAAGGGGTAAAAATAGCAGTTCTATGTTATCCCGACTCTGAAAACCCCTAAAATAAGTATATTTTATTTAAAAAATTTTTTGAAAATCTGTACATAGAGAACCGTTAAGTACCTTAATTTAAGTCCATTTGGCCGTTTTTGTTGCATAAATGTGAATTTTTTTGAAAATTTCATTTTCGAGTCTTCGTACGAGTCCTGGTTCGGGGTTCGATTGGGTCGAAATGGGTGTCATAATCTTATTCACCGGACTTTAAAACCCTTTATTGTGTGATTTTATTTTTGGCTTGGCGCCGAAACGTGGGCGCCGAAATGACCCTTTCCCAGGTTTGTTGGATTTGAATGACAAAGAGCGAATTAGGTAATTCAAATATTCGCTTCAATAAAAGACGATAAGTCAAAACAATTCAAATTTTACATTTTTTTTTTGTTTTCAAACCTAAAAATAAGCACAAAATAAGCACGTAACGCTGAAATAAGCACAAATCTTAGAAATAAGCACACTTGGAAACCCTGTTAAACAGATCATTTCCGAAAATTTAATTATTAATTTTTTTGTTTTAATCATTTACGTTAATACAAATTAAAAATGTTTAAAAATAAACAAAATTAATAATTAAAAAAAAAATCAAAATTTTTGTAAAATTTTTTTATCCGTTCCTGGCGGGATTCCCGTTAAAATTGACGGGATTTTTACGGGAACGTGAAAAAGACGGGAATCCCGTTCGTGAATCAAGATTAAAATAATTTTTTAATTTTATATATGGGTCGTTAAATTGTGAAACAAATTATTTGCTAGAGTTTTCATTAAAGCAGCCCGAAAAATATTATAGAAAAAGTTTAAATATGAAAAAATGAAAATAAGTATTTACTTTTATAATTGTGCGATACATTCAATAGATCAAAATTTCAACAGTATGGCAAAGATTCTGACTATAGTTTACATATTTCGTGATTTTTCTTGCATCAAATTCCTAGTCCTAATTATAATATAAACAAAATTAAATTTTATTTGACTATTTGTGTCTATTTAACATATATTTTGCGATTTTTTTAAATAATCCGTTATCCTGTTCCAATTTACCCGGATCAGACCTTATTTTCAAGAATGAATCCGGAGTGAATTCCACGCTAAAATTCTTGTTTCCGGATCATATTGCGTTTTGATTATCTAATAGTGAATGCTTTTTTTGTGTTTTTTTAAATTATTCAAAACCAAATATTGCATTTTTAAATTTAGTTAAGCAAAAAATTCTAAAAATGAGCCGTGACTATTCGACACTTCGCCGTGACCTCTTCAGCAATCAAGAGGAGTACCAACTTTTCATTGCAATTCGCGCCGGCCAGAGGACTGCCGATTTGGGTCGACGCATCCAACGAATGCGTGATGGGCTTCCTCCTCCAACACTGTTCGTAAATGACCGCGATTTATGGACGGTGTTAGAACATAAAGAAATCAAATATAAAAGACGAATGACACTGGAGGTAAAAAATTAAAAAGAAAAAATATAAATAACCAATTTAAAATTTGTCAAAACCATTGGAATATGTCAATGGCAAGGATAAAATAAATTTGGGGCTCCCAACTTTGAACCAAACTCGAAATCAGAAAAAATTTGAATTTTCTAGTTTTTGTTCGAATGAAGGTCCGGGCTCGAACTTTGTCGAAATGGATTAAAGAGTCGATTTTTCCAACCCTCAAAACTCCTAAAAAGCGACATTGTGCAATAAATGTGAATTTGGTTATTCATAAAGAAGTTTATCTTGCAAAAAATTTAAAATTTATTTACATACAGTCATGGTCATAAGTGTTGTCCCATCATGCTTTGAAAAAAATAATTGCGTATAAAATTGTCATTTTCCAATTTCAACAGATAAGTAGCATACCATTGGATAGCATTTTTTATTGGCTTTCCAATGATACCATATTTGCATTTGTGACATAAACATTTATTTGATTTATTTTACCATATTCACAATTTGATCAAAATATAGGTGGTCAAAAGTGTTGTCCCATTTCATTTTTAAAATATTGCTTCTCTGGATCAGCATTAAAAAAATCTAAAAAAATTCAGGTAAGCATAACTTTGGATGCTGATCAAAAAAGGTAGCAACACCAAGTTGATCAGATCACTCCTTCATGGTGATCTGATCAGCCCATTTTGGCTGGGAACGAGGGGTAAATTTCAAAAAAAATTTCTAGGGGGTTGGGAAAATTTTTCTGGAAATTTTGAGTAGGCCCATTTTATAGAGCACAAAATTCTCTACAATATTCAAAAAACCGCATGTCTCTATGACTTATACCGGCTGAGGTATGGGCACTTCAATTTTGACGTAGTGTAAAATGCACTATTTTCTTAAGAAATACAGTACTTTTTATAGGCACCGAAATAAAAGTCGACGTATCTCAGCGGGCCTAAATCGTAGACCCACTATTCCAAAGGCAATCGGTAGCAAATTTTGTGCTCTATAAAATAGGCCTACTCAAAATTTCCAGAAAAATTTTCCCAACCCCCTAGAAATTTTTTTTGAAATTTACCCCTCGTTCCCAGCCAAAATGGGCTGATCAGATCACCATGAAGGAGTGATCTGATCAACTTGGTGTTGTTACCTTTTTTGATCAGCATCCAAGGTTATGCTTACCTGAATTTTTTTAGATTTTTTTAATGCTGATCCAGAGAAGCAATATTTTAAAAATGAAATGGGACAACACTTTTGACCACCTATATTTTGATCAAATTGTGAATATGGTAAAATAAATCAAATAAATGTTTATGTCACAAATGCAAATATGGTATCATTGGAAAGCCCATAAAAAATGCTATCCAATGGTATGCTACTTATCTGTTGAAATTGGAAAATGACAATTTTATACGCAATTATTTTTTTCAAAGCATGATGGGACAACACTTATGACCATGACTGTAAAAAATAATGAAAATTCTGACCTTTCTAATTGGTGATTTCACCTAACGAATAAGCACAACTGATGAAGGCTTATACTGGTCATTATTCCAGGGTTCCATTGAAAATACTAGCTTCCAAGGGCGGCTATACTATTTGAAAATTTAATTATTTTTATATTTAATTAATTTTATTTTTTGGAATATATTTTTTCCAATGATTTTGAGTTTAAATGCACATTTAAGATGATCCACACTATGCATAAAAAAATCAAATTGTGGCAAGATCCTCTAAATGCCGGCGTTTTCCGAGACGGAATTGCTACGGTATATTATTTGAATAATTTTATATAAGCAAGAAGAGTTTTTAATATTTTCAATATTAAATTTATAAAAATGCTAAATATTGATAATTAACATTATGCCAAACAAATTCAAACAATCAAATAAAAGGTCAAACAGTCACTAATACCACATCCCCGGCCTTTAAGAAAGACGGTCCCCTCGTCTTTGAGTAAATGGCGAATTCGGCATCCGAATGGTGGGGTTCAAGGCTTTCAGCTAGTGGCGTGACGGCTTAAAATTTCGTCATTCTTGTTCTCCAAAAAATTTTTATGTGATGACTGATGACAAAATGATTTTCTTCTGGAATTTTGATGACAATCCATGTTTTGAGCCATTGCGTTTGGTTCTTCACAATTCGTCCGTCGACATTCATACAATTTTTTAATTTTCTTTCTATGTCCAAGACTTAATATTGCTTTATTAATGAAGAAAATTTAAAACTTGAGTTTTTGAAATTAAGCCGGTAATAATATTTTTGAGGATACCGGCAAAAACTGGTAATTTTTCTGTTCTAAAATCCTAGAAAATTTTTTTTATATATGTACAATAATTTTCATTAAAATTGTTTATTATTTTTAAAATTCCAAAATATTCTTAGAGAATTTTTCTATGTTTTAAACTTATTTACAAAATCTTTTTTTGGTTAAAATCTCTTTTTTTGTGAGCGTCTTTTACAAAATCCTTTGTGGTATAGGGAGGGGGTCAGGCGGTGCCGATAGGCGCCGCCGGGGAAAATTTTGAAATTTTTAGTGTAATTTGCTAACAAATTTTGTCCAAAAAATGAACTATAATTGGTTAATTTGTAGGCTTATGGCTATTTAAAAATAAAAAAAATATTTTTTAAAGTTAGACAAAGTTTCTTATTAGTTAAATTTCAAATAAAATAATTTAAAGAAAATATGATAAATCCCCTATCCCAATGGGGAATTGAACCCAGGAGACAAATAATAAAAGACCAGAAGTATTAACCACTAGGCTACATACATATGTATACTAATGAATGAAAATGAATTTATATTTATTTTTTCACAAAAAATCTCTTTTCCCACCAATTTCCTTCAAATTTTTTCACTCAGACCCCCATTCTTACCAGTGTACTTTTATTCCCGTTTTTGAGAAAAATTTACGGGAACGGGAAAACGAAAAAGAACGGGGCGGGATTCCCGAACGGGATTCCCGTCATTTTTCCCGTTCCCGTATAAAAGTTTTGGAATTTGTTGTGGTGAGAGTTTACATAGAAAAAGCGGAACTATCAGTTAACATGTTAAGCTCCGAATAAAGAGAGATGAAAAGAAATAGATAAGAGAAAGCAGAAGACAAAATAAAT
Source organism: Heterodera glycines (assembly GCA_004148225.2). Lineage (NCBI taxonomy): Eukaryota > Metazoa > Nematoda > Chromadorea > Rhabditida > Heteroderidae > Heterodera > Heterodera glycines. Next base: position 4,354,983 of record CP049707.1, on the reverse strand, counting down.
AGTTGGGAAGAGAAAATATTTCTCCTCCCAGCAGGCTGTAGTGATTGGGGGACTCGGTCGTTTCGGCGCCGCCGTTCGCTCCAGAGTCGTTTCGGCGCCAAAAAATATTTTGTGTAAAATTTTTTTACTAAAAATCTTCAAAAAATTGTTTTTAGAGGTTAGTTAAGCCTTTGAGCATGAATATATAATCAGAATTATCTTCAGACTTTTTTAGGGCAAAGAATCCATTCGTATCTGTGTCTTCTGAAGAGATGTGTTGGGGGCTGGGGGGTCAGGTCCGGCTCCTTTCGATGTAATAATTTTAGTATTTTGGTTTTTTGGCAACTTAATATGAATTTTAAGCCTTTCGTCTCCTTTAAAATTTATAGGGCCTTAAAAATACTCAAAAACTATCATCCCCACATCTTTGGTCCCGAATTTATGGTTTTTAAACATTATTCTAAATTCCTGAGGCCCAAATAATACGATTTTTTTAAATTCCGGTTTCAAGTTTATATTTCTATGAGGGGGAGGGGGGGGGTTCTAATCAGTAAATACGGTAAACAAATTAATTTTGTTAATTTTCTTTTTGCTTCTTTTAATGTTATTCTACATTTTTTTGAAAAATTTTTAATTTTTGACATTTGGTGCACATTTATTTTAGCCTAGTGGTTAAGTCTTCTGTCTTTCATTATTTATCGCGTGGGTTCACTTCCACATTGGGTTAGGGGAGTTTTCATATTTTATTTTGATCATAATTGAAATTAATAAGAATTTTCTAAATTAAAAAAATTGATTTTTTTATAACAGTCATAGGCAAATAAATTAACCAATGATTGGGCATTTTTTTGTGCAAGATCTGTTAACAAATTCACTCAAAATTTCAAAATTTTTCACGGCGGCGCCTATCGGCACTGCCGTCCCACCTTTTGAACTCAGAAATAACCAATTTTTCTGGTAACATTGAAAATGTTGGTAAGTGCTTATTTTTCTAAACAGATCAAGCCCGAAAATTCAATTTTTATTTTATTTTTTGCTATTTGTTATCTTTAATAAATTCAATATTTAATCATTGACATAAAAAATTTTTTTTAAGGTTTAAAATATAATATTTTCACTTGAAAAATAAATAAAGTAAAAATTAAAAAAAAATCATAATTTTTCAAAAAAAAACTTTTTCCCGTTCCCGGCGGGATTCCCGTTCAAATTGACGTGATTTTTGCGGGAACGGGAAAAAGGCGGGAATCCCGCCCCGTTCTTTTTCGTTTTCCCGTTCGCGTCCCCGGAAAAATTTTCTTACAGGGCTCTAGTTTTTGAGTAACTTCATAGAACCGAATGAAAATTTCTCTCACTTCCCTTACTTTTCTTTCCATCTTTTATTAAATAAAACCAGGGGTGCCATTCGTCCTTGAATGGCAAGGCCGTCCTGGAAATTGGGCCCTCTCACATGAAATTTGAAAGTATCCTTGAATTCAAGATGTCCTTGAAGATGAGCATTGAAAGAAATAATTAAAAATTTTAAGTTTTGACCTTTTATGTCAAATTTTTTTAACTTATTGCATTATTGGTACATAACCTGGTATTAAATTGCACAAAAATTCCCAAAATTTTTCCAGGCGGCGCTATCGACACCGCCGGGATCTCTCTTTATATTTTTTATATTTGATTCAAAAGACACACCAAAAGCGTTAAAAATTATCAATTTTGGAAAAATCTATTAACAATTTCTTCCCCCCCCCATTCCCAAAAAGTCTTTCGGAAAAAGCGCTCGCAAGAAGTGTTGTGAAAATGGTTTTTACAATTTATTTGACCAAAAATGTATCAATATTATATTGTTCGTCTCCCATTATCGATTTTAACAATTTTTGGAGGAAATTATCAAATCATAAATTTCAGTTCAATCGCGATCAAAAAACCAGAATTTTAACAATTTTTTTGCGGCGCATTTTTCGAAAAAATTCCGGTGAACAGGCGAGGGGAAGGGGTCCGGCGGTGCCGAACCCCGGCCCCCGACATTTTGCCCCCCGAGGGGTCGGGGAGCAACCCTACTATTGTTGATAATTTTGTCCAAAAAATAAATCCCTTAAATATTTTTCATACAATAAGATTTTTGAGGCAAAAATTAGAAGTGATAAATTTTTTCTATTAATTTAAACATAAAGGTTGGACGACACCGAGCAGTGGAGCCGGAAAAGGTGCCGGGAGAAATGAACCGCTTCATCCAATGGCTAAACGACGAGCTCCAGAAAATTGACACTCGAAGTGAAGAAAAAATGGATTGGATTGAATTGGCTGCGCGTGCGCATTATGATATTGTAAGTTTAATGATTAATTTGTATGGAATTGGGTTTGTCCATATCTAGGAAAAAATAAAATACATTTTTTAGTAATTAAAAAAAATAAATTTATGTTTTTAGCAAATAATTTGAGGCTTAACTTTAAAAAACTAACATATTCTATAAGAACACACAGATAGAAAATGTTTTAACACGAGTTCTTCATTTTTCTTTTTTAAATGATTTCTTCAAAAACCTGTTATCTGAGTATGGACCCAATCCGGTACTCTGACCCGTTTAACCCTAAATGAAAGTCGCTTTTTGAAGTAATGATTTTTAAAATTTTTCTAAGTGGATAATTTTGTCTATGATTTAATTCTGGTGATATATATATATATAACGTTTCAAAATTATAATGCACTTTAATTTTTTGTGAATTTAATAACTTTGGGTGAACTGATTAACCTGAAACTTTACCAAACATCCTTCCTAAAATAATAATAACCATGAAATAAATTAGAAAATATAAAAGAAAATAATTTTTCCACCCCAATCGGCGTTTCAAATTATAACGCACTACCTACAATTTTTTAGAAATTACTTAAAAACTTGAAAATTCATGTAAGATTAATTTTTAAAACCGAAACCGAAAAAAACCGAAAAACTCAAAAATTTGTCGGTCGGTCGGTTTCGGTTAAAAAACCGAACCGAAAAAAACCGAAGAAAATTTTCGGTATACCGTTTCGGTTTCGGTTTTTTTGAATTTTTTAATATTTTCCCAAAAAAAAACAATAAACCATTTTTATCAATAGAAAAAGCGACAGAATCTTTGCCATACTGTTGAAATTTTGATCTATTGAATGTATCGCACAATTATAAAAGTAAATACTTATTTTCATTTTTTCATATTTAAACTTTTTCTATAATATTTTTCGGGCTGCTTTAATGAAAACTCTAGCAAATAATTTGTTTCACAATTTAACGACCCATATATAAAATTAAAAAATTATTTAATCTTGGCATGTGTTGGGTTGAGATAGAAAAGATATTTTATTTTTATAGTCAGAATCTTTGCCATACTGTTGAAATTTTGATCTATTGAATGTATCGCACAATTATAAAAGTAAATACTTACTTTCATTTTTTCATATTTAAACTTTTTCTATAATATTTTTCGGGCTGCTTGATGAAAACTCTAGCAAATAATTTGTTTCACAATTTAACGACCCATATATAAATTAAATAATTATTTTAATCTTGGCATGTGTTGGGTTGAGATAGAAATGATATTTTATTTCTATAGTCAGAATCTTTGCCATACTGTTGAAATTTTGATCTTGCCGATAGACGACGCCGGGAAATTTTTTGAAAATGAGTATAATTTGTTAAGAGAATTTTTTTTCTATAATATTTTTCGGGTGATTTTGAAACCAATTATTGGTAAAAAAATTTGGAGTTTTGGGAGGCCGGCGGTGCCGATAGGTGCCGCCGAAAGTTTTTCGGAATTTTAGGAATGTTAATTAATTTTATTAAGAAAATTGTACAAATTTTAAAAATGGAAATGAGATAAATATTTTAAAAATCAAAAATGTAGTCAAGTAAATAAATAAATAAATTTTGAATATGAATTTTTGATAAAATTTTCCATTTCTCAGGGGGTGTATTTTTCGTTTTTATTGCATTTTTGTTAATAATTTTTTTCAAAATAGCAGAAAATATTTTACAAAAAATTCTTCAAAATGAAAAAGAGCACAAAAAAAGCAATAAATTTATTATTATTAACAGGTTATATCGCTCCAATTTGATTCGGTTTTTTGATTATTTCGGTCGGTCGGTTTCGGTTAAAAAACCGAAAAAGTCAAAAATTTCTCGGTCGGTTTTTTTCGGTCAAAAACCGAAACCGAAAAATACCGAAAAAAACGAAAAAAAAAAACCGACCGGTCCGATCTTTACTCAAATGCCTTGAAACCGGGAAATTTTAGAAAGAACTTTCGGTCCGTTATAATCATGTTTAACGGAAAAATTTTTAAAGCATAAAAATTTTTTCAGCCCCTAAAGAATTTTTTTTTTAATTTTCCATTTTCAAGCAATTTTGGGAATATTGCTTTTACCATGATTGAATTGTTTGATCATCTCAGTATCAGACTTCCTCTTAGAAATTAATGATATCTTTTATTTCAAAATATTTTGCTTAAAATTGAAAAAAATTTATTTTCGTCCCTTTTAACAGCTACTCAAAAATTGTTTTTAAAATAATTGAAGATTTTTTGGGGGCCGGTGGTCGTTGATATGCTCCGCCGCCAGAAAATTTTTTTCTTCAACTTTTTGCATTTTTCTTAAGAAATTTTCCGATATTACGTAAATGCATACTAAAAAGTCAAAATAGTTTTTTATATGACAAACCCTCCAAAGTATGCGTTTTTATTATTTTAACTCGCTCTCCTCACTCTACTGATAAAACACCAAAAAATTTCATTTCGAGATGGAACTTTAATATCGTCCCACTAAATTTTGGTTTTCCAATGGTGCCCCACATTTACTTCCCGGACATTTGCGGCCCCAGACAAAATGGGAAATTTGCGGCCCGAGTTTTGGGCCCCAACATTTGCGTCCCGGACATTTGCGGCACATTTCTTATGGTCCATTTTCGGACTTTTGTGTCCTAATTTTTGTTGTATTTTGCGGTCCAAGCCAAATCGGATACATTTGCGGTCCGGCATTTGAGGCCCCAGCCAAAATAGGGCATTTGTGACCCGACTTTTGGGCCCTGACATTTGCGGCACATTTCTTATGGTCCATTTTCGGACTTTTGTGTCCTAATTTTTGTTGTATTTTGCGGTCCAAGCCAAATCGGATACATTTGCGGTCCGGCATTTGAGGCCCCAGCCAAAATAGGGCATTTATAGCCAATTCGACAGTGGACAATCCGACATTCAACTAATATTTAAAAATAATTTTAGGCATATGAACGGAATATTTACTAATACCATTTTTTATTGTATTAAAGGCGTGCATCGATCGTTAAATAGCTAATTCTGTTTCCTTTACTGATTTTTAAAATTAAAAGAAGACAGAATTAAAATTTGTTGTTCAAGATTAAACAATGAACCGCTGGAACATTTTGAAATTTTAGTTGGTGTCGGATTAGCCATTTTTGTAGGATTGTCCTCATTGTCGGATTATCCGGGAGCCGTTGGTACTCATCCTTCCCTTATTTAATTATGTTCGTTGGGCCCTGTGCTTTCCATATATAAGAATTTCTTTAAATAGCTTTTGTTCACGATTAAGCACATCTAAAAAATTAAAATATGTTTCTTTTTATCTGAAATTTAGAACGTGCTAATTAAGCCAAATTTTTCATTCCAGGGTTTGAGAAGTTTTTTTAAATTTTGGTTTGTTCCAAAAATTGTCCGCAAATGTCCGTCCGGAAAAGTCCGCCCGCAAATTTCCGTCTGCAAATGTCTGGAAGCCCTTTTTCCACCTTAGTTATCAAGATAAATGATATTTTTAAAATATTTTTTTGAAAAAATGTAAATTTTAATCCGGGTTAGAAAAATCTTGGGAGATAAAAGGGTCTGGGTGCCGTTAGGTTCTGATTAGAGACCGGACGGGATTTTTATGACTTTTATTTCTTTCATAAAAAATTACCAAAATTATTATTTTAATTCCTAAAACATTTGATAAATTTTATTTGGTAGTTTTATGGCGCAACAATTTCTAAGATTTTGTCCAAAAATCAGAATAAAAATTGTTCTCTACTTATTTTTCCTTCGGTGCCTATCGGAACCGCCTGACCCAAGAACCCATTATTTTCTTTTAATTAGTTCAAAACAAAATATGGACAGTATTTGGATAAATTTCGTTAACAAATTACATTTCAAATTTTCAAAAATTTTCCTGGCGGCGCCTGCCGGCACCGCCAGGCTCCCCCCCCTTGTTCCCCAAAAGTTTTTTTAAAATGCACTGTAAAAGAATTTTTTAAAAATCTGATTTTTTGATTCCGATGCACTTCACGACTTGCTAATTTTCCTCAAAACAAGATTAAAATATTTTTGTCCACAATAATTATCAAAAATCATTGGAAATCAAAAGTTAGTGTTGATAATAAAATCGTAAATATTAATTCATAAGTTGAAAATATGTTAAAAATTTAAAAAATCATTAAAATAACACATTTTAAAATGTTTTATGCCATCAGAACCCATTCATAATAATTTATAATCTTTCGTTGAAAAATTACAGCTGTAATAGTTAGGAGTGCGTCTATCAATAAAACTTTATGAATATTCTTAATGCTTGCTTTTATTTACTGTTTTTATGAAAATATAGAATTTTTACAAAACTTGATTACGAAGTGAATATTTATTATTTGCTTAAAATCTTTATTTGATTTTATAATAATATAATGCAAACCTACAAAGGTATGGGTCCATCCCTATCAAGATGGAAATGGTCGCCTCGGAAGGTTAGTAATGAATTGGATCCTCGATCGCGGCGGGCTGCCAAACATGACCTTCCACGAACGAAGAAGGGACGAATATAATTTGTACATTGATATGGCAAATAACGCCAGCCAAGAGCAGAAGAGAAGGGGAGAACACCTAGCGTTATTTATAAATTTGGTCTATTTTCATATGCAATGTGTGGATGAGAAGGCTGCGGAGGAGGAGGAGGAGCCATGAGTATAAAAGGAATAATTATTTTTGTCGTTTATTGTTGTCGTTTTTAATTTTAAAGAATAAAATTCCTCGGATTTTTAAAGGAAAATTTAACTTTTTAGCAAAAAATTGAGGAAAAAAATAAAGTTTTTATATTTAAAAAGAAAAAAATTCTGTATTGTAAGTGCAAATATGATCGTCACCGGAAAAATGCGTCATTGATACAAATATTTTAAAATATAATTCTGTAGCTTTAAGTATTGAATAGAATCAAAGTATCAATTTCGATCACCAATGGGTTTCTCGGATAATAAACATCAAAATTCATTTTCCTCAATTTATAGAGAAAAAATACTTCGAGTAATTTTTCTATTAATACCTCAAAATATAACAAGCAAAAAAAAAAGAAATAAATAAGAAAGACTTGCAAGAATTAATTATGACAAATTACAATAATTAACGATTGTGCGTTTATTCGAACGAAACTTTTCGCTTCGTCCCCTTTTGCTCTTCCGTCGTATTAACTCCGATTTCCAAACTCATAGTGTCCTCGTCTTTGTCATACAATCCCTTGTCCGTGTCCATTAATTGCTTAATTTGAACTTTTTTTTAAAGCTTTCCAATTGTGCCATTCACCTCAAAAGTAATGAAATCAGAGAATCCCCAGCTGGCAGATGTCTGAACGCAGGAGGGCACTTAGAAAAAAGCGGGAACAGAGATCAATGTCATGCAGAGACTGACACAAACATTAAAAAAATAGGGGAATGGGTCGACTGTCTTAATATAAATCAGGCGAGGTTCCGCGAGCCAAAAAAAAATTCCAAGAATTCCGGCTCATAAAAAATTGAACTTACAAAATGAAATTTAAGAAATTTCGGTGTCTTAAGAACCTTTAAAGCGTTCAATTAAGTTTAAAAAATTTCAAAAATAGCTAAATATGATAGGAAAAATTATTTAGAAGAAAAACACAAATAAAAGTCAAAATTAATTTTTTGAAGAAAATTGTATAAAATTTTTCCATTTTTGGAGTTAATTTAGAATAAACTTCAATTTTTTAGAGAGTTAAATTTTTAACATTTAGCGATAAACTTCCCATAAATTGAGTAAAATTTATATAATATAATGAAATTTTTGAGTTTTAAGTTATTTATAGAAAAAAAACTTATTCATCCAAAAAAAAGCTTTTATATAAAACAATGGAAATAAATTTTCTTATTATGCGAGAAAAAAAATTACCAATAATTTTCGAGAAATCTCTTTTAGTGGTAAGTGGAAAACATATTTTGAAAAGTGCAGGGCCGAGCACATCGCAACGATTTTTAGCGGAACAACCAATGAGAATTTGAGCACAGCGTTCTTCGGCCCAACGAATGGCCTACAAAATGTCGATTTTCAATTGGTCACGTTCGAAAATTTCACATAACATATTTGGATCAATTTGTAAAAATTGCTCTGATTGTAACAAAGTTTCGGCGTTTTGGTCAATGTAATCCAAGCAGCGACGAGAGAAACCCTTAAAACAAAAGTTAAATAAAAATTGTCGCTAATTTTTTGCGTGAAATCCAACCTTAAATTTTCAATTTGAAATTAATTTTAACCACATTTCATACATTTTCGTTGAGAAGGCGAGCTTGGTCATGTCCGAAGAATACATTTGACAGTTCATTAATTGGGGATTCCGAACAAGCTTTGAAATTCAATATTTTACAGTTAAAATGAATATTTTAAGGAAAAATCGTGAATATTTATAATTGAAAACGATCTTATAACTGAGCTCCCTGACACGAACTTTTATTTGAAGTTTTTGAGTCTCCAAAATAAATATTTTGAAATTTTTTATGAGCGGAATTAAAATTTTATTGAGTCTAATTAACTTTATCAATCCCGGAATAAACTCAAAAAATTCACGGTCACGATTCACGGGGGTTTTCAGTCACGGCACATCTCTAGTATTTAGTTTTTGCTAAAATATTTTAAATTAAAAAATAATTTTCAAAATATATTCAGGGATTTCTACCGAGCCATTCGTTTTAGCTGAAGAAGCTAAATTTAATTTTAATATATTTTATTAAATAAAATTTTAAAAAATTTTGTTCAAGATTTTACTTTCAGTCTGCGTTTTTGTCATTAAAACGGAACATCGATAGAACATATCCGAAGCAGTCATCATTATGCATTCGTGCGCTTTCAAAAGCTTAAGAAAATGCAAATAAAATTGAGATAAATTCCTTTTTAAAGAATATTTTATTAAAAATGCAACCTTATAATTTTATTAGTAAAAATAGCATTGGATGAATGGGAAAGAAAGGGATAAAAATGTAGCAGGAGCAAATTAAATGCTCATTTTTTATGTAAAGAAGAAAATGGCAACAAAATGAAGACGGAAAAACCGGACAATTGGGCGGATCGAATGAAATTGTTGCTGACAAAGGAAGGTCCCCGGGTGTCCGTGGGATTTCCGAATGAAATTTGGTGGGTGGATAGAGCACCCATGGGTTCTTAAGAAAAGTGTTTTTTTTTTGCTGAATGAGCCCGAGTGCCGAGTTAAGCCGTGCCAAAGTTTTAACCTTATTATAATTAAAGAAAAGTAACAATTGTTTCGTTACTTAACAAGTGTCTAATGGTGTAGAGGTAGTGCATCAGTCCGAAATTTTTTGTCTCACAGGTTCGAATCCTCTACATGCAAATTCATTTTAGACTTTTATTTTTTGTTTTTTATGCAGGGTCAATTATAAAAAAAATTTTTTAATGAAATAAAATTTTTATTAATTTTTTTAATTAAAAAATTCATTAAAGATAGTGGTACAATAAATATCCTTTCATTTAAAAACAAATTAATTTTTGTCTAAAACTTTATGAGTAATTTATTTGTTAAAATGGTAAAAAAAATAAAAATTTTATATCATACAATTTTTTTTTGTGATAATGGTAATTGACTTTCTAAATCACAAAATTCTTGTGAAAAATTTTATTTTTTTTAAACCAAAAAATACCAAAAATTAATTTCAAAATCTATAAAGGTGATCTTATTTTTATAGCATTTTATGCATATTTCACCCATTTTCTTACGGGTACTTTTTTCTAAGTTAATTTTTGAGTACCATTAAATTTAATCTTCATTGACCTCATTCACATTGCCGTCTGCTGGTAAAATAAGAACTGAATGCGGAGCAAAAAGTGGAGAAATGGAAAATGGAAGAAATGCCATCCATGTACGGAAGAAATGTTTGGTTGGAGATGATGGATGGAGTAAATCTCAAAGGCACACACAATTCATAACCAACTTTTCTTACTTTAGCATTTGAACATTAATTTCAATTTTTACTGAGTTTAATTTTGTTGTCCTTCCATTTTCTTTCATAATTATCAATTTTTTTTTGTTGTCCTTCCATTTTCTTTCATAAATTTAATTCACATGCTAGGATTTTTCTGGCTAAATTTGAGTATCGGTCGATGTTTGGATTACGGGCCTAATTTGAATAAAACAAAAATCGACGGTTATATTTATATATTTTTTGGGAAGAAAAGGAAACGCTTATTTAATATTTATTTTTTTCTTTTATGAAAACAATTATAATTTACAATTTTTAATTTTTTTTTTCATACAAAGCGCGGTTGATTTAGGTTTAGACAAAAAACATAAGTTTTAGCCCGGTCATTTATTTTCCCTAATTTTGAAAATTCTTGAGGTAACTATTTTACAATTCCGATTAATACTGTTTCTCTAATTAGAAAAATTTTCACTTTCATCAATGGCGCAGCAAAAGTTTGATTTTAATTTCAATTTTTCCCTCATATTTTTTTTAATTGACAAATATTTTATCATTTTTTAAAGAAAATCCGTACAAATTGAGAATAGTAATCCCAAAAACCAGCCTTCTTTGTTGAAAATCTGTTAACAAACCATACTCAAATTTCCAAAATTTTCCCCGGCGGCGCCTATCAGTCACCGCCGGACCACTTTTATCTGCCCAAAGTTTTTTGGAAAAAGCGTGCCGAAAAAAGTGATGTGAGCTTTAATTTTTGGATTTTATAAAATAAAAAACAAGATAAAAATTTAATTGTGTATTATTTTCACCTGAAATAAATTAAAGCGCCGAAACGTGGGCGCCGCCGAAACGACCCTTTCCCGGCATCTCAGGCTCCAAAAATTTTCAGAAATCAATTCCGAGGCTCAAAAATTTAATCTCAAAAATTTGACAACTTTAGTGGTGCATTTTTCAAACTTTTTGAAAACTTGGGGGGGGGGGTGTCCGGCGGTGCCGATAGACGACGCCGGGAACTTTTTTGAAAATGAATATAATTTGTTGAGAATTTTGTCCAAAAATTGTCAAATTTTGTGATTTTCGAGGCAATTTTTAGGAAAAATTTGGAGTTTTGGGAGGCCGGCGGTGCCGAAAAGTTTTTCGAAATTTTTAATTAATTTTATTAAGAAAATTGTTCAAAATTTCAAAAATTTTCAAGAGTCCCCAATCCCCCGAATTAGTGTCGGGGGGTCGGGGGGCAAAAAGTCGAGGGCCGGGGAACTCGGGGGCGACATGTCGGGGGTCGGGTCGGGGAAAAGGTCCAAAAAATGTCTCGGGTCGGGGAGCAACCCTACTTTAAATTGAAAACCAAAATTTTTGTCTGCTAGTTTTCAATAAAGATTTATGCGCCACAGTACCATCCATTACTACGCCACTTTTCGTCCCGCCCTTTCATCCGATTGGTTGTTTTGGTGCGCTCCGTCTTTGTCTCTTTGCGTGTGATTGAATAGTTTCTGGGATAATGAAATGAGATTGGGTTTTTATAAAACCCGATTGTAAAATCGTTTTTTTTGGTTCTACAATTTTGATCACCCTTTTAATTTTCATCACCAACCATTTTTACTAATACATAAAATGAAATATTTGTGATTTAAAAATGCTAATCGGAAGCCTATTTTTTCAAGTTTAGAATATTTATATTTGACCTAACTACTCACAAATGGAGACTGAGCCGGAACGAGAAACACAATTGCCAAGTAAGTTTATGAAATTCTCAAAGAAAGGACAATAGCGGGACGGTCCTAGGACTTTGGATTGTATGGGGTAGAGCCACCGGGCTTTAGGTTCAATTCCTTCTATGAAAACAATATTTTCTCATTAAGTAAAGGAAGCTAAAAACTTGTATTATTAAAAAAAATTCTTTTAACACATAATTTTTACAAAAACATTTTTTAATAATTTTTTTTTACAATATTCTCATAAGAAATTTTGAAGAATTTCACCTTACATTCCTTGAAAATTTGAAAATTTTTAGTACAAATTGTAAATAAACTGGCTCAAAATCACAAAAATTAGTCATTTTTTCAACAAAATCGGTTAACAAATCAGAAGTAAATTTTCAAAAATTTCCCCGGCGTTGCATATCGGCATTTCTTCGCTGATGCCCCCTAATAATTAAATGAGTACCAAAATGTGTTCTTGGTAAGAATATTGGATTTGTCGCTTTTATCTGTGCATTTTTTAATCTTCCTCCGCATTTCAAAAATTAAAAAATTGTGAATCCAAGATCGATTTCAATTTTTAAAAATTAAAACTTTTCATAAAAATGTAAATAACAATAACTAGGGCCCCGACTTTTAGTGAAAAAACTTTTTTTTTGCTCAATTGTTTTGAAGAAAGGAGCTCAAAAAACGCATTTCCGCGTAAAAAATTTTTCATTTGGACGTCATTTTTCATCACTAAAAATCACTATTTTGGCGTTTTGTCACTTAAAATAGTGAAAATTCACTTTTTTGGCTTTTTTCACTTTTTCGACATTTTTTGGCAAAATTCCTTAACAAAAATGCAATAAAAACAAAAAATACACCCTTAAGAATCGACCTAAAATTTTTTTTCAAAAAATCCACTAAGAATTGGAAAATTTTCTTAAAATTTTCCTCCAAAATTTTTTTTTCTTTGCAAATTTTGATTTAAAAATGTTGAGTACTTATGTACCTCATTTGCAACTGAAATCAGTGAATAAAAATTAATTTTACTCAATTTTTGGCTAAAAATTATGTCACTATTTGTCACTTTTTTGGCACTTTTTCGTCACTATTTTAGTTAACTATTTTGGGATTTTTCGTCACTAAAAGTCGGGGCCCTAACAATAGCAAACAAAAAGAAGACAAATAAGAAAATTCATGGGTTCATATGATAATTGCGCAAAACGCCACGAAGAAATTCAAAAATGATATGATGATTTTGATTTGGGTTAATGTGGTAATTGTGATCGTTATCATTGTTCGGGTTCACGGAATGTAATTCTGCACCAAATTGAAGAGGCGCTTGTCTGCCGCTTATTTCTGCGTCTCTGATTTTTTGGCGCTAAAACGACCCTGTCGCCAAAACGGCGGCGCCAAAACGACCGATTCCCCTCCCTCACGCAAAAGTGGTCACTCTCTTATTTCTTCATCATTTAATTTATCGTCCCAGTCTTTGTTTGATCTCCATAGTTTTTGGAAAAATAGTTTGTATTTGAGTATTACTGGTGATATCCAACCCATTGGGTCGAAATTTTTTGCGATCATGTCAAAATTTGTCTTTTTGTCGTGTCTCTACTCATTAGTGGTATTTTTATTTGTAGTTCGAGTTCGTCTGTGTCAACATTCCATTTTATACCCAACATTTTTGTCATTTTTGGTATCTCTGATCAGAGATTGTCAATTTTTAAAACAATAAAAATTCATAAATAATTTTAGGCATCGAATTTGTTGGAATTTTAAATAATAGGCAGTTTTAACGAAAATTGTTGAATTTATTAAAAACATCCAAAAAATTTTTGTTATTTTTTGTCCATTAAATAAAAAATACTCAATCATTTACATATAGAAATATTATAAACTGTTTAAATATTAATAATCTATGAATTTAGTTTAAAATTTTTGTAATTTTTCAAAACTTTTTCAAAAAATGTTCTCTTGGAAAAGTCCCGGTCCTCCCGGTTGAAAAACTTGGTCCCGGTCCCGACTTTTCTGGTAACGGCAAGTCCCGGTCCCGGTTTTTGTCAAAATTGCCGGTACCGTGCAACTCTACATCCAACACATTCTGAATCAGGAGATTCATTGTTGTTACTTTTTCTCTAGTAATTTTATGAAATTTTTACCATTTATAAAAAATTTCACTAAAAAATTCCTATTGTGATTTTAGAAAAATTTAGCGAAATTTTTAGAAATTTGACTAAGTTAGGTCTTGTAAGGATAACAATAACAACAGAATATCACCAAAAAAACTACTAACGCAAAAAGAACGTATTAATTAATAATTAACCCATTTTAACAGACAAAATCAGCAACAATGGAAGTTTTCCTACCATCAGCGATTCAGTGAAAGTGATAACAAATGCCTTTGAAATCAATTTGGAAAAAGCACCTAACAAGGTGTATCAGTATGAACTTCGTTTTAGTGCCAGATATTTGAATACAAAAGTGGACATAGAATTATCTCGAGGGCCACACAACGAGTGAGCATTAAATAAACTTAAATTGAGATAAATTTAAATAATAAAATTGTAATTCATGCTTTTTTAAATGAATAATTATTTTATCTAAATTTTAATCTTAAAATTGCTTATGGATGAGTCATCTCGATTTCTTTGGCTTTCCCATGGTTCATTTCCCATGTAGTAATTAAATATATTTTATTTTTCTTTTAATTTTATTGATTTGTTATGTAGGTTACAAATTTTTTAAATTTAATTAATTATTTGCAAATTTCTCGGCTTTCATTTCAAGCATATTTTAATATATGAACCCACACAATTTACTTTTTTTAAAAATTTAAATAACCCAAAAAGGGAATGTTTTTAATACAAAATCTTGTTGGCAAAGATTACAAAATTGTCGTTTTTCATCTCCTTTTTTAACTTATATTTTAACCCTTGGAAGAAAAACGTTTAAAAATTAAGCCTAGTTTTTCAAAAACCTCTCCAGCGGACGCCTATCGGCACAGCTGGACCAAAAATGGATTTTCTTCTGGCGGTGCCTGTAGGCACTGCCTCCTCCAACTACATAGGGTTTTGAAAAATACTGTAAATTTCTAAGTTGTCGAGAAAAGATTGACGAATTGTCCATTACTGACGGATAGTCCTTCATTTTTCAAGAATTTTTAAATTTCTAAATCTAAAATATAAAAAAATGAAATTATACCAAAAATACCTTTTAGCGAAAGCAACGAGACTCGTCGGGAATTGAATTTATCGCTTTGGCAAATATTATTGGACGAAAATAAAGAATTTTTTGGCACAAACAAAAATATATTTTGTTACGATTGTGAACGACAACTATATTCAACCAAATATTTGACGGCTCGTGTCTTTCAAATTAAGGAGGAGAATAAGGTAAGTTAAATTCAGTTACCTCTTGCAAAAATTGGAATAATCATTTTTTTGATATAATGTTGAATATCTGTCCAGATTAGGGAACGGATTTTTAAGTTTATCCTTATTTTTTCTGCGGCTTAACTCGACGAGAAATGCACGAAAAACACATTTTTTGTTCGAAAATTTTGCGTTTTAACGCCCTTATGACCTTAGAAATCCTTATTTTAGATGTTCGCCCTTAAAATAAGTTTTTGTCCATATTTAGGCATTTCGCCCTTATTTCGCGATTTTTTAATTTTTAATGTGAAATTCAAAATTCTTTTTAAAAATACAGTGAAAAAAATATTCTTTACATTTTTTGGCGAATTGTTTGCAACTGTAAGAAAAAAATTATTACTTTAATTTAAATTATTTTCATTAAAAAAGCAATTTAAAAAATATACCCCTAAATTTGGAACTTTTTCGACCTTATTTCGCGATTTTTTCGCCCTTATTTACGGTCTTATTTAATTTTTTATAAATGTAGCAAAATTTACAAAATCTTTTACCCAAAAAATTCTGAAAAAATTAGACTCATATTTTTGTGCTAACTTTTTTTAAAGCTCGATAAAATTTTTTGAAAGAAATTTAACAGAATAACAGAAAATTCTTTGGGATATCTTCTTATCAAGGGCATTGTGAATTAATTTTAATGCATTTGAACGATCTTACATTTTTGGATGACCATAAAAATATGCTGTTTTCTGTTAAATTTCAAAAAATTTAATTGAAATTACGACGTCGGGGTTGGAAAATTCGGGGTTGACAAATCGTTCGGGGTCAGGGTTTTTCAATTTTTGCCTTATCCCATATAGTCAAAAAATTTTATATTATTTTAGTTTATTTTTTTTTATTATTCATAATAATATTTTATATGCTTTTTTATTTCTTTTTAACATTAAATATTTTTGCATAGAATTAATTAAAAACGCATAAGGCATTTTTAAAATGGACAATTTTCAGTCAAAATATGTAAAAAAAATAGTTAAATTTCA
>CP049707.1:4312048-4338611 GCA_004148225.2 Heterodera glycines | reverse complement strand
AGTACTTGATTTTAAAGTCAAAATTTTAAGAAAATTTGTCGGATCAAAAAACTCATATACAGATGTGTAGAGCTTTCGAATCAGCTATTGAACCAAATTTCAATAATTATAAATTTTAATTAATTAATTTTCTTACCATTTTGCAAAATCTGAGCTCAGATTCGTGATCAGCGTATTTTTTAACCCTAGAAAAAAGGTGAAAGAAAATTTTAAATTTTTTTTTCCGTCGGGACCACAATTCTACACAATTGCCTTTTTTTCAAATCATCTTTTTTTCGCGGCGCTCTTTTTCTAAAGACTTTTTTGGTTCTCTGCCCTTAAAAACCCTAAAATCAACTTCAAGAAATATTTTTGAACAATACCAAAGATTATAACCTTTAAATTTACACTCTTTTGATGAAAAAAAGAATTATTATATTTTGAGCTTTATTATTAATGTCCAAAAATACAATTAAATTTAACATTCTTGGCAAACCCGAAGTAAAATTTTTGCTACATAAAATGCCATAACGTGAAATAAAAACCAATTGGATCAATTTTTAGAATAATAGAATTAATATTTTCCAAATTAATCGCCTTATTTATAAAGGAAAGAAATTAAAAATGATCTGTAGGCTTTTGAGCAATTTTACAAAAAATATAGAGCACGGTTTATGAATTGTTGGGTTTATAAATATCCGAGGTGGCAAAATTTACGAAACGAATTAGAGTTCTAATATATGGCACGCTGTTCATTTTTCACAGGCATGGTTGAGCCGACGAAGTTGTGATTTTCTAGTCAATTTCGCCTGGATTAATGCCACCATATCATACAGAGGAGATGTTTCTGTCAGGAATATTTGTCAGATGCAGCCCGGATGCGAACGCAACTCGGCGTGCCATTTTTTGAAATTGTTAAGCACTCAGCGAATGCATGAACTGTGAGCCATAGTTATATTAATGCAGTACATTTGAGCGTCTGGGTCAGGGTCTTGACTCGAGAAATTTCTGTGATTCGGATCCCAATCTCGACTATTGATCATTTAACAGACTAACCGAGTTTTTAAAATTATTTATTTTTTAAATTAATTAGAGTAATTTACATTTATTAATTATAGTATAATTTATCTAGCAATTCTATTTTAAACAATTATTTTGTTTAGTCCTCTCCCAAAAGAAAATTTAAAAATTTTATGGGTACTTTTTAATTTAGAAATTTTCGTAACAAAATGCACTCAAATATTCAAATTTTTTTCCAAAAAATTTTTTCTTGGGAAAATTCCCGGTTGGTCCCGGTCCCGGCTTCTCTCACGGTCCTGGTCCCCGGTCCCGGACGAAAATCGAGGTCCCGGTCTCAGTCCCGACTTTTCTGGTCCCGGTAAGTCCCGGTCCCGGTTTTTGCCAAATTTACCGGTCCCGTGCAACTCTACTTTACCATTAATTCAATTTATCAGAATATTTTATTATTTATTATTTAATGATTAATATAATTCCAGAAAGGACTATTATCTCTTTGGCCACCAACTGGTCGATAAGGAAACACTTATCCCGTTGTCTGACAACCCATGCATTTGCAAGGATGGCTTGCAAATGAACGTGCGCGTTGTCGGTGATTTATATCGGAGGAATATGGCCATCATTCAGTTGGACGGTTCAGTTTTTTGCAATAATTGAATTATATTTTAAAAAACCGGTGTGATGGATGGAAAA
This sequence comes from Heterodera glycines, assembly GCA_004148225.2. Classification (NCBI taxonomy): domain Eukaryota; kingdom Metazoa; phylum Nematoda; class Chromadorea; order Rhabditida; family Heteroderidae; genus Heterodera; species Heterodera glycines. Next base: position 4,336,922 of record CP049707.1, on the reverse strand, counting down.
AGCTGATACGATATAAAAATATATACGACTTCTATGCTCATTTTACAAACAAAAAGCGTTAATTTTGTAGTTTTTACCCCCTTTTTTGAAAAAATTTTTTAGAATTTTTTGCCAGAAAAACAATTTTTCTGTGGTATTCGATGTCGCTGATCACGTATAAGGCATCCATTTCGGCCAATTCCGGATCACGGACCAGAATTCGCACGAAATGTCGAAAATTCAAATTTTTAAAATTCGCATTTTTGGTCTAAAAACAACTTAAATATCTTTTTTGTTTTTCTGGTAAAAATTTTTTTTATGTTTTTTTCCAAAAAAGGAGGGCAAACTCAGAATTACCCAAAAAGCAACCATAAATAAATTACTGAAATTCTGTTGTTTCAGCAAAAAAGTCTCTGGTTTATCCATCTGTTGAATTGATTGAATTTATCTGTCGTTTCATCGGATGTTCTCCTGAATACAAAAATAATGCCCAAGAAACAATACATCATATCCAAGAAACAATATGTGAGCCTACCAACTTAAGCCGAATAAATAATGAAATTCGTGGTAAAGTCTTCTATTTAAAAATGATCAAACTCAAATTATTAAAACAATTATTTTTAGGCATCGCGCTCCAAACGATGCATTTGGAAAAAAACCAAGTGAGTACCATGAGTTTTTGATAATTGATGATTGACCCTAACAGAATAGTCCTTAAAGGCCGTACTAAAATAATAAAAAAATATATTCTGTCAAATTATCATTTAGTTTTGCCATATTCAGGGTTTCAGGGATTTTTTTTAGAAAAATCTATGTTTTTTGTATTTTGCTTCATTGGTCAGTATTTGAGCAATTAATTTTAATTTTTCATGAAACATTTTAAAAACGGTAAATTATTATTCATTCAAAATATTATAAAAATTGCTCGCGATTAAACTTTTTCTCCGGCCCCCAGCATTGCCTGAATTTTTTAGTAATTAACTGAAGGTATTTAACAAAAACAAATCTTTCAACAGATTCAATAAATTTTAAAAACTTTTTCCGGCTCTTTTGACTATGGGTTTTTTAAGTAATTTGGGTTAAAAGTCACCAAATTTAGTTAATTCTAAGCTTTTTTCCGAAAAAAAATTTATCAGATTTACGAGGAAATGACCTGGCACTTTATGGAAAATTAGCTTTGTCACTTATCTTATCTTATTTTTCATCGGTTTAGATAACTTTTATTGCTGAAGGAATTGCCAAGAAAAAGCCTGATGAGTGTGGCATTAAACTAAATTATCCACGTCTTCCGAGCGTGGCTTATCGCAAAGGGAATAAGGAATCGTACTTCCCGATTGAGCTGTTGCGCATCGTGTGAGTTTTCGATTTAATAATTTTAAATTTTTCGTAATATTGTAAATTCTGCTCTCGAGTCACTACTCGAACAAAAGGGTGATCGGAATGGCATTTTTTCTTTGTTTAATGCGAGAATAATTTATTGAACTTTTCATACATTAACAAGGGGTGCGCCAGTTAGACCCCCCCCCATACGTCGGACGTTTGGCGCAGTGGGGGTGCGCCAGGACCAATTTTTCTTACGTCGGCCCCTATTTTTCCCCGGCGACCTTTCTTTTTTTATTCAAACCACCTTTTTTTGCGGCGCGTTTTTTCCAAAAAACTTCGTGGGAAGGGGTGGGGCGGTCCGGCGGTGCCGATAGGCGCCGCCGGGAAAATTTTTTTGAATTTTCTATGAGTTTCGCTACGGAAATTGCTCAAATTGCGCCGGCGCACCCCTTGTTAATGTATGGAACTTTTACTATGTTTTTAAAATATTTATGTGCATATTTAAATTTTTTTTATGTGCGTGTTTTGAACTTTTTGGGTGCATATTTGCGATTTTATACGCACCTTTTCATTTTTAACCGTTTTTTTTTAAATTCCCTCGTTTTTGTTTCTTGCTTTAATATAAAAGAAATACCATTTGGATATTCCAATCAAAATTAAATTTATTTTGCTCATAATATATAGTTTTTTTTTTAAAGAATCGGTTTTTTAAATTAAAAATGATTTTATAGCCCCGAAATTCTGAGGCACCGCTGGTGAAATTTTTTTTGAAAAACTAGGCTCAATTTGATAACACATTTTCTCAAAAATTACCAAATCTTGTGTAAACTTAAAAAAATTATGAAGAATCATGGGGCCGGCGGTGTAGTAAATTAATTTACTAGTAATTGATTTGTTCAATATAGAAAAATTATATTTACTTAAAAATTACATTATGTAAAAGAAATTTAATTATTGTTGAGGAAATGAAACAGTGCGAAAGTATTTGAAAAGCCAGAAGCTTTGCCACTAGGCCATTTGAAAAAAAAGTTGTAAATTTACAGGAGAATATAATTTTTTTTCAGCGTTGTCTAAATCTAACTACACAAAAAAATTAAAAAGAATAAATAGCCCCAAAAATGGATTTCATTTTGTTAGAATTTTTTGTTTGGATTCAAAATAAAACTGTTGGTTGTACTGCTATAACTCTATGCATGAAGACGAAGCAGTACAAGAAAAGTGAGAAGCCAACACATAATGCCTTTTGGTAAATGTTGGCTTAAAAATTCTATTTTATTTTTCCGTTTATTAAGTCGATTAATGTGGTAAACTATATTAATTGGCTTAACTGTACCCTAAGGAATTTGCATATTCAACTTATGGACAAAACGGACAAAATAAATGCGGGGAAACAGATCTAACCAAAATTAACGAATTCTAGGAAAATTTTAAAATTTAATTTTATCACTTTTTAAAAAAATGTGAAAATAAATTATATATTTTGAGAAAGATTTTTATTTTTGTTTTTTTTTATTCGAAAATTAAGGATAAACATTTTTACATTAATTTTTCAATTAAAATATTTTGTTAAATTAAATTTTTTGCTTTTTTGGAGAAAGCCATGTTTTTTCCGGGCACAATTGAAACACAAATCCATGCCCGATCATTCCGTAAAAAAAGCTCCAAAAAATTTTGTGTAATTATTAGATAAATAAAATTCTCGTATCGTCTCGTCTCGTGTCTCGTATTTTTTTCCTTTTTGCAACATCCCTGATGTACAATTCCTTGCCTTGTTAATTGGAAAAAAATTTTAAAAATAATTTTTTATTGATTTTAAGTGATGGTCAACGTGTTCCGGTCATGAAAAGGACAGCTTCACTCAACGAACAAAACAATGAAATTTGCCAAATTTTGCCCAACAATTATCTGGCCGCCATTGATAAACAGCGCAACAAAAAAGCAATGCTCAATGAGAAAAATGCATTTTTGAATGCTCACGGAGTTCGGGTGGGCTCCGAGCCAATTAAAGCGGAGGCGCGACTCCTGTACCCACCGGCAATAGCCTGCTTATTAGCCGAAGAAGACAAGGACCAAAAGAATAGAGAGCATTTGGAGCCAAATCAAAATGGAGGTCGGCAATGTTTAATTAGTTGTTAAGATGGTAGACTTAAACTAAAAAACACAGTTATTTTTAAGAATTTCCTACAAATCCTAAAAATATATGTCTTTAAATTTTTTTTTTAGATTTGAATTTTTGTTTTACTGACTATTACGAAATGTTACAATACACAAAGCCATCAAATTTTCCCGAAAATTTAAAATGGGTAATTGTCATCATTGGAGAATACCAACAAATGTGCAAGTAAGTTTTTATAATAATATCACAAATAAAGTCTGGTAAAAAAATTTGTGAGCCTCGGACTATAACTTTTTTCTTTGTCAACCAAATCCAACATTGTTTTATCATTCATTCGATTGCACTAACAAATAAGTGTCGAAAATATGGTTTGATGTATTTTTGGCCATAAGTTTGTTTTATCTTAACAAAATTTTTTGAAGTTTTTGCACGCTAATAGAGGAAACTTTGGGCTATTGAATAATACCAATATTGTTGAATTTGGTCTACAATGAAAAAAGTTATAGTCCAAAAACATGGCTGGGGCCCAAACGTTCGGGCCCCAACTGAGGTAAACCGGAAGTAAACACTGTGGTCGAAAAAAGTCTTGATTTAATTTACAAGTTTACCTGTAAAACTAATTCAAAATACAACCTAGAATAAATTTTATATTGGTCCAATAATTTATTCAAAAAAACAAATATTTTACACATACATTTGCAAATTTAGCAAATATTTTACACGTAAATTTGCAAATTTATAACTTTTCACAATGAATCAAGACTTTTTCCACCACCCTGTATGTGCATTTTATAATTATCAAAATGGACGCGGTTAGTTGGGCGGTTCCCCTCGGGATTCCCGCTCATGTGGAAATTATTTTTTATTCTTGAATTTGAATGAAAAATGGCTTTTTATATCTTTGAGCTTAAAGAGGTCAATTTGATCTCAAATTTAGAATGATTAAATTCTGATTTTTCTTAGGAATTTTTATAATCTATTGAAAGATTGTGCAAAACATCGTGGTGTTGTTTTTACAACTCCAGTGGTTCAAAATATTTCTCATAAAGGAGCCAATTCATTGTAAGTTGATCTTTTAATAGCTTGGGCAATGTTGCTAGTTTGCTTTTTCAATTAACTTTCAGAGAGCTCGTTCGAAAAGGTTTTGAAGCGTACAAGAAAAATAACGTGCGCTTTTTACTATTGTTAGCGCCCGGAAAGGATTCGGCCAATTCTATTGATGTGCATTACTTTTTCAAATTGATGGAACAGCAGACTGGTGAGAGTTTATTGAATTTTAATGTGTTTTTCAATTCAAAAAATTAATTTCTCGATACGAAAATTGAAAAAAAAATGTGTACAGTGGGGAAATAATAACAAAAATACAGAATAATCAACCAGGAAACATGGGCTTTACTTAAAATTTCTGAAAAATTATGAATATTAATTTTTAATTATTTAAACTCTCTTTATCTGTTTAAATTTTGTTATTTCATGATTTTTTATCACAAGGGATTTTGACGCAGCACATTTCGATTAAAACTGTGCGTACGGTAGTGCAAAGACCAAAAGAATTTCGATTCATTCTTGACAATATAATGCTTAAAATGAACCTCAAACTTGGTGGCATTAATTACGGAATATGTGCTTCGCAATCTTTTATGAATGCCAGACAAAGCACTGAAGACATTGTGTAAGTGATTATCTATGGGAAAAATTTAAGAAACCTCCATATTGGACGCAATAAAAACATTTTTGAATGATAATTTCATTTACAAGCTAAAATGATAAACTCAAAAATAAGCCAAGAAATCCCATTTCGTATTTTTAAATAAACCGCGAGGCGGTGGACTCTTTGAGCGCTTACAAGACACAACACGAGATATCTATTTTTAATTTTAAAAATACTTTATTTATATTTTTAAAAATCACAGATTCTTTAAGTTGTTGAATCAGAGCCTTTAAAATTAAAGAATAAAATACGATATTCCTTTATTTTTCAGGTGTCCAAATCAATTTGAAACCACTTTTATCGTGTTGAACATAGTCGATTTGCTATTTTAAATTTTTCGGATATGTTTTCCATGACCCAAAACTAATAAGAAAAAATCGATTAAATGAAACTTTCAGCAAAATATGTTAATTTGGTGCATTTTTCTCTGACATTTGAATGAACATTTGTCTTGGTTCGGATCCGCACGATTCATAGTGAATTATTTTTATATTTTTCTAATTATCATTCGTCCTAACAATCTTTTTTTTATCTGTGTACGATTTATGAATCTATTTGATAGAGGAATTCTTGATGATCTTTTAAAAAAATAGTGGTTCCAGAACCATTTGAGACTTTTTAAAAAGTTGAACATTTTTATCGGTTTAAACTTTCATTGATTTTCTGATAGTTAGGGGGTCAAGACAAAAAAGCACCGAAAATTTACAATAGAAATCGACTTTGCTTTACACGATAAAAGTGGTTCAAAGTGATTTGGACACTCACAGTTGGGGATGTTCGTTCCTTTGTCAGTTGCATTTAATGCAGGGTTTCTATCTGTCCTGATTTATCAGATTTGTCCTGATTTGGAGGTAGCGCCCAAAATTTGTTCCGGTTTCTTAAATAAAATCATAATTTTTGAAAATTTATGGCAGAATGTCACTATTTTATCAATGAAATATAAGGTTTGAGCAAAATTTGGTCATTTTTGGACAAAAATCTGTTAATAAATCGCAAAATTACAAAAAAAAAATTTTCCGGCGGCGACTATCGGCGCCTCCAGACGCATCTGTCCATCCCCCAAAAGTTTTTGAAAAACGCGCCGCAAAAAAAGCGTTTTTAAATGCAAACAAAAGTCGTCGGAATTTTAATTTTTAAAATTGTGTATCTCAATACTGACATGGTTAATTTTGTTGTACTTTTGAATAAGTTTTGTCATTTTACACGCCCTAAATTTGAGGCTTGTTAGAGCCAATTTTCAATTTTTAGAGCCTATTTTGGGGTTTTTTAGAACCTAAAATTGGAATTACCATAGCTATAATTTTTTCAGAGTAAATAAATTTTTCTTTTAAAATTTGATATTTTTGGTAATTATACATAAATATTTCAAAAATTCATTGATTTTTAAAAAGACATGACCAAAATAAAAGGATAACTAGAGCACTTGAATATACGAAAAATATTAATTTGTATGAAACTGAAACAATAAAAAAAAACGCCCTTAAAGTTTCCTTCCTTCTCTTGATTGATAAGGGAAAACAAAATTTTTATTAGTTTCTTTTTTAAAAAATCACAAATTAAGTTTAGCAAAACCAGCACATCTATATAAACAATTATTTAAGTTCAAAACAATGGTTGAGCAGCAAACGGATGTTTTTCGGGATGAATATTTCGCAAGCTCCACCGCAAAGTCTGTTCGAAAGGCGCACAGGGAAAGCACCCGCCATTCCGACAATTTTTGGAGTAGGTTTTGACTTTGTTCGGCATTGTCCTGTGTTGGGCATGATTTAGAACAAAGAGTTTTATGAATGGGAAGCAGAATTTCAGATTTCTGAAAAATATATTTGTTAATAGAATTTTTTAAATTATCTTGCTTTCAATTTGAAAGCACTTGATAGGGATTACAAAATTTAAAAAATAAAGTTAAATCGAATACTGTAGTATTTTGAAAATGTTACGTTTATAAAACTTAAATAAACAAATAGCATTTACGATATATTCCAAAAAATCACCCACCATTTTTTAAAAAAAGGGAATTGAAAAAATAGAGTGCCGCAGGCTTTATAAAATGATACAGTATATAATTTTGCATATTCCTGGTATCACTGACTATACACGAAAGGCTTCTACCATTTTCAGTTTGCATACACGAACTCCGGACAAATGCAACAAATGAACGGCACATATTGGATGCAATCATCTCGCATCATTAATGGAAAAATGGAAGAAATGATCAGTGCAATAAAAAATGCGCTCAGATCATTCTACAATTCGGAAAAATCTTTTCCGAAACACATTTTTGTGTTTAGAGCGGGAGCTTCTGAAAATGACTTTAAAACGGTGTGGTGAATAAAAATAATAAGTTATAATTATCTCTGAAATTTCAAAATTAAAAAATCATGCAAATTCAGATATAATTATTTTAAATTAGTTTATTTATTTTAAAAAATATGGCAATATGGGCTTACGTTTCTTAAAAGTTGCCATTCAGCCTCATTCTCGAAAAATTCAAGAAAATTTTCAGGAAATTTATTGAGAGAAACCAATGTTAATCTTTTTTAGTCTTGGAATCAAATATGAAAAAAAAAATTTTATTTTTATGAATTTATTTGTTTTAGGAGTTTTCGGGGTCGGAAAAACCGATCCTGGCATCTGTTTTGACCCAATTCGGACCCTGAACCCGGATGAACTTTTGGTATTTTACCATTGCATTATTAACCAAAATCAGAAAAATTTTAATTTGTGATCAAAGTAAACAAAAAGTTTAATAATAATAATAATATTTATTTTCAAATATGTAATTTTAAATATTAGGCCTTGTAGGACAACTTTACAGTGATGGGATGGCATAGAAAATTCATTTTCTACCAAAATTCACGTTTATTGCTCAAATTGATTTTTAGAGGATTTTATGTCGGGAAAAACTATTCTGACATCCATTTTAACATTATCTAAAAATAAATGTAAATTGGGTATAAAAAATGTGAATTTTATTGAAAATGAATTTTCACTTTTTGTTTGAATCCGGGTTTGGGGTTCGAATCGGGCCAAAATAGATGCCAGAATCGGTTTTCTGACCTTGAAAACCCCTAAAACAAATAAATTCATAAAAAAATTTTTGAACTTTGCACCAGATAATAAATAAGTACCTTTTTTCTTGTATATTTCGGGAGTGAGGGAAGTCGCATTTTTAAAACTCGCCACTTTTTGAAGATAGCATATTGGGAACGGCAAGCATTCGACACTGCCTTTGCCGAAGTGTCGAGTCAAATGATGAAGCCGATTGGCTTTTCTGCTCCAAAACAACCTGCACTGACAATCATCGTGTGTCAGCGCAACGCAAATTACCGCCTTGTTAAATCTGGAGGAAGTGGATTTATGAGCGCTACTCCCCCTGAAGAAAACTGTCCACCGGGGACAGTGCTCGACACAACGGTAGGGAAGACAGGGGTTGGCATTCATCTTTTGTCTCTTTCGTCCAAATATCGTCTAATTGGAATTAACAAACTAAATTTCCTTTGAGTTAACGAAAAATTTCATAAAATACAAAAAATATGAAAAATGGTAAAAGTGTCTCTGTGGGTTTTTGAGGCACATATTACGAATTTAACTTTATTTAGCTCTAATTCCATTCCTAAATATAATTCGATAGACTTAGATAACTTGATGAAAAATCATAGACCAAAGCATAGATAATGAAAATCTGAGAGCGAATTCATGATCAGCGAATTATCGACTGGAACATGTTTTTAACATGAAACAAAATTATTGGGTGAAAATAATTTGATTTATTTTTGGGTCATTTCATTTACGACAAATTTGAAGGGTGCTGTTGGCGCCCCACCCCACCCCCGCCCAAATATTTGTCGTCTGAAATTTGGCGTTAGTCGAAAAAAATGAGAAACGACAAATGCCTATTTTTAGATAGTCTAACGACAATTATCATATTCATTTTTCTCTGACGCTTGTAAGCGACAAAATCCTAATTCCAGCAGAGGATAAAACTGCGAAGTCGTTTCATAAAGACCCGCCAGTGCTATTAAAATCAAATGCGAAAAATCGAACTTTCGGATTTTATTAAATTAATTTTTCGAAAATTAATGGAATTTTTTAATGCATTATTGAAGAAGTTAGATTAAATACATGAAGCAGGGCAATTCCAATCTGAGCGAAACTTTTAAAAAATTCTGACTTTTTGACGATTTCTTCAAAAAATTTCTGGTGAACAAAAGAGCCCCGACAGGGCTCCCGGAAAATGCGTCAATGGAAAAAGCGTTGGTAATACAGTAATTCAAATTGGATTATTATATTTTATATCATCTTCCTACTACCATATCTCGTTTTCGCATTTTCCGCTACCCATTCTCCGGTCACGTCGCGAGATTTGTGCATGTACAAATGATAAAAAAGTTATGGCTTCTTAAACTTGGCTAATAAGGAGTTGATCATACAAATTTGACTCTCTAGCGCCTTAACAAATTCAATTCACGGAATTGACAAGGAAATATTATTGAATGAATTTTGGCTTTGGAAATTCATATGCCAAATACATTGATGTCTTAATTCATGGTTTAAAATAAAATATTCCAATTTTAGAGTATAGACCTAATTAATTGGATTTTGGGAAATCCCTGATAATTTGCTGGTCTTTAAATTTCTGAACATTCATAAATTAAACTATTTCTCTGGTGTTGCCTATTGGTACCATCAGCAGACTACCAAATAATTTTACACTATTCGAAAACATAAAAGAGAAAGTGTGTTCATAAAGCGATTTCCTATTCAGGTGATGAATGCTTCACTGACGGAATTCCTTTTGGTCGGCCATCGTACCCGCGAAGTAAGAAGACATGTAAAGTTTGAAATTTTGACGTGGCCGCGGCATTGATGCTAAAAAGCAAATTCGAAAAAAAAAAATTTTGGATTTATAAATTTTTAATTCAAAGAGCAATCGGTAGAACATTTTGTGTGCTAGATACTTTAACAGGAATTTTTTCAAAATTTTTGGCACACAAAATATTGATATTTTTAAAAAACAAATTGTTTAGCTAAACATATGACCACTTGAAAATGGGTAAAGTTTGGTTTCTTAATGCCACTCATTTTCCAAACATTACTTTGTCCTACGACTGGTACTTGAAAGCCCACAAAAAATGCTACAAAAAAATTTGGACTTTGTCAATCAGCTAAACTTTTTATCAATCAAAACCTAGAAAGACACAAGTTATGCTAAATGTATTTTTTGGGCATTAAGAATTATTTGTAACGATTTTTGTAAAAAAAAAGAAGGGGGAATTAAGAAATTTTGTAGGTTTCGTCAACAGATTTGCACAAAAAATAAACAAAAACAATATGGATAAGTAAATAAATTCTCGTTTCTTTTTTCTCACCTTTTTGGGCTTATAGTTCTCGCATCTTATTATTTGTCTCGCAACATACCTATTATTTATGTATAATATTTATTTTGACTAAAAATGTTTTTATCTCATTTTTTGTGGATTTAAGAAATGCATAATTATCTCCCATTATAGGGGACGACTGCAAAACCAATGCTTTGTACTGTAGTTGTGGACACAGCCGAACCTCGTGTTAGCCTAAGCGAATTGGAGAATATGACATATAGCTTATGCTTTCAACACGGCAATTGCTTCAATTCGACAGCAGTTCCTGGTGTTCTTTATGCCGCCGGAGAATTGGCTAAAAGAGGGCGCAACAATTGGCGAACTTTCACGTGAGTTCAAAATTCATTTAGAAACTGGGGAAAAGAAAAAAAAATTATTGAAAAATTAATTATTATAATACTTTTTTAATTTTCTTGATTTATAGAAATTTAATGTTCTCAGAAAATCTTTATTTTGCTCAGACCTGAACTAAATTCGAAAAAAGTCTTTTTCTTCCCGCATTATATTTTCAAAAAATCTTTGATGGACGGGGGAAGCGGGCCGATGAAAATTTTGAAAATTAATTGTTATTTGGTAACAAAAAATGGACAATTTTATAGATTATTGGGTCTAAATTCAAAGATTTAAGGAATAAATCGAAAAATGCAATTCTAGGATTTGTAATTGTTGTTAAAAACGACCTTAATTTTTGTCATCATATTTTATTTTAAACCAGTATACTTTCGGAAAATTTCAATTCAGTTGTCGTTTCGAGTTCGTATTCTGACAAATTTGGCGGGTATTTATTGTCTGTTTTTAAAACAATTTTCTCTTTGGAAATAAAAAAAATAAATTTGCGTAGTAAAGTCTATTATGCTGTTAGGCACAGCCGGAAATTTATTTGGGGTTTTGAGTTAGATTTACCTATAGATTTACATTTATCTCAAATTTAAAAAATTTTAACAGTAGTTTGTCCCCATTTCTGGGTGGTATAAAAAATTTAAAGTGATTAAAATTTAATGTTTACACACAGGAACGACGGAGAAAAAAAGGCCCATGTCGACATTCCGCGGGATAATTCCAATCGAGTTGATGCGAAGAAATTGGATGGTCTCTTTAAATTATTTTAATACCCTTAAAGCAATCTAATTTAGAAAAGCGTACAGAACATTTCGCTAAACTCACTGATGATCTCCGTCCAAAAATTAAGGGAAAGTTTTGGGCATAAAGTGAATGTAAAATAGGGCAAGCGCGAGTCGGATGATTTCTTAAATGATGATTCTGATTCTTTTCTTATTAGCTTTTATATTGATTTTGAAAATAAAAACATTAAAAAAATATTTCGTGTTTTTTTTGTAATAAAAGTAAGAGATTTATTAATTGATTGCTGCGACCGAAGATTAAAAAAATATAGTCATGTAATAATTCATTTTTTAATCTTATTTCGGCCAAAAAAACTTTCCTCAACATATTTCATACATATATTGCTTAAAAATATTTTTCTCAATCAATTTATTTAATTAATAATAAAAAAATTAAATGAAAAAAGCATACATTAAATAATAAAAACACAGTGTCGGATTATAAAAAACACTTTAATAAAAGAAAATTAAACATGTATCGGATCGGGCCGGGCCCGGTTTTTTACCCATTTATAAGGCATTAAAATACCGAAAAAAGGGAAAAAAAAAAGCACAATAGAATCAAAGTTAAAACTCATTTTTGCATTTTATCCAAAATTATTAACATAAATTCACTAAAAACAAAAAATACACCCCTAAGAATTGATCCAATGGTTCTCAAATAATGCAACCCTAACAAATAAGAAATGAAAAAATTTCTCCAAAATTCATCTCCAAAATTTCGGACTTTTTTTCACCGTGTCATTATTTTGGCATTTTTCCTCATAATTTTCGTTAACTTTTCGAGATTTTTCGTAACAAAAAGGCTAAAATTGTGTAAAATATTTATAAAAGACATCGAAATTAGTTCCTTTTGACTAATTATGAATTTTAAAAATCTATTAATCATTGTTCTTTTTTGTCAATTTTATCATTTTTTCACCTTTTTAGACTTTTATTTTTATTTTATTTTATATTTATTTATTTTTATTACATTTTGTTATAATTTAGGAGTGTTGACTCAACACATTACTCCTGAAACTGTTGATAAGGTAATAAGCGAGAGCGGAAATATTCAAGACATTTCGATTCTGGAAAACATATTGCTTAAAATAAATTTAGCCAAAGGCGGCTACAATTATGATTTGGTTGGCAAAAGTGACGAAAAAGAGGTGAGCGAGTGACATTAATTAGTCAATTAATTATTAAAAGGGAATATTTTTAGGCTCTACAAACAGCCAAAATAGGCTATAAAATGGAAAATAGGCGCTAAAAAACCTCATTTTTAGGGGTGTAAAATGACATATTGTATTCAAAAAAGTAAAAAAATTAGGCAAAATCAATATTGAAATAAATAATTTTTTAAATCTAAAATTCTTTCAAGAAAAAATAAAATTTGGAAATGAATTTTAATAAATTTTTCATTTTTAGGGGTTCTTTTTTGAAAAAATTTGGGTCGGTTCTTAGGGGTGAATTTTTCGTTTTTTTTATTGCATTTTTATTAATAATTTTGGGTAAAAGGCCAAAATAGGTCAAAATATGTTTTTTCCAAAATTTTGTAGTTTAACAATCCACCAAAAAAAATAACAAGTTTTCGTTGCATTTCAGGCCATGATGAACTCAAGAATAAATAAGCAAAAACCTAAAAATATCATCCCTAATATGGCACAATTAAAGAACCAATTGGTTTTGGTAATGAATTTTTAGTATGACCTCATGCTCATAAATGCATTAGAACCAATTGGTTTTGGTAATGAATTTTTTCAGCTTGTTCATGCCCATAAATGCATTCTTATGATTTCATCCAATGTTTTTGAGGCAATGTAAAAATATTAGTGATTCAATGTGAAAACTGCTCTTAATTAATGCAAATAAATTGGCTTAAAAACTTAATTTTTTTTCATTTATTGAAAATAAAATTGAAATTAAAATTTTCATTTTATCATCAGTTGAAAAGGATGGTCCTTTGTTGATTTCTGATGTCGGTGCTGAAGCTTTCAATATGATGTTGCGCTTCATTTATTCGGACGAGCGAATTAAATGGACAAAACGCAGTCGAAATTATTTAAATTTTCATTTCAATTAAAGTTTTGCAATTAGCCCTAAAATTCAATGTTTATAAAATATTAAATGGAAATTATCTGCAAAAAAAGGAATACAATGGCCAATAATTCATGTTAATTGTGCGGATGTCATCATGCAAAAGCCACGGACCTCGAGCCGAATTCGAACAAAAAGTCGAAAGGCAACATTTTCGAATTAGCGTTTTTCGTTCAAAACCGGTTTAAAAAATACACTGAAACTTCTATTGATCCATTTTCCGGGAGCCCATGAAATTGATATAAAAAAATGTCTTTGTAAATTCTTTTTTACATTTTGAAAATAAAGAACCATAAGGATTTGCCGGTTTTATGCCATTTTTTCTTGCCAATTTTGAACCATTCACCTCAATTTATTTTAAATTATTCTAATCACAATAAATAGATAAATTGTGAATTTATAATCGACATGGCTTATTTTTTATGTAAATGTAAGTATATGTTTTTTCTGTATTCTCCATAGCCTAATTAGTAGGAAAATATGTTTCGATTTAATCTGACTTATTCTTGGTAATTTGTAGTATTATTAACATACATAAAGGGGGGGGGGAGGCTAGCAAAGGGGAAAAGAGGAAATGCTAAAAATTTGGCTATTTTTTAACAAAATTCGTTAAAATTCTTCTGTTCCTCTTTCCAACTTTTTTAATTTATAATTTTTTGTTTTATTTCAATTGTTTATCGATTTTAAAATTTTCAGGAAACAGTGAACTGAAATTTTGAATTTTAAAAATCAAAATTATTCAGTTAATTTAATCAGAAACTTTTTTTCTCATAAATTTTTTTGAACGCTTTTGACTCACATGAAAATACTGAGACAGGATCATTTACCGTAACACACACCACCATTTTTTGCGGTGCGGTTCTTTTCAAAAAAATTTGTGGATCGCAGTAGGGGGGTCTGACCGATAGGTTTAGTTAAAAAAATGTTTATCTTTCAATAAACTTTATTATATAAAAAAGTAAAACTTTAATAATTTAAACGTGTATTTTTTATTTTATTTTTTATTAATATTTAAATTAATTTTTAAATTTAATTAAAAATTAATTATTATTTTATTAAATTTGATTTGTTAAAAAAATGAAGGCGTGCACATGTTCAAAAGAAAGGAAATGAGGAAGAGAAAAAGGAAGAAGGAGAAGAGGAAGAGAAATAGGAAGAAGGAGAAGAGGAAGAGAAATAGGAAGAAAGAGAAGAGGAAGAGAAATAGGAAGAAGGAGAAGAGGAAGAGAAAAAGAAGTGATTGATTAGCGAGAAGAGTGAGGATTTGGTACTTGTAGGTTTTGGCATCGCTTTATTGCATTTTTATTTGAAATTTCTAAAATAAAATTATTACTATTTGTGGTTTATCAGCGAAAAAAGAAACAAAAATCCTCACCCTTGTGAGAAGGGTTAAAATATGTTTTAATTGGAAAAAACATTTCAATTTTAATAATTTTGCATAAGAAACATAATGCTTATTAAATAAAAAAATTTAAATTTCTAACGGCTGTGTCGAAAAAATTAAATAAATCGCTAATATAAATAACAAAATAAAAAAATCAGCTGTGCCAATTAAATTTTAACTCTCCAATTTTCTTTTCCCCTGAGTTTGAAACCTGAAAAAAACTCTCTAAATTAATTTTATTTATTTTTTTTTCTCAAAATTTGCTTTAGGTATATTATTGCTTTTTGTTCCGTCTAAATGTCTTTGGCCTGGAATTTCTTCACGCTTTCTGCCCGGCTTTGCTAGTGCAATTATTGTGACTACAAAAAGGCCAAAATTGCCACACAAAACCGCAAAGAAACAGCACAAAGTTTATGTTGGCAAAAATTCGTCAATTTGGTGGTCCAAGGCCGTGAACTGTGTGAGGCACCGGCTCAAGCTGTACCCGAATCTGCTGGAGAACAACATTCTGACGGAAATCGATTTGCCCGCTGAAGAGTTGTGCCAATGCGAAAGCAGTGGAAACGCACAATTTTGAGCTGACAAATTCGAGCCAATGCGAACAGATTATTTGGCGAATTGATACATTTTGAGGTGCAAATGCCGATTTAAAAAAGAAAAAAAAGTAAAAGCATTCGGCACAAAATGAAATTAAAACATTACAATTTTTAATGTATTCACTTATTAAATTCGCCAACAAAAATAATGAAAGAAACCCATTATTAAACTTTAATGCATACTTATTGGGTTTGTTCGAAACTTAGTCTTTCAGAAATTTGTTTCGATTGAAATGGCCAATGCCAAAGTGGTCTCATTCGGCTGTTTAAATTCTGCTTCGCGCTGTCCGCGCGTGGCATCCAATTGACATATCCACGTGCAAACACTCGCGGCAACGGAAGCCCAATTTATTTGGCATTTATTGTTGGCATTGTGCAAACATTTGGCCAAAACGGCACAATAAAGGCAATTTTGAATGAATTCGGAATGTTTTTGACAATTATTTAGGAAAGAAATTATAAAGATTAGTAAATTCCATTTTAACAATTTCAGTCCGCCAAATTATTGCGTCAGTGGTACTTTTTGCGACCGGACCATCCCATTTTTGACGAGATGGCCACCACTTGTAAGAAGTCATCAGTGAATTATTTGCAAATGTGTGGGGCAATAACGGACTAATTGAGGCAATTAAAAATCAAATAATAAACTAAAATTTAGAAATGGCAATAAAAATAAAATGTATAAAAATGATTGGATTAATAAATATATGATAATAAATTAAGATTAATGCAAAACATTCGCGAAGTTATGACCAAGGACTGAACAGAAACGCAAAAAGGCAAATAAAATAAGAAATTAAAATTATGAAATATAAAACTCAAATTGTAAGGTTAAAGTCTTATTTTTGCGGTGACTGTTTTGGTGTTAATTGCATTCACCAAATTTTACGCGATGAAATGGGCGTTTGACCGAAATGGACAGGTAAAAAACTTTTATTTAATATTTAATTCATTTTGGTCATTTACTTATTTATGGGTTTAAACAATAGGTTAAAAATTAAATATTGGGCAACTAATTATGCTTAATTGTTTTTAATGGGTAATTAATTCAATCCGTGTCTGCTCCAAGCGATTGGCACTCGCCGGTGTCCTTTCCACGACAATTGCAATTTGCCAATGCCATTGACTGCTTTTTGTTTCGGCGCCTTTTTTGTCGAAATTACTTTCGTAGCGCCTTTTTGGTTTAATCTAAAAAGAAATTTGGCACTTTCAACAATTATAAAAAGCAATTAACATGAATTAATCGGTTGTTATATTTTTTGTCAATATTTTTCAATCATTTTAGAAAAAATTGAAAAGGGTGGCATTTATTTATTTTTTCGATGACTTTAAAATCAACGGAATTGAAATTGATCGTGCTAAAAAAACATATTTATAGTGCATTTTTCCTCCATTTTTCTTATTAAATCAAATTCTTCTTTTATTTCGTCAAAAGGCTGCTTCATTTTGGTTCTCATTGTGCCCCAGGTTCGAATCCTTTGCATGCTAATATATATATTTTTTATTTTTATGTAAAGTTAATTATTAAAAATATTTTTTATGAAACAAAATTTTTATTTTTATTTTATTCAATTCAAAAATCACATTAAACATAAAGATGCTATGGTGCACTAAATATCATGTTGATTTGGAAATTTTTTTTTTTGTTTAATATTTTGATTGAGTATTTTATGTATAAAAATGAATAAAAAAATTAAAAATAAAATTTTTGATAATTTACTTGGCATAAAAAGCAAAAACGCTACACCACTGAACGCTCGAATGAAGTGCAAATAAATATTTAATTTATTTATTCATTAAAAAAGTTTGGCACGTCATAACTTGGCACTCGTGCTTATTTGGCAGAAAATAAAAACATTTGCTAGGATTTTACTATTTATTCGACACATAAATTTATGAATTTACAGAGAAAACGCCCGAGGTGCTGAAGAAACGAATGGTGGAAGCGATGAGGTGCTTAATGTATCAAAAAATTATTAAAGTAATTTATTTGCAATTAGTTCCCATTTATTAATTAAAACTTAATTAATTAATTTTTCTCCCAATTTGGAAATGTGCTTCTCTGAATCTTTTTCGTGCACCTTGGCCCCTATTTCGAGAAGTATCTCTGCACTCAGCGTGTCAGAATTCAATTTGGTGTTGTGACTGGGGAGAGTAGTCCACTCGGCCGAGTGGACTACTCTCCCCAGTCACAACATTTGGAAATGAGCTAGTTTTTACGGGAGCGCAAGTTTTACGGGATTCCCGCTCCCGTAAGACTTCGGACTCCCGGCTCCCGCTCCCGTAAATTATTTTTTACCGGGCTCTAATTTAATCATTAATTTGTGGGTTTTCATGGATAAGTCACAGCACTTTGGTGGTCAGCAACTAACTGTGATCACTTTGTCTGATCATTTGGTTAAACGGTGCTCCTTTCACAGGTTTAAATTGCTGTAGTCCGTGCGCCAGACTTGCAGATGCGCGAGAATCGCGCGCACGTTCAGCAATTTGTGGCCGACTTTAAGAGGTTGCCGAACAGCTTGGGCAGTGCGGGCACCGAATTTTGACTGCGCGAGTACGTTCACTATGCAAATGCGACCGGCATGCGGATGCGCGACCATTGGTCGTGGGTGCGCGGGATGTACAACTGGTCGCACCTGTTCGCCTTCTACAAACTGTGTTCAGTTTTTTGTCATTTGATAGAATGCCAAACTGCTGTGTCGGTCTCAGGACTTTGTGTGGGCCAACGAATTGGATCCGCCGTTCGGTGCCGACAACGCGTAGGGCCGCCTCCGCCTGCGCTCCTTCCTCTTTCGAGTGCCGCGGAAGGATTTGTCGCAGCAGCTACCCGCGCTGGCCGCACGCTATCCCGAGATGAAAGTGGTCACTTTTGAGATGGACGGGCGATCGCCGACTAGGCAATTAACTAATTATTGTTCGATCTAGCATATAATTAATCTTAATTAGTAATTGCTACAAAAAATAAATATTTTTATTTTTTAATTCCAAATTTATCAAATAACAATAATAGCAATAATATTTTATTTTCCATAATATTCTGTCAGTTAGAAATGTAAATCGTGACTTTTTTTTCTGTTTATATATAAAATTTGATTGTTTTTATTAATGATCTTGATCACTTCTCAGCTGAATGTTGGTCAATACTCTGCAGAATGAGCTCAGTGCCATGGCCTGTTTTCACTCTTTGGATTATTCTTATGATGCTAAGCATTGAAATTGGTACTAATTACCCTAATTATGTAATTCAGGTTCATATTTATTTAATTGTGTGTTTTTAAGTTGCCATCAGGTTTCTCTCTTTATGGAGCGTCAAATTGGTTGAAAACATTTCAATTCGAAATGTCATTGCAAAATTCATTAGGACCCAATTTCGATGGTCACTTTTATTGGCCATTCGGTTTTCGGCATTCAATGCCAACTTCACGTATGGCATTGTGACCAGCGCAGAAGGGCTAACCCCGCGAGAACATTTGCATCGTGGAAAAGCTGGCTTGGCCAAGTAGTAAATTCACTAAAAATTAAAATTTAAAAACATATTTTCAATTGCTTAGTGGTCCATGGCTCAATGTCCACAATTTTGGGCGTTTTGGTATTGCTTACATTTATTCGTACATGGTAAGTAGAAGGACATTTTAAAATACAGAAATTGAAATGCCAAATGTCTGTTTTTGGCCATTTTTCTTTAAGACGGTCTTTTTGTTCTCGGTAATTATCATATTTTTTAATGATTCCGCGTATAATTACGTCATTTATTCTGCAGTGATCGACGTGCGTTTTCCATGCCCTCATTTTGCTTTAGATTCTTTTGAATGCTACCGTATCCTTTGCGAAAAGTTGGCTCTGTCGTTATATGGTAACTGTGGCTGTTTTTCTTCCACAGTACCAAAAAAGTGGGAAATCGCTGGAGATGGACGGAGATACTGTCGAAAGAGCAGAAAGCTTTTTTTTCAAAACTTTGTTTCATTTTTTAAAGTTTATTCGCTTTGAATAAATAATTTGAAATTTCAAATATTTTTATATATTTTATTATAAGGAAATTAGAATCATAGGATTTTCTATTTTTCTTTGAATTCTGCTGGGAACGGCAATTCGAAATTTTTTTGGCATAAAACGATAAAAGGAAAGAAAGCAAAACACTCCCTTAATTAGCAATATTTGTAAATTTTTTAAAATTATTTTTTTTAATGTTAATTTTAGAAAATTTTAAATGTGTTTAAATTATTCTCCATTTTCCATTCAGTGAACAGTTTCCCAATATTTGCTCTTTGCCATGCCAACTTTTCTTCTCCAAATGTTCGTTCCATCGGTGCCGTCTCTGCCCTTTTCGGAATACAATTCCCTCATTTTGCCGAGGTGTCCAAGTGCCATTTTTGGCCTTTTCTTTTGTTTAATCCCCCCTCCCCACTCCCACCCATTACATTTTCACCCCCATCATTTTACTTCTATTCTTTTTTACGGCACCCCGCTCCCCACCCACTGCTTTCCCTCCGGCGCTGTGCCGTCTTTCTTTCGTTCGTTTGTGCCGTCATGCTCATTTGCCTTTGGGCATCATTAACCGCACGGAGGCACTGCACAACCCGTAATTTCCAAATGCAGCATAATAAAAATGGTTGACTATTCTGTTCGGCTGATCAGTTCAGTCCGATCGAAATTTTTCTTTTCAATATTTCTCCTTAAAAATAAATTTTGAATATTAGAGAATTTTGTTTAAAGTTATTTTTGGCTATTAAAAAGGAAATACAATGTAAAAAATGTCTTAGAAATTTTGCCATTAATTTGTTCGTTGGCAAAGCTTTGCGACTGTGTTAGCTGTCAAGGCTATTAACGGACGCAAAGCGAAGGAATGCCCCGGGCGAAGCGAACCTTTCGATTTTAGCAAAAGAAAAAGGAAAATTATTTTAATTAATTGGAATCTATTGGAGGGGGAGGCGTGTGGGAGAATTGAATGCCGAATTTAAATTAACGCCTTTCAAACAGAAACAAAAAAGTAAGACAGAAAAAACATGTGCCTTGAAAGGGGCGAGGATCCTAAGTTATCGTTCCCCGCGGGGGTTTTGAGGTTCCTGCTTATCACAAATCTTTTAAACTAGCGCCAAATTATTTCAGACAAAAATTGCTATTTAATTTAATGTGTTGTATACCAGGGTTGTTACGGGTCGAGAAAAATATCGGGTCGGGTTTCGGGTCGGGTCGGCCGAAAAATCATCGGGTCGGGTTTCGGGTTTCGGGTCGAGAAAAAGGCCGGGTTTCGGGTATCGGGTTTCGGGTAACCCGGAACAACCCTGTTGTATACAAATTTTTTCATTTTTTTGCTTGTGAGTTAAATCAGCAACAAAATGACTCAGAAAAAAAATTCAATCTCAATTCAATTATATTTGCCCTGTTTTCGCTGAGCTTCCCCTAATTTTGCCTCTGTTTGTGCCAAATTCCAATCCATCAATTGCCCATGGAAAAAAGTGCCATCCTCGTCGCCAATACTTCTTTTCCATTTTAATGAGGAAAATGACCAGTGACATAAAATATTGGAAAAAATTCATTTAAACGAAAAATACAAACCATTTTAATAAATATTAATCATTTTTCTTTTTTTTATGGCGTACTTTTATTTAGTAAAATTTGACAATTAAGCACTTAGAAATTAGTGCAACTGTATTTGGGAAGAAAGCATGTGCGATGGCAACCCTGGCGTTGTGAAATTGGAAGGCATTTGGAACTATTTAATGTTTTTAAATGCAATAAAATTGGCATTTAAATAAGAAATTGAAATTTAAAAACAAATTATTATCCGTGGCTAATTTTTAAATAAAGTGAGACGGGGGTTCATTCTGTTTGGCTCCCCATCCTCCTACCCATTTTAAAACTTCAAAGGCTCAATTTTCGCATTCGTTTGTCGTGCCGTTCCTCACATTCGCGCCCCCGTGCCAAAATGTCATCTTCCGGCCGCCATGATCCAACAGAGTAAATACTCTTGGGGTGTGCTTTGTCACGGCATTATCACCCCGCCCCCAGTCCATTTGGGTGACCTATAAATTGGGATAACAATTTATTTATGTGTTTGTTCGGCAAATTTTCCGATTTTAATTAGTACTTTTGATGAACACTTTATTTCAAATGGTTTTAATAACTAAATTAAGTTTTTTGAACAGTTCAATAAATGCTTATAATTTTTATGATTTTAAATGCTTCTTTTTTATATAATTTTATTTAAATTTATTCAAAAATGCTACAATTTAACTCAGTTACTTGTCGTATCACTTCAATTACCCATCCATTAGTGTTCATTAAATTAGTACACAATTTTCATTCATCCACTTTTTTTCCCCAAATTTTCTACTATGCAGTTGACCCTACCGAACCCGAACATCCCTAATGATTGAAAACCGAAAGTAACATTCGTCATTATTTTATGCAATTAATTTCAAAAAGAAAAAAAAATCGGTGCCAATTTTAAAAGCGAAATAATGAACCAAAAGGGACAGATAGACGAATCTTCTTCAGCAAAAGTACTTAGTATTAATTTTTCATGAAAATGTATTAAAAAATTACGAAAGGAAAATTTTGGCGCTACTTGCAAAGAGCACTATTTTGAAAAAATTTTCACCTTTTTTTTGGAAAATTTTTTTTTTTTGTTTTTTTTTAGACATAATGATGAATATTAAGTATTAACAGCACAATTATGGTGAATAAAATGTATATTCACGATTTTTATCCAAAAAAAATTAATGTGTTTTATCCGTACTAAGCGTTTCTTTAGTTATATATTTTTAGCTATCTTCATATTTTATTTAAACATAGATAATTAAAAATTTGGCGCTATATGAAAAGTGGCAGTTTTTGAAAAAAATTTTCAACTTTTATTTCATGTAATTTAATTATTATAGATATTTTCAAAACTTATTTTTAGCAAATGGTTAAAGCTTCAAGATATTCAATCATTGATTCCAACAATCTGCCGCTCCTCGGCTTTCTAACATTGGACGAAATAAATTTTAGATGGCTTTTTTGCCAAAATTCTGAAGAGTTTTACAATTTTTGGCGCATATCGGACTTATCCAAAACAAAATGGTGTGCATGAATTGCTCAAATACTATGGCTCTGAAAAATTCATACGAAAAAAGGATGTATTGTAATAAAAAATAATAAATAAATTGCATGAAATAAAAGTTGAATTTTTTTTTATCAAAAACTTCCATTTTTCATATAGCGCCAAAAATTTTAAGGCAAAATCAAATAAAACTTACAATCAGATTTTCAAAATTTTTCCGGCGCCACTTATCGTAACCGCCGGGCCCAAAATTTCCTTAGAATATATAAAATGTAATTAAAAAAATAAAATGTAAGACAAAATTCAAAACGAATCCTTATATAAAATTTGCATATGTATTATATACCATTGGATAGAGCAGGGTCGACTTCTAGTGTAAATTTTTAATTTTAGCGGTGTCCGGCGCCTAGTTCAGAGTTACAGGGTCTCAAAAATCGAATTTTAGGCCAAAGAGCCCTTTTCCAGCTTTGTTAATTTCTATTAATTTCCAACCTTTACATTTATTATTATTTTTGTTATTTTGACTAAAGAAAAATTATCATGCATTTTTTTAGTCTAAAAAATGATTTTTAAATGATTTAGTTATATTAACCTTAATTAAAATTTATTATTTTTCTTGTTGGATTTGAACCCGAGCTCCAAAAATGCGAATTTAACCAACGGAGCCACCATTTTAAGTGGAAACTCAGCAAAAATTACAATTTTTGAGGCCCCATAGCTTTTTTATTTTTCGCCAGACACCGCTAAAATTAAAAATTCACACTAGAAGTTGACCCTACTCTATCCAATGTATATAATACATATGCATTTTCCGAGTTACAGCTCGGAATGTTCCCTTGTTAGATCTATCGAATGATATCAAGAATTAAAAGTTTGGTTACTTTTTTGCAAAATTATATTAAAAAATTTTTATTTTGATGGTTTTTAAATAACGTCATAGCACCGAATGAAAATTTGTCGCACTTCTCTCACTTTTCTTTTCATTTTTTATTAAATAAAACAAATAATAAAAGAATTATGTCATCTGTTTTTTTAATTGACATCATTCGAAGTTTTTTTACATAAAATCATAATCTTTTTAATAATTTTCATTTTCTTATGACATAACTTTTTTCGTACTTGGTCAATGCCTATATTCTTGGTATCAAACGAAAGCTTAAAAAGCTTAAAATCTCAGGATTATAAATGCAAGAAAAGATCAAATACTGGCATTAAAAAAGAAATTACAATGAGAAAACGCGAGAAACTTTTTTCGCATATATTCGAGAATTCTTTTTCGTCTATTGCCTTTAGGAAAAATAATTTCTATAAAAGCTTCTATAGACTTTAGCTTTCATTTATTACTAAAAATATAGGCCTTGACCAAGTAAGGAAAAAGTTTTGGCTTAAGAAATGTTATTTATGGGACGCACAAATATAGCATGGGACGCATAAAACCGACCAGAACCGTAATGGTGGGTTTTTGATTTTTTTTCTAAAAAATAAAAAAAGCAAACGATTTCAAATTGTTTAACCCACAGAAAAGCCGAGATTCGCGAGTCGGGAACCGAGACTCTCGCACAGCCAATTTTTGAATTTTCGGAAAAAATTGGTAACTTGTTTTTATGAAAAATTTAGCAAAATTTTTTGGAAAATTTGGATGAAGTTTTCGTTTTGATGCTCTATTAAAACGAGAGTTGAGCGGGACTGGGAATTGTGACAAAAACCGGGACCGGGACCAGAAAAGTCAGGACCGGGACCAGGTTTTTTGACCGGGACGGGACCGCGAAAAAAACCTGGGACCGGAACCAACCAGGAATTTTCCCAAGAGAAAAATTTTTTGAAAAAAATTTGAAAATTTGAGTGCAATTTGTTATGAAAATTGCCTATATTCAAAAATGTACACATAAAATTTTTTAATTTTCGTTTGGGGGGAGGAATTCGAAAATATATTTTCTATTAATCGTTGGAAAATTTTAAAAAATTTTCATTTCAAGGGGGGATCTTGGAATTTTTTTAGTCTCAAAATTCTGTGTTTTTTTTTAATAAATTGCAATCTCTTAAATTTTTGTTTATAAGTCACTTTTTTGTGGCTCTGTTTTTTCAAATAACTTTTTGGGAACATTGGGGCGGGGTGGGGCCCGGCGGGGTCCGGCAGTG
>CP049707.1:4013159-4311948 GCA_004148225.2 Heterodera glycines | reverse complement strand
ATTATGGGGTGTATTTTACAAAAATTTTTGCCGTTTTTCGCCAAAAAATTACTATTTTTTGACATTTTGGCCTCCATTTTTCAAAATTTGGTAAAATGGGGGTCCGGCGGTGCCAATAGGCGCTGCCTGGAAAATTTTTTGAATATTTTAATGCAAATTTGTTAAGAAAATTGCTTAAAATTTCAAAAAATTTACTGAAAATTTTTTCTTTTTTGGGTTTCGGGAGGGGGGGGGGCTTTAGCCCCCTCAGCCCCCGCCCCCTGCCTACGCCCTTGATATATGGATATGAAAAAATACTTTAAATGTATTTCTCAAAAATTTCTCCTCTTTTCTCACATAGACCACCATTATTACCAGTGCTTATTTAGTCCCGCCGGGACCGGGACCTGAAAACCCCAGGAATTCCCGTCCTGGTCACGCTCAACTTTAATTAAAACCCAAATTATTAAATGATTGTCAAGCATTATGTCAATTTATTGAAATTATCATAAATTTAACAGATTCGGATGATCTTCCTCAAAAGTCTCATAAATCCATAAAATTTTTCAAAAAGCTACAAATCCTCATTTCAAAAAAATCTTCATTTACCTATCATAAACCACAAAATGAGGATAAATACTCAGCCTGTGAGCCTTGATTACGAGTAATCTTTTTAAAATTATTTAAATATTTTAAATAATTAAAAAAATAAGAATTTCAAGGACACATTAAAATCGACGGATAAGATAAAATTGATCTCTTATTTTTAATGTGTTCAGGGGTAAAAACCGTTTTTTAATATTTTTGCTCACTTTAGGACATTCAAAAAGTCTTACGAAAACAATGAAATTTTGATGAATATTCCGGAAGTCTAAATTCCGGGCACAAAAATATCGGAAGTCGGAAGCAGCATAGCATCAATATGGAGGGGGGGGGGGGGCTCACAAAAGTTGGGTTTCACGGTGTCGGTTCCTCAATGTCGCTTTCTTAAGAGTAGGTCGCAAAAAAATCATGCGCTTTTGAATCGGCGCCTGGAAAATCGGAAAGTGGACATTCCGACAATGGAAGTCCGACAGTGAGGACAATCCGACGGAAATAAACGATTGGACAGTGGATAATCTGACAGTAATAATAAAATGCCGTCGCCGAACGGGATCGATTGTGCCATTTCAAGAAAAAAGGAAAATATGCCAATAAAAAAATGCGACTGCAGTCAAAAACATTATATCATTGCAAATTATTTTGGGTTTGGCATATTTTAGCGAGGGTTGCTTATTTGATGAATAAAAGCGCTTTTTCTTGCCATTCTATTCCTCGCACACAAATGCCGTATTGTGGATTATGACACCTTTGTTCCCCTTCGGGACGGCATTTTCTTATTTTTTAGTGTAATTTACTGTCGGATTGTCCACTGTCTGAACGTCCACCTCTGTCGAATTGTCCTTACTGTCGGATTATCCACTGCCCAATTGTCCAGTCACGCATGAAGCGAGAATAATAAATATTATTTAAAAAACCAATTTTTGGCCAATAATAATTATAATTCATATGTTCAATAGACAAAAAAATATATAAAAAATTACGAAATTCCTCAATAATGATAATTATTATTCAAAAATTTATTTTAAAATCATGATCAAACTCCTGAATTTTTACCTTAAAGTAATCTAATTTTCAACTTTGATGTAAAATTTTATTTTTGAAAACTCTGTTTAGGTTATAGGACGATTATTTTAATGATTGATTTAATAACATAAAACATTATGAACAACAAGAAAACAAAGTTAAATAAGGCACTATCTTATTTCTAAGTAGAATTATCAATTATTGCTTAAAAATTCATTTTGTTTGATTGCTTAAGGCGCATAGTGCAACTGCGTTTAGAGAATGTTCAAGCATTTTTTTAAATTTATACCATATGATGTACCGTATCCGAGGACCAGTTTATTATGAAGAATTTATTTTTTTAAATAGTGAGCTTTGTTAAAACACTTTCTTTGACTTTCAAAGAATTCCTTAAATTTTCAGCCCACACAATGCTTGACTTTTTATAACCTTAAAAAATTCCTTTAAAGGGAAATAAATAAACCGCGACAGCTTTTCTAAATAATTAAATATTTTAATACAATAAAATTTTGAGGCAAAAATTAGAAGTGATAAATTTTTGTATTAATTTAAACATAAAAAATCAAGGTTGGACAACATCGAGCAGTGGATCCGGATAAGGTACCTGAAGAAATGGAGCGTTTCGTTCAATGGCTAAATGACGAGCTGCATAAACATCACATTGGCAGTGATCAAAAAAAGGACTGGATGGAGCTGGCTGCCCGTGCGCATTATGCAATCGTAAGGCAAATGACTAATTTGTATGGAATGGGGTGGGTCCAAATCTTGAAAAAAAAAAAAGTTTTTTATTACCCATTAAAAAAATAAAGTTGATGCGTTTTGGCAAAAATAATTGATGCTTAAATTTTTTAAATAAACAACAGATTTTTATAAGAACACGGTTTTTCTTTTTTCTTTTTGAATGATTTCTTGAAAAAGCCGGGTATTCTAGTCTGGACCCGGTCGGGTCAAACCCATGTAACCCTAAATAAAGTTAATGATTTTTCATATTATTTTCTGATAGTTTTTTGAAGTGGAAACTTTTTTCTATATATAATTCTGATGATAAATATATATTCTCCGTATCAAATATAATGCATCGCAATTTTTCGTGAATTTGAACACTTTCCGTGAATTACCAAGCACAGATTCTTTAAAAAAACATTAAAATAAATTCGAAAATATAAAAAAAATAAATAATGAATTTTTTCTGTAAATGGCCCCAAATTCGGCACTATCTACAATTTTTTAGAAACCACTTAAAAAATTGAAAAAATTTGTACGCATATTTTTTTACAATCAAAAATTCTAATCACACCGAAGATGATCAGATCTTTCCTTCATGAAGATCAATATCTCCAAAATGCGCTGAAACCGGGAAGTTTTTAGGGAAAAAAACATTCGGTCCGCATCACGTTTCACGGAAAATTTTAACAGCCAATTTTTTAGCCTCAATAGAATTTTTTTATGAAATCTACATTTTAAGCCATTTAAGGAATATTGCATTTACCATGAAGGAATGGTCTGATCATCTCATTGTCACATTTCCTCTTGGAAAATTATTGATATCTTATAATTTCTATATATTTTACTTAAACTTTAAAAAGCTTTTTTCGCCCGTTTTAACAGCTATTAAAAATCGTTACAAAGGAACATTTCGAACTGAAACTGCTCAGATCACTTTAAAACCACTTCTATCGTGTAGAGTATAGTCGAATAATTCACCATCAGTCGGGCGGATCCGAACCCAAGGCAAAATTGCCCCAAATTTGCTGTAACAAAATTATACGTTCAAAACTTCGAACACATGTGAATATTTTTATAGGGCAAAAAAACCTGAAAAAATTCATGTAAGAATAATTTTTATTCAATTAAAATTCCATTGCACCACTGTAATCAGATCACTCCTTCAGGGTGATCAGGAGGGCTGCTAAAATTTTTACATGGGAGACGAATGTTACATACAGAAATAGTACAAAATTTGCTATAAAATGCAAAAGATTGAAATTTTCAGCCCCCTCGGAATTTTTTTTCGACACTTACCCCTGCATTTACGGTCTTTGATCACTAAAAATTTCAATGTAATGGATGTTGTTAGATTTATTGGGTCTTTTTATAAACAAAATTTATGTAAGATGTCTATGAATGATGTTCATGTTAATTGGCTGCAGTTTACTATGCTAGAAAAATGTTTTAGAGGGTCAAAATTCCCTGAAGGACTGAAATTCTGATCACTCCTGATCACCCTGAAGGAGTGATCTGATTACGTTGTACAATGGAATTTTAATCTGAATAAAAATTATTCTTACATGAATTTTTCAGGATTTATTTGCCCTATAAAAATATTTATTTTTGTCCCCCGACTCTATTTCGGGGGATTGGGGACTCCGAGCGTTGTAAAAATTTAAAAAGTTAATTAAATAACGAAGTTGATTAAATAACGAAGGAGGAAAAGGTTGATAATTTTTGAAATTTTGAACAATTTCTTAATAAAATTAATTAAAAATTCCAAAAAACGTTTCGGCGACTCCCAATTATAAAAGTAACGGTGGCACTTCCTCCAAATTTTTTCCTAACCACTCTCCTTTTGACACGGCACCCCTCCCACTCTGTTGCAATAATAACACCAACAACCCAAAAATTTTCATAATTCGGAAAGCGAATTCCAAGGTTCAAATTTTAATTCAAATGCCTTGTTAAAACGATTAAAAAAGCAAGCGTAATTCTTCAGACCATTCCAGTGACCATTCTCCAAAAATATCGGTACGACCTTCTCCCCCCGAGGGCTCGCGGCTTAACTCTAGTCTAAATAATTATGAGGAGGGTATGTGTGGTAAAAATTTCAGCTCAATTTATTCATGAGAAGTAATCGAAGTACCAAAAAAATTATTTGAACGTATATTTTTGGTACAGACTGTATAAGAACTTTCCGAGATTGCGTAAATGAATATAAAAAAAACCACAATAGTTCTTTACAATAGATGACAAACCAACCCTCCATCCTCACCCTAGTGATAAAACGCCAAAAGATTCATTTCGACATGGAATTTTAATCTTGTCCCACCAAATTTGGTTTTTTTACTATGGTGATGAGTAGGGCTGTGACTTTTAGTGACCAAAAATCTCGAAATAGTTAACTAAAATAGTGAGCAAAAATGCCAAAATATTTTATTCACTGATTGCAGTTACAAATGAGGTACATTCCTTTCTTACATTTTTTTAGCAAATATTGAAATTTTTAAACCAAAAATTTTGTCAAGAAAAAAAATTTGGGGGAAAAATTTTTATGAAAATTTTCCAATTCCAACTGGTATTTTTTTAAATTTTTAGGTCGATTCTTAGGGTGTATTTTTTAGTTTTTATTGCATTTTTGTTAAGGAATTTTCCAAAAATGTTGAAATAGTGACAAAACGCCAAAATAGTGATTTTTAACTATTTTAGTGACGAAGTCGCCAAAATAGTGATTTCTAGTAGAGTGCCACGGGACCGGGACCGGGACCGGGCCGGGAATTCCCGGTCATCCGAGGTCCCGGTCCCGGGTTTTGAAAAGCTCAGGTCCCGGTCCCAGGGCAACCGGGAAAAACAAGCACTGGTAAGAATGGGGTCTGAGTGAAAAATTAGTGAAGAAAATTGGAGTCAAAGGGAAAAATAAAAAATAATAATTAATATATTCTTTAAAAGTAACACTGCCCAAGTGTGCAAATGGCCTAATGGCTAGTCTCCTTGACTTTCCCTTCTTCTTTCCCCTGGTTCAATCCCTTTACAGAAATTAGATTATTTTCAATTTTTTTTTTTTATACTCGTGGGTTTCCTATAAAGAAAATATGATTCCTCATAGTTTTTTTTAAATTGATACATATTTTATCATTTTTTAAATGAAAATCCGTACAAATTGAGCATAGTAATCCCAAAAAGCTGCCTTTTTTTGTTGAAAATCTGTTAACAAATTGAACCCAAATTTTTTAAATTTCCCCCGGCGGCGCCTATCGGCACCGCCGGACCCCTTCTTTCCCAAAAGTTTTTTGAAAAAGCGCTCCAAAAAAAAGTGATGTGAAAATCAAATCTGAATTTCTATTAATATTCGATGATTTAGTCCAAAAATGATTAATTGTTTGAAATAATTGAAGAAAATTTGTTTGAAAATTTTCATTAATTTAATTTATTAAATAAAAAACCAAATAATTTTGTATTATTTTCACTTGATATAAATTAAAATTTGAATTTTTTTTTAAATTTTTAAAAATTTTTTGAATTTTTAAAATTTCCCGGTTGGTCCCGGTTCCCGGTTTTTCTTGCGGTCCCGGTCCCGAAAAAAAATCGAGGTCCCGGTCCCGGCTTCTCAGGTCCCGGCAAGTCCCGGTCCCGGTTTTGGCAAAAATTCCCGGTCCCGTGGCACTCTAATTTCTAGTGAACGATAACGACATCAGAATCGAAAATTTTTAATGCAGAAATGCGTTTTTTGAGCTCCTTTCTTCAAAACAATTGAGCAAAAAATTTAGTTAAAACCTAAAAATCACAGCCCTAGTGATGAGTCGTTATATTAAAATCACGATTCGGCCCCAGCATGTTTTTTCAATATAATAACTTTTTTCATTGTCAACAAAATCCAACATTGTTGGTATCATTCGAAAGCGTAATCTGTTTAGAATGGGTTTGACCTTGGCTAAAAACTAGAGATCGGACCGGTGGCTTTTAAAATCAGTTGGCCATTTTTTAACAAAATTCATTAAAATTTCTTAAAATTTTCCCCCTGCGGCGCCTATCGGCACCGCCGGCCCAAATGTTATGGCTAGAGCTCGCAAAGAAAGGCACCAAAAAGTGCGAAAAGGCACTAAAATAGGCAGCAAAAAATTGAAAAAGGCATGAAAAGGCACAAAAATCCCGAAAAAGGCATTAAAAAATTTTTTTATTAAGGATTTTTAGGGAGCAAAACACGAAAAACTTAAACAAAAAACTTGATTTTGGTCATTTAAATGAATATTAATATTTTATAGTTTTTCAATAAGGAAATTTTTAAACCTAAAATTTTTTATCAAGAAAAAAAATGAAATTTTGTGTAACAACTTTTGAGAAAATTTTTCAATTCTTAATGGTATATTTTCTGAATTTTTTTTAGATCATTTCTTAGGGTTTATTTTCCCGATTTTATTGAATTTTTCGGAAAAAAACGCTAAAAGGCACCAATTCGCTAAAACTAATCTTGGGGTTTTTGAATGAAGGCAACACACGTTTTTTGGCTGCCTTTTTCGATCATTTTCCCAACCTATAGTACACCGTTCAATAGAGGTTTCAATAGCCCTACAATTTTACTCAGAAGAGATTTTCGTTTTTTTCTATTAATAGAAATAGTTTATTACTTTTTTGGAAAAAACTTCGATCGTGTAGAGCATAGTCGATTTACTATTGTAAATTTTCGGCTTTTTTTTGGCTCCGGCGCCAAAAATGATCAGGAAAAAGTGATCAAAGTTTAAAACTCATATTGACTGTACAACAAACAAATTTATAAATAGAGGATTTTATAGCATGTAGTTTAAATGGCTCTATTCCAGTTTATGCATCCAATCAATGTTTACGCGTCCAATGAGTGACCACCCTCACTTTTTTAGGTCATAACTTTTTTCTTACTTTTTCAATCCATGCATTCTTGGTATCATTCGAAAGCTTAAAGTTAAGGGAAGTTTATATATAGCAAAATTACAGGATAAAAGCAATAGACACAAAATTATTCATGAATATGACCTAAAAAAGTGAGGGTGGTCACTCATTGGACGCGTAAACATTGATTGGACGCGTAAACTGGAATAGAGCCGTTTAAATAAATAATTTTTTCTTTCTTACAAGTTTATTTTAATTTAAAATAAAAATACAAACAAACAAAGGTGTTTATTCACCCGTATGCTGATGGCAACGGGCGCCTTGGGCGCCTTGTGATGAACTGGATTCTCGTTCACGGTGGGTTTCCAAAGATGACTCTACCAGAGCGTGCAAGAGATGAGTACAACGATTACATTGCGTCGGCAAATGGAGCCACCGAAGAGCAGAAAAGAAGAGGGACGCATCTCGGGGCATTTATAAATTTGTTTTATTTTTTTTTGCAATGCGTAATGGATGATGAGGATATGAGAGGTTTTGGTTTCTCAGAATAAAAGAGGTCTTAGTAGATTTTCATTAATTAATTTTGTGATTTTTTGGAAAATTTGGGTTAGATTTTCGTTCTGATGCTCTACTAAAAACCCAAATTATTAAATAATTGTAAAATCTGCTTTTTGTCCTTATTAATTTCAATGTCAACTCAATTAAAATATGTTTCCTTTCCATAGGATGATATGTAGTGACGAGATCAGAACATTGGGTGTTTATGATTTGTCCTCCGTTTTTGCTTCTTTTACGGTGAAATCAATGGCTAATGTCATTTTGTCGTTACTTTTGTCGTAAAAGCCTTTGCTCGGATTCATCAATTCCTTAATTGTGCATAATTGGGTCAATTAAGGGAAAGTTTAATTGTCACTCACCGCAAAGGAAATGAAATTGTCATATCCCCAGCTGGAGTTCGATTTGCTGCTAAAAGTTCTTTCTTCGCTGAATTCTCTCCAATAATCTGTAATTCTGTTTTTTTGCGACACAATTCGAAGAGTTTCCAAACATTTACAACTCCAATTTTTGTCTAAAAGCAAATTAAAAATTTATAATTAGCATTTAATTTGGACCTTCTTTTGGAGCATCGCACAAAAGGGAAATGGCCAACCATTTGTCATTTTGTCAGTGCTTCCATCTTTCTTTTCTACTTCTGTCCATATTTTCCATGGAAATCCTTTGATGTGCACCATTTCGCTTTTACGTTCACTACCAATGACTTCTCGCTCAAATTGCGATAATTTTTCAATTTCCATCGAAATTGTGCCGTTGGATTTGTTTGGATCGGAAATAACCTTTTTTTCATCTTTCACTGTGACATCAATGGCCAATATCAATTTGTCTTCTTCTCTGTTGTAAAAACCATTGCGCGGGTCCATTAATTTCTTAATTAACCATAATTATGCCAATTAAAGAAACATTTCAATTTTCACTCACCGCAAAGGTAATGAAATTCCCGAATCTCCGGACGATGTTTGATCTGTTAATAACACAGTCACAAATTGTCCAAATTGAATTCTCCGCTTCGCTCTTTTCCGATACAATTCGAAGTGTTGCCGAAAAAACACAGTTCGGTGGTCCTCCTAACATTATTAAAAATTATTGATTATTTTTTTAATATTTGTTAAAATTGGACCTTGTTTTGCATTGTAACATAAGAAAAATCCCAAACATTTCTCTCATTAGTGGCTTCCAACATTTTTCTTATTTCTTTACAATTTTCCATGGAAGTCCATTTATCTCCACGGCATCAGTGAATCTGTTAATCCCAACAGACTCTCCCGCAAATTCCGACATTTTTTCAATTTCCAAGGCAAGTGTCCCCCTTCGGTTGCTCTTGGCGTTGTTCCAATTATAAAAATTCGGCTATGGTTTGGGAATTTCAACGAGTAAAGCCCGGGCACTCCACGAAGATAAATATTCGGATGGGAATTGAACTGATAAACGCCGAGCACTTCTTCCACTGTTAACACACCGGATGGAACTGTATAATTTCTAAATTTATTATTCTATAGACATCAGTTTTTTTCGTCCAATTTTCCCATAAAATTTTGACCCCCCGTGTTCAACCAAGTAAAGAACGACGATTTTCCGATGAGTTTTTAGTGCCATTCTGACGACATTTTTCATCGGCCCAACGAATTGCCTTTAAATTAAAAAAAAATGAAATTAAAAAAAGCAAGTGCAAATTATTAATCAAAAATTACAGCTTTCCAAATTTCAAATTCATCGCTGAGCAACAAACGATCATTATCGAGAAGCACACACAAAATATTCTGATCAATTTGCAAAAAGTTATCTGATCCAAACAATTGAGCCGCATTTTGACAAATGAAACGCAAACATTTGATGGAAAAATCCTTAAAAATTGCTTACACTTGGATCATGAATCTCACACAATTTCGACAAGTTTCGAACTCAACGAACCCAAATTCGAACAAAAGCATTATTAAAAATAAATTTGTTTTTCTCACCTCCAAGTCGAAAAGGAGAGCCTGGTCATACGCAAAGAAAACATTGCGCAATTCGGAGATGGGAATTTGCAAAGATGGACACGGACGGACAAGGCCAGGGATATTGTACTTTTTGGCTAATTAGGGAATTCAACAATTAATAAATTAAATTAAAAATTAAATCCACCGGCGTAAAGCACTGCCATTGCATTGTCTCCATTCAAATCACTTAAATCATCCGTGTAAATGAAGCTCAACATCACTTTGAATGCTGCTGCTTCAATGTCAGGTATCTCCACAACATCAGGACAATTACCAGAAACTAATTGAAAAATTAATTAGGGAAATTAGCAGAGACAAAATGAAGAACAAATAACATAATTGGTATTTTCCCTTAAAATTATTATTTTTTTTTACCATTTTCCGGTCTTTCTTTTTTGGCGTCAAAACGGAACATTGCCTCAAAAACATCGGAAGCGCTCTTCAAAATAAGCTGATGTGCTGGCAAAACCTTTAAAAAACGTGGATAATTAATGAAATTGCAATTGAAAAATAAAATTAAATTTTTATTTTTAATTAAACTCGCCTCTTTTTTTGAGTTTTTTTTCAAAAAATTAGCAATTTTTGTACAATTTATGTTAATAAATTGCATAGAAATTTTCAATTTTTTTCCGACGGCACCTATCGGCACCGCCGGACTCAAAAAAACTTAATTTTCTTGAGAATTTTTAATTTCTGTTTTTAATTTCTGTTTGTATTTTCTATTACTGGAAGTTGAAAGAAGAACATGGAAAATGGCCTCTTCTTTGTCGTGTTGCCCAAAATTTCTGAGCGCACCTTGTGGATCAGTTGAAAGCGAAAGATTGTTTTCTAAAGCCGGGCTCATTTGTACGGATTTGCGAAACCGGATTAAGGGAGACAATGTTAGGAAATTGATTTTTTTGCAGTCCAATTTATCAATTGTTGAATTTGATTATTAATTTTTAATATTAATTTTTTAATACATAAATACATTTATATTTAGTAATTTTGATTTATAACTTTAAAGTTAACTTATGAAATATTTTAAAATTTCTGTAAAATTTTTCAAAAATTCCGAGTTCCGACTTCCGACCTTTTTTGGGTCGGAGTTCCGACTTCCGAAAATTTTTGGGGCCTCGGAATTCCGAGTTCCGACTTCCGAAAATTTTTGGGGCCTCGGAATTCCGAGTTCCGACTTCCGAAAATTTTTGGGGCCTCGGAATTCCGAGTTCCGACTTCCGAAAATTTTTGGGGCCTCGGAATTCCGAGTTCCGACTTCCGAAAATTTTTAGTGCCTCGGAACTCCATCCCTGGTGGGCACCCGATTGAGCGGCGCCCCACCTACTGTTGGCCGCCGTAGTCGAGTGTGCGCTGGCTTTTAGCGCATTATTCACTATTCAAGGCTAAAAAATGTGACTCGTCAAGAGCTGTCGAATGATACCAATTTTGTACGGATTTCATCCTTATAAAAGGTTAGGAGAGCCCCATTTTGTTCATTTTTTAATTTTGAATCGGTTTAAAGTTGAAACGAGTAAAATTTTTGATTTTTTAGTATTTTGTACAAGTGTTTGATGTAAATTAATAAAAATACCGAAAATTTGACCAAATTGAAGGCATTTTTGCAAACCGATCAAAAAATGTTATGCGAAATTTTGGAACGTGACAAATTTCAATTTAGAACACAGGAATTTGACAAACAAATAACGGGCCAGGCCGTTTCATACGGGCCGTTTTCGTACGAGCACATGTTTTTGGACTATAACTTTTTTCTTTGTCAACCAAATTCAATATTCTTGGTGTCATTCGAGAGCACTTCAGATGCCAATTAGCCTGCAAAATTCCAAAAAATTTCGTTTAGTTTAAAAAAAGTTCGAGCCAAAAAAGTTGGAAAATCTGGTTTTTTGAATTCTTCTGATCATAACTTTTTTTGAACCTTAACGAAATTATTCGAAATTTTACAGGCTAATAGAGGACACTTAAGGCTATCGAATAAACAACAGCGTTGGATTTGATTGATAAATAAAAAAGTATAGCCAAAAACTTGTTCTCGTACGAAAACGGACCGTACGAAAACGACCCCGACCCAACAAATAATAAATAATTATTCTACATTAAATTTAAGTTATTTTTTTGGCACTCCGTTGGGCTGGCGCGAAATCTATCAAAATGGCATTGTGTTCAGCAGAAAATCGTCGTCCCGTTCTCGAACAGCACTGTTCAAAATTTGCTTCCCACTCATCATATGTAATTAAGAAATTGATGGACCCTGCCAATGGATTGTACGACAAAAGCGGGGACAAAGTGAAATTGGTCATTGATTTGGTGGTGAAAAAAGCAAAAACGGAGGATAAATATAAACTAATGAGGAATTTATGCTATAAATCAAATGAATTTCATAAACGGCCCCATTTTTATTTAAAAATTGAAAATAGAAAGAGCCATTTACGGCAGACCCGAAAAAAGTTCTCATCAGCGTACAAATTAGTTTCTGAAGAGAAAGGCAAATCAATTTCAAAAAATATTATATTAATTTCTATAAGAAATATTCTGATTAGATATTCCAAAATAATTTAGAGCATGCTTAAATGCCAAAATTTTTACTGAAAACTCGAAACATTTTGAGAAAATACGACACCAAACTTAGATTTTTTTAAATAACCGCATTGATTTTTCTTTCTAAACATCAGGGATGTTGCTCGTCTCGTGTTCTCGTATTCTCGTGAGAAAAATAATTTGATCTATTAGAAACATTTAGTCTACTGGTTAAACCTCCAACCTTCATTTTATGGACAAAAACGGAGATGAAAAAGAGGCGAGTGTTCAAGTTGAAAAATAAATTTTATTATTAATTATTTAATTAAAAATAGTGAGATTTGGAAATCGGTCATTATAAATGTAAATTTCACACATAATTTATAAACTTTCTTAAATTCCATTTTCATAAATTATTTTCAATTTTTAAATTTTCTACTTTTCGCCCAACTTTTGCAGAAAATTAAACTCAAAAAATTCAGAAAATAGATGATTAATTCCTAAATGGTTTTTGACAGCTGATGAATTCACAATAACTAATCGGGCGGAAATCATATATAAATTAATTAAATATTATTTTTGATTAATATTAGTCACGAATTAAAGTTTAATATTTTGGTAAGAAAATTCAATTCTCTTGACGGATCGGATTTAAATTTTGCTGATTGTGAGCACCGTAAATTTTTTTAAATCTTTTTTTATTTTTTTAATTAAAACAAATTTTTTTTTTAAATTTTGTTTGCTTTTTTTTGGTTTTGTATTCCAAGGTAAGTTTTTTCGCCAAAGGCGCCAATGCACCTTCTTGTTGGAAAAATGACGAAAAGGACGATTTGCTTAAATCGGAGGCATTTTTGCAAATTGATCAGAATTTGTTGTGTCAAATTTTGGGAACGAGACGAATTGCAAATCCGTGAAGAAATATAAATTTGGAACGCTGTAATTTATTATAAATAAGAAATAATTTCTAATTAATTTTTTATTATTCCCCATTAATTTAAATTGCTTTTCGGCACCCCGCTGGGTCGACGCCAATCACAAATTTAAATTTTCACTCGAATGAATGAATGCTATTTTAAAAACTAAGAACTCAAAATCGTGTTTCTTTTCCCGGGCGAAAATTACAATTTTTTTTTTACTATTTTTAATGAATTAAAATTGTTTTTTCCAGTTTCTTCCGGTGTGTTAACAATGGAAGAAGTGGTCGGCGTTTATCAGTTCCTTTGCCTCCCGAACATTAGTGGCACATCCGGTGGCTTATTGTACCCACTGCAATTTCCAAGTCATTGGCGAATGTTGACATTTGGCACAATTGTGATGGGCATTGAAAAAGTGTCGCAATTTATGCGACAAATTATTGGAAATAAGCGACATAGTGAAGTAATGAAGATCAAAATATTTCCATGGAAAATAATAGCACAAATCCAAATGAAGAAAGAGTATGCCGAAAAAGTGATGGAAAGCAGAGAGAAATGGACAGAAAGTAGTGAAAGATGGAGAGAAAGCAATGCCAAATTGGTGGAAAACAATGAGAAAATGAAGGAAAACAGTGAAACATTGATGGAAAATAATAAAAAATGGAAAGAAAACATGGGAAAATTGGAGGAACAATGAAAAATGGAAGGGATCATTGAAAACTGAAGGAGAAGACAAAGAAAATGGAGGAGAACATTGAAAAATTTATCACTAAAAGATTATTGGAAGACATTGAGAAAATGAAGGAAAATGCCCGGGAAATGATGGAAAACAGTGAAACATTGAAGGAAACCTGTGAAAAACTGAAGGAAAATGGTGAAAGATTAGAGGAAAACACCAAAAAATTGGAGGAACGGTGAAAGATTGGATGAAAAGGGTGAAAGATTGGATGAAAAGGGTGAAAGATTGGATGAAAAGGGTGAAAGATTGGTGGAAAATGCCAAAAATTGGAGGAAGACGGTGAAAGATTAATGGAAAATGCCAACAAAATAGAGGAAAACGGTGAAAGATTGATAGAAAACAGTAAGAAATTGTTGGAAATTGATGAAAAATTGGAAGAAAACGGTAAAAAATTGAAGGAAAACGATGAAAACAATAATGAACGCAAAAAAAAATGGGAAGAACTCAAAAAGTGGAGGGAAATCGCTGGCTGTGAGAAATAGCTGGGCTTTTTCCTATTGTACGACGCTCCAAAAGATGGTAAATGAAAATTAATTGGGCAATTAAAAGTGCTAATTAACTGATTAATTGGTTTGAAGACTCCAATTTGGGCTGCGTTTGTTCGGCAACTCTTCGCTTTGTCTCACAAAAGAGCGATGTGCGCGATTTCCAGCACAAATTCGACGACGTAACAATGAAACCGGGCAACTAACTGCTGGGGAATCCCCAATTTGCGGTTAGTCCCAATTAAAAAATAAAAAAACTTAAAGATCAAATGTGATTTTTTGTTCAAAATCAACATTTTTAAAATTTCTTCAAATCGGTTATTTTATAATTTAATAAATTAGAAAAGGCATATTATTTTTTTATATGTTTTTCGCCTCTCATTTTTTATTTTAACTATTTTGGAGAAGAAAAACCTTCAGTTTGATTTAGACATGGGATAGTTCAGTTTCGTTAAAATTTCAGATTTCAGTGCCGTTTTTCTCAATGAAAAATAACAGAAATCCTTTAAATTATTTTTTGTTTTGTGATTAATATGGATACGATTTTTAGGCGTTCGACGATCCTTCCGGGCTGATGGTGTAAAGGGTTTCCTCCACCCCTAAATAGTGCAAATAGCTTCTTCTCTCATGCAAATGTGGTAGAGAAAAGAACATTGAGAAAAGAACGCACAGTCTCTGTTTCTTTTTCTCCCCTCTTCTGCGTCTATGCCTAAAGGCCCACAGGCGTTTTTTGTTTTCATCAATTAAATGTCGTTAATTTCTTCCCCATGAAAGCAACAGAGAACGATAAAAGCGTGAAGGATGAGGGAGAGAGATAAAGAGGAGGAGAGAGAGCTCAAATACTTTTGGCCAAACATGTTTTCGGACTGCCAACATTTTGCTAGGTCATGTCGAATTTGCGCACATAACCGAATTCCCCGAAAAAACCATCCGGGTCTGAAACCAATTAATACTCAAAAACCAAACGAACTTTTGTGCATGGATATTTTGAAACTTGGACCAACCCGAAACGGAAACAAATACTGTTTGGTCATGATTGATTATTTCACGAGATTTTCAGAAGTGATCCCAATTCCAAACAAAAAAGCGGAAACAGTTTCACAGGAATTTGTTGAGAAATGGGTTCTGAAATTTGACGCACCAGAGGCAATCCATTCTGATTTAGGAGGCGAATTTGTGAACTCAATTTTGAAGGAAATCAGTGAAAAACTTTTGGTTTCAAGATCAACCACTTCTGGTTATGATCCAAATGCAAATGGTCTAGCAGAAAGATTAAACCGTACAATTATTGAAATGGTCAGAAAAACGAGTACAAGTCCATGGGAGTGGGACCTTCGCATTCCATATGTCACATTTTCACATAACATCACGGAAATAATATACCTAAATTAAATTTTGAGAAAAAATTAATAAATAAAATTAATTTAGAGAGTTTTTTTCAGGTTTCAAACTCAGGGGAAAAGAAAATTGGAGAGTTAAAATTTAATTGGCACAGCTGATATTTTTATTTTGTTATTTATATTAGCGATTTATTTAATTTTTTCGACACAGCCGTTAGAAATTTAACTCAAAAGAAACAATTTGACTCGAAGCCAAATGTTCAACAAGGAAAATATAAATTGGGAGATAGAGTAATGGTTTTCTTTCGGCCGTCGGCACAAATTAAGCACTCAAAATTATCTTGGAATTATTTTGGCCCTTACAAAATTAAGGCCTTAAGTCCAACCGCAGCATGGGTTGTGCCTGTGAATAAAGAAGAAAGTGAACAAATCAAAGTCCCAATTGAACACTTAGTCCATACACCAATCGAACTTCCCAATGAAACTTTTCTCCCAAAACAAAGACGCGGAAAAATTTTCAAAAATATGCCACCTCCAGAAAATGGAAAAGAAACCAGCCAAAAGAAAATTAATTCTGTTTTGACAAAATGTTCTTCCTATTTCTCTTCCTCTTCTCTTTCTTCCTTTTTCTCTTCCTACTGCTCTTCTTCCTTTTTACATTCAAATTGTTCTTGCATTTTGCTGGAAGAAGTGTTTCCGAACTTGCCGGCCATGGACCCTCTTCGACGCGTCCAATTGTCATCACTTGGAGAATTAATCCCAATTTCAATCGCTAAACAAAAAGGGATTTTACTGGGCCATATTCGCAGTTGGGCCAATTCGGATGAAGAATCTGCTTCACTCCTTCGCCACATTCAAAATTTCATTTAAAATTTCTCAATTTCTTAAGAAAAAAAATTCTAAACTCACTTCCAAAAATCGCCAAAAGTTTCTTTGGGCCTTAAATATTAGGAGTGCTTTAAATAATTTTTTTTAAACATGTGACTTACCAGCCACCGTCAAATTTGTCGTCGATTGTCCTATAATATTAGAATTAATTATTATATGACATATATATAGAAGATATATTATAATATTATATTATATATATTTATATTTTATAATTATATACTTATACTGACTAACCAAGACTCTAGGGCAAATACCCACCCAGAAAATGGC
Source organism: Heterodera glycines (assembly GCA_004148225.2). Classification (NCBI taxonomy): domain Eukaryota; kingdom Metazoa; phylum Nematoda; class Chromadorea; order Rhabditida; family Heteroderidae; genus Heterodera; species Heterodera glycines. Next base: position 4,295,085 of record CP049707.1, on the reverse strand, counting down.
TCTTCTCTGTCGTTGAGGTCTTGTCCATAACATTGGGAATAAATAATATATGACATACACACATAATAAATATATTCTTTATTTATTTTTATAAAATATTTATCTATTTATTCTTTATTTATAATAATAATTATATGTAATATGTATATTATTGACAGCCAAGGGTTTGTGCCAAATCCGCTATAAAGTTTGAATATAATTTATATACATTTTAATTTTTTTATATACCCACCCATTATCAAATTGCTCGGGTTCGCTTTAAATATAAATCATTAATTATTGCTTAAATTATTAAAATAAATTTACATATTTTTTGGCTTTTTCACTGGTTCAGCGTCGGAGAAAGGACAAGTCCTTTTTTTTGAAGCAATGTTTGCCTAAAATTTGCCAAAGGTCACTTTTACAAAATAAAATGAAGAAAATTGACCATTTTTCCAGAATTAAATAAAGAATTTTTTGAAGAGATGCTAAAAGGCGAAAAATTAAAGGATGCTAAAAAGACAAGAAGTACTTTTTACTTACGGAATTTTTTCAATTTTAAAATTATAAGGAAAGAAACAAAAATAAAGACATAAAATTTCTCAATTTCTATATTTTGGATTTAAAGTCCATATTTCAACGGTTTGGTCGTATTTATTTATATGTAAAAAATTGCATTCACTGTCTAATTAAACACAGAAGAAAAGGAAATATCTGGTGTTAAAATTTAGTTTAAAAAATTATCCATAATTTAAATATTTTTGGATTTCATATGCAAATTCAGAGATTTAGTCATTTTTGTTGGCAATGTTTCGAGTTAAGGGAGGAAAAAAAGAAGTAAAAGAATATAAACATAGGATTTGAGAGTGATGTAATTAATGGTGAGGTAAACTACGAAGTGTTAATCTCGGGAGAGGGGGGGGGGCACGGGAAGCGAATTGATCCCCCCAAAAATTGAGCTTTTTCGCTTGTATTGTAATAAACACATAAATATCAAAGGAAATTGGGAAAAGAAATTATTAAAATAAAAATAAATTATTTATTTCAAATGTTATTTGAAATTTGGTTATAAATGCGTTGATTCACTGCTTATTGTGTTTTACTTTTCTCTTGCTTTTACCCTTTGCTATTTATTGTCATTTTCCAAACAATTGCTTAGTTTTGGCCAAATTCATTTGCCGGACAATTGGAAAAAAAGAGATACAATCAGATGAATGGAAGGGAAAAGAACAGAATAAGCAAAAGATATGAATTTATAAAGATGAATAAATACGAAAAGGTTAATAATACTAAATTAGGAGACCTTAATAAGTTTTATTTTCTCATTTCTGGCGATAATTATCAGCTTCTTTATCTGCCTCTCCAACATTTTCTTATCATTTAACCACATTAATGGCTTCCTCTTTTTACATAATCATTGTGTTTTAGGTCAACAAAATCATAAAAACAAATAAAAAGTGAAGCAAAAGCGAAATAAAATTTTGTATTTTCGTTCGTTTTTTCGTATTAATTTAATGCAATTTAAATTTGTGTGTTTAAATTTGAATTATTATTTTGTTAATTATTTGACACTTTGCTGATATTAAGTGCTTTTTGTTTCGTCTAAATGTCTTTGGCCTGGAATTTCTTCACGCTTTCTGCCCGGGTTTCCTACTGCAATTATTGTGATTACAAAAAGGCTAAAATGGCCACAAAAACCGCAAAGAAACAACACAAAGTTTAAATGTTGGCAAAAAGCCGTCAATTTGTTGGTCCACAGCAGTGAACTATGTGAGGCACCGGCTCAAGCTGTACCCGAACCTGCTGGAGAACAACATTCTGACGGAAATCGATTTGCCCGCTGAAGAGTTGTGCCAATGCGAAAGCAGTGGAAAGCGCAAATTTGAGCGGAGAAATTCGAGCCAATGCGAACAGATTATTTGGCGAATTGATCCATTTTGAGGTGCAAATGCCAATTGAAAAAAACTAAAAGCATTCGGCACAAAATGAAATAAAAACATTTAAATATTTAATATATTCACTTATTAAATTCACCAACAAATAATGAAAAAAAGCCATTATTAAACTTAAATTCATATTTATTGGGTTTGTTATTAAATTCGAAACTTCGTTTTTCAGGAAATTTGTTTTGAATTGAAATGACCAATGCCACAATTATTGGCATTTACATGCTATTTTGAATGAATTCTGAATGTTTTTGAATTTTATATTAGATTGGAATTATAAAGATTAGTAAATTCCATTTTGACAATTTCAGTCCGTCAAATGATTGCGTCTGTGGTACTTCTTGCTAGAGTTGAGCGGTAATCGGTAATTGTAAAAAAACCGGTACCGGTACTGACCGGTAATGCAAAAACCGGTACCGGTACCAACTTTTTCCACCAGTACCGGTACCGGTACCGGTAAAAACCGGTAACCAACGTAAAAATTTTTGGACAAAATTTTTCAAATACAAAATTTTTATTCAGTTTTCGCGCGAGTGCCTGTTTTTTAGCATTAGAATTGTTCAGAAGTATATGTATATTGAGGGTGACCAAGTTTTTTTTTCAAATTCAGGATAAAGAACACTAAAATTCAGATGTAGACCTCAAAATTCAGATTATTGCAAAACAAGGGGTCAGCAGCCAATTTTCCAATTTTGCGAAGGGGTCTCCGGCCATGTAAATTAATGTAAATCAATGACCTTTTTTGCTTTCAACACCGCTTTTTTCGCGGCACGTTTTTCTCAAGACTTTTGGGAAACAAGGAGGGCCGGCGGTGCCGATAGGCGCCGCCGGGAAAAATTTTGTATTTTTTAATGCGATTTGTTAACAGAATTTGTAAAAAAAGACCAATTGATTAATTTTTGGGTTTTTAGGATGCTTAAAATGAAAGAAAAAAAATTGGAATATTTTTTTAAATTAAAATTTCAATTAAAATAATGGTAAAGAAAATATGAAGAATATTCTATCCCAGTGGGGAATTGAACCCAAGCGAAAAATAATGAAAGGCAAAAGGTTTAACCATTACACCACATATGCATGGTTGCCAAACGAAATAAAATTTATTTTTTTCTCAAAAATTTCTCCTTCTTCACCAATTTCCTATTCTTTTCTCGACCAGACCCCCATTCTTACCAGTGCAAATTTTTACCGGCGGTACCAGTACTAGACAAACCGGTACCGGTACTTTGATTTTTGAAAAAACAGGTACCGGTACCGGTACCAAAAAACCGGTAATTACCGGCCAGTACCGGTACCGGTACCGCTCAACTCTACTTCTTGCGATCGGATTATCCATTTTTGACGAGATGGCCACCACTTGGGAGGAGTCATCAGTGAATTACTTGCAAATGTGTGGGGCAATAAGGGACTAATTGAGGCAATTAAAAATCAAATAATAAACCAAAATTTTAAAATTGTGCAACTAATTATGCTTAATTGTTTTATTGGTTAATTAATTCAATCCGTGTCGATTGGCTCTGCTCCAAACCGATGTTGGCACTCGCTGGTGTTCTTTCCACGACAATTGCAATTTGCCAATGCCATTGACTGCTTTTTATTTCGGCGCCTTTTTTGCCGAACTTACTTTAGTGGCGCCTTTTTTGTTTAATGTAAAAAGAAATTTGGCACTTTCAACAATTATAAAAAACAATTAATATGAATTAATCGGTCGTGGTATTTTTTTTGCCAATAATTTCTATTTAATATTTTACAATTAACAAAAATGTTTTTATTCATTTTATAAAAAATTGAAAAAGGGGTGGCATTTATTTTTTTTTTCGATGACTTTAAAATCAACGGAATTGAAATTGATCGTGCTAAAAAAACATATCTATACCGAATTTTTCCTCCATTTTCCCATATTACTCAAATTATTCTCTTATTTCGTCAAAAATGCTTCATTTTGGTCCTCATTCAATTTTAGGCTGTATTTTTAACCCCCTCTCCGGCTGGGGGGTAACGAGCTGCTCCCGATTTTTTATACGAAGGTGCAAGATTTCTCCGGCGGCGACTTTTTTTTTATTCAAAACCATTTTTTGCGGCGCGCTTTTTCCAAAAAATTTTTGGAAGGGGGGGGGGTCCAGCGGTGCACAGATAGGCGCCGCCGGAAAAATTTTGAAAAATTGAATGCAATTTGTTAACAGATTTTCACCAAAAATGACCATTTTTTGAGATTTTGAGCTAATTTTTTATGAAAAAATAAGTTTCGTGGCCCATCGGTGCCGATAAGTGCCGCCGTAGGAAAAATTGGGAATTTTAACAATTTTTAGAGATTTTCACTGAAAAGTGGCCATTTTTTTAAATATTCAATTCACAATAAGCACATAATGCTGAAAAAGCACAAATCTTTTAAATAAGCAAAACTAGCAAACTCTGCTTTCATAACTAACATATTCCTGGTATTTTTAAGCTTCATATTTACATTTTCATCAATATTTTAAAAAATCATACAAAAAAAATTTCGTAACTCGAGTGTCGATTGTAGAAAAAATGGAATGTTAATGAAATTTGAGGGAATTTTCGAATTGCATATTCCTTTTGCCTTCAGTCTCGAATGCCTGCCTTAGTTAATTAATTGGTTTATGACTCCAATTTTGGGCTGCCTTTGTTCGGCAACCTTTCGGATTGTCTCACAAAAGAGCGATGTGCGCGACAAATTCGATGAAAACCGAGCAACTGCTGGGGATTCTCCAATTTTATTTCTTTTGCGGTGAGTCCCAATTAAAAAATAAAAACTTAAAGATCAAAAATGTGATTTTTTGGTCAAAATCAACATTTTTAAAATTGCTTCAAATCGGTTATTTTATAATTTAATAAATTAGAAAAGGCATATTATTTTTTTATATGTTTTTCGCCTCCCATGTTTTTTATTTTAACAATTTTGGTGATTTGGACATGGAATAGTTCGCAGTATCAGTTAAATAGAGATTTCAGTCCCGTTTTTCTCAATGAAAAATAACAGCAATCCTTTAATTTGTTTTTTGTTTTATGGTTAATATGGATACGATTTTTAGGCGTTAAAAAGTGCAAAAATAATTAGTTTTAGCTTCTAAAAAACCCCTAAAAGGTGTATTTTTCAAAACTTGTTCGTGTCGATTTTTAGGGGTGTATTTCGTTTATTATTTTTGTCCATATTTTCCATGGAAATCCTTTGATGTACACAGTTTCGCTTTTACGTTCACTTTTAATGATTTATTGCGCAAATTCCGACACTTTTTCAATTTCCATCAAAATTGTTCCATTGGATTTGTTGGGATCAGAAGGGAATTTCTCCGGTTTTCATCTTTCACTATGACATCAATGGCCAACATCACTCTTTCCCTCTTCTAAGAAGACGACGATCCTTCCGGGCTGATGGTGTAAAGGGTTTCCTCCACCCCTAAATAGTGCAAATAGCTATTTCGTAAAATTGAGTTTATTAAATAAGATAGTTCGTTCATTTTCTGTTGTTTATTAATTTTATTTTTAAGGTTACCGTGTTCCCTATAAAATATATACAACTTCCTTAAATATATCCGCTAAAAAAATCCATAAAATAATCATAATTGCTTCTTTTTCCAATTATATTTAGATGGGTACCGCCTAATAAATATGAAATTTTTTTCCCTGTTATTTTTCAAATTCAAACTTTTCAGCGCAGGGGCGAAAAGCAGGAATTTGTACCGATTGGGCCAAAAATGACAAATTTTGTTGTTTTTGGGTCAATTTTTCAAAAAATAATAATTCAATGAGTCCAGCGGTGCCGATGGGCAGATTCTTATTTAAATAAAAAACAAATAAAAAATAATTTTGGATTATTTTTGATTATTTTCACTTGGAAAAAAGTAAAATTTGAATTTTTTTTAAATTTTTGAATTTTTAAAAATTCCCGGTTGGTCCCGGACGAAAATCAAGGTCCCGGTCCCGGCTTCTCAGGTTCCGGCAAGTCCCGGTTTTGCCCAAATCCCGGTCCCGCTACACTCTACTTAAAATCCGTTTCAATTTTTTGCCTTTTCACCCTAATTTTTGCGGCGCGCAGGCCCTATTATATATTAGGATATGGAAATCAATTATTTAATATAAATAAATATTTTAATCGAGTTTTCTCCCGTAAAACTACCCGAAAGTGTCTGAAAGTCAGCTTTATATGTAATTGGCGCCGTGCATTGCATTTTAGCCAATATGTTGTTGCCAATGTCCAACATTTTGTTTCGGTCATAAAACGGACCGCAATACATGATGATCACTCCCTAAATAATTAGCCTAAAAACCCCCAAAACATCTACTAAAAACCCAAAAAAGGCCAAAAATACGTGTTTTTCTCAAAATTCTCATTCTTTATCTATTTTACTTGCACTATTGCAAATCACAATTATTTCATTGTTTTGGACGTAAATCTACTCACTTTTTAAGATTGACTTATTTTTCGGAATTTTTTTCGCAAAGTTCAAATTTCGTCTAGAAAGCGAAAAAAGTCATGAAAAGAGTAAATAAATGCAAAAAAAGAAAATTTTTGTCATTTTGCCAAGAATTTGAGTGCCAAAACTTTTTTTTTAAAAGCGAATTTTTTAAAAACCCGAAAATATTTTTATAAACTGGGGCCCATGGTCATGAACAAAAGGTCTTTTTTAATCCCTCTTTTAATTGAAACCGGAAACAATGCTATAAATCAAATGAATTTCATAAACGGCCCCATTTTTTTTAAATTATACGCCACAAACGACTTTTATGAGTCAGATTACCAAGCATTTTCGGTTTCCGTTAATGTAATTTATTTTCTTGTGATTATATAGACGGGTCGGGGTCACTTCGCCGCGGCCAACTCGCCGCGGCCAACTCGCCGCGGCCAACTCGCCGCGGCCAACTCGCCGCGGCCATCTCGCCGCCGCCCAACTCGCCGCGCCTTGTTTTTTGGCTATCTCGCCGCCAGATTTTTTTCATTGAAAGGTTACCTCACTATTTGATATAAAATTAAATAATGCATTAATTTATTTCAAAAGAATCATTAATTTTATGATAATAATTTGTTTTCTTAATTGTAATATTTTAATTCATTTTTTTTGACCTAAGAAATTAAATTCAGTTTTGGCTTCAGACTAAAAAGTTTCTCATTGAAATTCAGACTCTAATTAAAGCAACTCCAACATTTATTATTTATTCCATAAATCAGTTTTGTAAAAAGCAGTAAAAAAAGAAAAAGGATATAAAAATAGGTCAATAGGGTGATAATTAAATGTAGAGATCAGCAGATCATATTGGATATTTAGGATTTTTCCGCTGTTTTTGCTTCTTTCACAGTGACATCAATGGCCAATGTCACTTTGTCCTCGCTTTTCCATGAAAAGTTGCCCTTTCGCTTCGCTTTTATTCAAAATGAATTTTTCCATTTTTTCATCTTTAAGAATGACATCAATTGCCAATGTTACTTTGTAATCTTCTTCGCTGTAAAAGCCGTTCCTCGGGTCCAACAATTCCTTAATTTGTCATAATTGGACAATTAAGGGAACATAATTAAATTGGCACTCACCGCAAAAGAAATGAAATTTTCAAATCCCCAGCCTGTCGATTTATTGTCAAAAACACGGTCACAAAATGTGCCATTGGAATTCTCCGCTTCTTTTCTATGTGAAATAATTCGAAATGTTGCGGAGCGAACGCAGCAGCGCCAATGCGAATCTAAGTGGTGATTAATTGTAGCTGTTAATTAGCATTAATTAACAGTTAATTAGCACCTTTTTTCGTAGTATCGAACGAAAAGAAAAATCCGAACCATTTCTCATTGTCAGTGCTTCCATTTTTCGTTTTTATCTGTGCCAAGATTTTCCATGGAAATGCATTTATGTACACTTTTTCGCTGTGCCGACTGTTCCCAACCGCCTCTCGAGCAAATTCGGACACATTTTCAATGTCCAGCAAAAGTGTGCCTTCTTTCCGATCAGAAATTCGTCCATTAGTCGGAAATTGCATTGGAAAAAATCCATTGGAAATCCTACGACAATTTGGAAGGGCATGGAACTGATAAATGGCGAGCAATTCTTTCTCTGTTAACACATCGGTTGGAACTAAAAAAATGAGATAAATTTTAAAGAATTCATTTCTATTATAATTATATTTACTAATTTTTTCCAAAAAATCCTCTCGTGAGAAGAGTGGGAAGCGAATTTTGAATAGTGCCGGGCCAAGCATTTGACGGCGATTCTCTGCTGAACATTCACTGCCATTTTCACGGAACTTCGAATCGGCCCAACGGAGTGCCTTTATTAATATTAATAACAAATTAATTAGAAATTATTTCTTATTTATAGTAAAATTACAGCATTCCAAATTGAAATTTCGCCACTGATTTGCAATTCGTCACGCTCCAAAATTTCGCACAATAAATTTTGGTCAATTTGCAAAAATTCATCCGATTTGATCAAATCGTCCGCATTTTTGTCAATGTAAGCCAAACATCGTTGGGCAAAATCCTAATATAATATTTTAAAAATGTAATATAATAAAGGAAGAGGAGGCATGGGAACAGGTTAGAGTGGGAGAGGAAGAGGAAGAAAAGGAAGAGAAGCGAGCGATAACGAAAGGACGATAGAAGTTCGCTACACACTTTGATCAATCGGATGACATTGAAATTTTCGGGCTATTGAAAAAATGTAACTAATTCGAATTAAAATTTCATTATTCACCCGCGTAAAATACTTCGACCACATTTTTCCCGTTCAATTCGCTCAAATCGTCCGAATAAATGAAGCGCAACATCACTTATTGGGTCCTCAAATACCTCGGAAAATGACTTTTGATTAAACACCGGTTCAACCGAAGAAAATGATAAAAACCCATAAAATTTAAAAGTCTAGTTTTATTTATTGCGCTAAAAACCAGCGCACACTCGATTAAGGCGGCCAGTAGCTAAAATGAAATTGTCGGAATTTCAATTCCGATCGCCAATCAATGATCGGCGAATTAAAAGGGAGGGCGCCCCCCTTTACCAACTCCCCCCGCCGCGCGACGTGTTTTCGGCGTTCCATCCCTCTGTCCCTTTTTCCTTCAAATTGTTAATTGTTTTTCTGTGTTCCTCCCCCGCTCCGCGCACAAATTAATTACCAATTCATCAAACCGCAACTTTTCTGCCCCCGTCCCCAATTTGGCGAATCGACTCCAAAGAACGATGAACCTCCCAAATTTCCCGTTTTCCGCCCATTTTGTTCATTCGTTCATTTTTGTGCCCTCTTTTTCATTTCGTGCCCAATTTTCGGCCCCATATCGTTCTGCTCACTTTTGCCACTTTTTATCAAATTTTATTGTTATTTAAGCGGCCAAAAATCCCCCCAATTTCACAACCAAATTTCATTTGGCAATTTTGCCGTTTTCTCTCCCCGCCCCTCCATTTGCCTTTAACACACACTGACATCTCAGAAAAAAATAGGCTAAAACATAAAAATATCATCCCTAATATGGCACAATTAAAGAATTAATTGGTTTTGGTAATGGATTTTTCAGCTTGTTCATGCTCATAAATGCATTCTTATGATTTCATCCAGTGTTTTTGAGGCAATGTTTCAAAATGAAGCAGAAAATTCGAATAGTAGCACAACAGAAGGAAAGGGTAGGCAAAAAATAATTAAAGATTTTTTTTAGAAATTTTGCCTCAATGTTTTGCATGAATACTACCGAGTTTTTATAAAAATATTAGTGATTCAATGTGAAAACTGCTCTTAATTAATGCAAATAATTAACGCTAATAAATTGGCTTAAACACCTAAAGGAGAATATGGTTCATAGGGCTCAGTCTCAAAATTAAACAAATGATATATCAATCGGTAGCTCTCGGTCTGTAATGGAAGAATTCAAAAGTTTAATCCCGGTGACACAGGGGAAGGGAAAAGCAAATTAGAGAGCCTAGACAAGGACCCTCTGAGGCTTGTCTAGTGTTCATAGTTTCGTGTAGTTATTGTCCTCCGAGGCATAACTTCACGAGGGACGTAGCGGACTTAGTGTTTACTCCGAGATTTTTTGAACAAAAAAGAAATTGACAAAAGTTATTGGGTCCTCAAATACCTCGGAAAATGACTTTTGATTAAACACCGGTTCAACCGAAGAAAATGATAAAAACCCATAAAATTTAAAAGTCTAGTTTTATTTATTGCGCTAAAAACCAGCGCACACTCGATTAAGGCGGCCAGTAGGTGGGGCGAGACAACGGGCTACGGAAGAAGTCCGCGCCTGATCCGCAGGCGGTTGACTGATTGGCGGGGACCCTCTTCAGTCCGCGCAGTCAATCGCCTGTGGCGCTTGTCAGACTGCTTCTTCCGCCCTCCGTCTCGCCGCACTACTTGCTCCGTCTTCGCATGCTCCCTTTTGCGTAGTTCAAGACCTGAAAAGTGATTTTGAGTGTTTTTAGCCCAACTAAATTATTTTTTTATAAAAGTAATTTTCGGTGGTTTTTGAAGATCCATAACTTTTGTAAATTAATTTTTTTCCAAAAAATTCTTTCGGATTCGTAGGTATCATGCCGAGAGGAATTGATTGGTATTTATTTTGTCGCAATTCCATGCGTTTTTAAAAATAGGTAGGCTCTATGCTTTAAAAACCCCAAAAATAGGCTCTAAAAAATGGAATCTAATTTTTGAGAAAATTTTGAATTTATTAGGGTGTTTTTTTGTGCATTTCAGACACACTGACATCTCAGAAAAAAATAGGCTAAAACATAAAAATATCATCCCTAATATGGCACAATTAAAGAATTAATTGGTTTTGGTAATGGATTTTTCAGCTTGTTCATGCTCATAAATGCATTCTTATGATTTCATCCAGTGTTTTTGAGGCAATGTTTCAAAATGAAGCAGAAAATTCGAATAGTAGCACAACAGAAGGAAAGGGTAGGCAAAAAATAATTAAAGATTTTTTTTAGAAATTTTGCCTCAATGTTTTGCATGAATACTACCGAGTTTTTATAAAAATATTAGTGATTCAATGTGAAAACTGCTCTTAATTAATGCAAATAATTAACGCTAATAAATTGGCTTAAACACTAAAGGACAAATATGGTTCATAGGGCTCAGTCTCAAAATTAAACAAATGATATATCAATCGGTAGCTCTCGGTCTGTAATGGAAGAATTCAAAAGTTTTTTGGAGGCAACAAATCCCTGAAGAGTTACAGACCCGGGACAGAAGAAGCAAAATGGCTTTGGGACTGAACCGTCCACTTACCTAAAACGCATGGAAAACGACAAATTAGATACCAATCGATTCCTCTCGGCATGTAAAGCATGAATCCGAGATTTTTTGAACAAAAAAGAAATTGACAAAAGTTATTGGGTCCTCAAATACCTCGGAAAATGACTTTTGATTAAACACCGGTTCAACCGAAGAAAATGATAAAAACCCATAAAATTTAAAAGTCTAGTTTTATTTATTGCGCTAAAAACCAGCGCACACTCGATTAAGGCGGCCAGTAGGTGGGGCGAGACAACGGGCTACGGAAGAAGTCCGCGCCTGATCCGCAGGCGGTTGACTGATTGGCGGGGACCCTCTTCAGTCCGCGCAGTCAATCGCCTGTGGCGCTTGTCAGACTGCTTCTTCCGCCCTCCGTCTCGCCGCACTACTTGCTCCGTCTTCGCATGCTCCCTTTTGCGTAGTTCAAGACCTGAAAAGTGATTTTGAGTGTTTTTAGTCCAACTAAATTATTTTTTTTATTTATTGGACAACATTTGTTTTGGTTAAAAACCAAACATTTTTTATTGTTGTAGCAAATACACAACAATTTGGCGCAGTCAAAACAAAGGACCTGCTCTACATCTTCGGGTGAGAAAAGGCATCAAATTTTGTTTTAAGGACCAAGTAGGCTCTATGCTTTAAAAACCCCAAAAATAGGCTCTAAAAAATGGAATCTAATTTTTGAGAAAATTTTGAATTTATTAGGGTGTTTTTTTGTGCATTTCGCGTCTAAAGCCGAGTCGGCTCATCAAAATTCGTCAAAAGCCGGGTCGGCTCAGCAATGGCACAATTAAAGAATTAATTGGTTTTGGTAATGGATTTTTCAGCTTGTTCATGCTCATAAATGCATTCTTATGATTTCATCCAGTGTTTTTGAGGCAATGTTTCAAAATGAAGCAGAAAATTCGAATAGTAGCACAACAGAAGGAAAGGGTAGGCAAAAAATAATTAAAGATTTTTTTTAGAAATTTTGCCTCAATGTTTTGCATGAATACTACCGAGTTTTTATAAAAATATTAGTGATTCAATGTGAAAACTGCTCTTAATTAATGCAAATAATTAACGCTAATAAATTGGCTTAAACACCTAAAGGAGAATATGGTTCATAGGGCTCAGTCTCAAAATTAAACAAATGATATATCAATCGGTAGCTCTCGGTCTGTAATGGAAGAATTCAAAAGTTTTTTGGAGGCAACAAATCCCTGAAGAGTTACAGACCCGGGACAGAAGAAGCAAAATGGCTTTGGGACTGAACCGTCCACTTACCTAAAACGCATGGAAAACGACAAATTAGATACCAATCGATTCCTCTCGGCATGTAAAGCATGAATCCGAGATTTTTTGAACAAAAAAGAAATTGACAAAAGTTATTGGGTCCTCAAATACCTCCGAAAATGACTTTTGATTAAACACCGGTTCAACCGAAGAAAATGATAAGCGACGAATTCACCGATCTGAGGCAAAAATGCCTTCAGCGTTTGAAGACAGTCGAACGAGCGGACGGTCAACCTCAGTGGGGCGAGACTACGGGCTACGGAAGAAGTCCGCGCCTGATCCGCAGGCGGTTTACTGATTGGCGGGGACCCTCTTCAGTCCGCGCAGTCAATCGCCTGTGGCGCTTGTCAGACTGCTTCTTCCGCCCTCCGTCTCGCCGCACTACTTGCTCCGTCTTCGCATGCTCCCTTTTGCGTAGTTCAAGACCTGAAAAGTGATTTTGAGTGTTTTTAGCCCAACTAAATTATTTTTTTATAAAAGTAATTTTCGGTGGTTTTTGAAGATCCATAACTTTTGTAAATTTATTTTTTTCCAAAAAATTCTTTCGGATTCGTAGGTATCATGCCGAGAGGAATTGATTGGTATTTATTTTGTCGCAATTCCATGCGTTTTTACCAGTTGGACGGTTCAGTCCCAAAGTCATTTGGCCATTTCAGTCCCGGGTCTGTAACCATTCAGGGATTGGTTACCGCAAAAAAACTCTTTCGGATTCTTCAATTACAGACCGAGAGCTATCGATTGAAATAACATTTGTTTAATTTTGAGATGAGTCCTATGAACCATATTTACCAACCTAGTTTTGTTTTGTCATTTGTTGAAAATTTTAAATTTATTTTATCATCAGTTGAAAAGGATGGCCCTGTGCTGTTCCCTGACGTCGATGCAGAAGCGTTCAAAGTGATGTTGCGCTTCATTTATTCGGACGATTTGAGCGAATTGAACGGGAAAAATGTGGTCGAAGTATTTTACGCGGGTGAATAATGAAATTTTAATTCGAATTAGTTAAATTTTTTCAATAGCCCGAAAATTCAATGTCATCCGATTGATCAAAGTGTGTGGCGATTTTCCCATTTCCCAACTGTCCAATGTTTTCGTTTCGTTTTCCACCGCTCGCTTTAATGACTTGCTGAAGGTGGGCACAAAGCACCCATTTTAATTATATTACATTTTTAAAATATTATATTAGGATTTTGCCCAACGATGTTTGGCTTACATTGACAAAAATGCGGACGATTTGATCAAATCGGATGAATTTTTGCAAATTGACCAAAATTTATTGTGCGAAATTTTGGAGCGTGACGAATTGCAAATCAGTGGCGAAATTTCAATTTGGAATGCTGTAATTTTACTATAAATAAGAAATAATTTCTAATTAATTTGTTATTAATATTAATAAAGGCACTCCGTTGGGCCGATTCGAAGTTCCGTGAAAATGGCATTGAATGTTCAGCAGAGAATCGCCGTCAAATGCTTGGCCCGGCACTGTTCAAAATTCGCTTTCCACTCTTCTCACAAGAGGATTTTTTGGAAAAAATTAGTAAATATAATTATAATAGAAATGAATTCTTTAAAATTTATCTCATTTTTTTAGTTCCAACCGATGTGTTAACAGAGAAAGAATTGCTCGCCATTTATCAGTTCCATGCCCTTCCAAATTGTCGTAGGATTTCCAATGGATTTTTTCCAATGCAATTTCCGACTAATGGACGAATTTCTGATCGGAAAGAAGGCACACTTTTGCTGGACATTGAAAATGTGTCCGAATTTGCTCGCGAGGCGGTTGGGAACAGTCGGCACAGCGAAAAAGTGTACATAAATGGATTTGCATGGAAAATCTTGGCACAGATAAAAACGAAAAATGGAAGCACTGACAATGAGAAATGGTTGGGCATTTATCTTTTGTACGATGGTCCAAACGAAGGTGCAAATTAGTTGCTAATTAATGTTAATTGTGTAATTAATTGCCATTAAGAAAAAAATTGGAGTTGCAAATGTTCGACAACTTTTCTAATTGTCTCTCAAAAGAGCGATGTGCCGGATTTCAGAAGAGAATTAAGCGAAGAAAGAACTTTTAACAGCAAATCGAACAATTGGGGATTTCCGAATTTTATTTCATTTACGGTGAGTGCCAATTCAGTTATATTCCCTTAATTGCTCAATTATGGCAAATTAAGGAATTAATGGACCCGAACAAAGGCTTTTACGACAAAAGCGAGGACAAAGTGACATTGGCCATTGATGTCACTGTGAAAGAAGCAAAAACAGCGGAAAAATCATAAATATCCAATATGATCTGCTGATCTCTACATTTAATTATCACCCTATTGACCTATTTTTTTATACTTTTTCTTTTTTTACTGCTTTTTACAAAACTGATTTATGGAATAAATAATAAATGTTGGAGTTGCTTTAATTAGAGTCTGAATTTCAATGAGAAACTTTTTCTTTTTAGTCTGAAGCCAAAACTGAATTTAATTTCTTAGGTCAAAAAAAATGAATTAAAATATTACAATTAAGAAAACAAATTATTATCATAAAATTCAATCAATTACTTGAAAATTATGATTCATTCGGTTTTCGATATAAAAATGAAAAAAGAACAACTGAAAGGCCATGTACAAAAGTAAAGCACAGTTTTGAATTGGGAGAGAGCAGCCAACGGCGGATGGCCAATTCGAACAATAAAAAGTGTTAATAATATTTTTGATAATTTGTGATTTTGTGGAAAAAATGCCAAAAAAATTAACGAAAAGTGGCAAAAATAGTAGCGAAAAAAAGCTTTTAGAAATGAGGATAAAATGCAGCGCTATTTAAGACAATTTTTTTCTTTTACCGTCCAACATCTCTTTCGTCCATTATAGAATTTTAGCCATAGAAACATATCAAAAATTCGAATTTCTGAGTTTTTAGGACATTCAACAAAAAGAAAGGACGAACTGAGACGGCATCAACGCAACAAATTCTTGTCCAGCATTGCAATATTGCGATCAAGACGGAAGAGAGAATCGGCTCCCATCAGCTCAAAATCAATCGTGATTGATCTTTCATCAGACAGCGACGCATCCGGCATTGAGATCATACAAAATCCAGTCAGGGATAGACAAGCCAAATCACCAAATGAGCATTCTTTCTCGAGTCGAGACCGAGACTTATTCTCGGTCTCGAGTCCAAGGAAGAGTTCATCAGTTGCCAAGCGACCAGCATTTTCTTCCAGCAAACAACCAAAAGGAAAAGCAGCGAATCCCGCACAAACAAGCCAAACAAATGAACTATAATTAATTTGGAAAACTCATAAAATTTTGATGGAATCAAAAATTCCATTGGTCTCATAAAAGACAATTGGATATTGTTTATAAAGTGCATAGAGTCAGAATTTAAATTAGGCTTTTGAAATTTAAATAAATTTGCTATATGTTATGTGCCTTTGTTTTATGTAAGAAAATTAATGGGTCACATAATTGATTAAGATTACATAAAATTTCTTTAAAAATGCAAATAATATTTTTCATTAGAATTTTTGATCATTTATTGAAGAAACTTTTAGATTAAACAAAAGAAAAAACATTTGAACAATCAATCAATTAGCTATTTTTCTGCTAATTGCTTTTCAACAAATGTGCCATATTTGGTACAAAAACGGACTTCAAGTTGAGTCCCATCTGTTGGAATTGGTCATTATTGTCATTGCCGCCGGATTTGTTAGACAATTTGCCGTTAAATTTAAGGAAATCTCTTTTTATGGCCCAATCGAAATTGAGCAATTTGCCATTGGTCAGTCGTTTTTCATTGGCATTCACAAACTGCTGATCAGTGCCAATCAGCCATACTTTGCAATGGTGGAAATCGGAGCTGAAAAAATTGGAGAAATTAAAAAATTGCAAAAAAAAAATTGCGAAATTAAAATAAAACGTAAAATATTTTCGGTAATCTTAGAAATTTTTTTGTTATTGTCTACCGGTTTTTAGCTGGAATTTCCTCCAATTTTTGAGTGATTTTGCATGTTTCTTGGAACAGTGCCGGATAAATGTGCCAATTCGTTGTCGTCCCTCTGTTGTTAATGTCAAATTCCAACTGAAGTCGAATAGGGTCGAGGGATCCGCCTTCACCCTGCGTCTTCTGCAATGGCACTCACTGGACCACGACGACGACTCAGCGAACAACCCTTGCAACAAGAGCAAGGACACGAATCCAGTACGTCACCAGGGCGAGAACGCAGACCACGAAAGCAAGAAGCCAACAAACGGATGCAACGACACCCCCCGGTACGATCAAATTGGCAAAATCAGCAAAAAGAGACTTGGGAACGAACCGAGACGGAGCGGACGTTTTCTGGTGTTCCGACAGGGCAGTACTATTTGGGAACCCAAGGGCACGGAAAATTCACCTTTCTGCCGTCCCCCGCCTACACTCACTGCTCAATGGCACAATCTGGCAATTGAGCTCTTCGCAAAAGTCATCAAGCCAGAGCAAATCGCATTCGCATGGCATTGCTCCATCAAACGCACCAGTGAACGTTATTATACAAATTTGTTGGCCGATAAGTTCGTCACCATCGAGAAGGAATTTCCACCGGTCAACAAGCGGATCTGCAAACAAATGGCCATTCACCAGGAATGCCCATTCGACAAGTCTGAAATGACGAATCACGAAGCACAATTGTGGTCAACGAATGACGAATTGGAAGTCAACTTCCCTGGACCAATCACCGGACTTTTCAAAGGCGAACAAATCAGCACGGCGACAAACTGCTTTGCTCAACCAGCAACACTTTTCGTAAAACGGCACAATCTGCAGATGTTTTCGCCAGTCCACCAAGTTCAGAACTGTCAATACGCCACCGAATTCTGCCAACTGCCCGACAACTCAACTCTGATTTGGAAATCAACTTGCAATGGCAACGAATGCCAAACATGCGACTACGAGAAGGCGGAAGTCATCAACGAAAATTCACTGCGGCCTACGGAGAATCAATGGCCACTTGGATCTCCGAAGATCACCAAAAGGCATTAACTTTCGCCAAAAATGCGCCAGAACTCATCCCATAATTTCAATGCCAAAATCAAAAAACGCAAATTTTCATAATTTCTTCCGTTTTGTCTCATTTTTCCATCGCTTATGTCGCTATTTGGAATGAAAGTATTTTTCTGGTTTTCATCCATCAATTTTATAATATGGACATTAGAAAGATAACCTAATAAAAAATATTAATTAATTGGCCATTATTAAAATAAATAAATAAATAACTCATTAAGTCCTTAATTAATTGGCCATTATTAAAATAAATAAATAAATAACTCATTAAGTCCTTAATTAATTGGCCATTATTAAAATAAATAAATAAATAACTCATTAAGTCCTTAATTAATTAGTTTAATATTAAAAAACTACTCGTCAAAACGCGTAACATCTGTCGGTGTTCAACATTTTCAGTATCAAATTTAGTCAAATAATTTCTTAGTGTTCTGTCCGTTATTCGCTGTTCCAATGTTTCCAATTTTGGAATTGCCACGAAAGAAATGTCGAAATCGAAGCCATCAAAAGTCAATTTAAGCATCATTAATTGGCCGTGACTAATTTTTAGCAGGTCAATGACCTTTTCATTCTGACAAAAATTATGAAATTTATTTAGAAATTAAAATTTTATATTTACTTTTTTATATTTATTATTATTATTAGAGCTTCGGATAACAGAAGATTATCTCAATTTAGCATTTTTATGGAGATAAAGATGATTTTATAAATTGGGCTTTAAGGAATTTCCGTTTTATTTTGTTTCGTTTTGCATAGGGCGGAATAGAAGGATTCACCATGCGCTGGCTAAAAGGCCTGATCGACGAAGCAATACATGGTGGATTCGAGTCGCCTGCGTTTATTCAACCTTCCTCATGCTGCGCGACATTGTACTCCCATGCTCTCTGGCGTATTTGCTCAATCCCATCCGAGTGACTCTTCTCAGCCTCGTTGGAGTACGCCCGCACCCGACATTCCGACCCACCGTTTCTAAACCACTCGGGATCGAAGAGGGAATGCCGCTGCGTGAAATGCCACGAACCCCTAAACCACCAGCGCGCAGGGCAGAGCACCGATCCATGTCACCAATCAAATTGGACATGATTGCCAGAACGGCTCGGTACCAACAACCACGAACACAGAGCCATCTCGACCTCACAGAAGACTCGCCCTTTGGGAGGCCCAGACGAAAAGAATTCTGATGGGCCCCATCTTTTTCGCGCCGGAATGTCGGAATTTCAATTCCGATCGCCAATCAATGATCGGCGAATTAAAAGGGAGGGCGCCCCCCTTTACCAACATACCAAAGGATAAAAAGTGTTTTCGGCGTTCCATCCCTCTGTCCCTTTTTCCTTCAAATTGTTAATTGTTTTTCTGTGTTCCTCCCCCGCTCCGCGCACAATTTTTTCGCGAAATTCCATCCGCCGTTTTACCGTTAATTGCCATTTCCTCCACAAATTGTTCAAGCTAAAGGTCGTCAATTAAATTAATGAATTGGCTTATCTGTGCCAATTACTTTTTGGGAGTTTTGTTCGTCGAATTCGTCCCGAATTAATTGCTGCGAAATTTTGGGGAAGGAGGGGCTTAAACAACCGGCGAATTCATTTGTTAAACCATTTGCCATTATTTGGTTTAATAAATTTTGGTCTAAAAATAATTTAATTTATTTAAATTATTTATTTATTATTTTTAATTTAAAAAAATTTAAATTGTTATTTCTTATTTTATTTAAATATTTCCAATTTATCGCACCAATTTCAATCTGTGCCATCATTTTTTGCGCATTAATTGCATGTTTTTCCAATTTCGAGATAATAAAAATATTATTTTTGAATAAATGAATTAATTTTTCTTCCTTATCTCCAGTGGCCATTTCGTGCCATTTTTGTTTAAATTCGTCCATTTTTATGGCATTTGCCAAATTTTTTTGGTGAATTATGCCCAATAATTTTTGGTTTTCATTTTCTTCTGAATTTTCTTCACAATTCTGAATAAAGTGTCCTCTCATTTCGGAATGAATTAAAATTTCATTTAAAAATTTGAACATTTTTCGTTTTAATTTTTCATAATTTTCATTTTCTTTTATTTTTTGCCATTTTTCTTTTAAATTTTCCAATAATTTTCCCTCCATAAACTCATAATTTACAAAGTTCAATTTTCCAATTGGCTCAATGACTTTTAATTTGTCTTCTATTTCGTTGGCAATTGCCATGATGTCAACCCAAATGATTGCATTTTCCGCTCCCATAAAATATTTTTTATACACTCCAAAAATGAAATTTTCATCTTCAAATTCTTAATTTAATGAATTTAATTTAATTTCATTTCAAATAAAGCCCATTAAATAAACACCTTTTGTTTTTAGCAACTCGTTTGCATGTTTTTCGATTTTTTCTTTTTCAATTTGCAAATTTATGCTTTGGTTTTCCACTCTTTCTTTTTCCTCACTTTTTTCTATTTTTGATAATTCTTTTTTCTCCACTTTTTTCTTTTCTTCGCTTATATTTTCCATGTTCTCCTCACTTTTTTCTATTTCTTTCTTTCTTTTTATCAATTTTCTTTCCGTTTCCTCCATTTTTTCTTCTTTTCCTCTCTTTTCCTCATGTTCTTTCCCATTCTCTCTCCATTTTTCATTTTCTTCCTTTTCTTTTTCCTTCATTTTTTCTTCTTTTGTCTCTTTTTTCGTCCATTTTTCGTCACTTTCTTTTTCACTTTTTCCTTTTTCTTCACTTTTGCTTTCCGTTTTATCCTCACCCTTTTCACTTTCAGTTTCTTCTATAATTCCCAATTTTGGTCCATTTTTCTTCCGTCGATTTTTCCTTTGCTTTTTCTTTTGCTGATCTTTGCCTTTTTCCGTTTCCGTTTGATCATCCGATGGAACTGTCATTTTTTGATCAGTGCCTTCAAATTCTTTTTCCTCTAATCGAATGCCAACAAATTGGAAAATTTCTCTCATCTGTTCCTTGCTCAAAAAATTGGCCAAATTGTTCCGACAATTTTTACTCTCACTTAATCCTGAAAATTGGCTTTTTCTATATAAATGCCAACAAATCCTATTTATTTGGGTCAATGTCACTTTGGAGCGAAGCAAATTTTGTCACTTTTAACATAAATTTAATTTGAAAATAGTAATTTTTTGTTTCATTTTTTCACATAAGTTTTTGCTTCCGAATTTCCAAAAAATTTCGAAATTGGCCCAGTTTTTGTTTACCTTTTATTATATTTTCAAATTTTCTCTGAACAATTGCATCGGACTTATGAATATTTTGCCAAAGTTCTCTGATCATACTGTGGTGAAGCTGTTGCATAAATTCCGTTATATCCATTTCTTGTTCCACGGATTCTTCCAATTCCAAATTGCTCCCAGGAAAAACTTCCATAATTATTTCATCCCATTTTTCGCGCAATTTTCCCATCAGCGAACCTCGACTACCAGCAGAAGAAGAAATGAGTAATTTGGTGATTTCTGTTGTTAATTTAGTCATTTAATAAAAAAGACGAATTAATTTCGACCGTATTAGTCGGCTCAAGAAATTTGAATTTCGAACTATTAGTCACTATGCCAAGACTTTTCCACCAGTAAATTTTCAGATCAGAATTGCTCGGAATAGGGATGAAATTCGCCGACCAAATTTGTCAGGGATCGCTTGAGAAAATCCACCCTCGTCAGGTATGAAATTTTGCATAAAATCAAAAAGTTTCGGAAAATTTCTCAAATCAACAATAAAAACATGAAAAATTGACTTAAAACAATATTTTATTAGCGTAAACATTGGCTCCCGGAAAATTAGACATATTAGGAAATTTTCGGGTGCTCAATAAAATCAGGTACAAACTCGATCAACAATTACTTCTCATCATTTCTTTCATTCGTTCCATAATTCCTATCAGTCGAATCCCCACTAATTACTTCTCCTCATTAGTTCATTCATTCCATAAATCCCAATCAATCAAATCCCCGCTAATTACTTTTCATCAGTGTTTCCATCTTGGTAAAAGTGTGTTCAAATTCGCTTTTCTCCGTTCCGATTTCGTACATGTCGTACGCAATGCGTAAATACATCCAAACGTAGTCCCGGTGTAAGGAATGCCGAGATTGTCCCTTGTGCTGCTGCTCAATGAGTGATTGGAACCATTGGGCCCAAACGAACAGATCAGCCGATTTTATATCGCGGCGCATCCGATCAACGGAATCAGGCACAATGTTGGCGTTCAACAAAACGCTGACATAATGATCAATGAGTCGGTTTTTGTTGAAGAAAACTAAAATGGAGAAAAAAGTATTTAAATGGCATGCATTTTATATGGGAATTTTTACGAGGAATTTCAAAAGGACTATAAATTTAGTGTATGCGAAAAAAAATTTCAAGTTTCTGTACAGGATTGAGTTTTTAAATTTTCCAACGATAGAGGAGTTTTTCAAGACCAATCCGGTGATACCCAATATCAGGGCACAAAAAAATCACATAATAAAGCTGCGAGGTCCCACCACCCAGTTCTAACAGGGGAATTTAGTACCAGGGGACCCCCTTACGCGTCCGTAATTAGGCTCCTCACGACTTGGGAGGGAAGGGTCAAACGCTTCCAGACTGACTCCGACTGAACTCTCTGGCTGACTACCATTGCCTTTTAAGTTCCCCACGATTGGTGCGACATTTTAGGATTGACATTTGAGGACCCGAATTTTGAGGACCCAACATTTGAGGACATATACAATTTCAGAAAAAAATAAATTAAAATTTATTTTATATCATTCGAAAAAAGAAAAAGCCTTTTCCAAGGGCCAACGGGAACGAATATAAAGCTATTCGTTATTTGGATCATCCAAATTTTCTGAATCTTTTGCACATAAAGAATATTGCAAAGATCTGAGATTCCGGGCTCTGTTCTATAGACAATCTTGTCTCTGTATGTTTTTTCCGTTCTCGAATTCTTATCCCCTGAGTTGGGTCAACTCAAACAGCCGCAGTTTATCGGCTTCAAACCGCTCTCCTTCTTTAAAACAATAATAACTCTGATATTCAAAAGTATTATAAATTTATTCGTTGTTTGGGTTTGTGGTCCTAACCAATTCCATGTGTAAATGGAAAAAGGGGGATCTTCCAGCATTACCAAAAACACATGTTCGGTGTAAATTAGTCGTTAATCTTTCCTAAATCATCAAAGATTGTCAGGAGCTTCCAAGATTTGGTACAATTTATATCGTATTCAATTCCTTTTTTAACTGACAAATTGAATGAATGATATGGATTACACCGGAGAATGGATCAGCGAAACCGGTAAATTGGACACCAAGCGAAAAATTTTCTGATTTAAGGCTTCTTGACACAACGCTCAGCCCAAATGATCAGCAGAAGCAATGAATTACGAGAAGTGTAAAATATAATTGGAAAGAAATTTGTGTAGTGAATTCTATTAATAATTATGGCACTTAAAGTAGATCAGGCATTCAACAGGCAAGATGATTGATCAATGTGCCAAAAAATGCACGAAAAAGGGCGAAGATTGGTCAATGTTAGCTATAAATTGATTATTAACCAGTTTCCATTTTTTGCTACTGAATGATTGCATTGTACTGCTTGCTTCGGGCCTAAACTGTCTTCCCATTTCCTACGGCACCATTACTTTATTTCCGTTTTATTACGCTTATAAAAAACAATTGTTATTTATCGGTGTTATAAAATCATTTTCTCGGCTTTTATAAAACTATAACGAAGAAAATGTCTGAAGAAGACACAAATACGGAAAAATTTCCTTCGTCTGAAACGGTCGTTCCATTTTTGTTCGAAGAAAATGAACAAATTGCGGCATCACATTTTAATTATAATGCAATCAGTCCGGGAAATGGGTTCTATCATTTCAAATTGGTGATGAGCTTGACACAAAATGGAAACGCGCCCGATTTTAATTTATTTTTTTCTTAAGTTGTGTATGTCCTCAAATATCGGGTCATCAAATGTCAAGTAGCCGCTTCACGGAATGGGAGGAATCTATCGGAGTAAAAAATTGGCGTGGAAAAAGCCATTTCCGGTCCCTGCTTTATACCTCCGGCACTCGAAAAGATCGTCTCTGTTCGTTTAAAAATTTATAAATTCGATCGAAGTCCTCAAACTTTTTTTTATCTTCATTTATTTTAAGACGAAATTTTTTGAGTTAAGCCTAAACTAAATTTCACTTACAATTTGCACATAATGCTTTCGAATGAACCAAAAATCGGTATATATAATCACATTCATTTGTTTTATGGCATTTGGTTCCGGTTTTACTTAAAAGGCCACGCTTGTGGCGTACTGTATCCGAACCGGGCCTGATTTATAAAAATATTTTGTGGTTTTTAAAAAAAAAAAGTTTTGGTACTTTGGAGTACTGTACGCATTGAGGACAAAGTTTCTTCGCGAGTGCTTAAAAAACATTCGGTGGGCGACCGCCAATCTGTGGATGGGAAGTTCCTCTTATTGACCAGATAGGCCACATAGGCAATTTGGTAACAAATGATGTGGAATTTGTCTGCATTCCGAAAGTGCAGTTGCACAGCCACCATGGCACGCAATTTGGCCCGTATTGTAGTAATTTCGGTGAAATTGGCAGGATTAATCACCGCTTTCTCGCCTTGGTCTATGAGCGTCTCCAGCAATTTGAGGCCGAGAAATATCTCTGCTTGAGAAGTTGTGTCCGAATCGGTGGAGGAAAACAACGCCAAATAGAAAAGGTCCATCTCGTGGACGTAAATCAATCTTGCTGAAAAAACTGGGTTTGAAGCTTGTTGATATCGACAATTAATTGAGTCCCAGAAACAGACTTTAAACAAGAAAAAAACATTTGGACGAGGAACTCGGAAATGAAGGCTTTTGGAAAAAATCAAAAATAATAAAAATGTAAAGCTAGGCAATGCTGGTTGGTGTGTAAAAATTGACAAAAAAAATGCTAAATTTTGCAGAACTTTATCATTCCCCCCTCTGATGGTTAAGTGCTTAAAGGGCCTTTCACAAAAATTTAAAAACTAGAATAAGAAATTTAATCTTCCTAGTTATAAAACACCGCTCGACTCCTTCAAAAAAATTACCATATTTTTTAAGAATTGGCATTTTGCCAAAATTATAATTTATAAAATCAACAAATTTCTTGTTCTTCTCCAATAAATTATTCAGTACAAATTCCTGCGTCCCTTCAAATGTTGGTGACTTTAAGAAACTTTGAAAAATTTCTAAAACATTTTTCATTTCCTCGCAAATGGAATTGTCCCATTTGTGTTCTTCTTCAGTGGCGAATGGCACATTTAGCTAAAAGTTTGGCATTGTCCTAATTCGTTTTTTTCAAATTTAATTTAAAAACTCACTTTTCCAGC
This sequence comes from Heterodera glycines, assembly GCA_004148225.2. Taxonomy (NCBI): domain Eukaryota; kingdom Metazoa; phylum Nematoda; class Chromadorea; order Rhabditida; family Heteroderidae; genus Heterodera; species Heterodera glycines. The sequence continues at coordinate 4,270,303 of CP049707.1, read as the reverse complement.
AAAGTTATATGTAAAATATGTTCTCCAGCTTTCGCTTTCATTGTATAAATTGCGATTTGAAATGACATACGCCCAAAAACTTTTTAAATAGCAAATTTTCACAATTTTTTCGTCAAAATTTTCGGGTTTTCCCAAGAGAAGCGTTTTTTGGGCCATTATTTCAATTTCAATTGCCACACCCTTTTTTATTTGCTTTATGATTGATAAGAGTTGGTTGATCAGTGATTTAAGTTGGTAATATACGGTGTTCACCTCCAACAATTTTTTATCACGGCTTGAAATTGGCCGATCCGCCAACATCAAATGTTGGTAGCAGCTGATCAAGTCCGAATCAGCTTAATAATGAAAGCCAAATAATCAAAACAATTATGATTAATGAAGCTAATGACAATTAGTTGGAGAGTGTTTTGAAAATTTATTACAAATTTGATTTTGGCAAAAATTCAGCGAATTAATAAATTAAAAATATTATTTACCATCCGAATCAACGCATCTTTCGTTATCTGCTCTACCACTTTCGCTTCCTTTTTCTCTTCCTTTTTTGTCTCCTTCTTCAATTATTTCCCCATCTTTTTCTTCTCCTTTTTCTCCATCTGCTCCTCCCCGCTTTTCTCCTTTTTCTTCTGCTTTTCTTTTTTCTTGGTCTTCTTTTTCTTCTATTTCTCTTATTTTTTCGTCTGCATTTTCTACTCTTCTTCCTCCATTATTTTCTCCTACTTTTTGACTTACTCTTTCCTTTTCTTCCCCTCCTTCTATTTCTTCATCTGCTCCTCCTCTCTCTTCTCCTTTTTCTTCTCCCTTTTCTTCTGCATTTCTTTTTTCTCCATCTGGTTCCATTTCACCACCTTTTTGTTCTCTTCCTCTTGTTTTTTCGTCTCCTTTTTCCTTTTCTTCTCCTTTTTCTCCTCTTCCTCCTCCCTTTTCTTCCACCTTTTCTCCTCCTTCCTCCCTTTCTTCTTCGTCCTTTTTTCCATTGTTTTCATTTTCATTTTTCTTCTGTTTGCTCCCCTTGGAATTTTCCATCAAACTTTGGTATGCCAATGTCATTCGTGGTATCATCTTTTGGAGGCGTTGTATGTCAATGAAAATTGCTGCAATTTTCAATTAATGAACCCATAATTAACCCATAATTAATTGATTAATTCGTCCCACTGTCATCACTCACTTTTTGTAGACTGGGGGATTATTTTTCGACGGATTTTTAATGACTAGGGCAGCAACTTTTAGTGACAAAAAATCTCGAAATAGTTAGTATTTTATTTGTCCCATAAAAAAAGAGATTAAAAAGAGGTTTTTATGCAATTCGGAGTAGTACTCGGGGGTTTTCGGGGGCGCTGATCACGAATATGACATCGATTTTACCAATTTCGAATCCCGAACCCGAATTCGAACAAAAGTCGGAAATTAAAATCTTTTTTTATGGGACCAATAAAATACAGGATTACCAAAATTGAGCAAAAATAATTTTTATTCACTGATTTCAGATGCAATACACCCCTAAGAAATGACCCGAAACATTTTTAGAAAATACACCCCTAAGAATTGAAAAAATTTTTAGAAAATAAACCCCTAAGAATTAAAAAATTTTCTCAAAAATTGATCACCAAAATTTATTTATTTTTTTCTTTTAAAAAATTTTTAGGCTTAAAATTTTCCTTATTCGAAAAACATTATAAAGTATTTCATAATCATTTAAAAGACCAAAATATAGTTTTTTGGTTAATTTTTACGTGTTTTGTTCCCTAAAATCCTTAATAGATATTTTTTAGATGCTTTTCGCCACTGGGGATTATTTTAACCACCATCCACTAACAAATAATTTGTTGACCGAGCCGTAGCCCATGCGGAAAGCCTCCGTCCCATCGGATAAAAGCAGCCCCGGATATGCTTTTTAGGAGGAGCCTTTCCTTTTCAATAAATATTCAAATCAATAGCCGAGAATTAAATCCCGGCCTTACAGTGCTGAGCCACAAAAATTTGATATTTTGCTCCAAACGTTAAAGACCAAAGGTGCAAAAGTGAAGACCAGCCTTGGAAACTTAGCCCGGATGTAAAAGAATTCCTATTGGATTTCCAATTTTGGTGTCGCATTCCCTAGTTTAGGCTAATGGATGTTCGCAGATTTTCTTCCTTTTCCTTATTTTTAAGCCTCACTGAATTTTGGGAAATTCTCTAACTTACCAGTGATAAAATGCCAAAAAATTGGCCATAAAAAGTGCTCTCGTGTGAACATCTGTTTCACTGTCACTGTCCATATAATTTAGATAATATTTGACTTGTAATTGGCTTATTTCGTCTGATGTCAAATCTGAGTTTAATTAGGAGGCAATTAAATAATTATTTTTATATTACGGTAATATTCAAATTAAAATATAATATATTCATTCAAAAAATTAAAATAAAACATTCACCGGAACGGAACACCTGCGCAAAACTCGCATTTCCTTGTAGTAAATTATCCAAAATTGCAGTGCCTTTTAATGGTGAGGTGAAAAATGTTCTCAGTCGATGTTTGGCCCCTTTCATTTGGCCAATTGAATGTGCCAAAAAGCGACTGAGTGCGTTTTGGCACTCCGCTGATTGGCACACGGTCAGTTGAGTCACAATTTCGGAATGTTCCACCATTAGTTGGTCCTTTGCCCTCCATAAAAGTTCATTGGGCCGTTGAAGGGCAAATTCGTCGTAAATTATCAAAATCTCTTCATGTTTTTCCAAAATTGGAATTTTGTTGTATAAATCGTAATGGGCCTCCGTTTTATGTGAGGTCGAAAAAGCACCAATTCGGAAAATTCGTTTTAATTTGCGCACAAATTTCGCAAAATTTTTCACTCCAAATTTTTCTTATTTCTGGATAAATTTTCTTCATTGTTTCGTGACCCTTTCGCCCTTTTAGTTTCATTTTTCCAAATGAATTGGACATAACAAAAATGCCCATCATTTGGTAAAAAAATATCCTTGTTGATAAATCCGCTTCAATTTTGTCGTACTAAATTCGCGTCCTTTTTTTGCAAAACTTTTACATACAAATTTGCCAATCTTTTGTCAATGATATCTAATTAGAATAAATAATTGAATAAAATTTGTTCTGCTAAAATTCCTATTTTTTGGGATATCTATGAAAAACTCATTTTAATAATCCGTTTTTAAATTATTGGCTGAAATTAACACTCACACCCTCCCACAAGAAATTTATTACTCTAATTACCGAATGTCATTTCAATTGGTCGCACCAATTCCATTTTCTCCAAAAATTGAGTGCCAAAATGCTGTTCAATTCTTCTCTTTATTTCAATTATTCCATTCACATTTCCATCAATGCGCCATTTGCGCATTAAAAAAGCTAAGTTTGACTCATTTTTCATTTTTTCCGCTTTAAAAAATCCATTAAAATTCCTGAAAATCCCAAATATTTTAAAATTAGACATATAATTAATTTCACCAATTTTTATTGCTATTTTCGTCCATTTTTCCAATTTCAATTCGTTTTTCATGGCCATTTTTTGGCGCCAATAATTGCGAAAGTGCGTGAAAATGTCCCATTAAAATATCTTCAGCAAATGCATCTTCGACGGCACTTTCGAAGCGTCGAATTAATTTTCTATTTTGGCACTCGAAATTTATTTTACCATTTGCCATTTTTATAGTTTTGCCTGAATTAAAAATGATTTTTGGTAAAATAAAAGATGACCACCAACCAAAGTCTGCTGCCATTTTTCGCCAAAATTTCCAAAATTCGCAATTATTTGTCACAGATTTGGAAAATTCGGATGATAAATTTTTGTGATTCTCTAAAATTTGCTCCAATTTTTCCTGTTCTTTTTTCGCTATTTTTGGCATTTGTGCCGACTTAAAAATTGAACAGATTGAACTGTACAATAATTTTGATTCAATTTTCAGCAAAATGTTTTCTCCATTTTTCTGATCATTTTCAATATTTTGCTGCGTTTCATCCGTTTCAAGTTGAAATAGATTTGTGTACAAAGTGTCAATTTCTGTGTTAATTTTCTCTAAAATTAATTATTTAGGACCAAAACTTTTTTATAATTTTGTATAATTTCTAAAAAAAAATATTTTTTAAATATTCTGATAAAGAACACCTAGAGCTTTGGAATGAAAATGAAATATTAATTTGGTAGAAATTGAGCTAAGTTATGAATTTTGTATAAAAATGTAAATTCAAATTACTACTATTTTCTTATTTCCTTTAAAATAAAAATATTAACAAATATATTCTGATTGGATTTTCATAAATATTGCCAATTCAATATAATGGACATTTTTATGGAGAGCAAACGTGGCAAAGCTTCATAGTCAAAACAAACTCAATGGGATTCAATGAAGCTGAGACCCAAGAAAATCAGATAAATGAATAAAAAAATTTTAAATGAATAAAAATTAAAAAAAAATTGTTTTTTCAAATAAACAAATGAATAGTTTTCAACGGCGTTTAAATGTATAATAAGGGTTTAGGAATTTTTTTAATTTAATGTTTTTTAAACGGTTCTAAATTGGTTCTAGTTTTTTTCTATTTTATGTATTTATTTACCTTAGTTAATTAATCATTTTCATCTCGTTTTGAGACTTTTATTTTCATGATTAAAAAATTAGGACTAATTTCATACCGGCAGATAGAATCTGTAATAAACGAAACAATAATTCCCGGTTTCCGAAATTAGAACCCCTATTTCATTAGAATTTGGTTTTGATAAAAAGAGGGACAACGCAAAAATGAGAGGGTATTAAAATTCATATCCGGTCATACAAAATCATTTTGACAAGCACCAATTATTTGCTTTTGATTGCGATAAATTCAATAGATCAAAATTTCAACAGTATGGCAAAGATTCTGACTATAGAAATAAAATATCATTTCTATCTCAACCCAACACATGCCAAGATTAAAATAATTATTTAATTTTATATATGGGTCGTTAAATTGTGAAACAAATTATCGACAATTGGGCGACAGCATTTGGTTTTTAAAAATATTATAGAAAAAGTTTAAATATGAAAAAATGAAAATAAGTATTTACTTTTATAATTGTGCGATAAATTCAATAGATCAAAATTTCAACAGTATGGCAAAGATTCTGACTATAGAAATAAAATATCATTTCTATCTCAACCCAACACATGCCAAGATTAAAATAATTATTTAATTTTATATATGGGTCGTTAAATTGTGAAACAAATTATCTGCTAGAGTTTTCATTAAAGCAGACCGAAAAATATTATAGAAAAAGTTTAAATATGAAAAAATGAAAATAAGTATTTACCTTTTATAATTGTGCGATACATTCAATAGATCAAAATACGATCAGTTTCGAATTTTGATTTGACTATAGAAATAAAATATCATTTCTATCTCAACCCAACACATGCCAAGATTAAAATAATTATTTAATTTATATATGGGTCGTTAAATTGTGAAACAAATTATCTGCTAGAGTTTTCATTAAAGCAGCCCGAAAAATATTATAGAAAAAGTTTAAATATGAAAAAATGAAAATAAGTATTTACTTTTATAATTGTGCGATACATTCAATAGATCAAAATTTCAACAGTATGGCAAAGATTCTGACTATAGAAATAAAATATCATTTCTATCTCAACCCAACACATGCCAAGATTAAAATAATTATTTAATTTTATATATGGGTCGTTAAATTGTGAAACAAATTATCTGCTAGAGTTTTCATTAAAGCAGCCCGAAAAATATTATAGAAAAAGTTTAAATATGAAAAAATGAAAATAAGTATTTACTTTTATAATTGTGCGATAAATTCAATAGATCAAAATTTCAACAGTATGGCAAAGATTCTGACTATAGAAATAAAATATCATTTCTATCTCAACCCAACACATGCCAAGATTAAAATAATTATTTAATTTTATATATGGGTCGTTAAATTGTGAAACAAATTATCTGCTAGAGTTTTCATTAAAGCAGCCCGAAAAATATTACTAAAAATTGGAAAAAATATTGGATGTGATTAAATATTGTTTTTATAATTGTGCGATACATTCAATAGATCAAAATTTCAACAGTATGGCAAAGATTCTGACTATAGAAATAAAATATCATTTCTATCTCAACCCAACACATGCCAAGATTAAAATAATTATTTAATTTTATATATGGGTCGTTAAATTGTGAAAAAATGCCATTCAAATTTTTTTCATGGGCAAAAGGCCACAAAAATTTGCACTTCCCGGCAGAAGGGGAAGCAGACTCTCCCGGCAGAAGGGGGGAGTCTTTTAAGCAAAGCGAATTTCTGTCCAAAAGACAGAAATTCACTGAATGTCCAAAGGGACAAATTAAAGGAGGAAATTCCTCTCCTTTACTGAAGGGACAATTTGAAAGGAGGAAAATGCTTCTCCTTTCCTTTTGTAAGCCTTTTCTTTGACCCAACGGGGGTCAATGGCTTAATGATCTGTATGAAAGGGCTCCTGAGCGTCCCTTTTACAGATAGAGAAAAGACTAAGACTCTTTCTTAATCTTTATTCAATTTACACAATTACAATTTAATGCAAATTGCTTGGACAGAAAACTGTCCGGCTGACTTAATCAAAAAGTGATCAGAGTGAAGAAAATGGAGAATGGGCCGGGCTTTTATACCCTCACAATCGATGGGGGCGGGGCCAGGCACGTGAAGAAATGTGCACAAGCAAAGGGAAAAAATTCCCTCAAAAATGATGACTCATAGCGAAAATATGGAGAAAAGAAAAGATGAGTCATAATTAAAGGAGCGAGCGAAGGGAGAAAATTGATCGACGAAAAGGATCAAAAATAAAAGAAATTTCAAAGAAATTTGTGTCGCTTTGGCGACATACTCCGGGCCTCAAGGATGGCGACATCTGTTGCCGTCTCTTTGCCAAAATTCTTTTGATCATCGGTTTGGAAGTCGGCGAGCCACCCTCGGAGGACGATTCTCCAGTCGTCCATCTGGTAACTGGTGGTCACGTAGAGGAGGGTGAGGTTCCTCCAAAACTGCTGGCGCTCTCCAAGCAACTCCGATTCTGGTTCGGATGTTGACCAGTTCGATCGGATAAATGTCGACAAGCATCCCTTGCTCGCGAGGGCTAAACCCTACATATTCTTGTATGCACGGTTTTACTGGATCTACTTGAAGACCCAACCGTACAAAATGGTCGAAAAATGTTATGCCCGGAGAGATGAAAAGACCCTCCGGACCATAACAGGTGAATCCATCAAAATGGATCTCGGCAATTCTGCCAAAATGTTCGCCAAGTAGCGTGGCTCCTTCGCGAAGTTCTCCGCGAAGGCGGGCTTCGACAGCACGGCGCTCCCGTGCTGTTTCATACCAATGCGGTCCATAAGACCGCTCAATCCATGAGCTCAATGACTCAATTTGGCGAGGAATAGGAGGTTCCTGCCAGCGAGGAACTCTCTCCTCCTCTTCAAATCGTGGATCGCCAAGTCCGTAAAGGCGATCATTGAAGACCTCGGCATTTTCGGGTATGACCACCCGGCGAGCCGAGAAATAAGGCCCTTCTCGTATGGGAATAGGCATTCCGTGGAAGGATGATTTGAAGAGTGTGGTTGGGTGGCAAATCCGCCGGGGCAAACAGGACTAAAGTCCTTGCTTAACAAGACTATTGCTGGTCCCGGGACCAACAAACCCTAGGAAAGAAAATCAAATAAAATTCTTTCAATTCAAAGATAAAATACCCGCGGAAGTGCCACAATTTCAAATTAACAACGAAGAGGCGACGATTTTTGCCGCTGTGAAAACGGTGAACAAAATTTCAGCGTCCTATTTTGGTGTAAAAATGGACAAAAATTTTTTCCCTCTGCAAAATCTGATTTCGAAACTTGGCACCCCAACGCTATTAGACGAGAAAAAATGGTTGAACAAAGCCGGACAGGTCAGTCTCGGACAAAACATTGGCGCCCAGAAAAAAGCAAGTGTAACACCAAGCAGCTCACAATCAGCAGAAGCACTTTCAAACAAAAAGGTACTGGAGATCAGAAAAATCTTTGCCCCTGAGAACAAAAGAAGTGTTTCCAGCCAAACATTTTGTTTGGCAATTTGTGTCAATTCTGGCTTTATCAAAAGCCAAAATTGTTTGGTAAATTGATGCGTTGGAATCACATTTTGTTGAAAAATGTGTTCCATCGTCGCATTTAATTTCGGCAAGAGAATTGCCAAAATTTGTTGAGCACACATAACGGAATTGTGCTCCCGTTGAACATCTGTAACATCCAGATATGTTCAACGGCAAAATTGTGCAAAGGCTTTGGTGGAGTTCCAAAGCCATTTGTGGACCTTCGATTTGAAGGTTTAATTGGACAGGACTAAATCCTGTCAAGGCAATTACCTTTCTCCCAGTATTTCTGAGTTGGTAATTTTTGATGTTTAATGGAAGTCTCCTCTCTGGACTTTCCATTAACTTTTCAAGGTTATGTGAACGGCAATTGCAGTTCACTAAACCTGATGAATGGTCAGGTATGCAATCAGTGCATGCCTGAACTCCAAGACTGCAATTGAAATCAATTGCTTCTTGCCGACTTTTACAGTTAAAGTCAATTGTCAATGGCTCTCTGGTAAGAGCCATATTGCTCCCGTCAAAAACAAAATCTGAGTTTAAGACGGGAGCGGGCGGAAAAGTTACTCCGATCGGAGTAATACTGATGTTGTTCCATTTCAGGGTTCTTCCTGGATAAAGGAACACCTGAGTGGACTTGGGTTTTTCGCCCAAAGTTTCCAGGCGAATTATTGTATAAACAATAAATTCCCAGGAATTACAGCCCATGATTTCATAGACTGTCTTGGACTTTTCCTGAGCATACCAACGATAAAAAAGGCATGCACTGCCGCCTAAGAGGCATTTATTGCCCCAAAAGGCTGTGCTGTCCAGGCAAAATGAATTGCCTGGAAATTCGTTGGCATCTTTTAGCTCAGGAATGGAAGTATTGTGGCGAACTTCTCCACAATACTTTCCTTCGCAGGAGCCCATTTTAGGGCACCTTTTGCCGGCCAAAACATTAATTGCATATGAACGTTGCCAGGCTTTAGTAAAGCTTTGGCACTCCAAAGCTAAAGCCTTAAGCACAACGTTTATTGAACCAAGGAGAACACCTTCTTCTGTTTTCAGAAGAAGAGTGTTTGTTTGGCCAACTGGTAGCAACGTCAAAGTTGCTGAACTTTCGACAATGCATTTCATGCTTGTCGCATTTTTAATGCATTTTTCCGATTTGGCCATGACTGCTATGGTCTCTGCTCCAGTCAAATTCTGGAGAGAGTTAGCCATAAGGACAACAAACGCCATTGTTCTGTAAACACGGCGTGATGTCCAATTTTGAGAAGCTGTTGCCCTTGGCCTCCTATCTTTCGGAGGCCGATTTGGGCCAGCTAAATAAATTATTGGCCTGATAAATTGAATTATCAGCCAAATGACCATATAAAGTCCTGAAAACAGGACTTTTAATATGGAAAAAGCCACAAAGCTTATGCTTATGAATGATAAGCAAAGTCCCCCTGCTAACATTGATGAAATCAATGGATAACAGGTTGGATTCGCTAACTGTTCAATGCAAAAATAGCATTCGATGAGTTCACACTCATCAACTGCTGGACATAAAATGTCTTTTTTGAACATGTGTTTCGAATCCATCCAGAAATGACCTTCGCATTTGAAGTCATTTAGGAGGATCTCCTTGGGCAGCTCGTAAGTGAGCTTCTTTACATTCTCATGAATGTAACAGTTCTCTGCACAGCAGAGCTCAACTTTATTGATTTCTTTTGGAATCTTTGCTTTAACGCCTTTGTTAAAGCAAAGAAGTTTGCATTCATTGCAATGATTGGTTGGATAAGCTCCAACCAACGCAAACATAGCAAAAAGGATGGAAAGACAGTTCAAAACTGTCCCCATCTTTGCTTTGCTGCGAGTGATCATGCCATGCCGGTTTTGGTCAATTGGTTGATCAACCAATTGAAGAGTTTCAGTCTCCTTTTCATCCATTGGAGCTTCCAAATGAGAGATTTCTTTCTCATTTGTTATTTGAGGAGTTTCATTTGAACTCTCTTCAAATTTTTCTTCATTTTCTGTAGGATTATCTAATCCTACTTCCAATGGGAAAATCTTATTCACCGGACGGGTGATAATGATTTTCCGAGGCATGGTTCCATACCTCTTTGATTTTATCCCATGAATTGGGAGTTCCAACTGAACGCTTCTAATGGCCCCTGGTCGGCCATTAAGCTCAATGATCTTTCCCAAAGACCATTGGTTTCGGGGAGTGAACTCCTCATGAATGAGGACGATCATTCCCTCCTTTGGTTCTGTTTTGTCCTGAAGACGGGGACTCTTGTGGTCCCATTTACCTCTCTCCCGCAGAAGGAGGAGGTATTCTTTTTGCCACATTTCCCAGAAAAATTCATGGGATTCTTTAGTTGCCTGAAAAAGGGCAACTAATTTTTGGTGGGATGAAAGATTTCGATCCGATGGATCGAATTCTTCACCATTCGTGTCCCAGTGAATTTGGACTTCCGGTTGAAGGAAGTCTACTGGACGAAGGGGCAGGAACTCATCCATCCCTTCTGACACAGAAGTAATAGGGCGATGGTTTAATGTGGCTTCAACTTCAGCCACAAAAGTTATGAGTTGATCATAACTGAGGACTTTTCTCCCCAAAGTCCTTTTGAAGCAATTTTTGCACAATTGGACAAGGCGTTCATAAACGCCACCTGCCCAAGGGCTGATTTGTGGAATGAATCGCCACTTAATTTTATTAAGTGCGAAAAATTCCTGCGTGTTTTGATCCACTCCTGGAGTGGTCAAATGCTCAATGGTTTTTTGAGCCAATTTAAATGAAGTGGCATTGTCACTCCAAATTAAATCGGGCTTCCCTCTCCGACTTATGAAACGTCGGAGAACATTGAGGAATGACTCGGCAGTTGTGTCAAGCATGGCCTCCAAATGAACTGCTCGTGTTACGAGGCAAGTCATAAGAAGTATCCATGCCTTGACTTTCTCTCCGGCCAACCGTGTTTCGGTTGGACCGAGAAAGTCAATGCCGATTGCTTTGAAAGGAGCCTGACGGCATACTCGCTCGTCAGGTAAAGGAGGCATTTTTGGCAATGCAAACTGGTATGCCTGCATCCTTTTGCACCGAAGGCATCCTTTCAGTGCTTTTTTCACTTTAGTTCTTGCTCGAGGTGTCCAATACTCGAGTAAGAACTCAGTGAGGGTGCCTTCCACCCCAAAATGATGCCTTTTCTGGTGGCATTTTAAGATGATCAAGTCTCGGATGGAGGATTGTCCTCCGAGAATGATTGGATGGCTAAAACCAAAAGGTTGGTCACACCGTCCCAACCTGGTTTTAAGCCTCAAAATCCCCTCGCTATCCTTAAGAGAAGGATAGCTGAGGGAATCTTCAGCCTTTTTCATCTGATCCATGCGGATCAGAAGGTTCTCTGCTAGGAGAACATCTTCTGCTGAAAATGGTCCTTTTTCGGACACTTTGGCGATTTCTTTTCGATGACTCTCGAAAAGTTGATGAGGATTTCCCCTCTGAATTAATTTCAGACGGAGAAATCTTAACACAAAAAGAGTCACTTGGACAATCTTTGTCCAAGAGCTGAATCTTTTGGGGTCAATCAGAGGACTATCAATCAGTTCCTCTGTTCTGGTATTAACGAAGAAAACTTTCTCTTCGTTATCCAGAGACCCTTCCTCCAGATTTTCTGGAGGATCTTTTATTTGAAATTCCATTTCTTTAGGCCATTGGTCATGGTCTTCCTTAAGCCAGGAAGGACCATTCCACCAGAGAGACTTATCCTTAAGTTCTCCTGGTTTTGCGCCTCGGGTTGCTATGTCCGCCGGATTTTCGGCTGTTCGGACAAAGTGAAAGACACATTCATTGAGAGTACGAATTTCCTTAACTCGTCTCTCAATGAATTTTGGCTGTGCTTCCTTGGAAGCGACCCAACTCAGAGCGATTTGTGAATCGCCCCAAAGATGGAGTTCAGAAATGGGTCGCCGAATTTGATCGGCGACAAATTTAAGACCGCGAATCCCTATTGGAATGGCCATGAGTTCCATTCTAGGGATTGTTAATGCTTTTGAAGCATTTTTAGGCTTGAGCCTATTTTTGGAGAAGATAAGCCAAACTGAAATTTGGCTACCTTCTACTGCTTTTATATAAATGGCAGCTGCAAATGTGTGGATGGAAGCATCCACAAAAGCATGCAATTCAAGGGATGGATTCCCTTGTAGCATTGCTCTGCGTGGGATTTTGAGGGTCTGATCCTTCCAATTTTCTTGGAAGGAGGCCCATTGAATTTGTTCTTTCTCAGAAAGAACATCATCCCAGCCTTTCTTTTCTTCCCAAAGAGTTTGGAAGAAAAGCTTTAAGGGCTGAATGCACGGCCCCATTAGACCAAGAGGGTCAAATAATGAGGCGAGGAAGCTTAGAACAAGACGGCGTGTTGCCAGCTTTTCTAAGCCATGAGTTGGGAACTCAAAGACAATTTCGTCTTTGTCTGTGTCCCAAATGAGCCCAAGGACTTTTACCTTGGGCTTGTTCAAGCGATCCTCCTCAGGAATCGCCTTCATTACCTCTGGGGAATTTGTAACAAATTCCCTTAGGTTGAAGTGTCCTTCTTTAAGAATGGCTTTAGACTCTGCATATTTATGCAAAGCCTCTTCTGTGGATTCACACTCAAGAAGAGTGTTATCCACATACAATGATTGGGCCAATTCGTTGGCCACTGGAGAATGGTATCCCTTCAAATGGTGCTGCAAAGTCGCAGCCAAAATGAAGGGAGAACTGATCACTCCGAATGCCACTCGGCAAAATCGGTAAGTGATCAGATTTGCTGGTGTCAGTGGTTTACTGACATCCTTCACCCAGAGGAATTTGGTGACTTCCCTATCCTCCGGTTCCAAAGCAATTTGCAAAAATGCTGCTTGGATGTCGGAGAGGAGAGGGAATCTTGGACATCGGAATCGCATAAGCATTCCGATGAGATCCGGCAGTATTACCGGGCCTCTATACAAACAGGCATTGAGACTGTTTGTTCCTCTGGTGTGAGCACTGGCGTCGTAAACGACTAAGGGTTTTTTTAATGGTCTTATTCTTCAAAATGAGGGATATAATGCTCAAGAGTGCCAGGGGCTTTCCTGGCCTCTTCGATTATCCCCTTTTCCAATTGGTCTCTAATGGTAGCATCGTATTGCTCCATTAAGTCTGGAGAATTACGAAGCTTACCAAAAGTAGACATTAGCCTTGAAAAGGCCATGCGGTAATTGGAAGGGAGGTCAGGCACCTCCTCCTTCCATGGCCACTTAACAGAGTACCTTCCGTCTTTTTCTCGACGGATGGACTTGTTAAACAGGCTCATTGCTGTTTGGTCGTCATTTTCATTTGGATCGTCTTTGATCCCCAATGACTCCAAATTAAAGAAATATTCAATTTCTTTAACTGTTGGCATTTGCCCTTGATTGGACTCATCAATGGCCATCATTGATAGTCCTGAGTTCGGAAGTTCCGGCCCAAAGTCGGACTCTCCGTTAACCAAAGGGCCCAAGGTTGTTTGAATTACAAACAACCCTGGAGAAACTTCTTCCTTCCCTTGGAAGAATTGCCAGAAATGTCTGGCACCTATGAGTATTTCGGGCTCTTCCCGAGAAAAACTCATAGCGTCGGCCATGTCCATTCCTTTGAGTGGGAATTCCTCAGAATTCCATTCTGCCATTTTGAATGGCGTGGAAATTCTCTCCGTCCTATTTAGGAGGATTTCTTCCCACTTTCCATCCGTTCTTCTGATTTGGATGGAATACACGGGAGAATGGAACCTCATTGGTCCATTCCTTTCTCCTCCAAAGCCATAGACTTCCATTTCTTCGGAAGTCACTTTTGGTGGCTTGAGCCTCTCGATGAGAGGGTCGGAGGCGTAGGAAGTTTGACTTCCTGGGTCGAAGAGGAATGGAACTTCCATCCAAACTCTTCGATTATTTTTGGATCTGACCAGTATTTTTCTGGTCATTAGAAATGCGTGAGGCTTTTTCGCCATCACGCTTGTCATCACATTTGTAGTGATGGGTGAGCATTCCGAACTGGGCACGCTTTTATGAGCATGCTTGCTCATAGTCAGATGACTTTGAGAGGATTTTCTCGCTTCTCTTTTCATCTGATTATTTGGTTGGCCCCGAGAGGTTCCCTCTCGAGACTTTTCTCCAAAACACACCATAAAGTGGTGTCTTTCACCACAATGACTGCACCTGCGGGGTGAGGTGCAGTTCTTGGTGTTATGCCCCATCATCAGGCAATTAATACACCTGTCTTGATCCGTAAGGCGCTTCCTTCGCGCCCCCGGAGTGGTGTATTTTGTGCACCTGCTCGGTGCATGCCCCTTTGTTTCACAAAGGGAACATAAGCATTTTGACCCCCTATCTGAGATAGGGGTCTGTGGTTTGTTGATGGCCGAGAAGGAACGATTCGGTTGAGGAGACATCCTCCTCACCGGTTCGTTTCGTTCCATTGGCCTCCACTGCCGTTCTTGTCTGAACGGCTGGGAGAAACGGAACGGTGTTCCTCTCCCTTGGTTGGCTCTTCCCCCATTTGGATGAGGGGGAATATTGCGAGGTTTTTCCTCTCCACGGAAAACCTGAGTACATCTCTGTACTTCCTCTTTCACTTCAACGATTGAGGTGATAGCTCTTCGGAGCTCTGTGCAGTTGAAGGCTCCTCCTGCCCTCATTTCCTTCTCCACCACTTGGGTGAGAAGGTGATAGGGCAGTTTGGACTTAATTGTGGAGGCCATGAACTTGTTTTGTTCATTTTCTCCATAGTCCAATAACTGATGGCAAATCCGCTCAATGGACTCTGAGAATTGTCTCAGAGACTGAACGGATTCCGCCGGTTTGGGAAGGTGGAGTAACTCCGCTTGGAGGGACTCCACCATTGTTTTCTCATCCCCAAACCGCTTTTTCAGAATCTCAACTACCCTTGGGTAGTTTTCATCTGATGGCGGATACAAGTCAATTGCTCTCCTAGCAACTGACTTCTCTGGGAGGCATCCCAGCAAATAAATGTGCTTCTTGAAGTCTTCAATTTGAAGACTTTCAACGGAAGTCTCAAATAGCTTCCAAAACAAAGGCCATTCTCGGGGTTCCCCCGAGAATTTGGGCAATGTTATCGGCGGAAGCGTCACATCATGACGCTGATGCACCACTGGTGCCTGCTGCACAACTTGTGCTGGCTGATTTGGCTGGGGAATTGCATCCCCCAGCTCCGAGAGGCCTAAAGCCCCTTCAATGGTGTCGACAAGCCCTCGGGCTTGGTCGACCCAATGCATGAAGGCCTTGCCTTCTGGTTTGAAGTCTCTGTAATTTTGCTCTTCATCTTGAAGAGCTTGTCCCTTCACTCTCAGGAAAATGGCTTCCCATTTTCCATTGTATTTCTCCAAAAGAGAAATTGTTTTGCAGAGATTTTGTCTCTCTGCGATCAGATCTGCACGGACACTTTGGTCCGCCAGCTCTTTGCCCAAGTTTTCTTGGGCTGTCTCAATATACATCTTGAGACGCACCACCATTGGTGCAATGGAGATGCGCAACATGCATAGACATTCTACATAATTTTTGTTTATAAAAAGACCCAATAAATCTAACAAAATCCATTACATTGAAATTTTTAGTGATCAAAGACCGTAAATGCAGGGGTAGGTGTCGAAAAAAATTCCGAGGGGCTGAAAATTTCAAAAAATCGAGTACCCCAAAAATGGTTAATTTTTACTTGGGTTAGTGATTTTCGGTATGTTCGATTTTGACTATAGTCTTTTAAGCAAAGCGAATTTCTGTCCAAAAGACAGAAATTCACTGAATGTCCAAAGGGACAAATTAAAGGAGGAAATTCCTCTCCTTTACTGAAGGGACAATTTGAAAGGAGGAAAATGCTTCTCCTTTCCTTTGGTAAGCCTTTTTACGGTCTTTGATCACTAAAAATTTCAATGTAATGGATGTTGTTAGTCGTCAAATTCACGAAAAATTGCGATGCATTATATTTGAAACGGAGAATATATTCAATTGCACAATTACAATTTAATGCAAATGCTTGGACAGAAAACTGTCCGGCTGACTTAATCAAAAATTGATCAGAGTGAAGAAAATGGAGAATGGGCCGGGCTTTTATACCCTCACAATCGATGGGGGCGGGGCCAGGCACGTGAAGAAATGCGCACAAGCAAAGGGAAAAAATTCCCTCAAAAATGATGACTCATAGCGAAAATATGGAGAAAAGAAAAGATGAGTCATAATTAAAGGAGCGAGCGAAGGGAGAAAATTGATCGACGAAAAGGATCAAAAATAAAAGAAATTTCAAAGAAATTTGTGTCGCTTTGGCGACAAGTTTTCATTAAAGCAGCCCGAAAAATATTATAGAAAAAGTTTAAATATGAAAAAATGAAAGTAAGTATTTACTTTTATAATTGTGCGATACATTCAATAGATCAAAATTTCAACAGTATGGCAAAGATTCTGACTATAAAAATAAAATATCTTTTCTATCTCAACCCAACACATGCCAAGATTAAAATAATTTTTTAATTTTATATATGGGTCGTTAAATTGTGAAACAAATTATTTGCTAGAGTTTTCATTAAAGCAGCCCGAAAAATATTATAGAAAAAGTTTAAATATGAAAAAATGAAAATAAGTATTTACTTTTATAATTGTGCGATACATTCAATAGATCAAAATTTCAAAAATTTAAAAAAATGCTTGAACATTCTCTAAACGCAGTTGCACTATGCGCCTTAAGCAAATGCCAAGATTAAAATAATTATTTAATTTTATATATGGGTCGTTAAATTGTGAAACAAATTATCTGCTAGAGTTTTCATTAAAGCAGACCGAAAAATATTATAGAAAAAGTTTAAATATGAAAAAATGAAAATAAGTATTTACTTTTATAATTGTGCGATACATTCAATAGATCAAAATTTCAACAGTATGGCAAAGATTCTGACTATAGAAATAAAATATCATTTCTATCTCAACCCAACACATGCCAAGATTAAAATAAATTTTATATATGGGTCGTTAAATTGTGAAACAAATTATTTGCTAGAGTTTTCATTAAAGCAGCCCGAAAAATATTATAGAAAAAGTTTAAATATGAAAAAATGAAAATAAGTATTTACTTTTATAATTGTGCGATACATTCAATAGATCAAAATTTCAACAGTATGGCAAAGATTCTGACTATAGAAATAAAATATCATTTCTATCTCAACCCAACACATGCCAAGATTAAAATAATTTTTTAATTTTATATATGGGTCGTTAAATTGTGAAACAAATTATTTGCTAGAGTTTTCATTAAAGCAGCCCGAAAAATATTATAGAAAAAGTTTAAATATGAAAAAATGAAAATAAGTATTTACTTTTATAATTGTGCGATAAATTCAATAGATCTAAATTTCAGCAGTATGGCAAAGATTCTGACTATAGAAAGAAAATATCATTTCTATCTCAACCCAACACATGCCAAGATTAAAATAATTTTTTAATTTTATATATGGGTCGTTAAATTGTGAAACAAATTATTTGCTAGAGTTTTCATTAAAGCAGCCCGAAAATATTATAGAAAAAGTTTAAATATGAAAAAATGAAAATAAGTATTTACTTTTATAATTGTGCGATACATTCAATAGATCAAAATTTCAACAGTATGGCAAAGATTCTGACTATAGAAATAAAATATCATTTCTATCTCAACCCAACACATGCCAAGATTAAAATAATTATTTAATTTTATATATGGGTCGTTAAATTGTGAAACAAATTATTTGCTAGAGTTTTCATTAAAGCAGCCCGAAAAATATTATAGAAAAAGTTTAAATATGAAAAAATGAAAATAAGTATTTACTTTTATAATTGTGCGATACATTCAATAGATCAAAATTTCAACAGTATGGCAAAGATTCTGAACAAAAATTTATCACTTCTAATTTTTGCCTCAAAATTTTATTGTATTAAAATATTTAATTATTTAGAAAAGCTGTCGCGGTTTATTTATTTCCCTTTAAAGGAATTTTAAGTTTATAAAAAGTCAAGCATTGTGTGGGCTGAAAATTTAAGGAATTCTTTTAAAGTCAAAGAAAGTGTTTTAACAAAGCTCACTATTTAAAAAAATAAATTCTTCATAATAAACTGGTCCTCGGATACGGTACATCATATGGTATAAATTTAAAAAAATGCTTGAACATTCCTAAAACGCAGTTGCACTATGCGCCTTAAGCAATCAAACAAAATGAATTTTTAAGCAATAATTGATAATTCTACTTAGAAATAAGATAGTGCCTCTATTTAACTTGTTTTCTTGTTGTTTCATAATGTTTTATGTTATTAAATCAATAATTGTGCGATACATTCAATAGATCAAAATTTCAACAGTATGGCAAAGATTCTGACTATAAAAATAAAATATCTTTTCTATCTCAACCCAACACATGCCAAGATTAAAATAATTTTTTAATTTTATATATGGGTCGTTAAATTGTGAAACAAATTATTTGCTAGAGTTTTCATTAAAGCAGCCCGAAAAATATTATAGAAAAAGTTTAAATATGAAAAAATGAAAGTAAGTATTTACTTTTATAATTGTGCGATACATTCAATAGATCAAAATTTCAACAGTATGGCAAAGATTCTGACTATAAAAATAAAATATCTTTTCTATCTCAACCCAACACATGCCAAGATTAAAATAATGAAGTGGAATTAAATGAGAAGCTAAATTGGTCTCTTTTACTTCAGAGAAACCCTTTCAAATCTCATAATCAACAAATTTATTTATTTCTTTTTTGCTAGCACGTTTGTTTTTAAAGAATTTTTGTTGTTTTTTAAGGCAATGTACTAAACTTTTTTTTAAAAATTTTTTCTCAGTGACGAAATGATCGGCCACCGTTTGGTGTCGTATTTTCTTAGTGTCGCATTTTCTTGAAATGAAAAACTTTCTCTCGATGTCGGATTTTCCACCGGTGTCGCATTTTCAGGGAGCCATTTTATGATACCAAAATTGTTAAGATTAACCGTTATTAGACAAAGTTACGACAAAAAACACTTTGACCATAAACATATTTCCCATACTGTAAGACAAAAGGCTCAAATTTTAAGATGTTGACGCCAAAAAAAAGTTTAACTGCGACGACAAATAGTTTGAAAAATAATTGTTTATGCCAAGATTAAAATAATTATTTAATTTTATATATGGGTCGTTAAATTGTGAAACAAATTATTTGCTAGAGTTTTCATTAAAGCAGCCCGAAAAATAATATAGAAAAAGTTTAAATATGAAAAAATGAAAATAAGTATTTACTTTTATAATTGTGCGATAAATTCAAAAATCCGTAATCCGTAATTGCGGCGATTTTCTCAGTTACGAAATCCGTAATTTCGGGGGTCCAAAAACCCCGTAATCCGCAATCCGTAATTTTCAAAATTTTAATTTTTTTAATTTAAATTTTATTTAAAAAATCCTATAAACCTTATAAAAGCAATTAAAAGCATATTAAAAAGTAAATTTATAAAAGCAAAATCATTCAATTGAGAAAGGTTAAAAGATGAAGAAACAAAACTGCTCGAGACTCTCGGGTCTCGAGTCTCGACTCGAGAAAAGTCTCGGGTTTTTTGGGTCTCAGTCTCGTTATCGAGTCTCGGGTCAAGTCTCGGAATCGGTCTCGTGGTCAAGTCTCGGTCTCGAGTCTCGGGATGGGTCTCGAGCAGCACCAGGCTTTACATTTAGCAGTTGATTTGCCTTGACGCTCAAAATAATACCACCAATTACCAGGATTTAAGTTTGACATTTTTAAAATTGCTAGAGAAATAAGAATTTGAGAACAGGGAAGAAGAAGCTTCCCCGAGAGGAAGATTAATGGATCAATTGAGGCAAACAATTGATCCTATATGGTCGAGCAAAGTGGGGAGCTGGAGAGGATTGTCTGTGAAATTAGGCAACACGAACTTTTAAAATCAAACACCAAAACAAAATAAATTTATCCAATAAATAATTAAAAAGACAATCCAAATTAAATTAAAATAAGTCAACAACAAAATAAATTAAAACAAAAATCAATCGACGACCAATCAACAAAACGCCTAAAAATTATCCCCAACGACCAACTAATCCACCAACTTCACTCTAGAAAACCAAAATATTTGGGTCGAATTCAAATTAAAGATTATGCCAAACAAATTCAAACAATCAAATAAAAGGTCAAACAGTCACTAATACCACATCCCCGGCCTTTAAGAAAGACGGTCCCCTCGTCTTTGAGTAAATGGCGAATTCGGCATCCGAATGGTGGGGTTCAAGGCTTTCAGCTAGTGGCGTGACGGCTTAAAATTTTGTCATTCTTGTTCTCCAAAAAATTTTTATGTGATGACTGATGACAAAATGTTTTTCTTCTGGAATTTTGATGACAATCCATGTTTTGAGCCATTGCGTTTGGTTCTTCACAATTCGTCCGTCGACATTCATACAATTTTTTAATCGCCAAATTGCTACCAAGACTTTTTTCTTGTCCGTCTCACTGCAGCCAAATTTCTTCCCCTCACCCGAAAATTTCATCGTCCCCGATGAAAATGCTAAATCTTGATTTTGGAATGGTGATGGCTCCACATTCCTTTAGTCAATGTATCGCCTCAATTCAATTCCCTTTGGCATAAATTACCCAGATTTTGTCTAAAGAATTACCAAATTTTAGAGATTTTTGGCTAATTTTTTAAGAAAAAATAGGTTTTTGGGGGGCCGGAGGTGCCGATAGGCCTTTTCTATAATATTTTTCGGTCTGCTTTAATGAAAACTCTAGCAGATAATTTGTTTCACAATTTAACGACCCATATATAAAATTAAATAATTATTTTAATCTTGGCATGTGTTGGGTTGAGATAGAAATGATATTTTATTTCTATAGTCAGAATCTTTGCCATACTGTTGAAATTTTGATCTATTGAATGTATCGCACAATTATAAAAGTAAATACTTATTTTCATTTTTTCATATTTAAACTTTTTCTATAATATTTTTCGGTCTGCTTTAATGAAAACTCTAGCAGATAATTTGTTTCACAATTTAACGACCCATATATAAAATTAAATAATTATTTTAATCTTGGCATGTGTTGGGTTGAGATAGAAATGATATTTTATTTCTATAGTCAGAATCTTTGCCATACTGTTGAAATTTTGATCTATTGAATGTATCGCACAATTGTTGGAAAAGAAAAGGAATTGTGCCGGGGTTTTCTTCTTTTGCACTTCCAAATTTTGCGAACAAAGGGACAATTGTCTGTGAAATTAGGCAACACCTGCTTTTAAAATCAAACACCAAAACAAAATAAATTTATCCAATAAATAATTAAAAAGACAATCCAAATTAAATTAAAATAAGTCAACAACAAAATAAATTAAAACAAAAATCAATCGACGACCAATCAACAAAACGCCTAAAAATTATCCCCAACGACCAACTAATCCACCAACTTCACTCTAGAAAACCAAAATATTTGGGTCGAATTCAAATTAAAGATTATGCCAAACAAATTCTCAAAAGTTTTCGGTGGTTTTTGAGGACCATAACTTTTGTCAATTTTTTTTGTCCAAAAATTCTTTCGGATTCATGCTTTACATGCCGCGAGGAATCGATTGGTATCTAATTTGTCGTTTTCCATGCGTTTTAGGTCAGTGGACAGTTTGTCATTCTTGTTCTCCAAAAAATTTTTATGTGATGACTGATGACAAAATGATTTTCTTATGGAATTTTGATGACAATCCATGTTTTGAGCCATTGCGTTTGGTTCTTCACAATTCGTCCGTCGACATTCATACAATTTTTTAATCGCCAAATTCCTACCAAGACTTTTTTCTTGTCCGTCTCACTGCAGCCAAATTTCTTCCCCTCACCCGAAAATTTCATCGTCCCCGATGAAAATGCTAAATCTTGATTTTGGAATGGGTGAGCGACCAGCGTTTTCGGCACATACAGAATGGACTTCGGCATCGCATTTTTTCCTTCTGTTGAGCTACTATTCGAATTTTCTGCTTCATTTTGAAAACATTGCCTCAAAAACACTGGATGAAATCATAAGAATGCCTTTATGAGCATGAACAAGCTGAAAAATCCATTACCAAACCCAATTAATTCTTTAAATTGTGTCATAATTAGGGATGATACAATTTAACGACCCATATATAAAATTAAATAATTATTTTAATCTTGGCATGTGTTGGGTTGAGATAGAAATGATATTTTATTTCTATAGTCAGAATCTTTGCCATACTGTTGAAATTTTGATCTATTGAATGTATCGCACAATTATAAAAGTAAATACTTATTTTCATTTTTTCATATTTAAACTTTTTCTATAATATTTTTCGGTCTGCTTTAATGAAAACTCTAGCAGATGTCAGAACACCCAACTGAAAATTTTCAAAATCAGGATTTTACCGACAAAAAATCAACATTTGTGGTCAAAAATCAGCATTTTCAAAATTTTAAATTGGGGGCCCGGCGGTGCCGGTAGGCACCGAACCAGAGCAAAAATTGGAAATAAATGGCCATTTTTGAGGATTTTCCAAGAACCAGCATAGATCAGCAAAATTTTGAAAAATTTGCGCTTTGAAGTCATAGTAATGAAAATGGAGGAACTAATTAATTCAATTTAACGACCCATATATAAAATTAAAAAATTATTTTAATCTTGGCATGTGTTGGGTTGAGATAGAAATGATATTTTATTTCTATAGTCAGAATCTTTGCCATACTGTTGAAATTTTGATCTATTGAATTTATCGCACAATTATAAAAGTAAATACTTATTTTCATTTTTTCATATAGCCCTGTTTTTAAGTGCCTATTTTCCATTTTTTAGAGCCTATTTTTGGGGTTTTTTAAAGCCTAGAGCCTACCTATTTTGTCAGTTTTTAGAGACTAAAAATATCATCTCTTTTCATAATTAATTAATTTTAATTAATTAGCCACTCGCCTCTTTTTTGTCACATTTGCCAAGAGCATCTGCGCCTTTGGCCATGCTCAGCAACAATTTCATCCGGTCCGCCAAAATGTCCGGGTTTGCCTTCTTTCTTTTGCTGGCATTTTCTTCTGATTGTGAGCATGAAAATGCGTATTTAAAATGAATAAATTTAAAGGCAAAAAAAAACTTTTTTGATTTCTTTTTTAGGTTATTGTTTCTTTTACTAAGCCAATTTTTCTATAGTCAGAATCTTTGCCATACTGTTGAAATTTTGATCTATTGAATGTATCGCACAATTATAAAAGTAAATACTTATTTTCATTTTTTCATATTTAAACTTTTTCTATAATATTTTTCGGGCTGCTTTAATGAAAACTCTAGCAAATAATTTGTTTCACAATTTAACGACCCATATATAAAATTAAAAAATTATTTTAATCTTGGCATGTGTTGGGTTGAGATAGAAATGATATTTTATTTCTATAGTCAGAATCTTTGCCATACTGTTGAAATTTTGATCTATTGAATGTATCGCACAATTATAAAAGTAAATACTTATTTTCATTTTTTCATATTTAAACTTTTTCTATAATATTTTTCGGGCTGCTTTAATGAAAACTCTAGCAAATAATTTGTTTCACAATTTAACGACCCATATATAAAATTAAAAAATTATTTTAATCTTGGCATGTGTTGGGTTGAGATAGAAATGATATTTTATTTCTATAGTCAGAATCTTTGCCATACTGTTGAAATTTTGATCTATTGAATTTATCGCACAATTATAAAAGTAAATACTTATTTTCATTTTTTCATATTTAAACTTTTTCTATAATATTTTTCGGGCTGCTTTAATGAAAACTCTAGCAAATAATTTGTTTCACAATTTAACGACCCATATATAAAATTAAAAAATTATTTTAATCTTGGCATGTGTTGGGTTGAGATAGAAATGATATTTTATTTCTATAGTCAGAATCTTTGCCATACTGTTGAAATTTTGATCTATTGAATGTATCGCACAATTATAAAAGTAAATACTTATTTTCATTTTTTCATATTTTTTTTAAATTTGTTTTTTTTTTCTTAAAATTTTGCGGTGACGGCGCGCTGAAGGCGATTGATTTAACCATTCACATAGCATAAAATTTTGCTCCAGATTGTTGAATTTATGCCGTCAAAATAGCAACGCGCGCAGTCAGAATCTTTGCCATACTGTTGAAATTTTGATCTATTGAATGTATCGCACAATTATAAAAGTAAATACTTATTTTCATTTTTTCATATTTAAACTTTTTCTATAATATTTTTCGGGCTGCTTTAATGAAAACTCTAGCAAATAATTTGTTTCACAATTTAACGACCCATATATAAAATTAAATAATTATTTTAATCTTGGCATGTGTTGGGTTGAGATAGAAATTCTATTGTCCCACTTTTATAACGTTAATGATTAATGGCAAGGGAAAATAATTCACGGCAAAAAGATGACCCAAACAATGAAAGAGATTAATTATTATTTCCCCCCCCCTCCGTTTTCCCATATAATTTTTATCTAAGAAAATGCTGACCTAAAAAAAAATGAGAGAGATTTACTCAATAGAAGTGGGAAATGTGAAAAATTCAAATTTTGAACCCCAAAATGGCAAAAATGTTGTCATTTTTTCGCAAGACCGGTACAAATTCCTAGCTTTTTTCCCCGGTTTTAGTTTATTTGGAGGATCAAGATTACCATAAACGAGTGATCTGATCAATTTCATTTTTTCATATTTAAACTTTTTCTATAATATTTTTCGGGCTGCTTTGATTTATTCCTTAGAAATTTTATTGCTTATCCTTTTTGCGTAGTGCAACACCTGAAAAGTGATTTTGAGTCTTTTTAGTCCAACTAAATTATTTTTTAGATAAGTTATTTTCGATGGTTTTTGAGTACCCATAACTTTTGTAAATTTATTTTTTTTCCAAAAAATTCTTTCGGATTTATGCTTTACATGCCGAGAGTAATCGATTGGTATCTAATTTGTCGTTTTCCATGCGTTTTAGGTCAGTGGACAGTTCAGTCCCAAAGCCATTTTTGCCACTTCTGTCCCGGGCCTGTAACTCTTCAGGATTTGTTGCCGCAAAAAACTCTTTCGGAATAGAAATGATATTTTATTTCTATAGTCAGAATCTTTGCCATACTGTTGAAATTTTGATCTATTGAATGTATCGCACAATTATAAAAGTAAATACTTATTTTCATTTTTTCATATTTAAACTTTTTCTATAATATTTTTCGGTCTGCTTTAATGAAAACTCTAGCAGATAATTTGTTTCACAATTTAACGACCCATATATAAAATTAAATAATTATTTTAATCTTGGCATGTGTTGGGTTGAGATAGAAATGATATTTTATTTCTATAGTCAGAATCTTTGCCATACTGTTGAAATTTTGATCTATTGAATTTATCGCACAA
This sequence comes from Heterodera glycines, assembly GCA_004148225.2. Lineage (NCBI taxonomy): Eukaryota > Metazoa > Nematoda > Chromadorea > Rhabditida > Heteroderidae > Heterodera > Heterodera glycines. The sequence goes on along the minus strand of CP049707.1, from coordinate 4,244,841 downwards.
TTATAAAAGTAAATACTTATTTTCATTTTTTCATATTTAAAGTTGTCTTTTTTCGTTTTTGCAGCAAAATAGGACGCTGCAATTTTGTTTAGAATGTTCACAGCGTCAAAAATTGTCGCATTTTGGTCGTTAATTTTAAATTTGGCACTTCCTTGGGCAATTGATCTTTGAATTGAAAATATTTAATTATTTTTCTTTTCCAAAGGCCCGAATTGGTCCCAGGGCCAGCAAGAGTCGTATTAAGCAAGAACTTTCGTCCTTTTTGTCTTTTCCTACTCCATCTTGGATACCCTGCCCCTAGTCCGGTTATTATATTTAGGGTCGCAACTTTTAGTGAAATTTTTTTTTTTTTGCTCAATTGTTTTGAAGAAGGAGCTCAAAAATATTCATTTCTGCGTTAAGCTTTTTTCATTATAGTCAGAATCTTTGCCATACTGTTGAAACTAGAGACCGGACGGGCCCGGGGGCCCGGCGGGCTTTTGCCGGGCCGCCCGGGCCCGGGCCCGTTTATTTTTGGAAAAAAACGGGCCCGGGACGCCCGGTAAAACGGGCTTTTTTTGACCGGGCGGCCCGGGCCCGGCCAATTGTCGAAGCCCGAGCCCGGGCCCGGTCATTTTGACCGGGCTAAAACGGGCTTAAATTTCACCAGCGAAACTGCCCAAAATTTGAAAAATAATTATTATTTTTGGCGAAATGTCTTTAATTCAAATTTTCAAAATAGAACTTTGTATTTTTGAAAATTTGGGGCAATTTCAACTGTTAAAAAGACCCCAAACCCATACATAATTGAGTAACATTTTCATAACTATTTCATCAAAAAGATTTCCAAAATTTATGAAACAATTAACAAATTTTCTTAATAAATTTCATTAAAAGTCAAGATTTTTCCTCAGCGTCGCCTTGTACAAAAATATTATTTTTTTCTCAAAAATTTAGCTCAAAATTTCAAAATTTGGTCATTTTTTGGTGTAAATTTTTTCATATTTAAACTTTTTCTATAATATTTTTCGGGCTGCTTTAATGAAAACTCTAGCAGATAATTTGTTTCACAATTTAACGACCCATATATAAAATTAAATAATTATTTTAATCTTGGCATGTGTTGGGTTGAGATAGAAATGATATTTTATTTCTATAGTCAGAATCTTTGCCATACTGTTGAAATTTTGATCTATTGAATGTATCGCACAATTATAAAAGTAAATACTTATTTTCATTTTTTCATATTTAAACTTTTTCTATAATATTGACGCCCGGTAAAACGGGCTTTTTTTGACCGGGCGGCCCGGGCCCGGTCCCGGCATTTTCAAAATTCCGGTCTCTAGAAATCACTTTTTTTAGCGTTTCGTCACTTAAAATAGTGAAAATTCACATTTTTGGCGTTTTGTCACTATTTCGACATTTTTTTATCTATTGAATGTATCGCACAATTATAAAAGTAAATACTTATTTTCATTTTTTCATATTTAAACTTTTTCTATAATATTTTTCTTCCCGGTGCCCAAATTTAATTTTTCATCAGAGAAGGACCAAAAACATTTCTTCGCTGAATTTTCAAATTAAAAGAATTTTAACACATTAAAAACTTGTTTTTGGGATTTACGAAAGCTTGTTAATTTTGACAAAATTTGTTCGAGACGAGAATAGATCATAAATTTTTTTTTATGTTTAAACTTAAGCATAGAATAATTTTGAAGCAAAATTTAAGCATGCATTTTCGTCCAGTTTTTAGCACAAATAAATCATGGTCATAGTAATAAATAATTATCAACAACCCATTGACTCGTTAATATTAATAAATTTATAATACTTTCAGAAAAAATCTTTTTTTTTAATAAAAATTCTTCTTTTGTGGTGATGCCAAAAAATTGTAGATTATTTTTGCCGTTTTTTAGCACTTTTAAACTTAAAAAAAAATTCCTCAAAATTTCATTTTGTCGAACGGGTTTTTCCATATTGGCTTTAAACAATATTTATTTTTTCACTGAAAATCCATGCCGCCAGCAGCAGGGAATAAATGGACGAAGCTGATGTAAATTTATCCAATAAATAATTAAAAAGACAATCCAAATTAAATTAAAATAAGTCAACAACAAAATAAATTAAAACAAAAATCAATCGACGACCAATCAACAAAACGCCTAAAAATTATCCCCAACGACCAACTAACTCACCAACTTCACTCTAGAAAACCAAAATATTTGGGTCGAATTCAAATTAAAGATTATGCCAAACAAATTCAAACAATCAAATAAAAGGTCAAACAGTCACTAATACCACATCCCCGGCCTTTAAGAAAGACGGTCCCCTCGTCTTTGAGTAAATGGCGAATTCGGCATCCGAATGGTGGGGTTCAAGGCTTTCAGCTAGTGGCGTGACGGCTTAAAATTTTGTCATTCTTGTTCTCCAAAAAATTTTTATGTGATGACTGATGACAAAATGATTTTCTTCTGGAATTTTGATGACAATCCATGTTTTGAGCCATTGCGTTTGGTTCTTCACAATTCGTCCGTCGACATTCATACAATTTTTTAATCGCCAAATTCCTACCAAGACTTTTTTCTTGTCCGTCTCACTGCAGCCAAATTTCTTCCCCTCACCCGAAAATTTCATCGTCCCCGATGAAAATGCTAAATCTTGATTTTGGAATGGGTGAGCGACCAGCGTTTTCGGCACATACAGAATGGACTTCGGCATCGCATTTTGAGATAGAAATGATATTTTATTTCTATAGTCAGAATCTTTGCCATACTGTTGAAATTTTGATCTATTGAATGTATCGCACAATTATAAAAGTAAATACTTATTTTCATTTTTTCATATTTAAACTTTTTCTATAATATTTTTCGGGCTGCTTTAATGAAAACTCTAGCAAATAATTTGTTTCACAATTTAACGACCCATATATAAAATTAAATAATTATTTTAATCTTGGCATGTGTTGGGTTGAGATAGAAATGATATTTTATTTCTATAGTCAGAATCTTTGCCATACTGTTGAAATTTTGATCTATTGAATGTATCGCACAATTATAAAAGTAAATACTTATTTTCATTTTTTCATATTTAAACTTTTTCTATAATATTTTTCGGGCTGCTTTAATGAAAACTCTAGCAAATAATTTGTTTCACAATTTAACGACCCATATATAAAATTAAATAATTATTTTAATCTTGGCATGTGTTGGGTTGAGATAGAAATGATATTTTATTTCTATAGTCAGAATCTTTGCCATACTGTTGAAATTTTGATCTATTGAATTTATCGCACAATTATAAAAGTAAATACTTATTTTCATTTTTTCATATTTAAACTTTTTCTATAATATTTTTCGGGCTGCTTTAATGAAAACTCTAGCAAATAATTTGTTTCACAATTTAACGACCCATATATAAAATTAAAAATTTAATCTTGGCATGTGTTGGGTTGAGATAGAAATGATATTTTATTTCTATAGTCAGAATCTTTGCCATACTGTTGAAATTTTGATCTATTGAATGTATCGCACAATTATAAAAGTAAATACTTATTTTCATTTTTTCATATTTAAACTTTTTCTATAATATTTTTCGGGCTGCTTTAATGAAAACTCTAGCAAATAATTTGTTTCACAATTTAACGACCCATATATAAAATTAAATAATTATTTTAATCTTGGCATGTGTTGGGTTGAGATAGAAATGATATTTTATTTCTATAGTCAGAATCTTTGCCATACTGTTGAAATTTTGATCTATTGAATGTATCGCACAATTATAAAAGTAAATACTTATTTTCATTTTTTCATATTTAAACTTTTTCTATAATATTTTTCGGGCTGCTTTAATGAAAACTCTAGCAAATAATTTGTTTCACAATTTAACGACCCATATATAAAATTAAATAATTATTTTAATCTTGGCATGTGTTGGGTTGAGATAGAAATGATATTTTATTTCTATAGTCAGAATCTTTGCCATACTGTTGAAATTTTGATCTATTGAATGTATCGCACAATTATAAAAGTAAATACTTATTTTCATTTTTTCATATTTAAACTTTTTCTATAATATTTTTCGGGCTGCTTTAATGAAAACTCTAGCAAATAATTTGTTTCACAATTTAACGACCCATATATAAAATTAAATAATTATTTTAATCTTGGCATGTGTTGGGTTGAGATAGAAATGATATTTTATTTCTATAGTCAGAATCTTTGCCATACTGTTGAAATTTTGATCTATTGAATGTATCGCACAATTATAAAAGTAAATACTTATTTTCATTTTTTCATATTTAAACTTTTTCTATAATATTTTTCGGGCTGCTTTAATGAAAACTCTAGCAAATAATTTGTTTCACAATTTAACGACCCATATATAAAATTATATCTTCAACACCAAGCTCAGTAAAATTAAAATATTAATAAATTTATTGCTTCTGATGATTGTAGTTAATAAAATTTACAAATGAGCTCAACGATATATTTAATATTTTTTCTTGATAAATTAATTATTTAAATTTTTTACTGATAAGCTTATTATAATTAAAATTTCCCTTTGAAAGTTGCAAAGAAATATTGTAGCACTTATTGTGGCACTTCATGTTTTGACTCATGCTTTATAGCACCAGTAATATGGTTTTGCAACTTTAAAAAGGTTTAAAAAAATTTAAATTTATTATAAATTTTTAAATGATATAGTCGATGATTGCTGTTATTACTATGATTTATGCTATATAAACAAATCTAGAAAACGCTACGATTGCGACAAAAAGCTTTTGCAAATGTTTGTATGAAAGTGCTGAATGTTCATTAACAAAAGTCTGTATTTATTAGTATTTTAAATAGTTTATTTTTTAGAATTTGTTATGCTTTGTCAGTTCATGTTTTTGGTGAACATTTTAAAGAATAAGAAAATTTAAAAAAGAAATACTGGAATATATATATTAATTTACGAACTTTATATCAGAACGGTCGGCGTACGGGTCGGCTTGGCACTGAACGGGCGGCGCACGGATCGGGCATAGCACTGAACGGGCGGCGCACGGATCGGCACGGCACTGAACGGGCGGCGCACGGATCGGCATGGCACTGAACGGGCGGCGCACGGTTCGGCACAACAGTCGGCGGCACGAACGGGCAGGCGGAGCAGTTGTCGGCACGGGGGGAAAGGGAAGGGAGGGAAAGGAGGACGAGGCAATGCCTCTCAGGAAACCGTTGGTGTACTGATTGGTGGGGGGTTAGTGCCCTCCTTTTATACCGGCAACTTCTGCTTGAAAATGTGTTTGCCAACCTGGCATGTCCAAATTTCTGTCCCTAACATTTGCCAATTTTACTAACCTTTTCTCATTTTCCAGTTTGTGCCACTTTAGCCTTTTCCAATTTTCTAACATTTTACAATTTCTTTAATATCATTCACAATTTGTCTCATTTTAACATTTGTTTAAAATCTGTTATTTCTTTTAACGTTCAGTTTATTCATAATTAAATTTTAACATTTGACAATTTTTCTACTGGAAAAATTGTGAAAAAAAATGACTAATGATTTTTCTTTCTTTCCATTTATTCATTTCGTTCACATTTAATTAATTAATGTTTAGCTGTTTAATTTAAAATTAATTTAAATGTTTTTTGTTTTTAATGTTTTTATTTTTTAAATTAAAAATCCTATTTCGCGTAGTCGCGACATTCCCGCGACGGAAAGGAAAGTATTTAAAAAGAAGTGGGTAAATCATTGGACATATACAAATTATAAATGTTATCATCACAATCAAAGTAAAAAGTATAGTTAAAAAATTAAAAAGATTTGTTTTGATTAATGTATATATGAAATTAAATATATCGGAAAATTGTTCGAGGGAAGTTCCAAGTACGGGTGTTTCCTTTTTGTTATTCGATGGGTTAATTATTTTGTCTTGTTGGCTCACATAATTCAGAGTGGCCTCAATTGTTATTTCACTTTTTCCATCTGGACATATAACTTCACATCTTTCTTTTACACTCGGTTGATTAAAGAAAAGCTGAGTTTGCTGTTGATTCCCTTTTGTGTCACATGGTATTTGAAAATTCTGACTAGGGCATTTTACATTTGCCAATGCGGTACCAAAGTTGGTTGTACATGAAAATTTAAATTCTGCTCCATTGGTGCATGAGTAACATCCTTCTAACGATTTTATGTTTACGGTACAATTATTTTTGTCATAAATTGCTTTGACTTTGTGACCTTTGAGCGTGACTTGCATTTGTAGTGAAGTTGTTGACTTTATTTTTGCTCTTAATAAAGTGTCGAACGATACTTGGCTTCCATGTGTCTCGAGAGGCAAAATATTTTCTTTTCTCGTGAACATTTCAGTGAGTGGGTTTTTCTCACATTCGCAGTGAACAACGGAGTCACCTCCGTGACATTGACAAGCTTCTGGTGGGAATGTGCAACTGAATTTTGTCGCCTTTTCTTTAGTTTCGCACCGTAGGCTATTCTTAAGTAAATTCTCATTATCAACTATTACAGCTTTTGCGTTTGAACGATCAATTATAAATTTTGATCCAAATAGTGGCGTTGGTGGAATTGAAGTTGAGGTGAGTGTCAGAGATAAATTCGAGTCTTTAACATGTGTTAAGACACCAGGTTTTAATTCCACAGTATGCATGGTTTTTGGATCAAGCGAAATTTTGATTGTAGCTAAAATCGTCCAAGTCGGACTTTTGACCACTTCATATATGTTTCTATTGATTGGCTCGGTATATGTTCTATAAAATAAACATCCATCGGTGGCAAGAAAGCATTTGCAGTGCCAACCACCACAGGAAGGCACACAATAGGAATATCCTGGTTGATTATTGGCATGGTCACCGATTTCAGGATTTTTTCCCTTCATTGTTAAAGTTTGACATATTTGGCCAGTGCACTTTCCTGCACCTGAACATCGCTTTTGTGAGCTCGACAGTAATTGATAATCTCGCATAAAATATTCAGATCTCTCTGCACAAATTATTGTTAGACTTTCAACAGATAATTCAATTGTTTCCATCGTAGTGTGCGTCTTTTCATTGTCGAGTTTCAGACACGTTTTATGTTCCGGTGTGATTGAAATTTGGGTTGTTTGATCGTAAATACATTCAATCTTTCCGTTTTGATCAATTGCGCAGTCGTTTGTTCCTGCTACCATGTTAGTGACTTCATCACATGAAAAAATAGTCGGTGAATTGAGTAAAAGGCTAATCATGATTAAATAAATAAATTGTTTCCGTTTAATTATTTTTATTTTCTTTAATTTTCTTTTTCTACAGCAATTGTAGACTGATAGAAAAATAAAAACGATGAAGCGGTATAGTATTCTTATAATTTTAAGACAAAGAGTAATGACGTAAAGGGTGAGCATTATCATGATTAGTATCAGAGCCCAATGCATTTGACCTATGCATTGTGGGTTTCGAATGTATTCCATACAGAATCAACAGATAATTAATTCACAGATTGGTGATGGAGGACTTGTTAAGTTTTTGTACTCAGATACGCTTGTGCCTTTCATAAATTTAATGACTGGTTTATATTCGTTCATAGTAATTTTTGTAGGTAGAGAAATAAATTCCTCGCTCTGTGGACTTTGCTTTAGGATAAAGTATTTATCAACCAAAATTTCTAATTCCGTGGTAGCATGAGTTGGGTTTATTTTTATTCCACCTTTTGTACATTCAGCGGATATTTGTTCGTTTTCGAACGGATCGAATTCTCTTTTTTTACGTTTGAGTTCATCCATTAATGTGTCATTAGCCAAATAAAAAATTCTTTCGATGCTTCCCCATGCTTTTATTGGGATAATTTCTCGGTCTGATTTCACAAGATAAGTTTTTTCGTGTGGCTCGTAAAAGCAAAATTTTGTTCCATGTGTGTCAGTGCATTCGTGTTCTTGACAGAATTTTTGTGTACCAATCGTCAGATTGCCCTCCCCAAGGCAACGATAATCAATTCGAGAATTGGCTTGTGTATGAAGTAAATTAAGACTTTTGACTGAATGAATGCTATTATCATAAAGCATTATTGAACTAAATATATTTTTATCCATTAGGGAGCATTTTTCCGTTTTATTGAATGAACAAATGTTTGGTTTGAAGAATGAAATAATTTTTTGAATATTTTCCTGATCAGTTATTTCTCTTTTTATTCTGTGATATGAGGCAAAACTACAAGAATTAGTCCAATCAGGACATTTGCATTGTGGTCCACAATAGGGTGGGTGATTTTTTATGACGTGTTGTTTGTGACAAAATATTTTACGATAACAAAATTCCATTGTTAATTTATTTTGTCTGATAGTAAATCCATTTTCAACACAAAATGTTGTATACTTCGTTCTCCATTTTTCATTGGTTTTTGGACATTCATATAAATGGGATAAGCATGGTAAGAGTTGCATAAATAATAGAAGAAACGTGAGTGTGTTTAAAAATACTTTGCTTAATTTTGGGGATGATAGGACACTTTGTTTTCTCTTTCGATTTGTACCAATTTGTTTGTGTTCAGTGGTTTTTATTAAGTTTGTGATAGTCTCATTCTCTTCACAGTCATTTTTGTTAATCTCTAATGGATATAGTAATTTTAATGGACGGTTAATGACATGTTTGCTTGGTAGTTCAATATTAGCACCTCTTATGATACCGTCTTTTCCTTTTATGACATTTTTAATAATTCCTGTTTTCCACATTGCTCTTGGTGTCTCATCGTGAATTATGACAACTTCATTTGGTTCTGGAAAAGATTTTACACAATTCTTTGGGTTTTTATTTTCTGTTTTGTATCTTTCTCTCAGACTCGGCAAATATTCTTCTGTCCAAATTTTCCAATAGTCATCCAAGATTTTTGTTGTCTTTTTCCATAACTCTATTGTTTGGTCATAATAAGTTGGTTTTGGTAAGTAGGTTGGATCATTAGTTTCGTCTTCCAAAATTGGAGGAATACATAAATTTTTGTGTGGGAGTATAAAATCGATTGGTCTAAGAATTTGGTACGAATTAATTTCGTCACAAATGAATGTAATTGGTCGTGAGTTTACTAATGCTTCGATTTCACAAATAAGTGTTTGAAATGAATCAAATTCTATCAATTTCCTTCCGATTGCTTTTTTCATTGCTGATTTTACATTTTGATTTAACCGTTCTATTGCTCCGTTTTGCCAAGGGGCTAATTCAATTGAAAAAATCCATTTTATGTTTTCCTTTTCGAAATAGTTTTTAATTGAGTCATCTTTAAGTATGTCCTTTAATTTTAGAACTTCAGGTAATACTTTTGATGCAAGTTTTAGTTGTGATGCATTGTCACTCCAAATATTCTTCGGTGTCCCTTTTCTTGAAATAAATCTGCGAAATGCATTGAGAAAGTGTTGAACTGATAATGATGTCACTAATTCGAGGTGTATCCCACGTGTGGAGAAACATGTGAAAAGTATTATCCAACATTTTTCAGTGAAACTTTTAATTTGAAGTGGACCCATGTAATCAAGGCCAACGTTTTGAAAAGGCTCAGTTATTTGAACTCTTGATTTTGGCAATTGCGGCATTTTTGGTTGCTGATATGGTTTTGCGTTATATCTTTTGCAATAGAAACATTGTTTTCTGATTTGGTCAACAATTCTTCTTCCTTTGGGAATCCAATAAGTTTTACGAATTTCTGCTAAAGTTGTAATTGTACCAGCGTGTAAATTTCTTCGATGATGGTCCATAATAATTAAATGAGTACCAAAGTGTGTTCTTGGTAAGAATATTGGATTTGTCGCTTTTATCTGTGCATTTTTTAATCTTCCTCCGCATTTCAAAATTTCATCATTGTCTCTGTAAATTCCCAGTTGTCTCTCTTCCTCATTATTTGGTTCCATTTCTTTCTGAATTATGCGTATTAGCATTTTTTGTGCCATGAATTTTAAGCTCAATTCGTTTTGAAATTTCTGTATTTTGAATTTAGTTTTGAATTCGGGAGAGTCTTTTAATGTAAAAAATACAAATTTTAATAAGATTTGACAAATTCTTGTCACTTTATCCCATGAATTGTATTTTTTCCATTCAATAAATCCTTGGTAGTCCATTTTGACTAAATTTGTCTGAGTGTTTTCGATTTCCATTATGTTATCATCATAAAGTGAATCATTTTGCTCAGGAGTATAGAAACTGTGGGCTGGCCAGTTTTCTTTTCCTAATTTAAGCCATTTTGGTCCCTTCCACCATAATTCGTTGTATTTCATTTCATTCATTGTTGTACCTCTTGATGCCAAATCAGCTGGGTTGTCTGTTGATTTTACGTAATAGAAAGTGATGTGAAATTCTGAGACAATTTGTTTTATTTCTTCCACTCTGTTTTTTACAAATATTGGTAAATTCTTTTTACACTTTAACCAGCTGAGTACACATTTTGAATCGCACCAGATACATATCGTTTCAAATTTTAATTTTGATTCTTTAATGATAAATTTGACGGCTCTTGCTGCTATTAATAGTCCCAATAGTTCAAGCTTTGGGATTGTTAGGCCTTTGAGTGGGGTAAGCCTCGTTTTCGCGAATAATAAGTCAGTTTTATTATTTGCGTGTAAATATGCGGCAGTGGCGTAGGCTAATTCAGAGGCGTCAGAAAAAAGGTGTAAAGAAGCACATTTTAAATTTTGACTTGTAAATGGTGAGCGTGGTATGGAAACTTCGTCTATATTTGAAATATTGTTCCACTCTCTTATTTCTTCATCATTTAATTTATCGTCCCAGTCTTTGTTTGATCTCCATAGTTTTTGGAAAAATAGTTTGTATTTGAGTATTACTGGTGATATCCAACCCATTGGGTCGAAATTTTTTGCGATCATGTCAAAATTTGTCTTTTTGTCGTGTCGGGGGGGGGGCAAGGGGCGGCAGATGCCCCCCCCCGAAGCCCCCCCCCCCCGAAATGTAAAAAATTTCCAGTAAAATTTGGCATTTTTTAAAAAAATTTTAACAAAATGCATTAAAATTTTAAAAATTTTCGGGGCGGTGGCGCCTGTCAGCACCGCCTGGCCCTCATTTGACCTTAGTTTATTGAAATGTAAACCCCAAAAATTGCAAAAACTAGACCTGTCACACATCATTACAAAATTGTCGACGTATGCATTTTCTTTAAGTTCTGTGCATAGCTCTTTGAATTGTTTCTCTTTTCCACTAAGACATAATTCCTCATCTATTTGTAATGTTTTAAACTTTTCAAACATTTCATCTGTTTTTGATAAATGAAGATTCACAACAGCAGTTAATAAAAACGGAGAAGCATTGACTCCGAAGGGTATTCGTGTGAAACGTCTTAATTCTACGTCTCTCATTTCGATTTCTCGATAATTTTGGTTTATTTCGTCCAAATATGACTGATTTACCCATAGAAAGCGTGTTGTATCTCTGTCTATTTCATTTAATCCAACTCTTAGAAAAGCTTTTTCTAAGTCGCCTATTAAGACGAAATTTTTGAGTCTGAATCGGAGAATCATTCCACACAAATCAGGTAATAATTTTGGTCCTTGTAAAGTAATCTAAAAATATCAATGGCCTGGACCTGCTGCGCTTGTGCCCGGATCCGCCGCCAAATTTGTTCCATCTCAACCGGGGCCATGCCGCGCGAATTGTCGGCGTTTTTTCTTTATGCCATTTTTAGTGCCATCTTTCGACATTGTGCTTAAAAAATGTCAAGAACAGAAACCAGGATTAGAGACAGATATTGTATTTTTGAAAAATCAGAATCCGAGTTCGGGAATTTCACCTGATACTAATTTTTAAGGATTCTAAAAATGAAATTCAAAGAAAAAGTTGCAACATTTTTTCATTATCAAAAATTTCATTTTGCAATATTAAATATTCTTTTTAAATACTTTTGCAGCAACCAATCCAAATCCTATGTAAAAAAATAAGCTTTTAGAATTAAATAATTACGAACTGTTTTTAATAAATTTCCACCTTTTTTAGCCTCGAACTTTGATTCGAACAAATGAATTTTCACAGAAAGAATGTATAACTTTTCAAAATCTTCAATTTTATGAAGTTCCAAAAAATTTTGAAATTTTTTAAATTCAAAAGACATGAAATCCACTGTTTTAAAGGTTTTTGATTTATTTTTCATTAAAATTTTTAGTTTTATAAATTTTGAAAACTGTTGTGTCCACATCAAGTTAGTTTTTCCCGGTTTTAAAACAAGAAAGCAAAAACTCTTATTTGTTAAAGACCAAAAGTTTATTAAGCAGAATAAGAAAGCTTCAGGCAGGGAACCTGAGGTTTAAGAAAGTGGTAAAGGAAAATCCTGAATATGAGGGCAACAGCATCGCTTAAATACTGACATGAGTAAGGGGGAGGAGACGAACAGATGGACGACAAAACATTACATAAATTGTTTGAGTTGTGGAAAATAGTTCATCATTGGGAGGATTTTAGGATGGACAGAAATAGAGGGACTTAAGGCAAAAATAAATAAATAAAGCAAAGGAACGATTACATAATAGGAAAATTATTATTATTCAAAGTTGTGAATGCAACAAAAACCTATGGCATTATTAATGATGTAATTATAAATAAATCAACACCGCTTTCCTCAAAGGTTTGCTAAGAGAACGACAAAGAATTGGAAGCAATGCTTGAAAAATGGACAAAAATGGCATTGGAAGAAAATGTCGAAGTTGAACAATTGATAGAACAAATGAAGCAATTAAGCGCAGCAATTTATTTTATGAAACAACGAAGTGACTATTATACAAATTTTAGTTTATTAATTAACTCGCCATTTTCTCAAATAAGTGATTAATGATTTTTTGTAATTCTATTCGTACTGATTCGGGGCTGTATCAACTGCAATTTCCAAGTCATTGGCGAATTTTAACATTTGGCACAATTGTGATGGACATTGAAAAAATGTCCGAAATTTTTGGGACAAATTATTGGAAGTAAAACGCAAAAAAAATGTAGGAAAGCGGTGAAAGATTAGTGGAAAATGCCAACAAAATAGAGGAAGACGGTGAAAGATTGATTGAAATTGAAAATGTAGAAAAATTCAAAGAAACCGCTGGAAGATTGATAGAAAACAGTAAGAAATTGTTGGAAATTCGTGAAAAATTGGAAGAAAACGGTAAATTTGAAGGAAAACAATGAAAAAATTAAAGAATTTTTTGTCAAAAAAATGTTTTTTTGCCTTTTCATACATATTTTCATTTTTGAATAATTCATTTAATATTTAAGGGATTTTTCTTCAATAAAAACATAATAAACTAACTAATCACAATTAAGCAAATGATGGACCCGGACAAAGGATTGTACGACAAAAGCGGGGACAAAGTGACAATAACCATTGATTTGGCGGTGAAAGATGCAAAACGGAGGACAAATCATATACAATTTAGGAAATTTCGAATTAAACCACTCAAATACTCTTTGTTGCTTTCAATTTATTTTTCTTTTAATACATTTTCTAAATTTTATTTTAAAATTTGGCTAAAAGATTTTCGCTTTTTTGTAGAGTTAAAAAAATTAATTTGATTTGGTCTGCAGTCGGAATCGATGTAAATTTTTTTAATTGTTTAATAAAGAATCATTAATTCAGTATTTGCAGAGGAAGAATTTTAAAAAACAAGACCAATTTGAATGGTCAGGACCAATCATAAAGATTCGGAGCAATTGGAAGATCAGGACCAAAAAGACCAGCAGGACGAATCTGAAAACTTAGGACACTCGCGAACCATGAGAAAGTGAAAATAATTACACGCAAAGGATGAAAAATATAAGGCAGGAAAAGAAAAAGAGCGTTTTTATAATTACTGCCCATTCATTAGCTTGGCCTTATTGCCGTCGAATAAAAAAATATTTTCTCTTTTCCGTTTCTCCAAATTTCAATAATTATAAATTTTAATTAATTAATTTTCTTACCAGCTCAAAATGAGCTCTAGCAGCTAATTCAGGCGCATCCATTCTATGCAGATGGTGGTTAACATCGCGCACAAAATCTTCCATACGTTTTGGTACAGTTTCATGTTTCGGCGCATCGTGTTGACCAACCTTAAAATTATATTATATTCAAAAAATAAGCGTCTTTATCTTTTGGTACATATATTTAATATATCAAGGATATTTTTGTTTTATTAACTCTTCAAGTTTCAGTTATCCAATCATATCGAATTTTATTTTTTAAATGATTATACCAAATTAAAACGGTAACAAAATACAACGTCACTTCGTTAAATTTTTATTTATTTAGGGGGAAATGCCAATTTCTTGCTTCGAAGTACCAAGCGCTTAATTCAAATTTTTCTGTATTTTTACTTATTTTTGCCATAAAATGTTTTATATGTTTAAAAACGCCAAAATATGTGCTATGTTTATGCGAAAATACCTAAAAAATACATTTTATCGGAAATTAGGCGGAATATAAGTTTTTCACGGAGAAAATGTTTGTTCTCATGTAAAATATTTCTGCAGATTTTTTTAAACTTTATTTTATAAGAAATTAAAGAGAATTTTGTCAGATGGTAATGTTAGTATGCCAGTAAATTTTTTTATTTTATGTAAAATCAGAAGTTCATTATAATATATTTGAATGCTGGTGGGTTGAGTCCCAGTAATTGGAATGCGGAGAATTGAGTCCCAGTGATTGGAATGCTGGTGGGTTTAGTGCCAGTGATTGGAATGTTGGTCGATTGGATTCTAGCGATTGGAATGATGGTGGATTGAGTCCCAATGATTGGAATGCCGGATAATTGAATACAGCGATGTGAATTCTGGTGGTTTGAGTCCCGGCGATTGAGATGCAGAAGAATCGGTGAGATTGAGTTCCGATGATTGTAATGCTAATGAATTGAGTCCCATGATTACAAGAAAAGGTGCGAGGCGGCCGAGCCTCCCACCGATTCAACACTCAAAGGCACACAAAAAAGTTTAAAATGTTGAAGAAATTTGCTGAGGTTGAGTCCAAGTGATTGGAATGTTATTGGATTGAGTCCCAGTGATTGGAATGCTGGTGGGATGAGTCCCAGTGATGACTGATATTTTTAAAGGCGTAATCTTTTAATTTTTTAACGTATATTTTTGTAATGTTTATGTATTTTTTTTTTTGATTTTTTTGTTTATATTGGTCATTTATTTAGCAATTTATTTATGATATAATATCTAAAATAAAATATTAATCCTAATAATCTATGTTGATAAAATTGATCGAAAAAAAATATAAAAATTTATTATAAAGTTAAATTGAGCTGATCGTATTATAATTTTTAATTTTAAACTTACGCCTACGTCGTCCGTGCGAAATTTCCCTGCTTCAAGTGGATCAGCTGCATATTTAACACGACGGTGAAACGTTTGGATGATCTAAATTTTTTAAATATATATTTTACATAAACAACTATATGATTCAAGATAAATTGCCGATTTGAGAATCATAAAAATACTGGCACCAAACCAAAATTTTATACAAATTTTTTGTAAGCAAAGTTTTTTAGCAACTATTTAAGTACCTTTTCACAATTTTTAGCACCTAAAAATCAGTTCCTTGTAAAAATTTTGGGCAAGAAAAAACATTTTATTTGTTAGAAGTTATTTTTGTAAAAATTACATTTATAAAAAAGACAAAATATTTCTAAAAATCACAATAAGTACAAAATATTTTTTATTTGAATTAAAACTCTTTTATTGATAAGAAAATTGGTAAAAATCCGATTTTTTGTGCTTCTCTGTGATAAAACACTCGCAAAAAAAATATATTTTAAAATATATATAATTCAGTCTATGCTGATCAAGGTAGCCTTTCCACTCCCTATGAATTAAAAATATAAGAGCACGATAGCTATAATTTTCATTTTAACCGGTAACGGTCTTGACAGGTATCGCAAAAATCTGTATTGATATAATTTCCAATATTTTCAACCAGTACGGTACCAAGTAAAGATGGTAATTCTCTGAGGTCTAAATTTTTGGAGAATTTGTAAAAATGTCTTGAATCATCCAAAACAATGAGCAAAAATTGATAATTTTATTAACACTACTTTTTAACTTTTTATTTGATGATTTTGATCATGTTTTTAAAAACTTATTTCTAAAAATTTAACGAAATTATATTCTACATTTTTGGAAATATTCCATTACCTTTTCTCAAACTTTCATTAATAATTTCAATTTGCACAGTGCAATTTTAAAATAATCAGCCGGAAACAGTACTCATACTGATACCGCTCTACCTAATTAAAACAACAAAATGAAAGAACTATTTTAAAAATAGGTGAAAAGTTTAATATTTTGAAAATCTTTCCCTTTAAAATGAAATTTTTACTGATTTCACAATTAAATTATAATTTAAAACGCCGATATTACTTTAATTGTCATTTGTGGTGCGTTGGCTATTTCCGGGTCATCGAATACATCCCACAGGAGTCGGTCGTTCTTGAATGGAGACGGAGGCGGTTGGCGATTTCTAAGGCGCTCCAGGAGTCGTTCAACATCAGGGTTGTCGACATTGCCCTGCTGAACGGCATTGAACAAGACAAACTCCATCGTGTTCGGAAAATCATTGGTGTTTAAGGATTGACGATTGTTCATTTTTAATTTTAAGAATATTAATTGATTTAGACTAAAATATTTTATAAATCATTGATATACATAACAAAAAAGAGTAGTGATCGGAATTTGTCGAATAATCCCATGATTATAAGCAAGAAACTTAGTTTATCATAATTTTTAATCAAAAATCAATTCTTGCTTTTCTTAGGGTTGACCGCGCCCAGGTACCCGACCGGCGGGTCGGGTACCCGGACGCCGGCTTTTTCAACACCCGGGCTCGGTACCCGAACCCGCTTTTTTGTAAACCTAATACCCGGTACCGGTAGGTCCGGGTATAACTGAGTACCAAACTGGTCCTCATATACAACTTTTTCTGCTCCGCGTTACGACTCTATGATAGGCCATTTGTAAATTAAATGATTTACAAAAATTCATCAAATTCATATATATAGAACTTAAAGTATGCCGAGTTTTATTTATTTTCATCGGTTCATCCATTTATTTTAATTTTTATCCAATAAAAAGTGGATAAAATGTGGGTGGATAAGTTACACGTGGGTGAGTTGCCTGTGTATGACCTGCCCTGACCCCAATGAATTTTCTCATAAAAAATTTCTTCTATTATTTTTGTAAACTTTTTTTTTTGTGTTTCGAGGTAAACAATTGGTAAGGGTAATAAAATTAATTAATTAATTATTAGCAATTTACAGTATGATGATGACAATGTTCTGCTTGAATATGCAAAGAGTTTGTCGAATTTTTAGAGAGGTTTGCGTGGAAAACGGATTCAATACTCCGGGTCAGCGTAAAGTGATTACGTTATTGGAGCGAAAATATGAGATTTATCATGGCGTTTTGTATGAATTGAGAGAGAATTGGGACTGTGAAAACCGGGACCGAGGCCGGGGGACCCGGGAAAATCACGGCGAGGCCCCGGCCCCGTGGCTCTAGGAAAATCCGACACTGGAAAATCCGACACTGGAAAATCCGACATTGGAAAATCCGACACGACACCAACTTTAAATTTAATTTGAGTTAATATCTGGCTAAGTTTATCAAGTTTTCGAATTGGATTTAAAAAACTAATTGGTTGTGCCATTCGATGGGATATTGATGGCAAATAATAAAGGGTTGCCGGTTGTTGCGATTCGCATAAATCTCTGTCATTTGTCCACGTACACTTTCTTATGCTTCATGCCCTTTCCTCTGATTTCATTTGCCGGATTGTTTACAATTATTTTGAGATGATCAAAAAGGGCATTGAAATAATTGATTATTATATGCTTACCTTAAATCTATTTTATAGCCATAAATTATTTATTTTAAAGAACTTAAGTATTCAACTTTTAATATATTTTAAATATTTACTAACTCAAACAATCAAAATTATTTTTAAAATTTAAAGTTGGTGTCAGTTTTTCCAATGTCGAATTTACCGCTTGTGTCGGATTTTCCAGTGTCGGATTTTCCGGCTCCCGGGCCCCGTCCGGTCTCAAATACTGTATTCTCCAAATCTATGGACTGGACTGGTTGAAAATTTTGATTATTAGTTGTCACAATTTTTAAAACAGTTTGAAAATTCAATAAGCTTTAGGCATTTTGTATCACCATTTTAATGACATACTACCAAAAAAATTCTCAAGGTTTCCGGATAAATGTGGAGCGAGTTCATGCTTAAGATCAATCGGCATTTTTTTAAATAAAGAGGAAAACTAACTGGCCAGAAAACTAATGCCAATGGTGTAATAAATGACTCTTCATTTATGAAAAGAATTAATTTAAATTAAATTAAATTAGTTAAAATTGAAAAGTGGAAAAGGTTGGTTATGAATTGTGCTTTTTTATTTATTCCATCATCTCCAACCAAACAATGCTTCCGTACAATGGCATTTCTTCCATTTTTCATTGTCTCCATTTTTTGCTCCGAATTCAGCAAAGTATTCTTATTTTACCAGCAGGACGACAATGTGAATTAGGTCAATGAAAAGAATAATAAAATAATACATATTCGTAATTAAATGGTACAGTACTCAAAAACTAAGTTAGAACCGAATATACAGAAAATACAATAGACGAAAAAATAAAATAAACTGGATGTGACCAAATCACATTTCGTCAACGATCATTTAATTATTCATTTC
The DNA here is from genome assembly GCA_004148225.2 of Heterodera glycines. Taxonomy (NCBI): domain Eukaryota; kingdom Metazoa; phylum Nematoda; class Chromadorea; order Rhabditida; family Heteroderidae; genus Heterodera; species Heterodera glycines. The sequence continues at coordinate 4,226,195 of CP049707.1, read as the reverse complement.
ATCACCAAAAAAAGTCAATGGAATTTTGAAGAGAAAAAAATTAGTTTATGGAACTTTTCATTCTTGCCCCTTTTATGACTGCGTTCGTTGGTACGATTTATTAAATGATGAAGCTTTATTGAAAAATAAATTCGCAACCTCTTAGTTCAAAAAACCCATTTTTCTCCAAAAATCCTTAAATTGAGACACAAAACTGAACTTTATTTTTCTCTTTCGATCACGGTCATGATTCACGGGACGAATTCACGGTCGCGATTCACGGGGTTTTTCAGTCATGGCACATCTCTATTTGTTAGCACCGGCAGACCGCCAAGTCCCTTATATTTTTAATTTGCCACAAATCCACGAAAAGTTCATCAATTTTTCATAAAATCAAATTACTTTTAATTAGTTAGTAATCAAATAATTCAAATTATCCAGCGTGCAATCAATCGCACACTCTCAAAGTACAGTGCACATTCTTTCATTACATTAAAAATTTACCTGAGGCAATTGAGGAAATTATATTATTTGATGGCAAGACAAAAGAGGTCAAAAGACAAAAGATTGAGATAAAGAATGGAAAATGGAAGGACGCCACGGATGAGTGACTGAGATAAAAGTGGTTAGGAGATGACCAAAATGGCTAAGTAATTATGTTTAAAGTTGCGAAAGGAATTCTTTCTATTGCTATTTCATTATTAAAGCAAATAAAGATGTAAATTTTATTTTATCACCATTTTATAACCACAAAGCATTGATTATTTTAATAATCAAAAATCTCGACGAATTTGAGTTACAAATTATGTGACACCAACCGAGATCTAACGTCTTTTCAAATAATTTAAATAAAATATAAAAAGCTTAATACCCTTCATTTATTTTCTGCAAGTTTTCGTGTTAAAAATGTTCATTTTTTATACAGCACTTTTTGCTTACAACCTTTAATTTGTAAGAGGATAGGAAAATTTTTTTTTAAAGCAGAATTATCCAAAAATTGACTTTTATGAAAATCTTTGATTAAATCAGGTCTTTTGGTGTACAATTATTCAAAATTTTTTGTCAGTTATCATTTGAACCTAAGATCTATAATAGAAGAGCTTCTTCATCACCTATGATAATGTGCATTGAATTTTTTATATTTTGAAGGTCTGACTTTTTTTTTGCAATCTACTTCAAGTCTTCCATGTCGTTACCTCGTAAGTGTTCAAATAATTAATTTAATTTTTTGATTTATTTTAAATTTTATTTTATACTTATTATTATTATAATTTTTTTAATTTCCCGTTCATTTTGAAATTAGCTGCTTCTGTTAAGTTCAAAAACTGAATTCCTATTGTGTACAATTTGAAAGGCTCCCAAATATCGTTTCGTAAAAAGTGCTAAAGAGCAACCCAAAATCTATCGAAAAAGTAGTATTATTTAATTTAATTCCTTTTAAAGAATTATGACAAGTTATTCATAGAAAATCTGTAAATTGGTACTTTTACGGACCGTCATTATTTCTTTTTTTTTTATTTTTTCCTTTTTTAAAAAATAAGAAGAACAATCTTCATATTAAAGATAAATACTAACGTCACTTGAAAATTTACGAGAAAAATAAATTTATAATTATACATTCTTTCCAAATAAATAAATTAAGTATTGCCAAGAATAAAACAAAATTGCATTGAAATGATGCACGCAAACAGCATGAAGCGTTTTGTTTTGATGATGATCCTGATTTAGTGTTTAGCGACAGCTCGAAGCATCCTCTACTACTTATGAAATCTTCAAAAAATTAGTAAAAATTTACAAAAAGTTGTGACTAAAAAAGTGCGAAAAATTTTGACTCAACAATTTTGACCCTAGCTTTCTTGAAATTCAATAAAATTTTTTGAAATTTAGCAGAACAATAGAGTAATCTTTGGATAACTTTTTTCTAAAACAATCAATTTTAATTTTGTTTCTATAATTAGATAGCCTAAAGATTACTCAGAAAAACTCAGAAACGACGAACGGATAAGCAGCATTGACACGCACATTCCGGTGCGCATTAATGCATTTGAGATGAAGGGCCGTTGCAGTGTTTACGTGCATGAACTGTCCTTCTTTGCCAAATATGGAGAAGCCGAAATAAATTTGGCGGATGGGCCAAACAATGAGTCAGTTTTTTTTAATAATGGGTTCGATTGAAATTGAAAATAAGTCTTTGGGGCTTTCAAGGGCGCTGATCACGAATCTGAACTCGGGTTTGCCCATTTCCGAAACCTGAACCAGAATTCGAACAAAAAATTTAAAAAAATTTCCAAATACGCAATTTTATGGGGAAAAACTTTGAATTCATTTAACTACTATTTAATTGATGCATAAAATCTCGTTAAATCTTTACCTTTTATTTATCCAAAATATCTATGTAGCAATTGGCTTGTGGTTTATGTTTTTTTTGGTTGATTATTTCCCCTCAACTTTTTAATTTTTAAATTATCCTATGACAATCAACAACCTTTTATAAAAGTCATTATTTATCAGAATATAACGATTTTATGATAAAATCTGATACACGGGAAAGTTCGGCTTATTTGTTGTAATTTTTTAAAATTTTAAATATTGAAATATAATGGCGCAAATGAACTGCTTGCACAAACTTTCAGTAAATTTTTCCAAAACCAAAAATTAATATTTTTGATGAAATTTTATTTAAAAAAATCTGGCCAAAAAGACGTTTTTTGTAATAAGGTCAAAAAAGCAAATAATTTGTTTTGAAAAACAAAAATTGTTTTTAATTTATAAGATTTTAATCGATTTTTAAATGTAAAGGGAAAATTCTTCAATTTAGTCTCGGAGTTTTCGGTCTCTAATATCGGGAAATTTTCGTTCTCGAGCATCACTAATTCATCCCGGCATATTCTTTGTCCGAACTTTGCACTTATTTTGATTTTCGGTCCCGTTCTAATAAAAGCCATGAAAAACGAAAAACTATGCTAGAAACACAATAATTTCAGTGTGGCCAAAGAGACGCGTCGCGAGTTGCATTGGTCTCTCTGGCAGATTCTTTTGGCCAAATACAAATTTTTTTTGGCGGCGACAATACAAAAGAGTATTTCTGCTATGATTGTGAGAACAAGCTCTTCTCAACAAAATCGATCATAAGACCAGGATCTTCAAAGAATTTATCATCGACTTGAAGGTACGGTACAGGGACCGAACCAGGAGAGCAAATATATTACAGTATCCCTCCCCAGTCCCCTACTCACATGGAATTTATAAAATCAGAATTTTTGTTGAAAATTTCGATTTTGCATGTTGGTTCTGAAAGTCAGCCTACCGCACTCAAATTTTTCAAAAAATTTCGCTAAACTTTTCCCACAAAATAGCATATTTTGTGGGAAAAAATCTGCCAAAATGCACATTTTCCGTCTCCTATCGGCACCGCCGGACCCAAAGAATCCTTAATTTTAATATATAAAATGTATTTAAATAAATAATATGAAATATATCATCTCAGCAAACACTGATATTGAACAGTCGCTGCTATGATTATTTGCACAAACAAAATTTTGTTGCTTTGCGCGCCTCTCTAAAGGCAATTTGCTACGAAAGAATCGGTGAAGTGACTATCACAGAACCGGGCTGCGGTGAGCAATCGCACACGCGGAAGTTTTTCGAATTATTGTCGTCACAAAAGTTATTTGAACGGTAGGTTTTGTTTTAAATATCTAAATTAAAATTATTTTCAAATATTAAAACAGTGAAAATCCTTGAAATAAATACGACTTTTAAATTTATATCATTAAGGAATGATTTTATTTGTTTCGGCAACAAATTTTATAATGCAGAAAGTGTTATTAGAATGATCGATGATCCTCACATTTTCGAGGAGGGAATGCAGAAAAACGTCAGAATTGTTGGTGAAAAATGCAACCAGACTACCAACATCATTCAGTTGGACGGTATATAGCGGGAGTATTCTCGGAATTTTTTTTTTTTTGCTGTACTTTAGTCTACCACTTGCAAAAAGTTAGGAGAGCCCCACTTGGTCCAATTTTCCGCATTTTGAACCGGTTCAAAAGCATGTTTTTTGCCCAATTCCGCACCTCAGGCGTATTTTTCTGGGCATTACATGGCATTAGAGAATGAATGGCATCAATTTTATCCATTTTTTGCTTGTGCTAGACTAAAGTAACTTCTTTTTTTTGCCGGAATCCCGGATTTTTTTGATAAAAATTTATTAATCCAAAATTAGTAAAATTTTAAAAATTGGCCAAAAATGAACTTTTGGTATTTTACCATTGTATTATTAACCAAAATCAGAAAAATTTTAATTTGTGATCAAAGTAAACAAAAAGTTTAATAATAATAATAATATTTATTTTCAAATATGTAATTTTAAATATTAGGCCTTGTAGGACAACTTTACAGTGATGGGATGGCATATAAATATTTTACTTGACACTGAAATTTTTTATTTAAATTACCAGGAATTTGGGTTTTACCTATGAGTTTTATTTTCGAATTTAAGCATTTTTATAAATCCACAGTTATTTTTATTAAATTTTCGATTCTCGGGAAATTTACATTTATAAAATAATATGTATATACGTATTTTTGCTTTATTTCAGCAAAGAAATCGGTGTTCTTTCCTTCAATTGAATTGATCGAGTTTACGATCAATTTGCTCGGTTTCAGTCCCGAGAATGTTCAAAGCGAATGGAACCCTTTGATTTATGAATTCTTAGACAAATATATCAAAGGTAGATGTACAAAAATCAAATATTGACCCAACTATTTAAACAACATTCAGGTCTAATTGTTCAAACTATGCATCTAGAAAAAAGACAGGTGTGTTGTGTAAAATCTGAATAACAGCCCAGGGCATAATTACGGATTACAGAAATTACAGCGTTTTTCAGCTCCCATAATAATAGATTTCGAGTTTTCGTAATATAGAAAACCACAATTCTTTTTATCAGTAATATTTGTAAAGGGGTGAACTTAAATATGTATTAATGGAGAGTCAATATTTAAATTATTTTTATTATGATTAATTTTTACGGATTGGAAAAAAAGTTCGAAAAACAGAAACTCAAGCTTTTTGACCCTAACGTTTTAAAATTAACAAAACGAGTGTTTTGCTTATTTTAAATATTATTTGTCATGGAAAAGTCCCAACATTAAAATAGGCGTGGTTAAAAATATATTTTGTATTCTTAGTGGATCCAAGGCTTTTAAAAAATTAACGATTTTTTCCAAAATTCCTTCAATTAGTTTAAAAAATGTTTTATATCGAAAATTCAAAATAAATTTAATTTAATGCAAGTGGTTGGCCTCTGGCCATTTTTTCCTCGTTCTTGGTTATTTACATTTTATCTCGATTATGTGTTCGGTTTATTCGAATGTCTAATTGAGCGCCCATATTTTCAACTTAGTAAACAATTTTTTTTAAAGTTTTCCGTGGATAAAATTTTTATTTTGTTATTAAACTCTCTTTAATAAATTTATTTTTGTTTAAAGTTAACTTTCACTGCATTCGGACTAACAAAGCGTCCTACCAACGAGGTTACATTTGTTTGGCAAAACAATCAAATAAATTTAATCGACTACTATCGGCACAAATATAACAAAAATTTGTTTTACACAAAACTTCCTTGTGTTATTCATCGCAGGGGAAGTCAGGAATCATACTTTCCCATTGAATTATTGCGAATTATGTGCGTTCAAATTAATTGATTTAATAAGTAAATAATACAGACCATAAAAATAGTACAAATAATATTAAAATTTTATAAAATGTCTTTATAAAATTTGTTATAAAATAATATTTAAACTAATTTTTCATAAGACAAATTAAAAATTAAGCCAACCAACATAATAGATCATATGTTCCAGGGTCAAAACACTAAAATCAATTTTATAGCTTTCTTAGGCGTTTAAATTATAGACAAATCAAAATCTGCGCCAAATGGTTTAAATGGTTTTTTAGAACGAATTAATATGTATCCGGGTTTGGACATTTTAAAGGCTTGTAAGTGCATCATTTTATTTTTTCAATCTTTGAAATGTTTGTCTTCGAAATTTAAGTTTTTGTTTGCTATCTTTTTGAGCACCGAAGAATCCAAAAATTGCTTTTGTATGTTTTTGGCTCTTGGGCATATGATCAATTTTTTTACAAATAAAATAAAACAAAAATTTATTTTTAAGGGATGGTCAGTGTGTTCCATATGAGAAATGGACACCTGAATTAAAAGAACAAATTGAAGCAAATGGGACAATTTTGCCCATAAATTTGCTAACAGCAATTGAGCATCAACGCCAAAATGCAATGATCAATGATGAAAACCCATTCTTTAAAGCTCATAATGTTCGCATTGGCAAAAACATGTTAGAATCAGTGGCCCGACAACTCTTTCCACCGGCACTCGCCTTCAAAAATGACAAAATTGAACCAAATAAATATGGTGGTAAGTTGGCACAAATTTTTATTTAAAATTGTTCCAACGAACTTATGATTCTTTGAAATTAAAAAAAATATTTTATTTTCATAAATGAATATCATTAATTTAAAAAATGTTATCTCATGTTAACCCTAAATTTTTCTTCATTTTGGGATGTTTATTTAAAATTTTAATTTTTTAAAAGATTTTATTTATTTTTTTGAATAGGCTGACCATTGCTGTCCTAAATTTTGCACTACCCTATGCTTCCCATACTCATGCTGGCTGAGCAGGGATGTGAGAGAATCAGATTCTCGATTTGCTACTTGAGAAATGTCGCTTGTTTTGCTTCTCAGTTTCGGGTTTTTATTCTCGGAAATCGGAATTTTTACACTGTTTTTAATAGCACTGTAAAATCATAAGTGCTAAAGAAATTTAAGAGGAAATAAAAAATTATTATATTTAGAGCAATCAAATATATGTATTCGCTCGCATATAGCCAAACGGCCTAAGTCTTTCTTTCTATTTAGGATTTTTAATTTTGACGCAAACTTGGCCATTTTTTAACAATGCAGCAAATTAAAATATGATACAAATGTGAAAAATATCACATAATTGTCAATTTCATTTAATTTAGTCCGACATCCTGGGTCCGAATTCGAACAAAAAGTCGAAAACTCAAATTTTTGAATTTCGTTTTTTTGTATTGAAGTATTGCTGACTATTTGTTTTTAAACAGGGTTTGAACCCAAAAATGCGAAACTCGAAAAATTTAGAATTCCTTTTCACTCTTTTATAAAGTTTTGTCACTTTTTCTTGAAAAAAGGAATACGGTATCATTAACAAATTTCACCCAAAATGTCTGTTGTCTTGCTAGGCAAAAAATGGTTCAACAAGATGTAATTAAATTGTTATCAACATAAAAATTTCCGGTTGCCTGAAGTCAAAATTTAGTTTATTTATTTTCCAGAATTGGATTTCAAAATGGTTGAAGGCGGGTTGCCGTTGAACCGTCAATACGCGTCGCCTTGTGAATTTCCACAAACTTGGGCGGTGTCCATTGTAGGAGAATGTGTTTGCAAGGATAAATGCAAGTAAGCTAACTACGAGGAGCCATATGAAAAAGTTCAAATTAAGATATCAGCCTTAAAAGCTTATTTTGCTGCCAAAAATGAATTAAAATAATTAAAATCGGTTTTTACCAATGTGATATCAATTATTCTTTTTGCACTAGAAACGCGTAAAATGAACAAAAAAATTCAGGCAATTCATCGAATCTCTGGTCAAACTGGCTAATGATCGTGGTGTGAAAATGGGAATGCCACCAAGGGTTGACATGACTAAGGCAATTACATTGTAAGTTGAGTGTCCGGTTGACAAATACAAATTATTGGGCAAAACATTGTACATGTTTGTATCACATCAGAGACGAATGAATCCGCATAAATAGGGCATTTTGAGCCGATACTGATCATTCGTTTCCCGAGAGCACGGGCTTGATCAAGGAAGGCTTAATCCGTAATAATTTTTCAATTTTTTGAGAAGTAGATTCCGAATGGATAAAATATGCTCCAAAAAGTTGAAACAACAATCCCATTTCTAAACTGATTTTATCCAAAACTTTTTTCATAATTCTTTCAGTGAAAATATTAAAGAACAACTCAAATTTTACAAAAAATGGAAATGCCAATTTGTGCTTTTCTTCGCGCCCGGAAAAGGACCATCTCATTATGCGGATGCACATCACATATTCAAGCTGAACGAAAATTTAGGTGAGAGTAAGAGTATATAGGTACACAGAGGGACATGCTGGGATTTTTTAAGCAAAAAAGACCAATTACAACAAATATACTAAAAAATCTAAGGCTACTGAATGATAAAATTTATGGAAAAACAACTATAAATAGTTCGCAACTTTTATAATTTAACTATTTTTTAATCATTTGTTTTGAAGAAATCAGCGCAAAAATTTACGAACAATGAAATTTTTAAACCTAAAATTTTTATCAAGAAAAACAAAATGTTGCTGATAAATTTTTGAAAAATTTTTCTTAGCGGTGTATTTCTGAAACTTTTTCAGTTCATTTTCTTAGGGGAGTATTTCCTCGATTTTATTGCATTTTTTAATGGAATTTTTTGGAAAAAACGTCAAGAAGCATCAAAAGGTCAAAATGCCAAAAAAGGCATTTATAAGGCATTAAAATACCGAAAAAAGGGAAAAAAAAGCACAATAGAATCAAAGTTAAAACTCATTTTTGCATTTTGTCCAAAATTATTAACATAAATTCACTAAAAACAAAAAATACACCCCTAAGAATTGATCCAATGGTTCTCAAATAATGCAACCCTAACAAATAAGAAATGAAAAAATTTCTCCAAAATTCATCTCCAAAATTTCGGACTTTTTTTCACCGTGTCATTATTTTGGCATTTTTCCTCATAATTTTCGTTAACTTTTCGAGATTTTTCGTAACAAAAAGGCTAAAATTGTGTAAAATATTTATAAAAGACATCGAAATTAGTTCCTTTTGACTAATTATGAATTTTAAAAATCTATTAATCATTGTTCTTTTTTGTCAATTTTATCATTTTTTCACCTTTTTAGACATTTATTTTATTTTATATTTATTTATTTTTATTACATTTTGTTATAATTTAGGAGTGTTGACTCAACACATTACTCCTGAAACTGTTGATAAGGTAGTAAGCGAGAGCGGAAATATTCAAGACATTTCGATTCTGGAAAACATATTGCTTAAAATAAATTTAAAACTGGGCGGCTACAATTATGATATTTGTACTGCAGAAGAATTTAAAACAAAACAACAAATTCGACACAACATTTTGTAAGTTGTTATAAAGAATAATTTTAATTTGCCTGTACCGATACAAGATCAGGTTACTGAGAATTCTATGGTTGCAATTAATTTTTCCCCAGAAATTTGCACTTTCTTCGGCTCCCGGACAATCGGACAATCCGACAGTGCGGACAATCCGACAGAGGTGTAATCCGACAGTAAAACACACAAAAAGATAAGAAAATGCCATCGCCGATGGGGACCAATTGTGGCATAATGCGGTCCTGTGGATTATGGCACAATTTGTCCCCTTCAGTGACGGCATTTTCTTATCATTTTGTGGGTTTTACTGTCGGATTATCCACTGTCCGATTGTCCACCTCTGTCGGATTGTCCTCACTTTCGGATTGTCCAATGTCGGAATGTCCACTGTCCGATTGTCCACTCTCCGATTGTCCACTGTCGGATTGTCCAGTCACGCTTTCTTCTCTCGCCAAAATTTTTGATTGGTTTTTAGTTTCAACGCACAAATTACAAAAAATTTTTATTAGTATGACCAAAGAAATGATTCTGTGACTACTTTTTATTTTTGATTAGCTGAATGTTTTAGTGAAACCGAATGGCACGGTCGGAAACGGATGTTTTTTGGCTTGGACATTTCCCGTGCACCACCACAGACTTTGTTCGAACGGCGTATGGTAAAGGCAAACCCAACAGTTTTTGGCGTAAGTGGGGGAACTTTTGTACATACAAATATATATATATAAATATATATAAATATATATATATATACATATAAATTAATTATAAGATTATAAAATAATCAAATATGTATGAAAAAGTATCAAAAAATGTTTTGTTCTTTTCTTATTAAATACCACTCTTCCTCTTCCACTCCTGTTCATTTTCACTTTCTCTTCCGCTTCCTCTTCCGATTTCTCTTCCTATTCCACTCCTGTTCCTCTTCCCCTTCCTTTTTCCCTCTTCCACGTCCTTTCCCCTTTCTTTTTCACTTTTTCTTCCGATTTCTCTTCTCCTTCTCTTGCGCATTCTCTTCCGCTTTCTCTTCCCTTTTCTCTTCTTCTTCCAATCCTGTTCATCTCCCTATTCCTCTTTTTCCCTTTCTGTCCCCTTTCTCTTCCTAATTCTCTTCCTCTTCCTGTTCCTCTTTCTGTTCCTTTTTCTGTTCCTATTTTTCTTGTCCTTCTGTTCCTCTTTCTCTTCCACTCCTGTTACTCTTCCTTTTTCCCTCTTTCTCTTCCTCTTCCACTCCTGTTCCTGTTCCTTTTTCTGTTCCTCTTCCAATCCTGTTCATCTTCCTCTTCCTCTTTTCCCCTTTGTGTTCCGTTTTCTCTTCCGATTTCTCTTCCGCATTCTCTTCCGCTTTCTATTCCCCTTTCTCTTACTCTTCTAATTGTGTTTCATCTTCCTCTTCCTCTTTTCCCCTTTATGTTCCTCTTTCTCTTCCTAGTTCTCTTCCTATTTCTCTTCTTCTTTTCTGTTCTTCTTTCTGTTCCTCTTCCTCTTCCTTTTCTGTTCCTATTTTTCTTGCTCTTCTGTTCCTCTTTCCTACTTTTTTAATTTTAAATTTTTTGTTTTATTTCAATTGTTTATCGATTTTTAAATTTTCAGGAAACAGTGAACTGAAATTTTGAATTTTAAAAATCAAAATTATTTAGTTAATTTAATCAGAAACTTTTTTTCTCATAAATTTTTTTTGAACGCTTTTTGACTCACATGAAAATACTGAGACAGGATCTAAAACTTTAATAATTTAACGTGTATTTTTTATTTTATTTTTTATTAATATTTAAATTAATTTTTAAATTTAATTAAAAATTAATTATTATTTTATTAAATTAAAATAAATTAAAATAGAAAAAATGTGAATTACAATATTTTAACTAACAATAAGTAATGGATAGAAAGTACACTGAAGCAATGGGATTCGAACCCATGACGAACACCAAAAGAGGAGGAACATTAACCACTTGACAATTGAGTCACTTGTTATATTCACTTTTAATTCCCTTTTCCTTCTCTTCTAATACAAAAACAAACATAAAAAGCATTTTATTTGTCACTTTTGGGGACTAAGGAGGAGGAGGGAGGCCGGCGGTGCCGATAGGCGCCGCCGGGAAAAATGATATTTGAATACAATACATTGTTCAGATTTTGTCAAAAAATAACCAATTTTTGCAAATGTGAGCCAGTTTTTAAGAAAATTATGGACTTACTCCCGTTTTTTTGGTGAAATTCCGTGAGCGGGATCGGGAGTTCAAAAAAATTGGACACAGAAAATTGGACACCGAAAAGTGGACACTAGAACATTGGACACTAATGGAAATTTGGACACTATCGTATAAAAAAAAATAAATAAATAAAACAAAAAATTTAAAAGATTTTATTTTAGTCTGCACATACTTAGGTTTTTTATAAGCGTAATAAAACGGAAATAAATAATGTTTTTATTACATAAAAAATCAGCAAAAAAGAAAGCAACCATAACATCCATAAAGAAAAAAGTTTTCTTTTGGATAGGATTCCCATCTTTTATGCAATTTTAGCACATTGACCAATCTTCGCCCTTTTTCGTGCATTTTTTTGGCACATTGACCAATCATTTTGCCTGTTGAATGCTTGATCTACTTCTAAGTGCCATAATCCATGAGAGAACACTTCCCTGACCAGAGTGTGCGAAATTTCGTGTCGTCCCCTTTTTTCGTCTTTTCCTTCTCTTCTTTTTTTTGGAAGAAATCCTGACCAAAAGTGCTTGTCCTCCCTTTTTACGGCACTTCCCTGACCAGAGTGTGCGAAATTTCGTGTCGTTTTCGTGTCGTCCCCCTTTTTCGTCACTTTTTGAGTTTCGTTTTCGCTTTCGTCCGTCAAAAAATTTTCGTTTCGTTTCGTTTTCGTATTTAAAAATTTTAAATTTTCGTTTCGTTTTCGTCAAAAGGAATTTGGACGAAAAAGACGAAAATATTTACACTCTTAAGAATGACTTTTTTGGAAAAAATAAGTCATCTCGTATGCTACATGCCACATTTTTCTTTACAAAATTCATTGAAAATTCAAAAATTTTCAAAGTCTGCCCTTAAAATTGCCAATTTTCAGTGAAAATATGTTAAAAAGGTCAAAAATTAAAATTTTCCTTATTTTTGTCAAAAAATAGGCTCAAAATCATTTTTTAAAGGTTTTTTGTCAGCCGAATGCTCATTTTTAAAATTTTCTGTTGGGAGCCCTGTATTTAATTAATTTCAATTTTTTCCGCCTCTCCTATGAACACAGCCGGACGCCAATCCTCTAAGAACTTTCAAAATAAAATTTTAAAAAATAAAAATAATTATAATTTTCTGTGGCAAAATTCAAATTTTTAAAATCTTTTTTGTTCGAATTCGGGTTTCTGAATTAGTATAAATGGATGTCAGATTCGTGATCAGCGACCTCAAAATCCCCAGGGAAGACGTTTTACAAAACTTTTTAAATATTTATTTATTGGCTGATGAAATTTTCCTGAAATTCTTTATCTTTTATGTTCTTCATTTGATATATTTTTCGCCTTGTTAAATTGTAAACAAAGGATAAGAACCAAAATCTGCGCATAAATTCTTTTAAATGTAAAAAAAATTCACCACCGATGCATATCGGAATCGCTCGACTCTTTTACTTTAAGACTTTATAAAAATTAACTTATTAAAGCCATATCAGCCTTTCCACCTACTAGGATCTTCATTCCCTTAGTTTGAGGACACAATTTAAAAATTTAAATGTTTTTAATCGAGGATTAGTGATTGAGGTGTAATTCTGAGGAAAGGAGACGCGACATTCCCATGCATATTTCAATGCCGTGATTGAGATAGCTTTTAAAAAAATTTTTTTGGCGTCGCATTTCGTAACTGTTATCCAATGTTTGTTTGTTTTTTATTAGAAAAACTTTAATTACATCTAAATAAATATTTTGTTTCGTTTTCGTTTTCGAAAATTATTTTTTTGGTTTTCGCACACCCCTGTCCCGGACCAGGACCCAAACAACCCTGGTATCATTCGAAAGCCACGACTTTGTAGATCATGCGAAATTGTTTCGAAAAAGGAACAAAAGACGAAGAGGAAGAGAAGGGGAAGAAAAGAAGACGAAGAGGAAGAGAAAGCGAAGGGGAAGAGGAAGGGGAAGAGGAAGAGAACAGAGAATTGGAAATAGAAGGGAAAAGAGGAAGACAAATGGGAAGAGGAACAAATGCGAAGGGAAGAGAAGAGGAACAGAAGAGAAAGAGAAGAGGAATAGAAGGCGAAGAGGAAGAGAAAGGGGAAGCGGAAGAAGAACAGAAAGGGAAGAAGAAGGAGAAGGGGAACATAAAAAGGAAGAGGAATGGAAAGAGGAAGAGAAAAGAAAGAGAAAGAGGGAGGAAAAGGGGAAGAGAAGAGGAGAAGGAACAAAAGACGAAGGATTTGAGGACCCAATAACTTTTGTCAATTTCTTTTGAAAGGGGAAGCGGAAGAATAACAGAAAGGGAAGAAGAAGGAGAAGGGGAACATAAAAAGGAAGAGGAATGGAAAGAGGAAGAGAAAAGAAAGAGAAAGAGGGAGGAAAAGGGGAAGAGAAGAGGAGAAGGAACAAAAGACGAAGGCGCGGGATTAATCCCGCAAATCCCGCAAGGAAGAGAAAGGGGAAGCGGAAGAAGATTGCGGGATTTTGGAAAATCGAAAAAATTTCAATTAATTCACAATCATGGTATCATTCGAAAGCCCTAGATGTTTGGAAGATATTTATAAGCTATTTCTCAGTGATTAATCAGCTCTCAAAAAAGTTGTCAGTTGAAAACCGCAAAAAAGGCAGAATTTTCAAAGTTTTTTATTTCTATCTTTTTTATAGTTCGAAATTTTCTGTAATTTTTAGTAGGCTAATAGAGCCTGTGAAGAGCTTTCGAATGATATCAAGATTGTTTGATTCGGTCAATAACTTCAAGAGTTATATTGACTCAAAGTTGGCTCAGACGGAGTTGGCCAGACGGAGTTGGCCGTTCCGATCGATTGGTATCTAATATGTCGCAATTCCATGCGTTTTTACCAGTTGGATGGTTCAGTCCCAAAGACATTTTGCCACTTCTGTCCCGGTTCTGTAACTCTCCAGGGATTGGTTACCGCAAAAAAACTCTTTCGGATTCTTCAATTACAGACCAAGAGCTATTGATTGATATATCATTTTGGCCGTTCTAGGCTCCCGGCCATATGAGCGATATTTTCCTGTTTTATTTTAAAATTATTTATCTTCAAATTGATTGGCTTAATTTTTTGGTTTTAGGCTAAAATTTTACGATTTTACACCCCGAAATTTGAAAAATAGTTTATAAAAGAAAGCGAAGAAAGAGAAGGCGAAGAGGAACAAAAAAAGGGAAAAGAGGAAGTGGAAGAGTAAACATTTTAATATAAGGTCCTAATGAAAGTTTTTGGCGCGGAGCGTCCTCTAGAGACAGTGTAAAATAGCGAGGCTATTTCAAATTAAAAAAATAAATTTAAACCAGTTACTTTCAGTGCCCGTATGGCACTGGTTTTTGAAAGGTTCTCTAGATTATTAATCGGAAACCGAGTCAGCCCGGCCTGGCCCGGCAGATTCGGAAATCTCGGTCTCTATTAAATATGTATCATATTAAAATGAGTAAAAAATTAATAAATTGTGATTTAATTTATTTTTTTATTTTTTACTTAGCGCTAAATAAAGAAATGAAAAAGCGGAACAAATGATTAAAGCAATTAGTGGAGCATTGACTTTATATGCGAATAAAAACAAATCCCTGCCGGAACATATTTTTGTTTATAGAGGTGAAGCGCAGCAAAATGAGTTCAAAAAGGTGCGGCGTAATATTTAATTCAAATGTGCTTTGACGTTACTCAAAAAACCACCAAAAAAATTTTTTTTTGATATAATTTTGCTCAAAAGCAACCAAATTTTTAATTATTAATATCATTTGATAGCTCTGAGAGTTTTTTATTATATTGCAAAATTTCAAAAAGTTTCGTTCCATTTCAAGAAAATGATGGCCAAAAAGTTCAAGAAAGTGTTTCTCAGGTCATTACTTTTTTGAAACTTATTTGTTCATGAATTTTTTGAAATTTTGCAATATAATGATTCATTTTGGGCGAAGTTGTGAATAATTTTCTGTCAAATTTTTTTTGGTGTTTTTGAGTAACGACCCGGCACCATTCAGAATTGAGAAAAAATATCTCAATGTTCAGGAATCATAAGCATATGATTCCCTGGACTGAAAACAGCTTGAAATGCACAAAATGAAAGCGATCTTTTTAATCCCTACACCCTAAAATTTCAGAAATACAAAACTTTTTAAATTTTTTGCCTTCAGCTTTTTATGTTTTTTTTACACGAATTTTCCAAAAACTAAACTTTAATATTTGCAAAATTTTATATTGGTCAAAATCTGTAATCTCAAAATAGCACACAAAATGTTTTAACACCGTTAAATATTGAAGATCGCTTGCTATGAAGGAGAAGCATTCAAAAAAGCATTTGATATTACCTCGAAAGAATTGAAGAGAATGAAAATAATAAAAGAAGTGAAAGGGGAACCAAAGATTACAATAATTGTGTGCCAACGCAACTCCAATTATCGAATGTTTCCAAAAGATGTTGCTGAGCGTCATGATGCTTTTCAAAAGAAAGTCCCTTGGTTTGAAAGCAGTCGAAGTGAGCTTATGTCCACTTCTACAGTTGTACAAAACTGTAAACCGGGAACAATTCTCGAAAAAATGGTTGGTTTTTAGTAGTACTATTCGAGAGTCTCAGTCTCGAGCCTTGACTCGAGAAAATCTCGGTTTATATGTATCGGTCTGTTTTCGATCTTGACCGCAGTCATCGAGACCTCAAAACTTGATTTTTAATTTATGAAAAATTTTGGTCGTTTTTGAGTGAATAAAAATTTAAAAAAAGTTATTGTCTCTTGTCACGACTCGAGAAAATTCTCGAGTTTTTTGGGTCTCGAGTCTGAGGTCAAGTCTCGGTCTTGAGTTTCGGGGAACTTTTTGGTCACGAGCAGCACTATTTTTAGGCATTTGGAATTCCTATGAGTAAAAACGAAGTAAAAATGGAATTAACGTGATATAGAGTCGATTTTTTTATAATAACAAAATAAAAGGGTGCTTTTTTTGTTTTAAGGAATTTTGGGGTTGAGTAATCATTATTTGATTAATCAATTATTCACTATTTATTTTGATTTATTTTTCAGATGGATCCATCATTGACAGAATTTCTTCTGGTAGGGCATAAAGCAAACAATGTGAGATTTATGTTTCTTTATTTCTAAGCTTTGGGAAACGTTTAAAATTTTATGTCCGGGTTTTATGCTTTATTAATTACTGAATTTTCACATCACAGGGAACTGCAAAGCCATTGCTTTGCACTGTTGTGCGTGACACCGTTGACGACCGTGTTCCGCTGAGCGAATTGGAACAAATAACTTATTCATTGTGTTACCAGCATGGGATTTGTTGCAATTCAATTGCAATTCCGGGTCTGCTCCGATCGGCCGGTGATTTGGCCAAGCGCGGAAGAAATAATTGGCTCACACATAAGTAAGTAGCGTTAGCCGAAGTCAAATAAAATTTTGACCAAAAAAATACAACAAAAGGACCAAAATCAATAATGGTCAGAACTGGCATCTAAGGCCTAAGAATTCGAATTAAAAATAATCACTTTTTAAGCGAAATTTTTTAAAATAATTTCTCAAATACTTCACTTTAAATCAATATCTTTCAGTGAGCATAGGTATGTGGTAAAGGCTTTTACCAGAACCTAAAATTTTAACGAAATTTTCAAACTTGCTTTTAGCTTGTCGGCTCCGGCACAAGAACAAACAAAATTGGACGGTTTGATTTTGAAGATTAAATTTATTAACACAATAAAGGCATTTTAAATTAAGCACAACTGGACAAATACTACGAAAAAATCAACAATACAATTCGTCCGTGCATCGAAAACAAATTTTGGGCCTAAGATAACTAAATGATAAAGCGGCACTCGTTTTAAGTAAGAATCGGCAAAAAATTAGAATAGGGGTAGCACTGGGAATTTTTGGTTTGAAAAATTTTTCGAAGATAAGTAATGGTTGCTGATCATAAAATTATTTATTTGGGTATTATTTTTGTCGACTCCTACTCAAATCATTCCAATAATTCTTTTGATTTGTTAATGAAAAATTGCAATTTTTGAAAATAATATTATAAAAAAGCTGACTTGCAGTCCAAAGTTTGAGAATATGCCTCCGTTTGTGTGTAAAATATTTTATGAGAAAATATTTAATATGATAAGTGTTTGTAGAATTATGAACGTAAGAGTAATAATAATAAATATTGTTTGTATATTTATTTCAGTGATTAGACATCCTTTAAATATCTTAATTATACGACATAAATGTCAAAATAATATATTAACAGCTTTTTTATTTTCGGATTAATTAAATATTTGAACCATTACTAATGTAAGGGTTTTCACTTAATTTCTTTCCTTCTTCAGCAAAAGTACTTAGTATTAATTTTTCATGAAAATGTATTAAAAAATTACGAACGGAACCAGCGCACACTCGACTAAGGCGGCCAGAAACTACGGGCTACGGAAACAGTCCGCGCGTGATCCGCAGGCGGTTGACTGATTGGCGGGGACCCTCTTCAGTCCGCGCAGTCAATCGCCTGTGGCGCTTTGTCAGACTGCTTCTTCCGCCCTCCGTCTCGCCGCACTACTTGCTCCGTCTTCGCATGCTCCCTTTTGCGTAGTTCAAGACCTGAAAAGTGATTTTGAGTGTTTTAGTCCAACTAAATTATTTTTTTATAAAAGCAATTTTCGGTGGTTTTTGAAGATCCATAACTTTTGTAAATTTATTTTTTTCCAAAAAATTCTTTCGGATTCGTAGGTATCATGCCGAGAGGAATCGATTGGTATTTATTTGTCGCAATTCCATGCGTTTTTACAAAATTTTTTGACGAATTTTCCTTTTTCCTAATTATTATTCCCTCCATGATCTACTCAACAATTTCAAAAAAGCACTATATTTAATAAATAATAAGCAATTTTTGGTGAAAAAACCCAAACAATAGAATTCTACACGCAAATAGATATGAACGTTTTGTAACGACTACCTAAATTCGCTGACAAAATAACGCTTTAAACGTAAAAATGGCGAAATATGGACTAATTCACGGAAACCCAAAAACGTTTACTAAAAAATTTTAAAGCGTATATATTATTTTTGAGTAACATACATAAATTCTGTTTGCACTCGAAGCCGAAGGCGAAGCCTAATTTTTATTCGAAGGCGAAATCCGAAGCTCGAAACCCAAAAAACCCAAATTTTCGAAGCCGAAGTTTTTTCAAAATTTTTTTAATTCCAAAAATTTTTTCATCAAAGAATTTCGGTTAAATATCAAATTTAATCAATTAACAGAACGGCAAGAGACCAACCAATCCTTTTTAAGAAAATAAATACATTAAACTTTTTGATCTATGTATTTTGAAATATTTTATAATTCTTAGAGTATTGACGGTTTTTTACTCAATTTATAAATGAAATGGAACTTTTGGGTGCCGGCGGTGTCGATAGGCGCCGCCGGTGATTTTGAAATTTTTTGTGCATTTTGTTAACAGATTTAGCCTAAAAATAAAAATATTTTGAGATTTGAATTGTTAAATTTATATTTAACAACTACTTGGAGGGGAACTGATCCCAAGCAAAAATTAGAAACAGAACAAAGAGCACACACGACTAGACCATGCGTGTGAAGAAAAGTACAAAAGCAAAAAGTTAATTAACATATATAATTTTAAGTTTATCAAAAACAAATCACTAGGGGGTGCTTTTTAGAGACCGGCGCGGGACGGGATCCCGCGGGATTTTGCGGGATCCCAGTCCGCAATCCCGCATTTTTGGAAAATGCGGGATTTTGCGGGATTTCTGGATTTGCGGGATTAATCCCGCGGGATCCCGTCCCGCAAAGAATTTTGAGTCCAATCCCGCAGCGGGATCCGCAAATTTGACTTTTTGTGCGGGATTCTGTCATTGATTTTTTGAAAATTTAGGACAGAATGCCAAAGTTTTTGAATAAATTTAGAATAAATTCAGTCAAATTAAATCCATTTTTCATATCAAAATTCATCTATAATTTGCAAAAAATTTCCCGGCGGCGCCTATCTGCACCGCCGTTTTTTAGCCCAATCAATTTCAATTAAAATGCTAAATTTCTTTTTCACCAAAAAGGCAACACGAAAGTAATTTCGGCAAAAAAGGCGCCAAAAAAGCAGTCAATGCTATTGGCAAAATTAAGTATAATTAGTTGGCCAATATTTAATTTTTAACCTATTGTTTAAACCCATAAATAAGTAAATGACCAAAATGAATTAAATATTAAATAAAAGTTTTTTACCTGTCCATTTCGGTCAAACGCCCATTTCATCGCGTAAAATTTGGTGAATGCAATAAACACCAAAATGGTCACCGCAAAAATAAGACTTTAACCTTACAATTTGAGTTTTATATTTCCATAACTTAATTCCTTATTTGTTCGCCTTTTTGCGTTTTTGTTCAGTCCTTTGGTCATAACTTCGCGAATGTTTTGCATGAATCTTAATTTTTATCATATAATTATAATTATTATTAATCCAATCATTTTTATACATTTTATTTTATTGCCAATTTTTAAATTTTGTTTTATTTATTTGATTTTTAATTGCCCAGTTAGTTTGTGCTTGTCCCACACATTTGCAAATAATTTACTGATGACTTCTTACAAGTGAATGAAAGCGCTGACAATAATGAGAAATGGTTGGGTATTTATCTTTTGTACGATGGTCCAAACGAAGGTGCAAATTAGTTGCTAATTAATGTTAATTGTGTAATTAATTGCCATTAAGACAAAAATTGGAGTTGCAAATGTTCGACAACTTTTCTAATTGTCTCTCAAAAGAGCGATGTGCCGGATTTCAGAAGAGAATTAAGCGAAGAAAGAACTTTTAACAGCAAATCGAACAATTGGGGATTTCCGAATTTTATTTCATTTACGGTGAGTGCCAATTCAGTTATATTCCCTTAATTGCTCAATTATGGCAAATTAAGGAATTAATGGACCCGAACAAAGGCTTTTACGACAAAAGCGAGGACAAAGTGACATTGGCCATTGATGTCACTGTGAAAGAAGCAAAAACAGCGGAAAAATCATAAATATCCAATATGATCTGCTGATCTCTACATTTAATTATCACCCTATTGACCTATTTTTTTATCCTTTTTCTTTTTTTACTGCTTTTTACAAAACTGATTTATGGAATAAATAATAAATGTTGGAGTTGCTTTAATTAGAGTCTGAATTTCAATGAGAAACTTTTTAGTCTGAAGCCAAAACTGAATTTAATTTCTTAGGTCAAAAAAAATGAATTAAAATATTACAATTAAGAAAACAAATTATTATCATAAAATTCAATCAATTACTTGAAAATTATGACTCATTCGGTTTTCGATATAAAAATGAAAAAAGAACAACTGAAAGGCCATGTACAAAAGTAAAGCACAGTTTTGAATTGGGAGAGAGCAGCCAACGGCGGATGGCCAAGTTTCAAGTTCAAATATTTGGGTATATTTTTTGTCAATTGTCGATTTGGTAGTGGTCATCATCTGTATTTCAGTTCTCAGAATTTTAAAAATAAAGAGAAAAGGTAAAAATTCATCATACGGCGGTGAGGTAACGGTATATAAGGATTTTCAACGAATATGAGAATGTCACTTTTTTAAAAATTATAGAATTTTAGCCATAGAAAAATATCAAAAATTCGAATTTCTGAGTTTTTATGGATGATTTTTCAAATTTTTTGGAATTAATTCTTCAGGTTGCATTTTTCGTATTAATTGCATTTCTTTTTCAAAATTGGTTAGTTATATTTTGTTTTTTTTGGAGATTTTTTATTTAATAGTATTTTTTTGAAACATTCAAAATCCTGTTCGAGATCCCGCAAATTAGAACTTGGCCCCGAGACTTGAGACCGAGACAGATACCCAAAAAAAACCCGAGAGTTTTCTCGAGTCGAGACCGAGACTTATTTAAAAAAAAATTCCTTTTTACTTAAAAATTGATGAAAACTTATAACAAATTGAAAAATCAATATTTTGGCGGTTACCTACAATTTTTTTTTTTGCCTTTTGTCGTCCATATTTCTATTTTATGTACGCATGTGATATGATAAAAAATGTAAAAAGTTACCAAAAAAATACATTAAATTTAAGTTTACCAAGAACCAATCATTAGGGGTGTAAAAAGTCTCGGTCTCGAGTCTCGAAAGTCTCGAAGACCGAGACTGAAAACCCGAGACTCGAGACCGGGACCAAAAAAGCCCGAACTTTTCTTGAGTCGAGACCAAGAGTCTCGAACAGCACTAATAATTAATTTGGAAAACTCATAAAATTTTGATGGAATCAAAAATTCCATTGGCCCTGAATGTATCGTAGTGCAAAGTCTTCCTGTTGTCCACGTCGAACGTAATCCCTCTAATTTTCATAACGTATTCAGTCTCCCCCGTCTGCTTGCTTCTCATCTTCAGTGCGTACTGCTTCGCCCCTCCGAAACAATATTCTTCAATCTCATAGCCGCCGTATATTTCGCTCATCTCTCCCAAATAACTTTTAGATTAAACAAAAAAAAACATTTCAACAATCAATCAAAGCTATTTTTCTGCTAATTGCTTTTCAACAAATGTGCCATATTTGGTACAAAAACGGACTTCAAGTTGAGTCCCATCTGTTGGAATTGGTCATTATTGTCATCGCCGCTGGATTTGTTCGACAATTTGCCATTAAATTTGAGGAAATCTCTTTTTATGGCCCAATCGAAATTGAGCAATTTGCCATTGGTCAGTCGTTTTTCATTGGAATTCACAAACTGCTGATCAGTGCCAATCAGCCATACTTTGCAATGGTGGAAATCGGAGCTGAAAAAATTGGAGAAGTTAAAAAATTGCAAAAAAAAAAATTGCGAAATTAAAATAAAACGTAAAATATTTTCGGTAATCTTAGAAATTTTTTTGTTATTGTCTACCGGTTTTTAGCTGGAATTTCCTCCAATTTTTGAGTGATTTTGCATGTTTCTTGGAACAGTGCCGGATAAATGTGCCAATTCGTTGTCGTCCCTCTGTTGTTAATGTCAAATTCCAACTGAAGTCGAATACGAGTCTCAACAAATTGGCAAAAATTTTGGACAGAAATTTTAAAATAATCGCACGTATCCCTTGAATAAATCATTCGCCTCCTCTTCGTAGTGCCACGCTCTATAAAATCTGTCCACAGTATAACCGCATTCCAACGCCTTTGCCTGAAAAATGTCAAAATTTTCCTAAAATTTTCCCACATAAGTTCTTACCAATTCAACGCTAGTATATGTCGCCACGTATCTCCGCTGTGTCTCATCATGGGGGCAATTGTAATCACATCTCGTAGTTTCCTTCTTAAATGTTGACGCACATCTCCAACACAACGGGAATAATAATCTCTCATCACACTTCAACTGCAGAACCGGAATCCGCAAACCCCGCGGCGGGTGGACCCTCACTTTATACAACCCATTTTACTTCAAATCCTCCGGTCTCGTCCAATTTACATTAATCTCATCGCTCTTCGGTATAATAATCTCCGGCAAACCAATCGGGTAAGCTGTACCGTAATTCACTGACGGATACAGACTCACAATATCGTAAACACTAATCTTTTTCTTCTCATCCGATTTCGCAAACAATTTCATCGGTCCGGTCCTCCCTCCCGCATATGCCATCCTCGGATCAATCGGCCCCTTCTCATTTCCTCTGTCGTCGAAGAAGCCCCTCATTTCCTCATCCTTTTTCAATTCCTTCTCAATTTGACACCCCTAAAAAGTAGAATTTATAAATTCAAATGTCAAATAAACATACCCAAACTTCTTCGACATCCAAAGTCTTCCGTAGCTCCACTAATCTCTCCTGAGACTCATCGTTCAATTCCTGGGCTGTTTGGGTAAAGGAGCGCAATTTTTGATGCCATAATTGTCAAAATGACGCCATTCAAAAAGCCGAATTTGTTGGAGTAAATGAAATTGCCTAAGAATAAAAGAAAAAAATCATTTAAGGAATAAAAATAATAAATTAATATTTTAATACCTTTTGCCCATAATTTCTCAATTCCATCCCGCTTGCTCCTCCACTCCAAATACTTTATTGCCATCACACTGGCGCGATCACACCGCTCATATCCCTTCTCCGGCACAATCGATAATTGCTCCGTCAATAAAAACATTGCCTTAAAAATATTCATCGCAACCCCCGCATTCGTACAACTCCTCGGTAGTGGGTCAAATCCCTTAGTAA
The DNA here is from genome assembly GCA_004148225.2 of Heterodera glycines. NCBI lineage: Eukaryota > Metazoa > Nematoda > Chromadorea > Rhabditida > Heteroderidae > Heterodera > Heterodera glycines. The sequence goes on along the minus strand of CP049707.1, from coordinate 4,202,628 downwards.
TGTCGTTAATCAATATCCTTCGAAACTCAATAATCGACAACAATAAAATCTCCGTGTCGTTTCTGCAATAATTTCTCAATTCTTCATCCAAATAAAAGGGCGTCTCCTTGTTCTCATTGTACCTGAAAAAAAGAATTTTATTCAAAAATTTTTCTATTTTCCTACCATTTTTCGAATTTTATAAATTTATCCTTGTTCATAGATCCCGGCGAATAGTCCTCCATCGGTGGCAGATGTTCCAATCGTATTCCATAATTTTCTTTCTTGTTGTAATAATAGGGGAAAAAGGGCTTGTCCTCACAGTCCAAATTAAATGTCGCCTTCAGCGACTCAAGCTTCACCGGCATCAATAAACATGAGTCTCTCCAAATCAGCTTTGAATGTTTCTTCGAGTTTTGCACTTTAAATTCATAAATTTTCAATCCATTGATGAGCGGTAGCGGGTTCTTCCCGGTACGGCAGAGGTAATTAAAAACAAAATGACCTAAAAATTTAGGATTTAAAAATTAAATTTTGAAATTACCGTCAAAACGTCCGGCGTTATGTGCAAATATGTACGTATCGTAATTCGTAAAAGCAGTTAAAATCCACTCCACAAAATCCTTGGTCGGCTCATGCCCCTCCGCTTCGCTCCAATCCTTGATCCTCTCCTCCCCACAAATTTTGCAATTCGTCCTGTTTTTGTCATCACAGCATTCCGTACACGTCACTCTCACCGAGATATAATTAATAACATGCTCCTTCTGGTCCCCCTTGTAAATCGTATCCTGCGAAGTCTCCGAATCCTGGAGTTAAAGACTTATTTTTGTTGATTTTATTTGTAGAACTTACCCAAACGACAATTCGGTAAACATCCTTTTCCTCTTTCTCCTCGATCGGCATAATATAGCAACCCCGCTTGGGGTCGTGACTCACACTACAAAGCTGGCAATAAGTCTCACCACATTCATGTTCCTTCTTCGAATTAAACTGATATGTTTTGTCGCACATCACACAACGCTTCCATAACCTGCAGGTTTGGTGTCCCTGATGATAGTTGTAACACTCCCAATTATAAAAGTAACGGTGGCACTTCGGGCATTCAATCTTCACTCCACTCTCCTTTTGACACGGCACCCCTCCCACTCTGTTGCAATAATAACACCTTGCCCGGCAATCGAAAGTATGTTTTACATCCTGATCGTAAAAGCATTCACATTCAACACAAAATTTTTTCCCTCGATTAAAAAAGCAAGCGTAATTCTTCAGACCATTCCAGTGACCATTCTCCAAAAATATCGGTACGACCTTCTCTCGCCCCATCTGGCCCTTCCACAAAACACGGATCGATTTCCGCGGATCAGCTGACTTCTCAAATGCCACAACCCGGTACTTTCCGGGGTAAATCTCATCCTGAAAAATTTATTAATTTTGCATTTTTTCATTTAAACCCACCCAATATTTCTGAACATTCGGCAATTGCTCCACACCATAGCTATATTCGTTAATATCAATTCCACAATTATGTAAAAGCTCAATAGCTGAATCCCTCTGTCTCATAATATTGTTCATAAATCGATTAAAAATGTTTCGATGCACTTCCAAATAAAATTTAGACGCCACAAGCGCGTAAAACAGGCAAAATTTATCCGCATTTGTAATCCTTAATAAAATTATTATTATAATTAAATTATTTTTTTTCTTTACTTTAATTATTATTTTATTTATTTTATTTTTAATTTATTTTTGATTTTTTAAATTTTATTTTTTATTTATTTAATATTTTTTATAAAAATTTGAACATTTTTCGTTTTAATTTTTCATAATTTTCATTTTCTTTTATATTAAACCATTTTTCTTTTAAATTTTCCAATAATTTTCCCTGCATAAAATCATAATTTACAAAGTTCAATTTTCCAATTTCCTCAATGACTTTTAATTTGTCTTCTATTTCGTTGGCAATTGCCATGATGTCAACCCAAATGATTGCATTTTCCGATTTTTCCGTTTCCATAAAATATTTTTTATACACTCCAAAAATGAAATTTTCATCATCAAATTCTTAATTAATTAATTTAATTTAATTTCAATTAAAGCCCCATTAAATAAACACCTTTTGTTTTTAGCAATTCGTTTGCATGTTTTTTGATTTTTTCATTTTCATTTTGCCAATTTATGCTTTCTTTTTCCACTTTTTTCTTTTCTTCGTTTATTTTTTCCGGTTTCTCTTCACTTTTTTCAATTTCTTTCTTTCTTTTTATCAATTCTTTTTCCTTTTCCTTTATTTTTTCTTCTTTTTCTTTCTGATGTTTCTTCCATTTTCCATTTTCTTTTTCCTCTTCTTTTCGTTTCTTTTCCTCATGTTCTTTCCCATTCTCTCTCCATTTTTCATTTTCTTCTTTTTCCTTTTCCTCCATTTTTTCTTCTTTTTTCTCTTTTTCTTTCCTTATTTTCGTCCATTTTTCGTCACTTTCTTTTTCACTTTTTCCTTTTTCTTCACTTTTGCTTTCCGTTTTATCCTCACCCTTTTCACTTTCAGTTTCTTCTATAATTCCCAATTTTGGTCCATTTTTCTTCCGTCGGTTTTTCCTTTGCTTTTTCTTTTGCTGATCTTTGCCTTTTTCCGTTTCCGTTTGATCATCCGATGGAACTGTCATTTTTTGATCAGTGCCTTCAAATTCTTTTTCCTCTAATCGAATGCCAACAAATTGGAAAATTTCTCTCATCTGTTCCTTGCTCAAAAAATTGGCCAAATTGTTCCGACAATTTTTACTCTCACTTAATCCTGAAAATTGGCTTTTTCTATATAAATGCCAACAAATCCTATTTATTTGGGTCAATGTCACTTTGGAGCGAAGCAAATTTTGTCACTTTTAACATAAATTTAATTTGAAAATAGTAATTTTTTGTTTCCTTTTTTCACATAAGTTTTTGCTTCCGAATTTCCAAAAAATTTCGAAATTGGCCCAGTTTTTGTTTACCTTTTATTATATTTTCAAATTTTCTCTGAACAATTGCATCGGACTTATGAATACTTTGCCAAAGTTCTCTGATCATACTGTGGTGAAGCTGTTGCATAAATTCCGTTATATCCATTTCTTGTTCCACGGATTCTTCCAATTCCAAATTGCTCCCAGGAAAAAATTGCGAAATAATTGGAACAAAAAGTCACGTGCAGATTGCGGAATAATGGAAGAGAAATAAAAACCCATCAATCAATTTTGGTTGACAGGTGACCTACTTTTGAAAAGGTTTTTCATCCGATTTATTTATTCATTTTCGATTTTTATTTTTAAACACAATTTAAATAATTAATTTTATTGTCCAATTTATAATTGATATTATTTGCTGCCAATATCAATTAATTTGCACTTCTTCCAAATTCCGTTATCGATTTTTTTTTCGCGGCGGCGGCATCGCGGCGCGGGGCGAGCGGGGAGGAAATGCAAAAAAAACCCGCACTGTTTTGGCACATTTTCAAAAAATGAATTTTTAATTTCAGGATCCGAAAAACCCATCATAAAAATCTCAGGATTTGTGAAAATAAAATGCTAAAAGGTTTGGGGTCAAAATTTTAAATTTTCAAAGAAAAATTGAATTTCCTTCACCTGCCACTTTGGTGACAGGTGGATGATTGATGACCTTCCGCGGCGCTGCGCGGCGCGGAGAGGGGGAGTGAAAAAAAAATCGCCAGTGCGGATTTGAGGAAATTAAATCTACAAGGCGGCAGACTTCAAAGAAACAACCCCTCACATAGGGTTCGGTTGGCACGCACCCCTCCTATAGGCTTGGGATTGTGCGGGAAAATGTCCCCGGGCGGTAACATCAAAGGGCTGCGCCCCTCCCATAGGCACGGGTTTGTGCGGTAAACACCCGTGCGCAACCGTGCGCTTTTGACGTCTTATACTACTGTCCAAATCACTTTTTAACAACTTCGATCGTGTAGAGCATAGTCGATTTACTATTGTAAATTTTCGGCTTTTTTTTGGCTCCGGCGCCAAAAATGATCAGGAAAAAGTGATCAAAGTTTCGAAAAATCGATAAAAATGACAAAATTTATAAAAATTCATAAAAAATTCAAAACGAATGATAGAGCCATATATATTTTTTAAAATGATCAGCAAACATCTCTATCAAATAGCATTATAAAACAAAATTAAAATAAGTGAATAAACTGTGCTAGGTGGAATAATAGCTTGAAAAAAATTCAAGAAAATTCATCATCTGTCGAGCGGATCCGAACCCATGACAAATGGTGAAGAGGAAAAAATTAATCAAATTAACAAATTTATGCTGGGGTTGCATTTAATCGATTTTTCCTGATCATTTTTGGCGCCGGAGCCAAAAAAGCCGAAAATTTACAATAGTAAATCGACTATGCTCTACACGATAGACGTGGTTAAAAAGTGATTTGGACACTCACAGTTCGCGATGTTCCCTTGTGAGAAGTGATCGAGATCATTAATAAAAACAATAAAATTTTATATGCAAACAAAAAAAAGTCATGATTTACATTTCTAACTGACAGAATTATTATTGGAAAATAAATTATTAATGCTATAAAAAAATTTTTACTATTGTTATTTGTAAAATTTGCAATTAAAAAAATAAAAGTATTTAATTTTTGTAGCAATATTGTATTAATTAACATTAATTATATGCTTGAATTTTTATGGAAAACTACCGGTTGGTCCCGGGTTTTTTTCGCGGTCCCGGTCCCGGTTTTTGTCAAAATTGCCGGTCCCACTACACTATATGAAAATTATTTTTAAATTAAATCAATATGTTTTTGTTTGTTAATACAAGTCGGGCACCTGGTAGAGAAAAGTGAACATCATGCAAGCGGATGTCATCATGCAAAAGCCACGGACCTCCAAAATGTCGGAGTAAGTGCCAGCCGCGAAGGAGACGATGTCGATGATGGAAGTGATGAAGATGGCCACGCCAGTAAAGCGACCTCATTAATAATATTAACTAAGAAGAATTAAGCACCTCATCGCTTCCGCACCTCTGGCGTTTTCTCTGTAAATCCATAATTTATGTGAGTAAAGTCCCAGCCGGAGAGGGGGATAAAAAAATACACACTAAAATGTCAGAGGACCAAAATGAAGCAGCTTTTTGAGGAAATAAGAGAAGAATTTGAGTAAAAAAGAAAAATGGAGGAAAAATGCACTATAAATATGTTTTTTAGCCAGATCAATTTCAATTCCGTTGATTTTAAAGTCATCGAAAAAATAAATAAATGCCACCCTTTTTCAATTTTTTCTAAAATGATTGAAAAATATTGACAAAAAAAATATAACAACCGATTAATTCATGTTAATTGTTTTTTGTAATTGTTGAAAGTGCCAAATTTCTTTTTAGATTAAACCAAAGGCGCTACGAAAGTAATTTCGACAAAAAGGCGCCGAAACAAAAAGCAGTCAATGCCATTGGCAAATTGCAATTGTCGTGGAAAGGACACCGGCGAGTGTTGGAGCAGACACGGATTGAATTAATTAACCATTAAAAACAATTAAGCATAATTAGTTGCCCAATATTTAATTTTACCCTATTGTTTAAAACCCATAAATAAAATAAATGACCAAAATGAATTAAAATATCAAATAATTCTTTTTTACCTGTGCATTTGGTCAAACGCCATAACTTCGCGAATGTTTTGCATGAATCTTAATTTATTATCAAATTATTATTAATCCAATCATTTTTTATACATTTTATTTTTATTGCCATTTTTAAATTTTGGTTTATTTGATTTTTAATTGCCTCAATTAGTCCGTTATTGCCCCACACATTTGCAAATAATTCACTGATGACTTCTTACAAGTGGTGGCCATCTCGTCAAAAATGGGATGGTCCGGTCGCAAAAAGTACCACTGACGCAATAATTTGGCGGACTGAAATTGTTAAAATGGAATTTACTAATCTTTATAATTCCTTTCCTAAATAATTGTCAAAAACATTCCGAATTCATTCAAAATTGCCTTTATTGTGCCGTTTTGGCCAAATGTTTGCACAATGCCAACAATAAATGCCAAATAAATTGGGCTTCCGTTGCCGCGAGTGTTCGCACGTATGTCAATTGGATGCCACGCGCGGACAGCGCGATGGAAAATGTTTTGACCTGAACAAATTTGGAATCCCAACAATATTTTAATTGTTTTTTTTATTTATTAAAATTGTGCGTTTCCACTGCTTTCGCATTGGCACAACTCTTCAGCGGGCAAATCGATTTCCGTCAGAATGTTGTCCTCCAGCAGGTTCGCCTACAGCTTGAGCCGGTGCCGCCCACAGTTCACGGCCTTGGACCACCAAATTGACGAATTTTTGCCAACATAAACTTTGTGCTGTTTCTTTGCGGTTTTGTGTGGCAATTTTGGCCTTTTTGTAGCACAATAATTGCAGTAGGAAACTCGGGCAGAAAGCGTGAAGAAATTCCGGGCCAAAGACATTTAGACGGAACAAAAAGCAATTAATATCAGCAAATTATTAAATGATTAACAAAATGCCTAAAGGCCCACAGCATTCACCAATCCGATGACATTGAATTTTAGGGCTAATTGCAAAACTTTAATTGAAATGAAAATTTAAATAATTTCGACTGCGTTTTGTCCATTTAATTCGCTCGTACGAATAAATGAAGCGCAACATCACTTTGAAAGCTTCAGCATCGACATCAGAAATCAACAAAGGGCCATCCTTTTCAACTGATGATAAAGATTTAAAAATATTTTAATTTTCATTTTTCGTAATTTCTCCACCGATTGTGCCATTTGCATTTTCCGTCGCGTCCTTTTTAAAGCGTGAAGGATGAGGGAGAGAGATAAAGAGAGGGAGAGAGAGGGGGAAGCCATAATTTCCCTTTTGTGTGCTTTTGTTGCCGCTTTGTCTGTCGCCGATTCGCTCCAGGCAATTAAATCCATATGAAGCTCAATTTTAAAAAATAAATTCTCAAGATGGGGCTGCATTTCCTTTGTCAATTTGTGTTGCCTTTTTTTGAACCTAAATTAGGGTGAACTATGATGAACAACCCGCGAAGAAAGGGGTTAAATCATCTGACAATGGGTGTCATGACAACTCGTACAAAAGGAAACTCGTACAATTGCTTAGGTTAGGCATAGCTTTTAGGCTTAGGCCTAAGCTTTAGGCTTTTTTGTAAAATCTGAGTTTTGCTTTTGTATGATTTGTCTTTGACCCCTGACAATGAGAGGTTTTTGCATCAAAGAATTTTTGGTGCAATAATGCCAAATTAAACAACAATTTTTTTTTTGCTTATTGCGCTAAAAATCAGCGCACACTCGACTACGGCTGCTACAGTAGGTGGGGCGAGACTCCGGGCTCCGGAAGAATTCCGCGCGTGATCCGCATCTGTTCCCATTTAATCTTTTGCCCCAAACGTTGAAAGGTGAAAAAGCAAAGCCCATCCCTGGTAACTTTGCTGCAGGGATGTAACGGAATTGCGGCCGGATTTCCGATTATTTTTCTTGTAAACCAAAATAGAAAAACAGAAAGTTTTTCAACCAAAAAAATTATTGAAAACTAAGCTATGCCGGGTTTCGGGGTTTGGCCCGCTCAATTCCAACCCCAGAGATCGATTTCCATCCACCAAACACTAACAAATTGTTAGACGAGTTCCGTTCAATCGTATTATGTAAGCCTCGGGAAAGGCCCCGAAATCCCTAACTTACCAGTGATAAAAATGCCAAAAAATTGGCCATATGAGAGGGGAGCGGGAGAGAGATATGGAGGGGAGTGAGGTGGAGAGAGGGAGGGCGGGGAAATAATATAAAGCAAATTTTGAGAAAAATAAAATAATTTTGGAGGGTTTTTTCAAGTTTCAAACACAGGGGAAAGGAAAATTGGAGAGTTAAAATTTAATTGGCACATATTTCCGACACAGGCGGCAGAAATTTAAATATTTTTATCAATAGCATTACTTTTCTCATGCAAAATTATAAAATGAAATATTTTTCCAATAAACTTTTTTTAATCCTTCTCACAAGGGTGAGGATTTTTTAGTTTCATGTACTTTTTTACGGCTTTGTTTCACTTATAAATGCACAAAAAAAAATTTATATTATCGCGGAAACATTCATTTTATGTCACTATTCATAACCATTTTGAATTAATTTTAGAAATTAGAAACAAAAAAATCAATAAATCGAAAAATACCTAAGACTTGTATTTCTACAAAATTAAAAAAATGATTCCTAGAGTCAGAAATGTTCTATTTTTGATAAATTTCTATTGCAAAATTCTATAATTGTCTTTTGAAAAACTAATCCTCACCCTTTGTCACTAATCAACCACTTTTCTTTTTCTCTTCCTCTTCTCCTTCTCCCTTTTTCTCTTCCTCTTCTCCTTCTTCCTTTTTCTCTTCCTCTTCTCCTTCTTTGTCTTTTTTCTCTTCCTCATTTCCTTTCTTTTGAACATTTGCACGCCTTAATTTTTTTTTAACAAATCAAAAACATTTAATCTTTTGTTAACATTTAATATGTTTTAAAAATTAAAATTTAAAAAAATTTGACCACATTAAAATGTTTGCCAAAATAACACGAAAAACTTTTTTGAAAATTTAAAAATAAAAAAACTCTTCATAAAAACTAAAAATTATTTAAAATTTTAAACTTTTTCTTAATTTCTTAAGAAAAAAAATTCTAAACTCACTTCCAAAAATCGCCAAAAGTTTCTTTGGGCCTTAAATATTAGGAGTGCTTTAAATAATTTTTTTTAAACATGTGACTTACCAGCCACCGTCAAATTCGTCGTCGACTGTCCTATAATATTAGAATTAATTATTATATGACATATATCAACTCGTATTATAGTTAATAGATCAAATTTTATATATTTATATTTTATAATTATATACTTATACTGACTAACCAAGACTCTAGGGCAAATACCCACCCAGAAAATGGCTCTTCTCTGTCGTTGAGGTCTTGTCTATAACATTGGGAATAAATAATATATGACATACACACATAATAAATATATTCTTTATTTATTTTTATAAAATATTTATCTATTTATTCTTTATTTATAATAATAATTATATGTAATATGTATATTATTGACAGCCAAGGGTTTTTTCAAAAGTGGCCAAATATGTTTGAATATAATTTATATACATTTTAATTTTTTTATATACCCACCCATTATCAAATTGCTCGGGTTCGCTTTAAATATAAATCATTAATTATTGCTTAAATTATTAAAATAAATTTACATAATTTTTTGGCTTTTTCACTGGTTCAGCGTCGGAGAAAGGACAAGTCCTTTTTTTTGAAGTAATGTTTGCCTAAAATTTGCCAAAGGTCACTTTTACAAAATAAAATGAAGAAAATTGACCATTTTTCCAGAATTAAATAAAGAATTTTTTGAAGAGATGCTAAAAGGCGAAAAATTAAAGGATGCTAAAAAGACAAGAAATGCTTTTTTACTTACGGAATTTTTTCAATTTTAAAATTATAAGGAAAGAAACAAAAATAAAGACATAAAATTTCTCAATTTCTATATTTTGGATTTAAAGTCCATATTTCAACGGTTTGGTCGTATTTATTTATATGTAAAAAATTGCATTCACTAGAAGAAAAGGAAATATCTGGTGTTAAAATTTAGTTTAAAAAATTATCCATAATTTAAATATTTTTGGGTTTCATATGCAAATTCGGATATTTAGTCATGTTTGTTGGCAATGTTTCGAGTTAAGGGAGGAAAAAAAGAAGTAAAAGAATATAAACATAGGATTTGAGGGTGATGTAATTAATGGTGAGGTAAACTACGAAGTGTTAATCTCGGGAGGGGGGGGGCATTGTGATTTCGACAGTAAAGGCAAATTTTTAAAATGGCGGAAAATAATTAAATAAAATGGTTAAATTTTGCTTCTACAAAATACTGGATACAGTATTTGATCAGAAATATAATTCTTTAGTTTGATTTTTGATCAGAAACGCCGGAGAGCCATGAAGAAATGAATGGAAGGGAATGAGCGGTAACGCATGCAAAACACTCGAGATAAAATGACCATTGCTCTCCTCTTATCTTTACTTATGGGAAAGGTCAATCACTCATAATTTGCTTTTGTGCCCTTTTAAGCCACATTGTACATTCCCGCTCTCTCCCCCTCCCCCTGCCCCTCTCCCCTCCTTCTCCCCGCCCTTCATTTCCAAAATTCGCAATTATTTGTCACAGAATTGGAAAATTCGGATGATAAATTTTTGTGATTCTCTAAAATTTGCCCCAATTTTTCCTGTTCTTTTTTCGCTATTTTTGGCATTTGTGCCGACTTAAAAATTGAACAGATTGAACTGTACAATAATTTTGATTCAATTTTCAGCAAAATGTTTTCTCCATTTTTCGGATCATTTTCAATATTTTGCTGCGTTTCATCCGTTTCAAGTTGAAATAGATTTGTGTACAAAGTGTCAATTTCCCTTCCTCTCTCTCTCCCGCTCCCCCCTCACTCTCTCTCCCCTTCCCGCTCTCTCCCTCTCCCGCTCGCTTCTCACTCTCTCTCCCTCCCCATGTCCCTCTCCCCTCCTTCGCCCTCCCTCTCCCTTCCCTCTCCGCTCCCTCTCTCCCATTCTCTCTCTCTCCCTCTGCCCTCCTTCTCCCTCCCTCTCCCCTCCTTCTCCCTCCCTCCCCACTCCCCCTATCTATCCCTCCATTTCTCTCCCGCTTCCCCCTCTCTCTCCCTCTCTTTATCTCTCTCCCTCATCCTTCACGCTTTAAAAAGGACGCGACGGAAAATGCAAATGGCACAATCGGTGGAGAAATTAAGAAAAATGAAAATTAAAATATTTTTAAATCTTTATCATCAGTTGAAAAGGATGGCCCTTTGTTGATTTCTGATGTCGATGCTGAAGCTTTCAAAGTGATGTTGCGCTTCATTTATTCGTACGAGCGAATTAAATGGACAAAACGCAGTCGAAATTATTTAAATTTTCATTTCAATTAAAGTTTTGCAATTAGCCCTAAAATTCAATGTCATCGGATTGGTGAATGCTGTGGGCCTTTAGGCATTTTGTTAATCATTTGACACTTTGCTGATATTAATTGCTTTTTGTTCCGTCTAAATGTCTTTGGCCCGGAATTTCTTCACGCTTTCTGCCCGAGTTTCCTACTGCAATTATTGTGCTACAAAAAGGCCAAAATTGCCACACAAAACCGCAAAGAAACAGCACAAAGTTTATGTTGGCAAAAATTCGTCAATTTGGTGGTCCAAGGCCGTGAACTGTGGGCGGCACCGGCTCAAGCTGTAGGCGAACCTGCTGGAGGACAACATTCTGACGGAAATCGATTTGCCCGCTGAAGAGTTGTGCCAATGCGAAAGCAGTGGAAACGCACAATTTTAATAAATAAAAAAAACAATTAAAATATTGTTGGGATTCCAAATTTGTTCAGGTCAAAACATTTTCCATCGCGCTGTCCGCGCGTGGCATCCAATTGACATACGTGCGAACACTCGCGGCAACGGAAGCCCAATTTATTTGGCATTTATTGTTGGCATTGTGCAAACATTTGGCCAAAACGGCACAATAAAGGCAATTTTGAATGAATTCGGAATGTTTTTGACAATTATTTAGGAAAGGAATTATAAAGATTAGTAAATTCCATTTTAACAATTTCAGTCCGCCAAATTATTGCGTCAGTGGTACTTTTTGCGACCGGACCATCCCATTTTTGACAAGATGGCCACCACTTGTAAGAAGTCATCAGTGAATTATTTGCAAATGTGTGGGGCAATAACGGACTAATTGAGGCAATTAAAAATCAAATAAACCAAAATTTAAAAATGGCAATAAAAATAAAATGTATAAAAAATGATTGGATTAATAATAATTTGATAATAAATTAAGATTCATGCAAAACATTCGCGAAGTTATGACCAAGGACTGAACAGAAACGCAAAAAGGCAAATAAAATAAGAAATTAAAATTATGAAATATAAAACTCAAATTGTAAGGTTAAAGTCTTATTTTTGCGGTGGCTTTTTTGGTGTTAATTGCATTCACCAAATTTTATGCGATGAAATGGGCGTTTGACCGAAATGGACAGGTAAAAAAGAATTATTTGATATTTTATAAACGAACACCATTCAGGGCCATGCGCAGGGCACCAGAGTGGAAAAAAGATTTATAAAAGGCTAAAATTTCTCAAATACTTTTGGCCAAACATGTTTTCGGACTGCCAACATTTTGCTAGGTCATGTCGAATTTGCGCACATAACCGAATTCCCCGAAAAAACCATCCGGGTCTGAAACCAATTAATACTCAAAAACCAAACGAACTTTTGTGCATGGATATTTTGAAACTTGGACCAACCCGAAACGGAAACAAATACTGTTTGGTCATGATCGATCATTTCACGAGATTTTCAGAAGTGATCCCAATTCCAAACAAAAAAGCGGAAACAGTTTCACAGGAATTTGTTGAGAAATGGGTTCTGAAATTTGACGCACCAGAGGCAATCCATTCTGATTTAGGAGGCGAATTTGTGAACTCAATTTTGAAGGAAATCACTGAAAAACTTTTGGTTTCAAGATCAACCACTTCTGGTTATGATCCAAATGCAAATGGTCTAGCAGAAAGATTAAACCGTACAATTATTGAAATGGTCAGAAAAACGAGTACAAGTCCATGGGAGTGGGACCTTCGCATTCCATATGTCACATTTTCACATAACATCACCCCAAACGAAATACCGGATTTTCCCCATCAACTTTATTTTTCGGGCGAGCTTTAAATTTTCCAACAAATGTAACGGCCCCAAAACGACCAAATCCTCTTTACACCATAGATTTGGATGAATATTTGCAATTTTTCAGAGAAAATTATGAAATTTTGAAAGAAGCTTCAAAAAACATTGCAAAAGCCCAACTTATCCAAAAGAAACAATTTGACTCGAAGCCAAATGTTCAACAAGGAAAATATAAATTGGGAGATAGAGTAATGGTTTTCTTTCGGCCGTCGGCACAAATTAAGCACTCAAAATTATCTTGGAATTATTTTGGCCCTTACAAAATTAAGGCCTTAAGTCCAACCGCAGCATGGGTTGTGCCTGTGAATAAAGAAGAAAGTGAACAAATCAAAGTCCCAATTGAACACTTAGTCCATACACCAATCGAACTTCCCAATGAAACTTTTCTCCCAAAACAAAGACGCGGAAAAATTTTCAAAAATATGCCACCTTCAGAAAATGGAAAAGAAACCAGCCAAAAGAAAATTAATTCTGTTTTGACAAAATGCATCTTTTCAGAAAATGTCGCCCCGGCGAAATTGGCACTCAGCGCACACTGCTCAGGCATTGAGCAACATTCAAATTGTTCTTGCATTTTGCTGGAAGAAGTGTTTCCGAACTTGCCGGCCATGGACCCTCTTCGACGCGTCCAATTGTCATCACTTGGAGAATTAATCCCAATTTCAATCGCTAAACAAAAAGGGATTTTACTGGGCCATATTCGCAGTTGGGCCAATTCGGATGAAGAATCTGCTTCACTCCTTCGCCACATTCAAAATTTCATTCCTCCAATTTTAATGTGGGTGGACCGTTGTGCCGTCGCATTTCAAACCCTCAAAAATACGGGAATGAAAGTTGTACAGCAAGAGATTTGCTCACAAAATCCGCTCCACCGGTTCGGGGAGTTGATCAGCGAAGCATTCGAAGAAGTGAAGGCAAAAAATATAATCGGCTTTTCATCAATGGAATCCGAAAAATTCCTTTTTTACGGCGACTCATCGGTTCGAGAGTTTGCTAGTAAATTGGAAACAAAAGCCATCATTTTTAAAAACACACTGGAAATGGCCGAAGCATTCAAAAATACTTATTTTACGACTTAATTGTGAAATTGGAAGGCATTTGGAACTGTTTAATGTTTTTAAATGCAATAAAATTGGCATTTAAATAAGAAATTGAAATTTAAAAACAAATTATTATCCGTGGCTAATTTTTAAATAAAGTGAGACGGGGGTTCATTCTTTCTGGCTCCCCATCCTCCTACCCATTTTAAAACTTCAAAGGCTCAATTTTCGCATTCGTTTGTCGTGCCGTTCCTCACATTCGCTGAAAAGAGGCAACCGGAGTTTGGCAGAGGTAACCCGGTTCGGGAACCTCGAAAATCGCCGAACAGTGAATGAAAATGGCAAGTTGAAACCGCCTGGCATTCATTTTACAATCAGTTTTTTAACTGATGTGTTTGGAATGACCACGCCGGTGAAAATGTCGTCAGAATCAGGGAGTTCAGGAATTCGAACCCCAGCCACTTCCAATTCGCGTGGAGGACACTGGTCTTCAAACGGCGGGGGACGTAGGATAAATAATGATTTATCCTTATTTTATTGTTTGTTGCAACGATTGTTTTTCGCGTTAATTTAAAAATTGCAATTTGCCTTATCTCTAATTCCTTGTCAGTAAAGTGGTGTTGAAAATTAAGTAAATCTTTCCTTGACCCCAAAATCTCAACCCGAACCCCAGCAAATCCCAAAATCCCTCCCCGAATATACGCCGTTTCTCCAACGTTAAACAATAGGGTAAAATTAAATATTGGGCAACTAATTATGCTTAATTGTTTTTAATGGTTAATTAATTCAATCCGTGTCTGCTCCAAACGATTGGCAATCGCCGGTGTCCTTTCCACGACAATTGCAATTTGCCAATGGCATTGACTGCTTTTTGTTTCGGCGCCTTTTTGTCGAAATTACTTTCGTAGCGCCTTTGGTTTAATCTAAAAAGAAATTTGGCACTTTCAACAATTACAAAAAACAATTAACATGAATTAATCGGTTGTTATATTTTTTTTGTCAATATTTTTCAATCATTTTAGAAAAAATTGAAAAAGGGTGGCATTTATTTATTTTTTCGATGACTTTAAAATCAACGGAATTGAAATTGATCTGGCTAAAAAACATATTTATAGTGCATTTTTCCTCCATTTTTCTTTTTTACTCAAATTCTTCTCGTATTTCGTCAAAAAGCTGCTTCATTTTGGTTCTCATTGTGCCCATGTTCGAATCCTTTGCATGCTAATTAATATATATATTTTTTATTTTTATGTAAAGTTAATTATTAAAAATATTTTTTATGAAACAAAATTTTTATTTTTATTTTATTCAATTCAAAAATCACATTAAACATAAAGATGCTATGGTGCACTAAATATCATGTTGATTTGGAAATTTTTTTTTTTGTTTAATATTTTGATTGAGTATTTTATGTATAAAAATGAATAAAAAAATTAAAAATAAAATTTTTGATAATTTACTTGGCATAAAAAGCAAAAACGCTACACCCCTGAACGCTCGAATGAAGTGCAAATTAAATATTTAATTTATTTATTCATTAAAAAAGTTTGGCACGTCATAACTTGGCACTCGTGCTTATTTGGCAGAAAATAAAAACATTTGCTAGGATTTTACTATTTATTCGACACATAAATTTATGAATTTACAGAGAAAACGCCCGAGGTGCTGAAGAAACGAATGGTGGAAGCGATGAGGTGCTTAATGTATTAAAAAATTATTAAAATAATTGATTTGCAATTAGTTCCCATTTATTAATTAAAACTTAATTAATTAATTTTTCTCCCAATTTGGAAATGCTTGTTTGCCCTGCTGTTTGTTGGCGAAAGACGCATTCGAATTTGAGGAGGACGAAAATGTGTGCAACAAAACGGGAAAAAGCAAAATAAATGAAAAAAAACAATTAAAATATTGTTGGGATTCCAAATTTGTTCAGGTCAAAACATTTTCCATCGCCTGATCATTGCTTCTCTGAATCTTTTTCGTGCACCTTGGCCCCCTATTTCGAGCAGTATCTCTGCGCTCAGCGTGTCAGAATTCAATTTGGAAATGAGCTAGTTTTTACGGGAGCAGGAGTTTTACGGGATTCCCGCTCCCGTAAGACTTTGGACTCCCGGCTCCCGCTCCCGTAAATTAATTTTTACCGGGCTCTAATTTAATCATTAATTTGTGGGTTTTCATGGAAAAGTCACAGCACTTTGGTGGTCAGCAACTAACTGTGATCACTTTGTCTGATCAGTTGGTTAAACGGTGCTCCTTTCACAGGTTTAAATTGCTGTAATCCGCGCGCCAGACTTGCAGATGCGCGAGAATCGCGCGCACGTTCAGCAATTTGTGGCCGACTTTAAGAGGTTGCCGAACAGCTTGGGCAGCGCGGGCACCGAATTTTGGCTGCGCGAGTACGTGCGCTACGCAAATGCGACCGGCATGCGGATGCGCGACCATTGGTCGTGGGTGTGCGGGATGTACGACTGGTCGCACCTGTTCGTTTTTGTCATTTGATAAAATGCCAAACTGTTGTGTCGGTCTCAGGACTTTGTGTGGGCCAACGAATTGGATCCGCACCGTTCGGTGCCGACGACGCGTAGGGCCGCCTCCGCCTGCGCTCGTTCCGCTTTCGCATCGGCGTACCACGGAAGGATTTGTCGCAGCAGCTACCCGCGCTGGCCGCACGCTATCCCGAGATGAAAGTGGTCACTTTTGAGATGGACGGGCGATCGCCGACTAGGCAATTAACTAATTATTGTTCGATCTAGCATATAATTAATCTTAATTAGTTATTGCTACAAAAATTAAATATTTTTATTTTTTAATTACAAATTAAACAAATAACTATAATAGCAATAATAATTTATTTTCCACAATATTCTGTTAGTTAGAAATGTAAATCGTGACTTTTTGTTTCTGTTTGCATATAAAATTTGATTGTTTTTATTAATGATCTTGATCACATCTCAGCTGAATGTGATGCTGGTCAATACTCTGCAAAATGAGCTCAGTGCCATGGCCTGTCTCGTGCTCATCTCTTTGCTGTGCATTCCGAATCCAATTTTCATTTTTCGGATTATTCTTACGATGCTAAGCATTGAAATTGGTACTAATTACCCTAATTATGTAATTCAGGTTCATATTTATTTAATTGTGTGTTTTGTTTTTAAGGTGCATTCAGGTTTCTCTTTTTACAGAGCGTCGAATTGGTTGGAAAACATTTAAATCCGAAATGTCATTGCAAAATTCATTAGGACCAATTTCGATGGTCACTTTTATTTTGGCCATTCGGTTTTCGGCATTCAATGCCAACTTCACGTATAGCATTGCGACCAGCGCAGAAGGGCTAACCCCGCGAGAACGTTGCATCGTGGAAAAGCTGGCTTGGCCAAGTAGTAAATTCACTAAAAATTAAAATTTAAAAACATATTTTCAATTGCTTAGTGGTCCATGGCTCAATGTCCACAATTTTGGGCGTTTTGGTATTGCTTACATTAATTCGTGCATGGTAAGTAGAAGGACATTTTAAAATACAGAAATTGAAATGCCAAATGTCTGTTTTTGGCCATTTTTCTTTAAGACGGTCTTTTTGTTCTCGGTAATTATCATATTTTTTAATGATTCCGCGTATAATTACGTCATTTATTCTGCAGTGATCGACGTGCGTTTTCCATGCCCTCATTTTGCTTTAGATTCTTTTGAATGCTACCATACCCTTTGGCGAAAAGTTGGCTCTGTATGGTAACTGTAGCTGTTTTTCTTCTACAGTATCAAAACAAAGTGGGAAATAGCTAGAGATGGACGGAGATAATGTCGATAATGTCGAAAGAGCACAAAGCATTTCCTTTTTGTTTTTTTTTGTTCAAAACTTTGTTTCATTTTTTAAAGTTTATTCGCTTTAATAAATAATTTGAAATTTCAAATATTTTTATATATTATTATCATAAAGAAATTAGAATCATAGGATTTTCTATTTTTCTTTGAATTCTGCTGGGGACGGCAATTCGAAATTTTTTTTTGGCATAAAACGATAAAAGGAAAGAAAGCAAAACACTCCCTTAATTAGCAATATTTGTAAATTTTTTAAAATTATTTTTTTTAATGTTAATTTTAGAAAATTTTAAATGTGTTTAAATTATTCTCCATTTTCCATTCAGTGAACAGTTTCCCAACATTTGCTCTTTGCCATGCCAACTTTTCTTCTCCAAATGTTCGTTCCATCGGTGCCGTCTCTGCCCTTTTCGGAATACAATTCCCTCATTTTGCCGAGGTGTCCAAGTGCCATTTTTGGCCTTTTCTTTTGTTTAATCCCCCCTCCCCACTCCCACCCATTACATTTTCACCCCCATCATTTTACTTCTATTCTTTTTTACGGCACCCCGCTCCCCACCCACTGCTTTCCCTCCGGCGCTGTGCCGTCTTTCTTTCGTTCGTTTGTGCCGTCATGCTCATTTGCCTTTGGGCATCATTAACCGCACGGAGGCACTGCACAACCCGCTGCTGTTGCGAGAATAATTTCCAAATGCAGCAGACCCTTTTCTAAAAATTTCCTCTTTTCGCCTACCTGTTCCTTTTGTCGCACTATTTCGCTTTCAGAGTTGGCCCCGATTTTTTTTTGGTCTTTGAATTTAAAGTAAAAAATTGACGAACATTTCTTTCGGTTTTAAATTATGCTTCACAATGCTGTTAAGTAATCGACAAAACGCAGTCGCAGTTATTTAAATTTTTATTTCAATTAAAGTTTTGAAATTAGCCCTAAAATTCGGCAATGGTGTGGGTTGTGGTCCCGTTGGTAAAAACTAGTAAAATTTAAAAACAATTTTTCTGGGGTTAAAAAGTGCGCTGATCACGAATCTGAATCCATATTTTGAAAAATTATCGATTTTGTTTATGATTTTTCCATCAAGTACTTGATTTTTTTCAAATTTTTTAATTTTCTAAAAATTCTCTTTTTAATGAATTTGGGGTAGAAAATATTCGCTGATCACGAATATGAAATCATTTTTTGCAAAAGTCATCATTTTGTCTATGATTTTTCACAATTTTCAAAAAAAAAATAAAAGGCAGCCAAGCGGACTCGAACCCCAGACACCCGTCTCGTATGATCCCTAGGTGATGCGGGACAGCCCAAAATTTGGTACCAAAATTTACGGTTGAAAGTCTAAATGCCTTGATTGGACAATTCCTTGACAATGGCGGCAGTCACATTTAGCGGATATGAAATGAAAGAAGAGAATATCAGGTCAAATAACCATGGTTAAATGACCTCGTCAAATGACCACCTTCTTCTGCTACGGCCCCAGATGGGGTGGTGCAACCTTTTCTAAAAATTCCTTTTTTCGTCTATCTGTCCCTTTTGTTGCACTATTTCGCTTTCAAAATTGGCCCCGATTTTTTTTTTGCTCTTTGAATTTGACTTTTGGTAATATTTCTTTAATACAGATTTATCACTTTTGTTATATGGTAATCAGGGATGTCCTTGGCCAAACTCGAAAACCCGGCAAACCAGTTGAAATACCCGACAAAAACCCGGCAATTTTTTTTAGGTCAATTGTTCACTGTAAAAAACGTCAAAAACATTTAAACAGTATATCTATCACCACTTTTCACCTGTTTGAGCAAATTTGGCTTTGAAAGAAAGGAGTCCCAAAATGAACTACCGATTTTAGCTTGACAAAATCGGTTAAAGGCACGCTTCTGTTAAATTCTGCCAAATTTTTTTGTGCTTGATGGTTTTGATGTGGTCCGTGATTTTTTGGAGATGTGACCAAAATTTAATAATTACAAAAGTACATTTGCTAAAATTCACCCCAAAGAAACGGCTAAATCAGAAATTGCTTTCTCAGCACTTGAAATTTGTTCATCGAAATTTTGAGTTGAAGATGATTGTTGAAATGTAACTTTAGAAATGAAATCAGAAATAGATTTTTGCGACATTCTGCTAAGCTAGAGACTAGAGATCGAATAAAATAAACCTGAATAATGAACGTTAGCTATAGTTGGCTCTTAATTTTGGTGAAATGTTTAATAAAATTCAAATAAATGAGTATAGAACAGGAAAACTGGCAAAAAAACCAAAACCCGCCCGGCAATTTCAAAAACCCGGCACGGACCCCAAAAACCCGGCAAATGCCGGGTTTACCAGGTAAAAGGACAACCCTGATGGAAATACAGACGTTGGCCTTGTTTATAACTACTTTTGCATTCTTGTGTTGACCAACAATTCAAAAGCTGATAAAGGAAGGTCCCCGGGTGTCCGTGGGATTTTTTTGCTGAATGAGCCCGAGTGCCGAGTTATGCCGTGCCAAGTTTTAACCTTTTTATAATTAAAGAAAAGTAACAATTGTTTCGTTACTTTACAAGTGTGTAATGGTGCAGAGTTAGTGCGTTAGTCCAAAGTTTTTTCTCTCACAGGTTCGAATCCTCTACATGCAAATCCATTTCAGACTTTTATTTTTTGTTTTTTATGCAAGGTCAATTATAAAAAAAATTTTTAATGAAATAAAATTTTTATTAATTTTTTTAATTAAAAAATTCATTAAAGATAATGGTACAATAAATATCCTTTCATTTAAAAACAAATTAATTTTTGTCTAAAACTTTATGAGTAATTTATTTGTTAAAATGGTAAAAAAAAAATAATTTGTGATAATGGTAATTGACTTTGGCATAAAAATCAAAAATTAAAATTAAAAAGAGGTATCCAAACAATTATTTAATTTATTTATTCAACTAAAAAAGTTTGGCACGTTATAACTCGGCACTCGGGCTCATTCAGCAAAAAATAAAAACATTTGGAAATCCGGCAACATTTTACTATTTTTTTTTTTTGCATAAGTTTTTATTAGAATTTTCTAATGACACGAATTTGCCTACGCAATGTAATTGAAAACGAAGAATCGTTTGTCGATCAAGCTGACTGTAATACGGGTACGGCTGCCGACGACTGGGTTCGTGATCCGATTAGTGCAATGAATTTGGATCTGCGTGATGCTCTTTTTCCAACACAATTGGGGAACATGACAGACCGTTTCGAAATGTTAGACAGGATAACAGTTGCCCTTTTCCAGGACATTGGGAACCGAGGTCCGTGTTTCAAATTGATTTTAAAAATATTAATTAACTGTCAAATCGTCCACAGTCGAATTCTTTGATAGTAAATACATAGGTGTTTAAATATTTATTTTACTTATGGCAAAAAATTAAAAACATTTAACAGAAAACGACAAAAGCGTTCCTCTCAAATTGAGATGTAAAAAAGAAAATTTCCTAATTTTAATATTTTTGAGATTCATACATCAGCATAAAAGAGCAAATTTCTCAAAAATCAGCATCTCAAAAAAACCATCATTGACCCCTTGAAAAGCAGCTAAATGATGATAATAAGCATAGTTGGGAGCTCTGGATTTTCTATTTAAATAAACTAAAATACGTAAAATATAATCAAGTTTAACTTAAAAATTAAATTAAAAAGCCATAAAAACAAATTAAAATAAATAAAAAATTAATTAATTGAAAATTAATAATCCAATAAAAAAACTATTCATTAATAATAGAATAAAAAAAAACAATTACTCATTAATAATAGAATAAAAAAAACAATTATTTATTGTTTGAAAAAAAATATTTTAAAGGGAAAAAGTTGTTTTATCTTCCTCTATCAATAAAGGATTTTGCACAACTGTGAACTTAACACCTTCATAATATTTTTGAATTACTTAATTCCTTCCCTTAGAAGTAATCATTAGGGATGTCAATTTTATGTAAATACATATTTTTTTCCTGGATTCTCCATGCTCTAAATAGTAGGAAAAACACTTCCTTTTTTGTGTTTGCAAACAAAAATCGGGACTTTTATTTACATATTTTTACATATTTCGGGGTTTTATACATGTTTGGTACATATTTTGGACTTTTTCTTACATATTTTGATTTTTTTACATATTTTGCGAGTTTTTTATGGAAATTTTTGGAAATCCTCAAAAAAAATCCAAAATTTTGGCAAATTTTTTATTTTTTATACATATTTTGAGAAATTTTTGAAAATTTTTAGAAATTCTAGTGAAAAAATTAAAAAAAAACTTTTTTTAAATGTACCCCTCCAAAAATAATTTTTTAAATGTTAAAAGGTGATTCTAAACATATTTAGGGCATTTTTATGCCATTTTATACTATTTAACACTTTACGAAGATTTTTTTTCCCAAAAAATAACCATTTAAAAAAATTTTATTTACATATTTTCGTACATATTTTGACCAATTTTTGTACATATTTTTGACATCCCTAGTAATCATATGTATATAATTTTAAAAAAATAAAAAAACACGTAAAAATAAATAAATAAATTGAAAAAACATGAAGGGAAAGAGGAAGAGGAGGATTAGGAAGACGAAGAAAATGAAAAGGAAGAAGGAAAGGAAAGAAGAAAGAGCAAGAGGAAGTGTGAGGAAGTAAAGAAAGAGGAAGAGGAGGCATGGGAAGAGGTTAGAGTGGGAGAGGAAGAGGAAGAAAAGGAAGAGAAGCGAGCGATAATGAAACCCCGATAGAAGTTTTTTCATTTAATGTCCGAAAAAACCTGACTGATTAAAAGATAAATAATAATCCATCAAATAGTTTAAAAACGTTTATTAAAGATTCAAAAACGAAAAATTATTTACATTCACGCAGGTAAGAATGGGGAGAGCTGTGTAAAAAATTCTGTTGGTCCAAAATCAGCAAAAATATATTTGAAAAGAGAATTTTGAACAATTTGGGATTTATATGACTACTTTAAAATAAATGAATGATCAAATATCCTGAAATGAAGGTAGATAAATTTTATCAATTTAAATTAGTCAATTAAAAAAATTTGTTATTACAAATGCTAAAATGAAATTGTCGGAATTTCAATTCCGATCGCCAATCAATGATCGGCGAATTAAAAGGGAGGGCGCCCCCCTTTACCAACTCCCCCCGCCGCGCGACGTGTTTTCGGCGTTCCATCCCTCTGTCCCTTTTTCCTTCAAATTGTTAATTGTTTTTCTGTGTTCCTCCCCCGCTCCGCGCACAAATTAATTACCAATTCATCAAACCGCAACTTTTCTGCCCCCGTCCCCAATTTGGCGAATCGACTCCAAAGAACGAAGAACCTCCCAAATTTCCCGTTTTCCGCCCATTTTGTTCATTCGTTCATTTTTGTGCCCTCTTTTTCATTTTGTGCCCAAATTTTCGGCCCATTTTGTTCTGCTCACATTTGCCACTTTTTATCTAATTTTATTGTTATTTAAGCGGCCAAAAATCCCCCCAATTTCACAACCAAATTTCATTTGGCAATTTTGCCGTTTTCTCTCCCCGCCCCTCCATTTGCCTTTAACTGATGGCCCCCAATTGTGATCATTCTTTGAACCCCCCGATTGTTGATCTTTGATCTATGGCCCGGTGTCCTCCATTTCTGTTTCTCCCGGTCCCATTCATTGATTTCTGTGATTTCCCATTTGCCCCAGTACCGAATGCTTCCTTTCTGAAAATTTTCCTGTCCCATACCGGTCCCCAATTCATTTGTGATTAATCCCCCGGTGATGGCATTTTATCTGTGATCAATTTTGTGATATTTTGTTCACCATTTTTAAATTTTGGTTTAATTACCCAAGTTTGAGGCTTTTTCCCGGAATAAATTTTGCTTAATCAATTCTCGGCGTTTGATTTGGCCGGTCCTCGTCCCTGCCTGCCCCGACCCCGCACCGGTAGAATTCACATTTGGCCCGACCCAGAGCAATCGGGACAAATTGGCGCTCCTGGGTGGATTTGCTGTGAACCACGGATTGACTCGACGAATCCCGGTGACACAGGGGAAGGGAAAAGCAAATTAGAGAGCCTAGACAAGGACCCTCTGAGGCTTGTCTAGTGTTCATAGTTTCGTGTAGTTATTGTCCTCCGAGGCATAACTTCACGAGGGACGTAGCGGACTTAGTGTTTACCCTCTGAGGAAGCACTTCGTCCGAACAGAAGGTTGGAAGGTGTTGTGTAGTGGACGAAGTACTTGCCCTCCGAGGAAGTACTTCGTACAAAAAGGGTGTTCAAGCGCGCACAAGGCCTCTGACAAATAAGGAAAAAGGCAAACTAACAGTCCTCCGAGGCTTTAGTTTAGCCATAAGGCAAAAGGCAAACACCTTGTCCTCCGAGGCAGGTGTTTAGTCACAGAAGGTCCAGGACCAAGGCCAGACTGATCCCGAAAAAAGACACAAAACAACAAGTGCACCACAACACACACACAGGCACAACCAAACTGCACGCAATGTCTGGGCCAATACAAAAAGGGATCATCAATGCACTCAAAGCTCTGGACAATGCCAAAAGCGCCACCTCACTCCTTCTACACCCCGACCCGGACCTGTCAAACTGGGAAAATGCCGTCAACTTGGAGGCTCAATTTGATCGCGTCGTCAAGGAAATCCGTACAATGGAAATGCAGATGGACAGTCTACGAGACTCATCCAACGCTTGGATTGAACTTCTCACCCGCCTGACCGGAGACGACAAAGACAACGGCGAAAAAGAATACATCAAATTCGACAAAAATGAGAAAATCGCCGAGCGATACGACGCAGCAACAACCAAACTTCGGGATTTGCGAGATCTCGAAGCAACACTTAGTGCCGCAGCCAAACTGCACAGAGGCAGAGCCGACAGAGAAGCAAAGGCGGATCAATTGGCCAATCCGCAGCAACAACCGCCCATGCCACCAGCAATGGCAGCACCAATGACAGTGCCAACATTCACAGCACCGCTCTACCAATTCCAGCCAATTCAACTGGATAAATTTTTCGGCCAAAAGCGAAAATGGCCCGAATTCTACGAATCCTTCAAATCGGCAATCGGCAGTCAATCAATCAGCAAAGCGCAGAAGCTGAACTTACTCCGCAATCTGCTGGGTGGAGAAGCGCGAGAACTCATAGCGGGCTTCCGGCTGGAAGACGCAAACTACGAGACGGTCCTTCAGCTGTTAAAGGACACGTACGGAGCCCCGGAGGAACACATCAGAAGTCTTCACTTCGAACTGGCCAATCTCAAGCCGTGCCGAAGCCTCCGTGAGACTAAAGACTTTCTGCTTCAACTTGAGCGGCTTACAAGGGAGCTGAACAATGCCGGAGAGGACATCGAAGGTCCTCAAGTGTTCCTCATGCTGGAAAAGAAGCTGACGCCAGCATTCCTGCGAAGCATCCTCAACAAGAAAGGAGAGGATCCGGCAAATTGGACGACAACCAAATTTCGGGACGTGCTAAACGAAGCCGTCCGAAAAGAAGTTCAAATCCAAGAAGTGATGGGAGAATATGGCCATCACTACGTCCAACCAAAAGCAGAAGTCGTCTCAGCAGCACCTGTACAAGCACCGAGAACACCAAACCAAAGGTCACGAAGGCCTAACCAACCAATGGCACTGCGTGATATGATATTTATCGCCTCATCACTGGACGAGGGTCACAAACATCAAGGGTATGTAAGCCAACAGCACACACAACAAGCAAAGAAACACTGCCAACAAATGCGAAACCAAATACAAAGCGTCAAAAAGGGTCCGCCATACCCCTGCATTTTCTGCAACAGCAATCATTGGCATGACGAATGCCAAAACGTCGACACACTCAACCAACGGATCAGCATCGTCAGAGAAAAGAAGCTGTGCTTCAAATGCATGAAGCCAAACCACCGCGCATCAAATTGCGCTCGACCATCTAAGTGCTATCACTGCAAACGTCGGCATCCCACGGCACTCTGCCGAAATCAGTACAAAGCCGAGAATGGCATCAACACGCCTAGCACCTCTTGCAGTGAAGAGAAGCTAAATGCCAACGATGGCAAGCGATCAACAGTGATCGAACAACAACAAATGTGTAATGCCATCCAAAGCAAGGAAACCAGAGCGTTGCTAATGACGACAAAGGCAACGATCTTCAATCCGTCACGGCCATCCCTCAACATGATGGGAACCATCTTCATTGACCCGGGAAGCCACCGATCATTCATCTCGAGCAGTGCAGCTGAACAATTGGATCTGAACGTCCTCAGCACGGAAGAATGCTACTTGTCCAGCTTCGGTGAACGAGAACCGAAGCGATACATAAGCGACCGCGTCGCAATCGGCATTTTATGCCCCGACCAGGACAGGTTCATTTTCAACCTGAACGCTTTGAAGTTCTTGCTGAATGATTTGCCGGTACTACAACTAAACGCATTGGATAATGACGAACTTCAACAAAAGAAGCTTCCCCTGCCGAATGAGTCACGGCAACCGGACATTCTCCTCGGAATGGACGTTTGGCACCAGCTGAATGTTCAACCAATTGAACAACTGCCAAGCGGATTTACGATTTGCCAATCGAAAATCGGCAATATCATCAGTGGAACAGGGAAAATCGAGCTCAAGCAACCGTCCAACATCTCTTTCGTCCTAATGGTCAACAACGATGAATCGCCACAAAGCAGTAAAGCGGCTCAGAGGCAGAAAAACATTCAACAAAAAGAAAAGGACGAACTGAGACGGCATCAACGCAACAAATTCTTGTCCAGCATTGCAATATTGCGATCAAGACGGAAGAGAGAATCGGCTCCCATCAGCTCAAAATCAATCGTGATTGATCTTTCATCAGACAGCGACGCATCCGGCATTGAGATCATACAAAATCCAGTCAGGGATAGACAAGCCAAATCACCAAATGAGCATTCAACGGCACCAATTCCTATGGCAGTGCAACGGCTAACACCAACAAGGAAGAGTTCATCAGTTGCCAAGCGACCAGCATTTTCTTCCAGCAAACAACCAAAAGGAAAAGCAGCGAATCCCGCACAAACAAGCCAAACAAATGAACTCAACAGAAAAATGAAAGCCTTGTCGCCAACCGCAAGTGGATCAGGCGCCAATCATCATTGCATCGCTACATTGGCCAGAAGCTCGGACTCAACAACAGTAATTGATAAGGGCAGTCAACAGAATTGCCCAAACATGAGCTCGGCAACAATCAGTAAGACACCATGCCAACAGCACTCGTCCGAGAAGACGTTAAACTAAGCTAATCAACAACAATCGTCCGCAATGACGTTAAACTAGCCTAAGCCATCAACAACTGTCCGAAACGCTAATCACCCGGCTGCCACGAGTCCGGAATGACGTTAAACTAGCAAAGCATCGGCCAACCCACACAACAATCGTCCGCAATGACATTAAACTAAAGAACCAACCAAACAACAAATGTCCGCAAAGACATTAAACTAGAAAAGCAAACAACACATGTCCGCAATGACGTTAAACTAGAGAAACAAACCACCCAAAGTCCGCAATGACGTTAAACTAGCAAAGCACCGGCCACCAAACAACCATTGTCCGAAAAGACGCTAAACTAGCAATCCATCCGACGGTCAGGGTCCGAAATGACGTCAAACTAGGCCAACAAGCAACGACAATTGGTCCATAAGGACGTTAAACTACGTCACCAATTCAAGCAAAAGCACTCGAGCATGCAGCTGACAGCACGTTTCCGGAAGCAAATTCACATGTCCTCAACGATTGAGGAGGTTCAGCAGCGAAAGAACTACAACAGGCCGCAACCGCGGAGGTCACAACAGAGGGGACTAAGGCCAACTCAAGCGCCTAAAATATGCCAATCCGGGATGGCACAGTACAAGCAGGGTCGAGGGATCCGCCTTCACCCTGCGTCTTCTGCAATGGCACTCACTGGACCACGACGACGACTCAGCGAACAACCCTTGCAACAAGAGCAAGGACACGAATCCAGTACGTCACCAGGGCGAGAACGCAGACCACGAAAGCAAGAAGCCAACAAACGGATGCAACGACACCCCCCGGTACGATCAAATTGGCAAAATCAGCAAAAAGAGACTTGGGAACGAACCGAGACGGAGCGGACGTTTTCTGGTGTTCCGACAGGGCAGTACTATTTGGGAACCCAAGGGCACGGAAAATTCACCTTTCTGCCGTCCCCCGCCTACACTCACTGCTCAATGGCACAATCTGGCAATTGAGCTCTTCGCAAAAGTCATCAAGCCAGAGCAAATCGCATTCGCATGGCATTGCTCCATCAAACGCACCAGTGAACGTTATTATACAAATTTGTTGGCCGATAAGTTCGTCACCATCGAGAAGGAATTTCCACCGGTCAACAAGCGGATCTGCAAACAAATGGCCATTCACCAGGAATGCCCATTCGACAAGTCTGAAATGACGAATCACGAAGCACAATTGTGGTCAACGAATGACGAATTGGAAGTCAACTTCCCTGGACCAATCACCGGACTTTTCAAAGGCGAACAAATCAGCACGGCGACAAACTGCTTTGCTCAACCAGCAACACTTTTCGTAAAACGGCACAATCTGCAGATGTTTTCGCCAGTCCACCAAGTTCAGAACTGTCAATACGCCACCGAATTCTGCCAACTGCCCGACAACTCAACTCTGATTTGGAAATCAACTTGCAATGGCAACGAATGCCAAACATGCGACTACGAGAAGGCGGAAGTCATCAACGGAAAATTCACTGCGGCCTACGGAGAATCAATGGCCACTTGGATCTCCGAAGATCACCAAAAGGCATTAACTTTCGCCAAAAATGCGCCAGAACTCATCGCCTGCGATGGCACACGCATCGTCATGTCCGAACAGAACTTCGTAATTGCCAAGGAGCAATACGACGACATTGTCAGCACCACGACAAGATTGAAAAGAGGCATCCGACCAGAAAAGCTCGCATCACAGCTCTCGGCATCCCAAGTGGCAACAAGCGTTGCGTTAAATCTGCTTTACACGAGGGAATGTCAGCGAAACACGAGGGCTGCTAACCCGACTCTCCAGGCCAGACGCTTACTACGGCAACCAAACATCCAAGCTCGTTGGATCGGCGAAACGACAATGGAAGTGTTTCCATGTGTCAACATTTCGCTACAGGACATTTCATACAGGCCAATGAATGACTGTCGCCTCTACATTCCCGTGACTGCGCACTTTCCCGACCGAGCTATCGCAGCTTTCTTGGATCCGGAACTTCGCATCATCTCGCTGGCAGCACAACAGGCAAGCTGTAATAGCTACCGGTTCCATCATCTTCAACTGCGAAGCAATCCCAACATCTGGTTATGGATTGACTCTCGAACCGGCACAGCACGACGAATGCCGAAGGACTACGTCCACGAATTGTACGAAACAACGATCAACCAAACGAATAGCAATTTGGAACTTCATCCATTGATCTTCCACGCATGGCAACTCGACAATGAGTCTGACGCGACACGCACATCAACGAATTCATCAACTCGGAGCAGTTCAAGGACAAGCTGGAACAGTACATTACGGCAAGGACTGAAGCTTTGGGCGCGTTGAAGGGCGGAATAGAAGGATTCACCATGCGCTGGCTAAAAGGCCTGATCGACGAAGCAATACATGGTGGATTCGAGTCGCCTGCGTTTATTCAACCTTCCTCATGCTGCGCGACATTGTACTCCCATGCTCTCTGGCGTATTTGCTCAATCCCATCCGAGTGACTCTTCTCAGCCTCGTTGGAGTACGCCCGCACCCGACATTCCGACCCACCGTTTCTAAACCACTCGGGATCGAAGAGGGAATGCCGCTGCGTGAAATGCCACGAACCCCTAAACCACCAGCGCGCAGGGCAGAGCACCGATCCATGTCACCAATCAAATTGGACATGATTGCCAGAACGGCTCGGTACCAACAACCACGAACACAGAGCCATCTCGACCTCACAGAAGACTCGCCCTTTGGGAGGCCCAGACGAAAAGAATTCTGATGGGCCCCATCTTTTTCGCGCCGGAATGTCGGAATTTCAATTCCGATCGCCAATCAATGATCGGCGAATTAAAAGGGAGGGCGCCCCCCTTTACCAACTCCCCCCGCCGCGCGACGTGTTTTCGGCGTTCCATCCCTCTGTCCCTTTTTCCTTCAAATTGTTAATTGTTTTTCTGTGTTCCTCCCCCGCTCCGCGCACAAATTAATTACCAATTCATCAAACCGCAACTTTTCTGCCCCCGTCCCCAATTTGGCGAATCGACTCCAAAGAACGAAGAACCTCCCAAATTTCCCGTTTTCCGCCCATTTTGTTCATTCGTTCATTTTTGTGCCCTCTTTTTCATTTTGTGCCCAAATTTTCGGCCCATTTTGTTCTGCTCACATTTGCCACTTTTTATCTAATTTTATTGTTATTTAAGCGGCCAAAAATGCCCCCAATTTCACAACCAAATTTCACTTGGCAATTTGTCCAAGCCAAAAAACATCCGTTTCCGACCGTGCCATTCGGTTTCACTAAAACATTCAGCTAATCAAAAATAAAAAATAGTCACAGAATCATTTCTTTGGTCATACTAATAAAAATTTTTTGTAATTTGTGCGTTGAAAATTTCTGTGATTTCCCATTTGCCCCAGTACCGAATGCTTCCTTTCTGAAAATTTTCCTGTCCCATACCGGTCCCCAATTCATTTGTGATTAATCCCCCGGTGATGGCATTTTATCTGTGATGAATTTTGTGATATTTTGTTCACCATTTTTAAATTTTGGTTTAATTACCCAAGTTTGAGGCTTTTTCCCGGAATAAATTTTGCTTAATCAATTCTCGGCGTTTGATTTGGCCGGTCCTCGTCCCTGCCTGCCCCGACCCCGCACCGGTAGAATTCACATTTGGCCCGACCCAGAGCAATCGGGACAAAATATTAATTGCTTTTCAAAATCCGGGACCGGGACCTCGGAGGACCGGGAACCGCTCAACTCTACTCAATTGAGACACCTTTAGCTAAGTTTTTTTATTAAAATTATTTGTCCTCCGCTTTTGCATTAAAATAAAAAAATTTTGCAAAACAAAATTGAACACACCGACTTAATTTTGGGCTCCCCTTTAAAAAAGTAATGCTCTATGGCTTACAATGAATGTTTTTGTAAGACAGTAAAGGCAAAAAGCGCGGACGTTGATTCCGCTCCGTGAGATTAATTTTTTTTATCCAAAAAATTAAAAAATTCCGATTTTCGAAAATTATTTTTGAAGGTTTTTGAATGCAGAACAATTTTCTCTATCATCAAAATTTAAAAGAAATCTGTAGGACAGATAAAAAAAGTTCTACAGAACGAAGTAAATTTTGGTTTTTCTCTGTTAACAGAGATAAAACATAGTAGGCCAAAATGAGAGATGTTTTTTTCTCTGCACTCTCACTAAATTGGTTTCTCTCGTTTTTTGAGTGAGTGTGTAAAGTAAAAGCATTGAGACCCTAAATTCGAATGTTGAAAGATTCCGATTCTCAAACTCCCTGTCCGGACAATGTGCCAAACGTGTTCAAATGTTAAAATGTTAGTTGCAACTGGATGATGGGAAATTTAAGTCTAATTGATTTATATAGCATTTTTACGATATTTGGGCGTCGCTTACAAAAACATTATTAGGTATTTACACAATTAAAAACAGTGGGAAACCAAAAATATTCCATCTTTTGAGAACGATTTCAAACCCCCTCCCAACCGTTAAAGTGTCATTTATAGTCCTTTTAATATTTAATCAATTTTCTCACAGTTTAGGTATTTGGGCCAATGCTTCATATCCTATCAATTTCAACATTGTCACTTGGTTTTCGTTGCCTTTTGTAGATTCCGTTGTGCCTTTTGGTCTGTGATCAACGAATTGACTCGCGAACAATTGGCATTGAAAAGAACTGACTATAACAACCTTTTACTGTTGTTCCGTTGTCCAATTGGGCGAGGAGCGAGCAAATTGGCAAAATGGGAAGCGATTGGCTAGAAATTAGTTGATCAGTGAATCAAATTGACATTTATATTAATGATATGGATTACACCGGAGAATGGATCAGCGAATGCTTACTCAAAAACCCAAATTTATTGTTTTTCTGATTTAAGGCTTCTTGACACAACGCTCAGCCCAAATGATCAGCAGAAGCAATGAATTACGAGAAGTGATCGATATAATTAGGCCTGAATTTTTCATAAAAATTTCATATAAAAGACAGAAAAAACAATGACTTTCATTCTTTGCACTCCTAAATCCCATGTATGATCAATGATTTCCAAATATCATCAACTCATTTGTCAGCTAATTGTACTACACTTTTTAATTATAATTTAAAACTGTATTGTCGAGTTTGTATTTACATCCAAATCCGGGGTTCGAAATGGATCGAATTCAGTTACATTTATACATAAATATCAGAGTTCCCAAGTTTTTTTTTTCAAAATAAGACAAAATGGCCTAAAAACTAAGATTCTGACCCCAAAAATAAGATTTTTCTAAAACTAATATTTGCGTGAAGGAAACGCAATAAAAACATGAAAAATTGACTTAAAACAATATTTTATTAGCGTAAAAACGAAGGCCTGTCAACTGAAAATTTTGTAAATCAGCATTTTGAAAAATTTTATTCAAAATTTAAAAATTAATAATGTTTTTGCGGCGTGCTTTTTCCAAAAAACTTTTGGGAATTGGGGGGCCGGCGGTGCCGATAGGCGCCGCCGGGAAAATTTTTGAAGTATGTGATTTGTTAACAGATTTTGTATAAAAAAGACCAAATTTAGAGATTTTAAACTAATTTTTTTAAGAAAAATTGGGATTTTGGTGTCCGGTGGCGCCGATAGGCGCCACCGGGAAAATTTTTTCAAATTAAAATGAAATTTGTTAACAGAATTTCACCAAAAAAATGACCAATTTTGAGATTTTGAGCCCATTTTTATGAAAAAATATGCAGACGACACAAAGGGCAAATTCTTCGCCTTTTCTTTATATGCCGGAATTCTTTTGCGTAGCTTTCCAAATAAACATGTTTACGTTTTGGTGGCATTTTGTGAATTTCACTCAAAAAATGAAATAAAATGTAATTTTTTTTTTAAAATCAAATTAATTCAAATATTCGCTTCAGAAAAAAATGAAAAATCAAAATAGTCATTCAATTTTTCATTTTTTATTTTCAAATCCAAAAATAAGCACAAAATAAGCACGTAACGCTGAAATAAGCACAAATCTTAGAAATAAGCACATTTTTACTTTCTAAGATCCGACCCCTCAAAATAAGCACAAATCTTAGAAATAAGCACACTTGGGAACTCTGATAAATATCAATGTACTTTCTTTTATTGTTTTACATTATATCCCCATTTTTCTCTGTTTTAATTTTTTATGCATTTAAAAAAAAGCCATTCAAAACTGAAAATCCTTCAAAAACTGTCTTAATAATTTGACCGACAAAATGTCAGACAACCGAAAAGAGGCGGAGGAAAAAATGGCAAAAGCAATGTAAATTAAAATCTCAATTTTAAATTCAATTTTAAATTTTGTTTCCCTTTTTCATTCTCATCTCCGGCGATGGCTGGCTGGCGGTGTTTGATTTGCTTGCGCCATCTCAACTTGGCTTCGGAATTGCGCTGATCAGCCATGGAAATTGTCAATTGCGATGGAAAAGCATTGCCAATTCCGAAAATTCCAATGCCACGCAAAGTCATCGGATTCAGACGCATCAACATCTCGTAAAAGTGGCCATTCTGTAAAAAATGAGACAACACCCATTTTTAGTTACATCGACCAAAATGCCCTCGCTTTTGTCCACCGTTTCGTCCACTTTTCGCATCCTGTCCGTTAATTTGTGCCATGCAATTGTCCGTCGGCTTTTTCCACCGTTTGCTGAAATTCTTCCCGTCAATTCTCAACGATTGTCCATCGCTTCGTGTTGTCTCTTCAATGTGACAAACGTCCGTTGTCCAATTGGGCGAGGAGCGAGCAAATTGGCAAAATGGGAAGCGATTGGCTAGAAATTAGTTGATCAGTGAATCAAATTGACATTTATATTAATGATATGGATTACACCGGAGAATGGATCAGCGAATGCTTACTCAAAAACCCAAATTTATTGTTTTTCTGATTTAAGGCTTCTTGACACAACGCTCAGCCCAAATGATCAGCAGAAGCAATGAATTACGAGAAGTGATCGATATAATTGATTTTTAAGTTGGAAAGTGAATTCTAAGGCTATTTTGACGTGCTCATAAAAATGTAAAATTGTTTTCTTTGCAATAATCAATTGTCTTGTAATGGGGAAAAATTTAGCAATTCACGGAAACCGGATTTAGCTATAAATTGATTATTAACCAGTTTCCATTTTTTGCTACTGAATGATTGCATTGTACTGCTTGCTTCGGGCCTAAACTGTCTTCCCATTCCTACGGCACAATTACCCCGAGCAGTACACCGCATAATTATACCTTTCTATTGTTATTTATCGGTGTTTAATACCAAAAATCTCGGCTTTTATAAAACTATAACGAAGAAAATGTCTGAAGAAGACACAAATACGGAAAAATTTCCTTCGTCTGAAACGGTCGTTCCATTTTTGTTCGAAGAAAATGAACAAATTGCGGCATCACATTTTAATTATAATGCAATCAGTCCGGGAAATGGGTTCTATCATTTCAAATTGGTGATGAGCTTGACACAAAATGGAAACGCGCCCGACAATTGTACAAGTAAAGAAAGCAAGGAATAAGAGGAATTTTGAACCGTATTATGGATTCCCTTTCCGACAAAATCAAACTACCCATCAAAAGATATCAAGGGTTGGGATTCGACCAAATTGAAATGATTCGGAATAAGCTAATTTAAATTAAAAAATAATATTAAGCTCTAAAAAATTGGATGGCATTGTTGGCATGAAAGTGTCGACAAATTGCCCAAGAACGCGCCGAGGAAATATGGTATAAAATTAGCATTCTATTATTTTTTTTATAACTTCTTCAAACATAATGCTTTCGAATGAACCAAAAATCGGGTATATATAATCACATTCATTTGTTTTATGGCATTTGGTTCCGGTTTTACTTAAAAGAGGGATTAAAAGACTTTTTGTTCATGAACCGGGCCGGATTTATAAAAATATTTTGTGGTTTTTAAAAAAAAAAGTTTTGGTATCCAAACTTTGCAAAATTACAAAAATTTTCAAAATTTTTCTTTTTGCATAGTGCAAAAATACGTATTTTTTTAGCAGTTTTGTCAAATTTTTTAGCAAATATTTTGGGGGGTTTTAGGCCAATTATTTAGGGTGTGATTATTATGTACTGCGGCCCGTTTTACGACCGAAACAAAATGATGGACATTGGCAACAACATTTTGACACAAATGAAATGCACGACGCCAATTTCATATAAGGCCGACTATCAGACTCTTTCGGGTAGTTTTACGGGTGAAAACTCGATTAAGATTATTTAATTATATTAAATAATTGATTTCCATATCCTAATATATAATAGGGCCTGTGCGCCGCAAAAAAAGTATGGTGAAAAGCAAAAAATGATTATCTCAAAAAAAATTCGAACGGATTTTATTGAATCATTATTATTTTTTGAAAAAATGACCCAAAAACAACAAAAATTTGTCATTTTTGGCCCAATCGGTACAAATGCCTGTTTTTTGACCTGCGCTGAATATTTTGAAAAATAAAATGGAAAATATTTGTTTTTATATGGAAAATCATGAAATACTTGCCGGTGGCGAAACAAAATTTGACATGACATGAGTTTAAAATTAGCAATTTTTATTAGGCGGTAGACATTTTTTAATTGGGACTCACCGCAAAAGAAATGAAATTGGAGAATCCCCAGCAGTTGCTCGGTTTCATTGTTACGTCGCCGAATTTGTGCTGAAAATCGCGCACATCGCTCTTTTGTGAGACAATCCGAAGGGTTGCCGAATAAAGGCAGCCCAAATTTGAGTCTTAAAACCAATTAACCAATAATTAGCACTTTTAATTGCCCAATTTTTCATCAATCTTAGTTTTTAAAATGGCATTCATTAGAGTAAAAATTCAAATTGGATGATTTACCAATTTTCTCAGAAAATTCCTCTTTTGAGAAAAGCGGGAATCGAATTCTGAACAGTGCCGGGCCGAAAACGGCACGACGATTTTCTACCGTACATTCAATGGAATTTTCACGGCATTTGGCGTCGGCCAAAAATGTCCGGATTGGCCATGTCATTTTTGTGCGCATTGTCTGAGGAGAATTATACTCATGGCTTTCCTATCGACAAAATATGATTCTTAATTTTTTTTTAATTGTATTTTATCATTTTTTAAAGAAAATCCGTACAAATTGAGCCTAGTAATCCCAAAAAACAGCCTTTTTTGTTGAAAATCTGTTAACAAATCTCACTCAAATTTTCAAAATTTTCCAGGGCGGCGCCTATCAGTCACCGCCGGACCCCTATTCTTTCCTCCCTAAAATTTTTTTGGAAAAAGCGCGCCGAAAAAAGTGATGTGAAAAGCAAATCTGAATTTCTAATAATATTCGATCATTTGGTCCAAAAATGATTAATTATTTGAAATAATTGAAGTAAATTCGATTTTTGAGAATTTTCATTAATTTAATTTAGCTTTAACTTTGGATTTTATTAAATAAATAGCAAAATAAAAAATTAATTTTGTATTATTTTTACTTGAAATAAATTAAAATTTAAAATTTTTGAATTTTTAAAATTTCCCGGTTGGTCCCGGTTCCCGGTCCCGGACAAAAATTGAGGTCCCGGTCCCGGCTTCTCAGGTCCCGGCAAGTCCCGGTCCCGGTTTTGCTCAAAATTCCCGGTCCCGTCGAAAAATAATCCCCCCGTCTCCATTTATCCCCCCGTATCAAATAATCCCCCCTTTCTGAGGAGGTTGATAAATAATCCCCCGGGGTGATAATTAGAGAAAATACGGTAAGTTATATTTTATTTTTTTCATTTTAAATAATTTTAATGTAATGAAGTTAATAATTTTTTTCTCAACGTAAAAGAAATAAAATATTATAATAAAATACATTTGACACGTCATGGAAAAATCATTAATGGAAAAATTTTTTTGTAAATATATTTACATGTTTAAAGCGATAAACTCATCATTCATTTTTATAAAAAAATTTAATGCATTTCTATTTTATTAATGCAATTTTTATATTAATTTTTTACTTTACTGTTTTTTCAATTTCAAAAGAAGCCTTGGAAACGGTGGGTTTTATACCGTATATGCTCTTTTTATACCCCATGGGGGATTATTTTTCAACCTCCTCTGAGACTGGGGGATAATTAGATAGTGGGGGATAATTGTAGACTGGGGGATTATTTTTCGACGGATTTTTAATGACTAGGGCAGCAACTTTTAGTGACAAAAAATCTCGAAATAGTTAGTATTTTATTGTCCCATAAAAAAAGAGATTAAAAAGAGGTTTTTATGCAATTCGGAGTAGTACTCGGGGGTTTTCGGGGGCGCTGATCACGAATATGACATCGATTTTACCAATTTCGAATCCCGAACCCGAATTCGAACAAAAGTCGGAAATTAAAATCTTTTTTTATGGGACCAATAAAATACAGGATTACCAAAGTTGTCAAAAATAATTTTTATTCACTGATTTCAGATGCAATACACCCCTAAGAAATGACCCGAAACATTTTTAGAAAATACACCCCTAAGAATTGAAAAAATTTTTAGAAAATAAACCCCTAAGAATTAAAAAATTTTCTCAAAAATTGATCACCAAAATTTATTTATTTTTTTCTTTTAAAAAATTTTTAGGCTTAAAATTTTCCTTATTCGAAAAACATTATAAAGTATTTCATAATCATTTAAAAGACCAAAATATAGTTTTTTGGTTAATTTTTACGTGTTTTGTTCCCTAAAATCCTTAATAGATATTTTTTAGATGCTTTTTCGCCACTGGGGGATTATTTTTTAACCTCCTCAGAGAATGGGGGATAAAAAGAGAATATACGGTAATTAAATTAAATTGCCATGAAATAATAATTAACTATTAATTAGGATGATTGTCTTGATAAACAAATCCAAAATCAAATTAGGAAATTTTTAGTTTTTTACCAAGTTAATTGTAGTTTTTGCAAAAAAAAATTAGCAAATTGAGAATTTTGGACTAATTGTAAAAATAATTTAAAAAAATTATGCGGTACTGGAAGATTCAGTGAATTTGACAATTTATCTTTAATCACCATTCTAATTAGACTGATCATGAATCGGAATCGGATGCCTTTCTTGAGTTTGTGAAAGGAAAAAACCATTTTGACAAATTTTGCCAAGAAAAACTGGATGAAGTGAAATCCTCTTTTTTGTCGGGCCACACATTGACTTTTGATGAACGGAAAGAGCATTTGACACAAAAATTTGACGCCCAACTTGGCACAATGTATCAAATGAGAAGCAAATGGCAAAGCAAATGGCGATGTGCCAAACTGAAGAGTATAATACTCAAAAAGAGTAGCGGGGAGGAGAAGCCGGATTTGCCAGAATGTCAAAAAATCAGTAAATATTTGGATGTTTTGCATGAACATTTTGTTAGAATATATACCGAAGGTTCGTACCGAGTTTTGAGTGTACCCGAAGGTTTGAGTCCCATTGTTTCTGTGTCAATAAAAATGGAGGGTCAGTTGAATCCCAACCGTCAAAAGCTGGGAGTTTTGACAGAAATTTCGGCAAGTGCCAGATTAATCAAAAAAATTCCTAAAATAGATTTAAAAAGTATAGAATTTTCCAAATTATTATAAAAATTGATGAAATTCCGGTAAAAAACTATGTTCTTATTAGTTATCCTTTCTGCCGGCAACCAAAAATTTTAATTAAAAAAAGCATAGAGCACAAACTTTTTGCGCCTTAAGCGCAGGCCGTTGGACCGAATAATGGGCCTCCGTTTTATGTGAGGTCGAAAAAGCACCAATTCGGAAAAATTTTGGCCAACAGAGCCACACAAATTTTTTAATCCTTTTCACCTGTTGTATTATATAAAGAAAAATTCTTCATAAACCGTTTGGAATAGTGCCAAGGCATGTTCCTTGGGCCTGAATTTGGCGGCTCGGTCTGTGTTGTGTTGCAGTTTCCGGCCCAACTCAGTGCGGTAGGTCTTGCGGCCACGGCCATGTGGACGACTCTCGACCGGACTCGGCACGGATTTGGCCTATTGGGCTTACGGACGGACGGGCTCGTAGTGCCTATGTTGTCCTGCCCTGAAAATTCCTTAGAATTTTTGACAAACTCTTACTTAACCTTAAAAATTTGTTTTTATTAGAGTTGTACGGGACCGGGACCTGGACACGCATAACTGAGTACAACTGAGTACCTAGGTCCCGGTTTTGACCAGTTTTGACCGGGACCGGGAAATTCCCGGTTTTCCCAGCGAAAAAGTCCCGGGTTTTCAATCCCGGTTTTGCCCAAAATTCCCGGTCCCGACCAACCCTAGTTTTTATATTTCTGTGGTAAGAATTGGCACATGCCAAAAATAGCTTTTGCTAAATTTCAATGATGACTCATCTTTTCCTAGCTATTTTAATTCCTTTGCTTGCTGCTGAACAATTGCCTGACAAGATGACGGTGCCAGAATTTCAAATTAATGGCACACCGGCGACAATTTTTGGCATATTGAAAAACTTGAACAAACTTTCGAAGTTTTATTTTGATACGGAGTTCAATGATGGAAATGATGCGTACAAAATGGAGGAACTCTACTCACGCTTTGGCAAACCTAATTTATTAAATGAGACGGAAATGGACGGGGTAAATAAAGCTAATGATGACCATTTAAGTAATTAGTAAGAGTAATTCGATTTTGAGTAATTAGTAGGAGTAATTTGTCTGAACATTTTTTGTAAATGGTTTGCTAGGACTTTTCTCAGCATAGAAAATTATATTTAAAATAGATAAAATTTTTATACTCTAATATATTTGAAACTAAAAGCACTAGGTGTTGACTAGCAAAATATTAATTTAGAAATGTTTTTTACAAAATTTAAAAAAAAACGTTATGGTCATAAAATTTCAATAAGACTTGAGTCAAATTGTTTGACCAGGACTTTCTTAATTGATATATTTGATATTCTATATTTATTTTTAAAATTTCAAAAAATTTATTGTTTCAAAAAATTCTTGAAAAAATCTAACTCATTACTTATTGAAATTTTATTACTGAAATTTTATGACCAAAACTTTTTTATAATTTTGTATAATTTCTAAAAAAAAATATTTTTTAAATATTCTGATAAAGAACACCTAGAGCTTTGGAATGAAAATGAAATATTAATTTGGTAGAAATTGAGCTAAGTTATGAATTTATATTTTTACATTTTTTCCTACTACTTGGCGGTTTTGAGTAGGGTAGGTCGGGTCCGAGACCTGGACACGGACAACTGAGTACAACTGAGTACCAAGGTCCCGGTTTTGACCAGTTTTGACCGGGACCGGCAAATTCCCGGTTTTTCCCGGTTTTCCCAGCCAAAAATTCCCGGGTTTTCAACCCAAAAAGTCCCGGTTGTGCCCAAAATTCCCGGTCCCGACCTACCCTAGTTTTGAGTAACGCCTTCTTATTACCGCATGCTATAATTACTGTAGATAAATTCATTCCAAAATATTATTATTATTTTTTGCTAAAATGTCCTTCACTGAAGAAAAATCTAATTTATCAGGCGATAACAACGCCCAAAAAATCACCAGCAGAAGCGGAAGGAAAAAATGACCGTAATCCGGCTTATTGGAAAAGGTACCGTAAGAATTTTGAAAAAATGTTGAAACAGATGTGGAAAAGCGCAAAAGCCAAAGCAATGAGCGAACGCAAACAGTTTTTTAAAAATCAACAAAGAAGAAGCATTGAGCAAAAGGACCGTAATCAGACAGAGCAAAGTGAAATGGCCAAAAAATGTGCCGAACTCAACGACAAATTTGGCATTATTTACAAAGCACCAATTATTTGCTTTTGATTGGAGTGATGTGGGAGGGAGTGACAAATTTGCGAATCGACCAATTTAAGACACAAAAATTTTTTCTTGATCAATCCAATTTTTGATGATTAATGCCTATTTGGCGACTATAGCCTTTTTGGCATAGTATTTCAAAAATCAAAAACCGGAAATGGACAATTGGGCGACAGCATTTGGTTTTTCGATCTTTCATAATATTTCGAAAATTAATTGATATAACCCCATTTGCCGTTCTCTATATTAACCTCCAAAATTGCACCAAAAAAAAAAATTAAAAGTTATGTTTAAAAATATTTGAAAAACGAAGGTTTTAAAGTTTTCTTGGCCATAATTTTTTGGAAATGAATGAAATTTTTTGAAAATTTTGTAAATTAATGAGGACACTTAGAGCTACCTAATACTATCAAATTCATAAGATTTGAACAACAATGTAAGGAGTTAGAGTTATACCCAAAAAGTCAGGCTGTCGCCCAATGTCTGTCTGTCCCCCACTGATCAAAACATTTTGTGTTTTACGATGCTTTTCGAATTTTGATTGACTTGCATTGCACACATAACAAGTTGCTATTGTTTAAATTCTTGTTTCTTTTTTAACAAATGCATGTTTTACTGAGTGATTTCGCTGTTTTTTTCTTATTGTTAGTCGTAAAAACATTTTTTTTTGAATTATCTGGGGGCGCTTGAAAAGTAACGCATGAAAAATATTGATGGATGGGATTAAATATTGCGGATTTTAGAGCCAGTAGTTTTGGAAAAACTCGGACCCGGACCTCAGAATTTACGAGATGGAACCGGAATGATTGGGCACACAAATTCATGTTTTACAATAGTCCGGTTCTTGTTCAACTGTATGTTGACCCGGGTCCTGTACAGGATTGGATTTTAGAAATTTTTTAGTGTATTTAAACAAAAAAAGTTATTTTTCAATTCTTTAACAGTTAAATGTAAATTAACACTTATATAATCTTTATGCATAATCGATGAAATATTGAGGAATCTGGATGAGATTTGTCAAAAATTATGATAAAAAATGTACTTAAGATTTTTTCATTTAGAATTAATTTTAAAAATGCTGTTTTTTATACCGATGTAAGAATTTTTGTTTTCCTCTCCTTAAAAATTGATTTTGGTCAATTAAGATTTTGTTAATGCATTTTTGCACCGACTAAAAATTGGAAAAAATATTGGATGTGATTAAATATTGTGGATTTTAGAGACAGGAGTTTTGGAAAACTCGGAACTCTGGATTTCGAGATGGACCCGGAATATGTTAAAAAAGAAGAATTCCGAGGATGGCAAAAGTAGGAGGTAGGGAATGGCCCAAAAATATCTGAGATTTAACACGCATCCCTTGCATGAAAAATGCCATTCAAATTTTTTTCATTAATGTTTGGTTTTCTGTAGGCAAAAAAGTGACAAAAATAATTTTACGTCATTGTAATAAAGATTTTGTGCATATTAACATTAAATAGATTTTTACAGCCTAAATCCATCCATTCCATCATTCTTCCATTCATTCATTCATTTTCATTAAAAATGA
The DNA here is from genome assembly GCA_004148225.2 of Heterodera glycines. Lineage (NCBI taxonomy): Eukaryota > Metazoa > Nematoda > Chromadorea > Rhabditida > Heteroderidae > Heterodera > Heterodera glycines. The sequence continues at coordinate 4,160,554 of CP049707.1, read as the reverse complement.
AAATGCATTGCTTTTTCACTCATCCAATTTTTGATTTTATTTTTTATTATTTTATTTTTACAATTTCAAAAGAAGCCTTGGCGGCAACGGTGGGTTTTCCTTAATGAATAGGGCCGGCAATTATAGTCACTATAAAACAAAAAAAAATTGACAATAAACTCATAAAAATGGTCGAAAAGTGACGAAAAATTTAAGCAAGTCATGAAAAAGTGCAATAAAATTTTTTTTATTTCTTTCAATTATGTCAAGAAAAATAATATTTAAAATTTAGAAAAATAATTAATGAAAAAATTTTCATTATTAGTGTAGTACTTTTCGAGTTTCAAAGTTGATTCTTAGGTTTGATTGTTTTTTTTGTTTTTTTTTTTTTGTAAAATTTTGTGCTAACATTTTCAAAAACGGTAAATTAGGATAATTTTCACAATACATTTTGGGAGGGGAGGATATGGAATTTCGATATTTGTTATACTTTATTCTTTAATTACCCATATAGACTGATGATGATTCGGATGCATTTCTCACATTTGTGAACGGAAAGAATGGAACGAACCGTGCATTTAAATTCCACGTATTTTGTCAGGATCTTTACAAAAAGAACAAAATGAATGGCATCGAATCCTTGTCTACGTTCGGCCGTGAAAAGAATTTTGAACATGAAAAGCATTTGGCACAGAAATATGCGGCCCATCTTGGCGCAATGTATCAAATGAGAAGCAAATGGGAAAGCAATATTGCCCAATGGAAAAACACCAAAGATAAAAAAAATATCAAAGAAATAGAATGGGAAGAATGTGAAAAAATGTTCAAATATTTGGATGTTCTGTACGAATTTTTGTTCAGAGTGTTCGAGGAAGGTTCGATTTTGAGTCTGAGATCCAAAAATTTTGAAAAAACATTCCGCGATTGCATTTTTAGGCCCTGAATTCAAAGAAACACAAATCATAGACTAATATTTTGACTCCCAAAAAGATTAATTTTGAAAGGAAACAACCCAATTAGGCGCGGCTCGCTTTTTTTAGCGTGAGTTTTTTAAGAGAAGCCGGTTCGGAGCCCCGTTTTAAAAAGATTTTTTCGTAGAAGTAGTTGTAATTTTCAATTACACCTGTTTTAATGAAATTTATTTAAATATTATATTAACAAGGTACCAAAATAAAATTTTCAGAATTTTTGAGAAAAAAACCGGGTTAGGTGCATTGTGTCAGTTTATCCTGACAAGGACAGGGTCTCCAAGATGGAGCAGGACGGGGCAAACAGGACTAAAGTCCTTGCTTAACAAGACTATTGCTGGTCCCGGGACCAACAAATCCTAGGAAAGAAAATCAAATAAAATTCTTTCAATTCAAAGATAAAATACCCGCGGAAGTGCCACAATTTCAAATTAACAACGAAGAGGCGACGATTTTTGCCGCTGTGAAAACGGTGAACAAAATTTCAGCGTCCTATTTTGGTGTAAAAATGGACAAAAATTTTTTCCCTCTGCAAAATCTGATTTCGAAACTTGGCACCCCAACGCTATTAGACGAGAAAAAATGGTTGAACAAAGCCGGACAGGTCAGTCTCGGACAAAACATTGGCGCCCAGAAAAAAGCAAGTGTAACACCAAGCAGCTCACAATCAGCAGAAGCACTTTCAAACAAAAAGGTACTGGAGATCAGAAAAATCTTTGTGTATTTATAATAATAGAGTAGAGCGTTGTCGGTTCCTTTACCGATCGGTAATTACCACTAATTACCGTTTTTTATTGGTACCGGCACTGATTTTTCAGAATCAAAATTACTGGTACCAGTTTTTGTAGTACCGGCGGTACTGGTACTAACCGACAAAAATAAAAATGGATAACCCGAGCTGAAATTATTCATGAAAATTTGGGAAAAGAAGTTTTCATAAATATGGAACATTTGGCCAATTTTTAAACAATTCTTTTTTTCATTTTGCTATTAATTAGAGAGCGGACCGGACCGGCCCGGTACTGGTTTTTACCGGGCCCGGCAAACCGGTCCGGCGATTTTTGGAAAAATCCGGTTTTCCGGTTTGACCGGTTTTCCGGTTTGACCGGTTATTGAGAGGCCCGGCCCGGAAACCGGTCGTTTTGAAAATGCCAAACCGGTCCGGAAACCGGCATTTCTGACCGGTTTTTACCGGTTTATGATATAGCCAAAAATTCTTCATTTTTGTACATTTCCCTTTGAAAATATCCCTTTGACATGTTTTTAATTTTTTTTGAATTTTCGGTTGAATTTTTAATTTAAATAATCTTATTTTGCAAATTGGCCTATTTAAAAAACGTACAAGAAAGACTCATACAGAAATTCTGTATTTTAGACAAAAAATTGAGGGGGGGGGGCATCAACTTGCGAAGCGGACCTTTTTTTTTTTGCTTTTTGACCCCAATTTACAATTTTTTCGGGAAATTCAATTGAAAATGTGTCCCAAGAATCCACACAATTCTTGCAAAAATTTAATCTAAAAATCAAAAAGCATTTATTTTTTTTGCAAAATCTGTTATGAAATTCACTTAAACAAATATTTTTGCGGTGGTGCCTATTGTGTATGCACTCACTTTATTTATCGCCTCCCTCATTTACCCCGAATTTTTTTTAAATTTCCAAACAGAAATTTCAAAAAAAACAAAAAATTTTCCATAAGAATATCTTAAGAAAAAATGTTTTTACGTGATTTTTCAATTTTATGATGAATTACTTACTGTTTTTTTAGAAAATCGCAAAAATTTTTGAAAATTTAATTTTTTTGAAAATTTTTGAAATTTAAAATTGAAGAGGTCATTTTTGACGCCTGAAGTGAAATAGAGCTGAAATTTTACACTTGACACGATTTTTGTCGATTTTGGGGTTGAAATTAGGGTTGAGCGGTACCGGTACCGGTACCGACCGGTAATTACCGGTTTTTTTGGTACCGGTACTGGTACCGGTTTTTTCAAAAATCAAAGTATCGGTACCGGTTTGTCTAGTACCGGTACCGCCGGTAAAAATTTGCACTGGTAAGAAAGGGGGTCTGGGTGAGAAAAGAGTAGGGAATGGTGAAGAAGGAGAAATTTTTTGAGAAAAAAAAAATTAAATTATTATTTTCATTTAAAGCATTTGTTCCTATGCTTAAGTGGTCAAGTGGCTAAACCTTCTGATTTTATTATTTCTCGCTTGGGTTCAATTCCCCACTGGGATAGAATATTCTTCATATTGTCTTTACATTATTTTAATTGAAATTTTAATTAAAAAAAATATTCCAACTTTTTTTCTTTCATTTTAAGCATCCTAAAAACCCAAAAATTAATCAATTGGTCTTTTTTTTACAAATTCTGTTAACAAATCGCATTAAAAAATACAAAATTTTTCCCGGCGGCGCCTATCGGCACCGCCGGCCCTCCTTGTTCCCCAAAAGTCTTGAGAAAAACGTGCCGCGAAAAAAGCGTGTTGAAAGCAAAAAAGGTCATTGATTTACATTATTCGGTCTCTACTATTAATTTTGATAAAAATTTTTAGAATTGTGAAGACAAAATTGTTTTTTTTTTTGATGAAAATTTCAATTTCTTTCTTCGACCTCCTTCAAGAGCTTTCTCACCCAAATTTCCCAAAAACTTCGTAAAAATTGAAGAATTTTTAAAATCCTTTAAATGTTTGTTTTGACAAATGAAAAAAATACTCAAAATCGCTTTTTTGACTTTAACGCGATTTTATTATTTATTTTTCATTTACATTTCACCCCACGAAATGTGCTACTCTCGTCATTTCTTTTTTTTACCAAAAAAGGCTAACTAAATAGTTTCTAAAATACTAAAAATTCCAAAATAGTTGTCAAAAATTGGAATAACACTGCTCAATAAATGCAAAAATTTCCCAATATATACCACCTCATTCTTTATCCATTTCGCTAGCATAACTGCAAATCAAAATCCTTTCGAATCAGCACTACCGGATCCCAACTATCTTTTTTTTTGAAAATTTGACACAAAAATGGCAAAACAATTAGGATTTTGGCGAAAAATGGCTATAAATTTCTGTTTTTCTCCCCATACTAAATTTTTTAAATAACACCAGGGGTTCGATCGAAATTTTTTCAAAATTATGACATCGCTGGTCAACAATAAAAAATTTTTAGGAATTAAAAATATTAACATTTGCATGCATTAGTTTCGCATTTTGGTTAGAAACAGTGGCCTAGGACTTAAGGTATAATGTAAAAAAATTTGACGGATTCATATTTTTTTCTAAGAATTCAAATTGCTTAGTTTTTGTTTAGAAAAAAATGAGCAAACCCATAGTGTACCCATAGTGTACCCATGGCAAAATGCCAATTTGTTGTCCAAAATACAAATACTCATCACAAAAGAATAATCAAAAATTTAAGTCGGTTGATTTTCATTCACAAATTGTTTTTTCCAGCCGAAGTCAAAGTCACAAGCAAAAGGAGTAACCAAAAAAGACTTTAATGAATTATTAAAACAAATGTGGGAAAGTGCAGAAAAAGAAGCGATGGAAAAGCGAAAACTTTTTAATGGAGAAAATGATAAATTGCCTTCATCAAACAAATTGAAGGATATTTTCGAGCGTGAAAAGCTGAAAATGAAATTGGTAATAAAACGTGCCGAACTCGACGACAAATTTGGCATCTTTTACATAGATGAGAAATCGCGTTTAGATAAGGTGATTTAGTGTGGATACGATAGAGGATGCAAAATGATTGTCTTGGGTTCGCAAAACGAGAAATCTATGTTTTTTTTTGTTTTTGTTTTTTTGTTCGGCTTACTCTCGGTCTAGACTTTTTTTTATCGATAATGCTTTTTGTCTTTAAGGCCTGAAATTTCGACAGACAAAGGTCCTTTTTTAATTGAGAAATTAAATTTCTTGAAAATTTTCACGTGACCGAGAACCCATATGCTGTGATTTATTATAATTTTGCCAATCATTTCGTCAAATAACATTGAGAAATTCTCGCTAACTAGACTAAAGTCTAAAATTGGTTTTTAGCATTTAAATTGTTGTTAAAAATAAAAAAGACATATATAATCATGATTTTGTCCGACGATTTTGGTTGAATTGGCGAAAAGTCCAATTTTGCCTTTCTCAGCTGGCAAATGTCAATTTGGCAAAATGTATGTACACGATATAAATTGAATATTTTGCCGAAAAGAGCGGCGTTCTCAGTATCTAATGCTGACCGGTTCAGGAATTATTAGCCCAAGACCAAGAGTTCGAAAAAAAACAATTTTAAAAATTTAAACAAAAAAAATTCATCGAATTCCATAAAAATTGAGCTCTTTTTTCTGCCGCGGTTTAATTCATTTTTCGTTCTTTTCATTAAAAAAATTAGCAAAATTTCCCAGCCATCTAAGGCAATTATTGCTGGAATGACGCTAATTGGAGTAAATTTAATTTCGGGAAAAACCATTCAGGCGCGGGTTGGGGAGCGATTATTAATTTGAATTTTTTTGGTTCCCTATGAGCCGCTGCTCTTGGTTGTTTGTTTTTTTTTGATTCGATTTGGTATCATATTTATCAATCCAAAAACGCACCAAACAAAAACTCGTTAGTTTTTTCGCGGTTTTTGAGTCAATTTAAAGGAATAAAGGGAATTTTGAGCTCGGGCGGTGCCGATAGGTGACGCTGGGAAAAATTTGAAGATTTGAGTGCACTTTGTTAACAGATTTAGTTTTGAATGAGAGATTGTTGTGAAAATTTAAAAAATTTTATCCCTCCATCACTGTGAATTTTTGGTGAAATTATAAAAAAGCCTAAAAGAATTAGTTGCCGGTAAAATTTTGAAAATTTGCTTTTTCCACTATTTTGGTTTACCTTTTTAGGCAAGAAAGCTGCCACTAAGTAAGTAGATTCGAAAAAACCTCAAATTAGGAACTAGATATGGGATAATAATCGGTAATAATCTATAAAAAGTTTAAAGTTTAAGGGTAAACTGACATTTGCAATCAGACAGAATACGCATATTCTATGAAAAATAATAAAAAAACTTAATTTTCAATAATATATTATATTTTAAAACGCAATTAATATTTTTAAGTATTTAATTAAATTTCCAATACGATTTGAAAATTTTGCGTGTACAGTAAAGCCATGCCATTGGACGGATGGCTTTGGCACTGTTCCATTCTGATGTTGTCAAAGCGTGAACGCCAATGGAATCCACCATGAGAAAAAAAATTAAATTTTTATTGACATAATGCCATAATTTAATCAAAATATTGATGAAAAACAAAGATTTCCAAAATTTCTTTGAATTTCTTTTAAAAACTTTTCCAATGCTCATTTCCAAGGACGTCCTTGGAATCCAAGGGCGAATGGGAGCCCTGAGTGCAATACTTTAAAATAAGGGCAAGTCAATAATCCAGGGTAGCCAGATCTGAGGCTTTAGCCTCATTTTGTGGTTTTTTGATAGGTTAATGAGGCTAAATTTTCAAAATGAGGCTTTGAGGCTTTTTGTGGCTTTTTGAGAAATTTTGAAGATTTTTGATGTTTTTGGGGAAAATTCTCAGATTTTTTTAATTTAAATTTATTTTTGATAAGTTGGCATAATGTTTTTGGCCATTTTGGACAAATCTGGTAATAAATTGCTTAATAATTACAAAAATATTAAATATTTATTTAGTGTTTCGATTATTAACAATTTTTTTTTGAAATTTTGTCTATTTTATTTTAAAAATAAAATAATTTAGTGCCAGCTGGTCTCTTTTTTTTAAAGATTTTCTTATCCAAAAAGACACTTTTATGGGTTTTTTAATGGTCTTATTCTTCAAAATTCTCAAAAAACAAACAAATATTATGGGTAAATGAAAAAAATGACTCTATTTGGCAACACGCTAGAATTAATAGCATTTAGCACTAATTAACCATTTAACTAATTTTTTTCCATTAAATTTTCTTATTTACTTAACTTTTTTGAACATAAATTTGCGAATTATTTTCTTTATGAATTTCTCTGAAGTTGAGAAACCAAAACCTTTAAGATCCTCATCATCCATTACGCATTGCATAAAAAAATAAAACAAATTTATAAATGCCGCGAGATGCGTCCCTCTTCTTTTCTGCTCTTCGGTGGCTCCATTTGCCAGCGCAATGTACGCGTTGTACTCATCTCTGGCACGCTCTGGTAGGGTCATCTTTGGAAGCCCACCGCGAACGAGAATCCAGTTCATCACAAGGCGCCCCAAGCGTCCATTTCCGTCAACATAAGGATGGATAAATACCTTTGTTGTTTGTTTTTTTATTTTAAATTAAAATAAAACTTTTAAGTAAATAATTTATAAATCTATTACTATTTTTGATAAAAAAAAAACTTAAAAGCAAGCATTAGAATATTCATAATCTGCTTGCATAAAATCATTGCTCTATGCTGTAAGAAAGAAAAATTTATTTATTTAAACTACATGCTATAAAATCCTCTATTTATAAATTTGTTTGTTGTACAGTCAATATGAGTTTTTAGTAGAGACCGGAAAAGAGGGTCGGTCGAACGGTTTCGGATAAAAACCGAAAAACTCAAAACATTCTCGGCCGAACGGTTTCGGTTAAAAACCCGAAAAAACAGAAGAAAAATTTTCGGTTTATTTCAATTTTTCGGTTTTTTGAATTTGTTTTTTTTCCAAAAAAGTAATAAACTATTTCTATTAAAAACCGAAAAACTCAAAAATAATTTTATGTAAATAGGGGCGATGAATTTTTGTGGAAATTTTCCATTTTAGCGTTGGTTTTTAAAAATTTTGGTCATCTCTTAAATATATATTTCGTTTTTCTTTATTGGATCCGATTTTTAAAAATTTTGATAACAAATTTTAAAATTTAATAATTCCTTTATAAATTACTTAAGTAATGTTTTTAATTTTTGACAATTTAAAAAAATTAAAAAACTTGCGAAAAATGCTTTTTTATTTAAATTTATTATATATATTATATGCCAAACGGTGCCGCTCAGTTCGGCCCTCACGGTTCGGCCCAGCATGTTTTTCCAATATAGCTTTTTTATTTGTTATCCAAATACATCAATCTTGGTATCAGAAAGCTCTTAACATGTTCTATTAGAACCTTACCAAAAAGCGAAAAGGTTTTTAAGCCTGGAAAAAACATTTGAGAAGAAATTTATAAAATTTCGACTTTTTTGCAATTTTCATGTATAACTTTTTTGATAATTGTCTAATCGCGAAGCAATAGATTAGAAAAAGATTCTAAACAGATTACGCTTTCGAATGATACAAACAATGTTGGGTTTGGCTGACAAAGAAAAAAGTTATAGAAAGTTATATTGAAAAAACATGCTGGGGCCGAACCGTGATTTTAATATAACGACTCATCACCATAGTAAAAAAAACCAAATTTGGTGGGACAAGATTAAAATTCCATGTCGAAATGAATTTTTTGGCGTTTTATCACTAGGGTGAGGATGGATGGTTGGTTTGTCATCTATTGTAAAGAACTATTTGGTTTTTTTATATTCATTTACGCAATCTCGGAAAGTTCTTATACAGTCTGTACCAAAAATATACGTTCAAATAATTTTTTTGGTACTTCGACTACTTCCCATGAATAAATTGAGATGAAATTTTTACCACACATACCCTCCTCATAATTATTTAGACTAGAGTTAAGCCCCGAGCCCTCGGGGGGCAAAATGTCGGGGGCCGGGGACCTCGGGGGGCGACATGTCGGGGGTCGGGTCTGGGGGAGCTCAATTGTCGGGGGTCGGGGACCCCGATCGGGTAGTGTTTGGCATTTTATAACAAGGCATTTGAATTAAAATTTGAACCTCGGAATTCGATTTCCGATTTTTTTATGAAAATTTTTGGGTTGTTAAGGGAACTTTTTCAAAAAATAAACCAATTTTTTGATTTTCGAGCCAATTTTTAGGAAAAAATTTGGAGTTTTGCGGAGCCGGCGGTGCCGATAGGCGCCGCCGAAAGTTTTTAGGAATTTTTAATAATTTTATTATGAAATTGCTCAAAATTACAAAAATTATCAACCTTTTCCTCCTTCGTTGTTTAATTAACTTTTGACATGCCGGGGGGCTCTGGGTCGGGGCTTAACACTATTTAGACATACGCAAAAAAATGGAAAGTGTAAAAGAAATAAATTTTTTATGCTTCCAAATTTGCTGTAACAAAATTTTCAGGGTGATCAGGAGTGATCAGAATTTCAGTCTCTCAGGGAATTTTGACCCTCTAAAACAATTTTCTAGCATAGTAAACTGCAGCCAATTAACATGAATGAACATCATGCATAGACATTCTACATAATTTTTGTTTATAAAAAGACCCAATAAATCTAACAAAATCCATTACATTGAAATTTTTAGTGATCAAAGACCGTAAATGCAGGGGTAGGTGTCGAAAAAAATTCCGAGGGGCTGAAAATTTCAAAAAATCGAGTACCCCAAAAATGGTTAATTTTTACTTGGGTTAGTGATTTTCGGTATGTTCGATTTTTGACTATCGGGTTCGCCATTGGGAGAAGTTATAGAGACATAGGATCTTTTGCATTTTATAGCAAATTTTGTACTATTTCTGTATGTAACATTCGTCTCCCATGTAAAAATTTTAGCAGCCCCCTAGGAATTTTTTTCGACACCTACCCCTGCATTTACGGTCTTTGATCACTAAAAATTTCAATGTAATGGATGTTGTTAGTCGTCAAATTCACGAAAAATTGCGATGCATTATATTTGAAACGGAGAATATATATTTATCATCAGAAATATATATAGAAAAAAATTTCCACTTAAAAAACTGTCAGAAAAATAATGTAAAAAATCAAAAAAGAAAATCCGTGTTCTTATAAAAATCTGTTGTTTATTTAAAAAATTTAAGCTTCAATTATTTTTGCCAAAACGCATCAACTTTATTTTTTAATGGGTAATAAAAAACTTATTTTACTTTTTTCAAGATTTGGACCCACCCCATTCCATACAAATTAATCATTTGCCTTACGATTGCATAATGCGCACGGGCAGCCAGCTCAATCCAGTCCATTTTTTGTCCACTGCCAATGTCATGTTTCTGCAGCTCGTCATTTAGCCATTGAACGAAGCGCTCCATTTCTTCAGGTACCTTATCCGGATCAACTGCTCGATGTTGTCCAACCTTGATTTTTTATGTTTAAATTAATACAAAAATTTATCACTTCTAATTTTTGCCTCAAAATTTTATTGTATTAAAATATTTAATTATTTAGAAAAGCTGTCGCGGTTTATTTATTTCCCTTTAAAGGAATTTTAAGTTTATAAAAAGTCAAGCATTGTGTGGGCTGAAAATTTAAGGAATTCTTTTAAAGTCAAAGAAAGTGTTTTAACAAAGCTCACTATTTAAAAAAATAAATTCTTCATAATAAACTGGTCCTCGGATACGGTACATCATATGGTATAAATTTAAAAAAATGCTTGAACATTCTCTAAACGCAGTTGCACTATGCGCCTTAAGTAATCAAACAAAATGAATTTTTAAAAAATAATTGATAATTCTACTTAGAAATAAGATAGTGCCTTATTTAACTTTGTTTTCTTGTTGTTCATAATGTTTTATGTTATTAAATCAATCATTGAAATAATCGTCCTATAACCTAAACAGGGTTTTCAAAAATAAAGTTTTACATCAAAGTTAAAAATTAGATTACTTTAAGGTAATAAATTCAGGTGTTTGCTCATGATTTTAAAATAAATTTTTGAATAATAATTATCATGATTAAGGATATTTCGTAATTTTTTATATAAAAATTAATGGCAAAAAATTTTCTGGCTGTTAAAATTTTCCCTAAATATGATTATGACGGACAGAAAGTTTTTTTCCAAAAATTTCCCGGTTTCAAGGGTTTTTGGAGGTATTGATTCATCATGAAGGAAGGAAGATCTGATCACCTCGGTCTCATTGATATTTTTGCTCCTATAAAAATATGATTACATGAATTTTTTCAGGTTTTTAAGTGGTTTCTAAAAAATTGTAGATAGTTTGTTATAATTTTCTAACGCCAAATTTGGGGCCATTTTGGAAAAAAATTCTAATTTATCTTTCTATTATATTCTGAATTTATTTCAATGGTTATTATTATTTTTATTACGGTATGCTTGGTAAGTTCACGGAAAGTGGTCTCATTCACGAAAATTGCGGTGCATATATTTGAAACGGAGAATATATATTTATCATCAGACTTAAAAGCCAAATTTTCAACTTAAAAAAACTGTCAGAAAAATAATAAAAAATCATTAACTTCATTTAAGGTTACACACGTCCGACCTGACCGGGTCCGGACTAGGATATCCGGCTTTTTAACGAAATCATTCAAAAAGAAAGACCGTTTTATTATAAAAACGTGTTGTTTCTTAAAAAATGTTCACCTTCAATTATTTGCCAAAAAGCATCATTTTTATTTTTTCCAAGATATGGGGGACCCACCCAATACAAATTAATCATTTAACTTACAATGTTATAATGCGCACGGGCAGCCAACTCCGGCCAGTCCATTTTTTGATCACTGCCAATGTCATGTTTCTGCAGCTGCTCGTTTAGCCATTGAACGAAACGCTCCATTTCTTCAGGTACCAATTCCGGATCCACTGCTCGATGTTGTCCAACCTTGATTTTTTATGTTTAAATTAATACAAAAATTTATCACTTCTAATTTTTGCCTCAAAATTTTATTGTATTAAAATATTTAATTATTTAGAAAAGCTGTCGCGGTTTATTTATTTCCCTTTAAAGGAATTTTAAGTTTATAAAAAGTCAAGCATTGTGTGGGCTGAAAATTTAAGGAATTCTTTTAAAGTCAAAGAAAGTGTTTTAACAAAGCTCACTATTTAAAAAAATAAATTCTTCATAATAAACTGGTCCTCGGATACGGTACAATGAAATGAAACTGCTGCTCGCTGCTCATATTCAGCAAAAATTTTCCACGAAATTGAAATTCTTAAGTAATCAAACAAAATGAATTTTTAAGCAATAATTGATAATTCTACTTAGAAATAAGATAGTGCCTCTATTTAACTTTGTTTTCTTGTTGTTCATAATGTTTTATGTTATTAAATCAATCATTGAAATAATCGTCCTATAACCTAAACAGAGTTTTCAAAATAAAGTTTTACATCAAAGTTAAAAATTAGATTACTTTAAGGTAATAAATTCAGGTGTTTTTGATCATGATTTTAAAATAAATTTTTGCATAATGCCGTCCCGAAGGTGAACAAAAAAGTACACATAGGGCTATCGAATGATATGAACAATATTGGATTTGGTTGACAAATAAAAAAGTTATAGTCAAAAATTTGTGCTCGTACGAAAACGGCCCGTACGAACGTACGAAAACGACCCGGACCCGACCCCTTGTACAATTATGCTCTGAATGTATTATGGCGAAAAAAAAGTAAATTTTAGAAATAAGCACCTTTGGAAGTGGAATTAAATGAGAAGCTAAATTGGTCTCTTTTACTTCAGAGAAACCCTTTCAAATCTCATAATCAACAAATTTATTTATTTCTTTTTGCTAGCACGTTTGTTTTTAAAGAATTTTTGTTGTTTTTTAAGGCAATGTACTAAACTTTTTTTAAAAATTTTTCTCAGTGACGAAATGATCGGCCACCGTTTGGTGTCGTATTTTCTTAGTGTCGCATTTTCTTGAAATGAAAAACTTTCTCTCGATGTCGGATTTTCCACCGGTGTCGCATTTTCAGGGAGCCATTTTATGATACCAAAATTGTTAAGATTAACCGTTATTAGACAAAGTTACGACAAAAAACACTTTGACCATAAACATATTTCCCATACTGTAAGACAAAAGGCTCAAATTTTAAGATGTTGACGCCAAAAAAAAGTTTAACTGCGACGACAAATAGTTTGAAAAATAATTGTTTTTTGTTACCAGAATTTCCAACAAAAATTGAAATGGTAAATTTTTTGAATCGGGAAAATCACAAAATATTCAAAAATAAGACAATTAGAGAATTTTAGTAGAAGCACAAATCATTGAAAAAGAGGTTGACTGCGGGGCAGGGCTGCTCGCAACTGGATTTGCAATTACGGAAATCCGTAATCCGTAATTGCGGCGATTTTCTCAGTTACGAAATCCGTAATTTCGGGGGTCCAAAAACCCCGTAATCCGCAATCCGTAATTTTCAAAATTTTAATTTTTTTAATTTAAATTTTATTTAAAAAATCCTATAAACCTTATAAAAGCAATTAAAAGCATATTAAAAAGTAAATTTATAAAAGCAAAATCATTCAATTGAGAAACCGGTTAAAAGATGAAGAAACAAAACTGCTCGAGACTCTCGGGTCTCGAGTCTCGACTCGAGAAAAGTCTCGGGTTTTTTGGGTCTCAGTCTCGTTATCGAGTCTCGGGGTCAAGTCTCGGAATCGGTCTCGTGGTCAAGTCTCGGTCTCGAGTCTCGGGATGGGTCTCGAGCAGCACCAGGCTTTACATTTAGCAGTTGATTTGCCTTGACGCTCAAAATAATACCACCAATTACCAGGATTTAAGTTTGACATTTTAAAATTGCTAGAGAAATAAGAATTTGAGACAGGGAAGAAGAAGCTTCCCCGAGAGGAAGATTAATGGATCAATTGAGGCAACAATTGATCCTATATGGTCGAGCAAAGTGGGGAGCTGGAGAGGGCAGGGTCGGTAGTTCAGCTGGTAGAACACTGGTCCGGAAAGCCAGAGACGCCGGTTCAAAGCCGGCCCGCCCCATAGTTTTTCCCTCAAAGGCTTCCCCGCTCGTTCATATATTCCAAATTTAAAGAAATGTACATATTTTCTTTTAATAAAATAAAATAAAAATTCAATTTATAAAAAATAATCTAACAAGAAATCGTCTCGAAAAGTAATCCAAAAGTCCCAGTTAGGATCAAAATTACGGAAAACCCCCAAAAATCCGTAACCCGTAATCCGTAATTACGGGGGTCCAAAAACCCCGTAATCCGTAATCCGTAATCTGTAATTGCGTGCAGCCCTGCTGCGGGGACTGAAGAGGGCCCACGCGAATCAGTCAACCGCCTGCGGATCACGCGCGGACTGTTTCCGTAGCCCGTAGTTTCTGGCCGCCTTAGTCGAGTGTGCGCTGGTTTTTAGCGCAATAAATAAAACTAGACTTTTAAATTTTATGGTTTTTTATAGGGTTCGGACCCCGTGGGCGGGGGTGGCTTTTCACGGGGGCGGGGGATAGCGGGGGTCAGAGTCGCGGGGGCGGGGACGGGGGCACGATAATTCCGCCCCCGCGGGGGCGGGGGCGGGGGTTTGATTTGAATTAACTCCAAAAATTTTACAAAAAATTAATTTTTTATGAATGATGTGATGGCTCCACATTCCTTTAGTCAATGTATCGCCTCAATTCAATTCCCTTTGGCATAAATTACCCAGATTTTGTCTAAAGAATTACCAAATTTTAGAGATTTTTGGCTAATTTTTTAAGAAAAAATAGGTTTTTGGGGGGCCGGAGGTGCCGATAGGCCGCCTGGCGAATTTTGAAATTTAAGCTCGATTTCTAACAGATGTTTACAAAAAAATAAGATTTTTACGATAAATTTTTGTTTTTTAATATATTAAATTATCATGATTTACTCAAGCAAAATTGGAACTCAGATTTGTAACATATTTTTTTGTGGCACATTTTTCCAAAAAAAAAAAACTTGGTGAATGTGCGAGCGTAGAGGTCCGGCGGTGCCGATAGGCGCCGCCGGGAAATTTTTTTGAAAGCTGATGGATCTGTTAATAGATTTTGTCCAAAAAATGATAGGTTTTTGCAATTTTTAGAAATTTTTTTAATAAGATTTACGAATTTTTGGGCCCTGCGATGCCGATAGGCAGCGCCAGGCGAATTTTAAAATTAAAAAAAATAAATTAAAAAAGAAAACGTCAACCTGAATCGAACTCACGACAGAAAGTAATGTCAAGGTTGCTTCACTAACCACTACACCACACTACACATATGGGCAATAATAAAATTAACTTTAATTCATAAAAAATTTGTCAAAATGGTTAAAAAAATCAAAATTGTATAAATTTTTTGCCTTTTATCCATGAATATGTCATTCTTAGGGGTGTATTTTCACCCCCGCGCCCCCGCGGGGGTGAAGGTCGCGGGGGCGGGGGATGGCGGGGGTCAGAGTCACGGGGGCGGGGACGGGGGTGAAGCCAAAAAACCTGTCCCGCCCCCGGCGGGGGCGGGGGTGACGGGGGCGGGGTCCGAACTCTAGTTTTTTATCATTTTCTTCGTATTGGACCGGTGTTTAATCAAAAGTTTTCGGTGGTTTTTGAGGACCCATAACTTTTGTCATTTTTTTTGTCCAAAAATTCTTTCGGATTCATGCTTTACATGCCGCGAGGAATCGATTGGTATCTAATTTGTCGTTTTCCATGCGTTTTAGGTCAGTGGACAGTTCAGTCCCAAAGCCATTTTGCCACTTCTGTCCCGGGCCTGTAACTCTTCAGGGATTTGTTGCCTCAAAAAAACTTTCGAATTCTTCCATTACAGACCGAGAGCTACCGATTGATATATCATTTGTTTAATTTTGAGACTGAGCCCTATGAACCATATTCTCCTTTAGGTGTTTAAGCCAATTTATAGCGCTAATTAAGAGCAGTTTCCATATTGAATCACTAATATACTTATAAAAACTCTGTAATATTTCATCCCAAACAGTGCGGCAAAATTGATTAAAAAATTCTTTAATTACATATTTTTTGCCTACCCTTTCCTTCTGTTGTGCTACTATTCGAATTTTCTGCTTCATTTTGAAACATTGCCTCAAAAACACTGGATGAAATCATAAGAATGCCTTTATGAGCATGAACAAGCTGAAAAATCCATTACCAAACCCAATTAATTCTTTAAATTGTGTCATAATTAGGGATGATATTTTTAGGTTTTAGCCTATTTTTTTCATGAGCTGCAAGTGGTCTGAAATGCACGAAAAATACACTCCTAATAAATTCAAAATTTTCTCAAAAATTCATCTCCAAATTTTATTTATTTTCTTGACAAGAATTTTTGATTAAAAAAATTATTTATCTCACTATTGATTTTACCTAATTTTTTATTTTTGAATAAATTATATCATATTACACCCCCCTAAAAATGAGGTTTTTTGTCAGAACACCCAACTGAAAATTTTCAAAATCAGGATTTTACCGACAAAAAATCAACATTTGTGGTCAAAAATCAGCATTTTCAAAATTTTAAATTGGGGGCCCGGCGGTGCCGGTAGGCACCGAACCAGAGCAAAAATTGGAAATAAATGGCCATTTTTGAGGATTTTCCAAGAACCAGCATAGATCAGCAAAATTTTGAAAAATTTGCGCTTTGAAGTCATAGTAATGAAAATGGAGGAACTAATTAATTAATAAACAATTTAAGCAATAAAATTTCTAAGGAATAAAAAGTCAAAGACTCAAAAATCAGCATATCGCCATAAATTTGAATATCCAACAGAAAATTATCAAAAAATCAGCATCTCGACAAAAAAAACAGCTTTGACCCCCTGAAATCAGCAAAATGCTGATAATTCAGCAGAGTTCGGAGCCCTGTTTTTAAGTGCCTATTTTCCATTTTTTAGAGCCTATTTTTGGGGTTTTTTAAAGCCTAGAGCCTACCTATTTTGTCAGTTTTTAGAGACTAAAAATATCATCTCTTTTCATAATTAATTAATTTTAATTAATTAGCCACTCGCCTCTTTTTTGTCACATTTGCCAAGAGCATCTGCGCCTTTGGCCATGCTCAGCAACAATTTCATCCGGTCCGCCAAAATGTCCGGGTTTGCCTTCTTTCTTTTGCTGGCATTTTCTTCTGATTGTGAGCATGAAAATGCGTATTTAAAATGAATAAATTTAAAGGCAAAAAAAAACTTTTTTGATTTCTTTTTTAGGTTATTGTTTCTTTTACTAAGCCAATTTTTCGTAAAAGAGAGACTTAGGAATTTTAAAATTTTTAGAGCACAGTTACCATCTCTAAATGTACCGTACGACTAAATTTTCTACCGTTTTCCTTTTCCGAATTCCTTTTCTGCAACCGTTCCAATGCTGTCTTTCTCCCAACTCGCAATGCCTCAGATGCCGTCAAATTTCCATTATTCACTGACAAAATCATTTTGATATTTATTATTTTATAAACCAAATTTATTAATTACCCTGATTAGCTGTAAATTCAGCAATTGTTGTACCGTTAGAAAAAGACATTAATTCTTTATTTAGAGCTAAGTAAAAAATAAAAAATAATAATATTAAATCACAATTTATTATTTTTTTGCAAAAATATTATACATTTTATTTTTTACTCATTTTGATACATATTTAATAGAGACCGAGATTTCCGAATCTACCGGGCCAGGCCGGGCTGACTTTTTCAGAAGCAACCGATTTCCGTGCCCTGCCTCTCAAAAACCGGTCAAACCGGGTTTGCAAATTGCCGGGCGCGGGACCGGTTTTCGAGTTAGTAAAAATTTAAATTATCAAATATTAATTTGGGAAAAACCCTCAAAATTTCATCAATTATATAGAGAAATTCAGTGCACCACTAAATGTCACCGCCGAAAACTTTGCCGGGGTATAATGTCGCCGAAAATAATAAAAATTTTCAAATTTCAAGAAAATTTTAAAGTTTTTTTTGAAATTCTAGGTCTTATTGTCTTATTGAAAACAAAATTTGCTGAACCAGAAAAAAAAATTCGTTTTTTCTTGAAATTTTATTCATTAAATTTTTTTCGAATTAGGCTAGGTAATTGTAAATTTTTAAATTTGTTTTTTTTCTTAAAATTTTGCGGTGACGGCGCGCTGAAGGCGATTGATTTAACCATTCACATAGCATAAAATTTTGCTCCAGATTGTTGAATTTATGCCGTCAAAATAGCAACGCGCGCTAAAATGCCTTCAGCGCGCCCTTTGTTGACCTTTTTTAAAATTTTGTGGTGTAGGCCCAAAACCCACTAGTACCATAAAAACTACATAGAAATGCCATCCCTATTTATATCTGCTTAAAATGGACATTCAAAATTTTTATTTGAAAATATGTGATTTTTAAACAACATAAAAAATAACAAAAAATTAACTCTTTACTTACGGAAGAGTTTCAATGAATAAATGAAACTTCTATTGTCCCACTTTTATAACGTTAATGATTAATGGCAAGGGAAAATAATTCACGGCAAAAAGATGACCCAAACAATGAAAGAGATTAATTATTATTTCCCCCCCCCCCTCCGTTTTCCCATATAATTTTTATCTAAGAAAATGCTGACCTAAAAAAAAATGAGAGAGATTTACTCAATAGAAGTGGGAAATGTGAAAAATTCAAATTTTGAACCCCAAAATGGCAAAAATGTTGTCATTTTTTCGCAAGACCGGTACAAATTCCTAGCTTTTTTCCCCGGTTTTAGTTTATTTGGAGGATCAAGATTACCATAAACGAGTGATCTGATCAAGTTAATGCATTTTCAAATTTATGGCGATATGCTGATTTTTGAGTCTTTGACTTTTTATTCCTTAGAAATTTTATTGCTTATCCTTTTTGCGTAGTGCAACACCTGAAAAGTGATTTTGAGTCTTTTTAGTCCAACTAAATTATTTTTTAGATAAGTTATTTTCGATGGTTTTTGAGTACCCATAACTTTTGTAAATTTATTTTTTTTCCAAAAAATTCTTTCGGATTTATGCTTTACATGCCGAGAGTAATCGATTGGTATCTAATTTGTCGTTTTCCATGCGTTTTAGGTCAGTGGACAGTTCAGTCCCAAAGCCATTTTGCCACTTCTGTCCCGGGCCTGTAACTCTTCAGGGATTTGTTGCCTCAAAAAACTCTTTCGGATTCTTCAATTACAGACCGAGAGCTACCGATTGATATATCATTTGTTTAATTTTGAGACTGAGCCCTATGAACCATATTTACCAACCTCCGCTCGATTTAATGACTTGCTGAAGGTGGGCACAAAGCATCCATTTTAGTTATATTAAATCGGATGAATTTTTGCAAATGGACCAAAATTTATTATGCGAAATTTTGGAGCGTGACGAATTGCAAATCAGTGGCGAAATTTCAATTTGGAATGCTGTAATTTTACTATAAATAAGAAATAATTTCTAATTAATTTGTTATTAATCATTAATAAAGGCACTCCGTTGGGCCGATGCAAAGTCCAAAATTCGTAAAAAGTTTGTGCATTGGGTAGTAGTTGTCTTTTTTCGTTTTTGCAGCAAAATAGGACGCTGCAATTTTGTTTAGAATGTTCACAGCGTCAAAAATTGTCGCATTTTGGTCGTTAATTTTAAATTGTGGCACTTCCTTGGGCAATTGATCTTTGAATTGAAAATATTTTAATTATTTTTCTTTTCCAAAGGCCCGAATTGGTCCCAGGGCCAGCAAGAGTCGTATTAAGCAAGAACTTTCGTCCTTTTTGTCTTTTCCTACTCCATCTTGGATACCCTGCCCCTAGTCCGGTTATTATATTTAGGGTCGCAACTTTTAGTGAAATTTTTTTTTTTTTTGCTCAATTGTTTTGAAGAAGGAGCTCAAAAATATTCATTTCTGCGTTAAGCTTTTTTCATTTGAACGTCATTTTTCGTCACTAGAAATCACTAGAGACCGGACGGGCCCGGGGGCCCGGCGGGCTTTTGCCGGGCCGCCCGGGCCCGGGCCCGTTTATTTTTGAAAAAAAACGGGCCCGGGACGCCCGGTAAAACGGGCTTTTTTTGACCGGGCGGCCCGGGCCCGGCCAATTGTCGAAGCCCGAGCCCGGGCCCGGGCCCGGTCATTTTGACCGGGCTAAAACGGGCTTAAATTTCACCAGCGAAACTGCCCAAAATTTGAAAAATAATTATTATTTTTGGCGAAATGTCTTTAATTCAAATTTTCAAAATAGAACTTTGTATTTTTGAAAATTTGGGGCAATTTCAACTGTTAAAAAGACCCCAAACCCATACATAATTGAGTAACATTTTCATAACTATTTCATCAAAAAGATTTCCAAAATTTATGAAACAATTAACAAATTTTCTTAATAAATTTCATTAAAAGTCAAGATTTTTCCTCAGCGTCGCCTTGTACAAAAATATTATTTTTTTCTCAAAAATTTAGCTCAAAATTTCAAAATTTGGTCATTTTTTGGTGTAAATCTGCTAACAAATCACACACAAATTTTCAAAAATTTTCCCCGGCGGTGCCTATCGGCACCGCCGTACCCCCTTGTACCTCAAATTTTTTTTCAAAAAAATGCGCCATTAAAAAAGTTTTTGAAAAGCAAAATAGGTCGATTTACATGGCTTGATATAATTCTAAGCTAAAATAAAAAAGTAATTTTTTTTAAAAGTTTGTTAATCAAAATTCTAAAAATTTTGAAAAAAGCCCGGGCCCGGCGGGCGCCCGGCCAAAATTTTGGACCGGGCCCGGGACGCCCGGTAAAACGGGCTTTTTTTGACCGGGCGGCCCGGGCCCGGTCCCGGCATTTTCAAAATTCCGGTCTCTAGAAATCACTTTTTTAGCGTTTCGTCACTTAAAATAGTGAAAATTCACATTTTTGGCGTTTTGTCACTATTTCGACATTTTTTGGAAAAAACTCTTTTTTAATGATTTATATAACATTTGCATATTTATTTTGTTTTATTTTTTTAATCCTTATTTAGTGCCCAAACTTCCCGGTGCCCAAATTTAATTTTTCATCAGAGAAGGACCAAAAACATTTCTTCGCTGAATTTTCAAATTAAAAGAATTTTAACACATTAAAAACTTGTTTTTGGGATTTACGAAAGCTTGTTAATTTTGACAAAATTTGTTCGAGACGAGAATAGATCATAAATTTTTTTTTATGTTTAAACTTAAGCATAGAATAATTTTGAAGCAAAATTTAAGCATGCATTTTCGTCCAGTTTTTAGCACAAATAAATCATGGTCATAGTAATAAATAATTATCAACAACCCATTGACTCGTTAATATTAATAAATTTATAATACTTTCAGAAAAAATCTTTTTTTTTTTAATAAAAATTCTTCTTTTGTGGTGATGCCAAAAAATTGTAGATTATTTTTGCCGTTTTTTAGCACTTTTAAACTTAAAAAAAAATTCCTCAAAATTTCATTTTGTCGAACGGGTTTTTCCATATTTGGCTTTAAACAATATTTATTTTTTCACTGAAAATCCATGCCGCCAGCAGCAGGGAATAAATGGACGAAGCTGATGTTGAGCACGGGAGAGTACGCGGATGTGCACTTTTTGCTGGGGGACGGAGACGAAAATGAAGTGAATTATTTAAAATTAATTTATTCTTTAATTATTTTATCCATCTGTCTGGGCATAATTCGGGGGTTGAATTTGGCTCAAAAAGGGGTTTGATGTGTTATGGCTGTTTTTGAAAAAAATTATATTATTTTTTAAATTTAATCAATTTTTGGAAGAATTTTTATAAAATAATTTTTTTAAACACGTCTTTCACCAATCATCAAATTTAATTTTATTATCAAAATATTTGAAATCCTTTTAAGCTTGTGCCAGCCCATCAACTCATTTTGAGGAACGCTTCTGATGTATTTGCAGCAATGTTTCGTTTTGACTCACAAAATTCAAATGCTGAAAGTGGTAATTGAATAAATAATAACTAAAGATTAATCACTAGTTAATTATCTTAATTAAATTTTCAATACCCTTTACTATTTACAAAATAATAATAATAATTAATCTTTAATTAGCATTCTCTGCTAATTGCCCTGTGGTGGTGGTGCCCGACGTTGAAGCAGCAGTTAACTAAATTTTTAATTATCCAAAAAGTAAAACATCCCTGGCTTGGTTGATCCATGTTTGGATATTCCCATCACCGAATTTCAAAATGTTTTCTTGGCTTATTCACTGACTCGCCTTTTCGACTTGGAGGTGAGAAAGTCGATTTTATAATTTTGAAATTAATCGAATTTTATTTTGAAACTTAACGAAATAAAGTTTTGATTTTTTTTTAAAGATTTTTTGTTTTGTTTAGGACTTTGTCCATCGTTGTCTGGTTACATTGATAAAAACGCGGACACTTTGCTCAAATCGGATGAATTTTTGCAAATTGTTATGCTAAATTTTGGAACGTGACGAATTGCAAATCCATGAAGAACTTTCAATTTGGGAAGCAGTAAATTAACAAATTGAATTAAATTATTTATAAATATTTTTAATTGAATTTTAATTGTTTTCCGGCACTCCGTTGGGCTTACACGAAATGCCGCCAAAATGGCATTGAATGCTCCGCAGAGAAACGCCGTCAAATGCTTGGCCCGGCACTGTTCAAAATTCGTTTCCCACTCATCCCAAAAGAATTTAAAGTTAAAATTTAAATTCTATCTGCTGAATTTTTAAATTTTTTAAAAATAGTTTAATTGTTTTTTTTTAATTCTGTTTTTTACAGTTCCATCGGATGTGTTATCAAAGGATGAAGTGATCGCCGTTTATCAGTTCCATGCCCTTCCAAATTGTATTTGCATTTCCGATGGCATACTTTACCAAATGCAATTTCCGATTCATGGACAGATTTATGAACGGTAAATGTGAAATTCGAAAAATTAAGACAACTTTTAGGACAACTTTTTGTGTGAAAAAGGGAGTGCTTACATTTTGACCAGCAAGGGCAAAATTGTATATTTGGATAAATATTTAAAATTTTGAAAAAAATTCACCAGCTTAAAGCATATCGATGGGATTATGTCCGTCAATGCGTTAATAAATTTCTATCAAATTCGACAAAAGAAGTTTGATAAAAAATCGGAAAAATATTCTAATTCCTAAAATTCCATTTTTCTTCAAATTCGGATCAAATAGCAAAACTTCTAATTTTTTGGAAAAAAATCCGCTTAATAAATGACTTATCTTATTTTTTAAAGGAAGAAGCATTTGCAAATGGGTCAGTTTATAAAAAATAAAAATGTATTTGAATTTATATTCCAACTTTTTATAGTGGATTTGGTCCCCTAAACCCTTTGTTGTGAGTACACACATATATATATATATACATATCTATATTAATTATAAAATAAATAAATTATATTCTGTGTGTATGTTATATAATAATTAACCTTAATATTACAGGGATTTCATCAATGACAACTTTCTTGATGGGTATAAAATTCAAAAACAAGAATAAATTATATTTCTTTTATTTTACCAAACATTTCTCTCCCTCTCATCTCTCTCTCTCTCTCTCTCTCTCTCTCTCTCACTCTCTCTTTGTATCAGTCTTTGTTTGGGAAGGTGCTAGGTCGTTTCTTAAAAACTGCCACTATGGGCGTTTCTTAAAAACTGCCAAGTGGGCGTTTCTTAAAAACTGCCACTATGGGCGTTTCTTAAAAACTGCCAAGTGGGCGTTTCTTAAAAACTGCCACTATGGGCGTTTCTTAAAAACTGCAAAACAAATATATTTATTTATTAAAAAATGTTTATGTCAGTTGTTTGCCAACGTTATAAATAATAAAAATATATATACATATAATTTTTACATCATTTGTTTGTCAACACTATCTTCAACACCAAGCTCAGTAAAATTAAAATATTAATAAATTTATTGCTTCTGATGATTGTAGTTAATAAAATTTACAAATGAGCTCAACGATATATTTAATATTTTTTCTTGATAAATTAATTATTTAAATTTTTTACTGATAAGCTTATTATAATTAAAATTTCCCTTTGAAAGTTGCAAAGAAATATTGTAGCACTTATTGTGGCACTTCATGTTTTGACTCATGCTTTATAGCACCAGTAATATGGTTTTGCAACTTTAAAAAGGTTTAAAAAAATTTAAATTTATTATAAATTTTTAAATGATATAGTCGATGATTGCTGTTATTACTATGATTTATGCTATATAAACAAATCTAGAAAACGCTACGATTGCGACAAAAGCTTTTGCAAATGTTTGTATGAAAGTGCTGAATGTTCATTAACAAAAGTCTGTATTTATTAGTATTTTAAATAGTTTATTTTTTAGAATTTGTTATGCTTTGTCAGTTCATGTTTTTGGTGAACATTTTAAAGAATAAGAAAATTTAAAAAAGAAATACTGGAATATATATATTAATTTACAAACTTTATATCAATAAAATTTAGATAAAATATTTCTATATAGTTGTTTTAATTTGTAGTTTAATTCTCGCCCAAGGTGGCAGTTTTTAAGAAACGCCCACTTGGCAGTTTTTAAGAAACGCCCACTTGGCAGTTTTTAAGAAACGACCCAGCACGGTTTGGGAAAGGGTCGTTTCGGCGCCAGCATAAGTTTTTGGACTATAAGTTTTTTTTATTTTAACCAAACAATCTTAGTATCGTTCGAGAGCCTTTCACATGCTCTATTAGCCTTACAAAAAATTAAAAAATTTCAAGCATGTAAATAAGTTATTAAGAAAAAACTTCAATTTTTTGAATTATTGCAATTTTCATGTTATAACTTTTTTGGTAAATATCTAATCGAGAAGCAATAGCTTAAAATTTTTTGTTAAGCTTTCGAATGATAACAAGATTATTGGATTTGATTGACAATGAAAAAATGCCAACTCCGTCTGAGCCAACTTTGAGTCAATATAACTCTTGAAGTTATTGACCGAATCAAACAATCTTGATATCATTCGAAAGCTCTTCACAGGCTCTATTAGGAAAATTTCGAACCATAAAAAAAGATAGAAATAAAAAACTTTGAAAATTCTGCCTTTTTTGCGGTTTTAAACTGACAACTTTTTTGAGAGCTGATTAATCACTGAGAAATAGCTTATAAATATCTTCTAAACATCTAGGGCTTTCGAATGATACCATGATTGTGAAGTTTGGCCAACAAAGAAAAAAGTTATAGCTTTTTGAACATTGCTGAGACGGAGTTGACCCCTACCGCCTTATTTATCTCGTTTTTTATTTTTGCAAGTTTTCGTTCAAAAAAACAAATTCAAAAACGTACGCGATTGAATTAGTATAATGGGTGGATTTTTTGGCTAAAATATTTATTGAAAAATTTCTCTTTATGCACTTCTGTGGCATTATGTCCGTGAATGCGTTAATAAATTTCTATCAAATTCGAAAAAAATGATAGACCAAGAATTGTCAATCGTGGTATGCTTTTGAGTAAGGTGTGTCGGGACCGGGAATTTTGAGGTAAACCGGGACCGGGACTTTTCGGGTTGAAAATCGGGACTTTTTGGCTGGGAAAAGCGGGGAAAACCCCGGGAATTTCCCGGTCCAGGTCAAAACTGGTCAAAACCGGGACTTCGGTACTCAGTTATACTCAGTTGTCCGTGTTTTGGTCCCGGTCCCGACCAACCCTACTTTTGAGCAATAATTATCGCTTTTATGAAACAATTTTCGGCCTTTTTTAACTTTTCGGAATGTTTCAATATTTAATTAATAACTTATTTCTTTTTAATGGGATGGACCATGCAGCTGGGGGTAAGTTTATAAAAATAAAAAATATATTTAAATTGATATTCCAACTTTTTCTAGTGAAAATGATGAAAATTCTACAACTTAAAAAAGACAAATGGCAACTTTATTTAAACAAATTTACCGGAAACAATGCATCATTTTATAAGAAATGAGGAATTAATTGATTATTTCTGAATAAAATTATGCATTTAAATTTGAAAGTTAGAACTTTTTTCTCAAAAAAGTCAGAATGAATTTAATGTAATTCATATATTGAACAAAAAAGTTAGGCCCTAAATACTCAAAAAACTGACTTTCGGCTATTTTAGTTATTAATTTTTGTATCGGAATGAAACAATTTTCGGTTGAATTCTGGCGTTTCTGCTAGTAGTTCTTATTTCGGTGCTAGGACCAAATTACAAAAGTTTCAATGTGGGCGAAGTTACAAAAGTATCAATGATTGAAATATTTAAATTAATTATTATTTTAATTTAATTTGCTAAATAATACATCATAATTTAGCGTAAACGTAGTAAAATTAATTAAATTGAGAATGGAAAGTAGCTCTATTTATCCTCTACTATATAATAATTTTTTTTAATTTCAGAAAAATTTATAAAAAGTTGTGAGCAAAAAAGCTCGAAAAATTTTGACTCAACATTTTTGACCCTAACTTTTTTTAAATTCAATAAAATTTTTCGAAATTTAAGCTATAAGCGAGAATTCTTTGGGCTATCTAATTATATAAACAAAATGAAAATTTTGTGGTCATCCAAAAAATGCAAGGTCATTAAATGCATGAAAATTGTTCAAACATTCAATTAATCGCACTTGATATGAAAAAATAGCACAAAGATTCTCTATTATTAGCTTAAATTTCGAAAAAATTTTTTGAATTTAAAAAAAGTTATGGTCAAAAATGTTGAGTTAAAATTTTTTGAGCTTTTTTGCTTACAACTTTTTGTAAATTTTTGTGAAATTAAAAAAAAAATTATTATAAAGTCGAGGAGAAAATAGCTACTTTCCATTCTAAATTTAATTAATTTGACTAAGTTAAGCTAAGTTATGATTAATTATTTAGCAAATTAAATTTAAATAATAATTAAATTTAAATATTTCAATCATCGATACTTTTGTAACTTCACCATATATGTATATATTCTTTAGTGGTTAAGCCATCTTTCTTTCATTATTTGTCGCTTGGGTTCAATTCCCCATAGGGATATTATATTTTTCATATTCTCGTTAAATTATTTTAAATGAAATTTAATTAATAAAAAATGTTCTATCCTTAAAAATTATTTTTCTTTAATTTTTAAAAGAGCCATAAACCCATAATTAACCAATGATAGCGAGAAAAGAGAGAAAAAAGAAGAATAAGACAAAATTTTTCGAAAAATTTCAAATCTCTAGCAGCCCTACCATTTGAGCCACTCTAGCTATTTTCGACTTCGTTGCTTGCTTCGTAGAAAATTGTCAAAATCATAAAAACTATGAAAAAATGAAGCATAATTATCAAAATAAACATTTTCTTTAATCATTTTCATTGTGCCCTCTGAGCACAAATATTCTCATTCATCATAATAATCACAGTCAAAATCCTACAGTAACCAGATGGGCAGACAAAGTCACTGTATCCTCCGTTTTATTGTACCAACCACGGCCAGTGTGCATCAACTTCTGTAAATATTGCCAGTAGCGTAGCCAAAAGGTCGGCTATGGAACTGTAGATCCCCCGTGCCGTATGGAAAATGATTATTAATTAAACCCTGACCCAAATTTTTTTGGCATAAATCTTCAAGTTTTAAAATACGATCAGCAGAGTCCCTTGGCACTGGCGAATGACAACAATTCCTTTTTCAAAGTAAGTTTATCAAAAGATGCTCAAAATTTCTTTTTTGGCGAAGAATCTACTAAACTGCTTTTATTTTCTCTTTGAACGGAAAATAAAATTGTTGGAAATTAAAATTTTATAAAATAGAACAAAGACGCAAAAAAATTCTTTATTACCACCACTAAACGTTTTTCTGCTTAAGTGCCCGCCCCTTTCATTACCTCAATTGTCATAAACTCTGAGAAACCCCAATTCTGCCCGTTTTTGAAGCAAAATGACTGATCAAATGTCTTGCTGCTGCCAGTGAAATGTGTGTTTTCCTCATTTAGTGGAACAACATAAATTGTTGCAGAACAAGTACAGCTCCAATCCGATCCTTAACATCAAAATAACTAAATTATTAGTTTATGAAAAACTTAATTTTTTATCCAAAAAGTTAGCAGAGAAATTTAGTAAAATATTTGAGAAAAGAAGAAAATAAAAATTACTTTATTAAATATTTTTATGAAAGCTCCAAATATTTATTGAAAAAAGCGATTTTAAATATGTTTCTTATTGTTTTTTAATATATTTTTCATTATATTAAACTTCCACTACCAACCATAATCGTCTGCGTTGCATTGGATGAAAAATCCCAAGTATTTGGTGCCAGATGTTGATTGAATTTGTGCAAAAATTTTCCACTGGAACCCATTAATGTACACGACATCACTGTATTTTCGGCTTAATTCCTTCTGCCGTGCAAATTCAGAAAATTTTTCAATTTTCAACGTAAGTTTTCCCGTAGATTTGGCGGATCGTTCATGGATGGGAAAAGGCAAGGGATAAAGGGTGGATAAAGCACCGGACGAATGGTAAAGCAGCACACTGACCAATTCATCACTGGTCAAAACTCCTAACGAAACTGTTGAAAGTGTAAAAATTATAGCCTGGACAGGATCATGCCGGGATTTTCGCGGGAATGATCCCGGTTTTTTTTAAATGGGCAAAATCAAGATCCCGACAAAATGAAATACTATGACACCCTGACTTCCTGTGAGTTTACCACATTTTGTTTTAATGGTTGATTATTGTCAAGCATACTTAAAAAAAGTGCCAACGGCTTACCACATAGTTGCAACAAATGTTTCTGAATGATTGGAAACCGAATTTTGAACAGTGCCGGGCCAAGCATTTGCCGCAAGTTTTTCGGAGAGATTTCCATTTGTTTTTGCTTACATTGTTCGCTGGCCCACAACAGTGTCTGGCAAATTTTAATTTTAAATAAATAATTAAATGTGCTAAAATTTACACAAAGCCAAAGCAAATCTTCATTGGCAACCAATTGATTACGGCCCAGAATTTCGCACAATAATGGTCGATCAATTTGCTTAAATTCATCAGACTTGATCAATTGCTCCGCATTCTGATCAATGTAAGCCAAACAACGGCCAGCAAAGTCATAAAAAAGAAATTTTTATAAAAATAATATAAAAATTAATTTATTAAATTTGTTTGTACTTTTTCTTCGAGAAGACGAGCTTTGGAAAATGCGATGAAAACGTTGCTCAGCTCTTTTATAGGAATTTTCACACATGCTTCAACCAGCGAGGGCAAATTATATTTCTTGGCTAAATTTTATTTAAAAATAATAATAATTAATATTTTTTTCGACCGGCATAAAGCACATCGATGGCATTTTTGCCATTCACTCCGCTCAAATCGTCGGTATAAATGAAGCTCAACATCGTTTTGAATGCTTCAACATCCACATCCGGGATCTCAACGGGACTGTTTCCCTCTTTTAGAGAGGCTAAAACTGTTTTGTATTTTAATTTAAAAATGTAATTTTATCTAAACTCTTTTTGCCGGGTTCTGGAGTTGCCAAAACGGGAAATTCTTCGTCAAATCGGAACATTGCGTCGAACACATCGGAAGCAACTCTCAAAATTGGTTTATGCGCTGGCAGAAGCTTTAAATTTAAAAAGTTAAAAGAATTAATTTTAAAATGGAAAGAAGACTTTAAAAAACTAAAATTATTATTATTAATAGATTATAAAATGGCAAAATTTAATAAAGTTAAATTAAAAATGTAATTTAAATAAAACCCGCCTCTTGCTCATCGCCTTGTCCAACCAAAAAGTGCACATCCGCATCAACACCCGTGCTCAACAAACGATTCAACCGATCTGGCAATTTGTCCATGTTCAATGTTAAAATATATTGTTAAAAAAGTAAAAATCGTTTTTGATAGCTAAATTCATTTTTTTAAATTTATCTAATTTTTTGCTAAAAAATGGTTCTAATTGTCACATAGAAATTTTGTGTGATTTTTAAATATTCGAAAATATTTTTTATTTTTCAGGCAAATGCTAGAGTGTAGAGTGTTTCTAGAGGCATCACCTAAAGAAACTAATTATTTTCAAAGTTCAAAATTCGTTTAAAATTTTTCGGTTACGATGTTATTTTTTATTATATTTTTGGTGGTATTTTCAAATATGATATTTTTATTTTTATTAAAATTCAAAATGGAAAAATGATTGATAAATTTTAGTCAAGCTATAAACAAGTTTGTTTTTCGTGGTTTTGATTTTAAACAGAAGAACAGTGAAGGAATCAAATAGTGAATAGAAAAACAAAACATCTATGAACAGAAAAAGGAGAAATTTAGTTTTAATCGATTGAAATATTGGTTAGAAAGACAAAGAAAAAATAGCAAACGAACAACGCCTTCAAAAAATGATACCACGGATGACATTGGCATACCAAATTTTAATGGAAAATGCCAAAGGAAGCAAGCAGCAGAGAAATGAAAACGAAAACAATGGAAAAGAGGACGATGAAGAAAAGGGGAAAGGAATTTTTTAAAAAAATTTTAAAAAAATGCATTAAAATTTTAAAAATTTTCGGGGCGGTGGCGCCTGTCAGCACCGCCTGGCCCTCATTTGACCTTAGTTTATTGAAATGTAAACCCCAAAAATTGCAAAAACTAGACCTTTTTGGGGCGAAAGGCGGGCTACAAATCCTATTTTTTCCTTTTAGGCGCTGTGATTTTAAAAATCACGCTGGAAAAATTTTTTTGGCCCGAAGAGCAAAAAAAAGCTCTTCGGCTGCCCCTCCCATTACGATTTTATTATATTTACATATTTTTCAAATTTAAAAAACTTTATAAAATAAATTTTTTTTTGGAAACAATGGAATGCATGATTTTCTCAAATTTATATTCTCATAAAATTCTTATTATTCTGCATAATTTCGTTTCATTTTTTTTCGAAATGCTTTACGAATTAAAATTATGCCTTTTTATTATTTTTCTGCATACACCGAAAAGGAAGGAATCCCACCGAAGTAATTAAAAATAATTATGCCTGTGCAAATTTCAGAACTCAAAACCGGGATAGGGACCTCTGGGGAATTGTGTAAAGGTGTAAAGTAATCTAAAAATATCAATGGGCCTGGACCTGCTGCGCTTGTGCCCGGATCCGCCGCCAAATTTGTTCCATCTCAACCGGGGCCATGCCGCGCGAATTGTCGGCGTTTTTCTTTATGCCATTTTTAGTGCCATCTTTCGACATTGTGCTTAAAAAATGTCAAGAACAGAAACCAGGATTAGAGACAGATATTGTATTTTTGAAAAATCAGAATCCGAGTTCGGGAATTTCACCTGATACTAATTTTTAAGGATTCTAAAAATGAAATTCAAAGAAAAAGTTGCAACATTTTTTCATTATCAAAAATTTCATTTTGCAATATTAAATATTCTTTTTAAATACTTTTGCAGCAACCAATCCAAATCCTATGTAAAAAAATAAGCTTTTAGAATTAAATAATTACGAACTGTTTTTAATAAATTTCCACCTTTTTTAGCCTCGAACTTTGATTCGAACAAATGAATTTTCACAGAAAGAATGTATAACTTTTCAAAATCTTCAATTTTATGAAGTTCCAAAAAATTTTGAAATTTTTTAAATTCAAAAGACATGAAATCCACTGTTTTAAAGGTTTTTGATTTATTTTTCATTAAAATTTTTAGTTTTATAAATTTTGAAAACTGTTGTGTCCACATCAAGTTAGTTTTTCCCGGTTTTAAAACAAGAAAGCAAAAACTCTTATTTGTTAAAGACCAAAAGTTTATTAAGCAGAATAAGAAAGCTTCAGGCAGGGAACCTGAGGTTTAAGAAATGGTAAAGGAAAATCCTGAATATGAGGGCAACAGCATCGCTTAAATACTGACATGAGTAAGGGGGAGGAGACGAACAGATGGACGACAAAACATTACATAAATTGTTTGAGTTGTGGAAAATAGTTCATCATTGGGAGGATTTTAGGATGGACAGAAATAGAGGGACTTAAGGCAAAAATAAATAAATAAAGCAAAGGAACGATTACATAATAGGAAAATTATTATTATTCAAAGTTGTGAATGCAACAAAAACCTATGGCATTATTAATGATGTAATTATAAATAAATCAACACCGCTTTCCTCAAAGGTTTGCTAAGAGAACGACAAAGAATTGGAAGCAATGCTTGAAAAATGGACAAAAATGGCATTGGAAGAAAATGTCGAAGTTGAACAATTGATAGAACAAATGAAGCAATTAAGCGCAGCAATTTATTTTATGAAACAACGAAGTGACTATTATACAAATTTTAGTTTATTAATTAACTCGCCATTTTCTCAAATAAGTGATTAATGATTTTTTGTAATTCTATTCGTACTGATTCGGGGCTGTATCAACTGCAATTTCCAAGTCATTGGCGAATTTTAACATTTGGCACAATTGTGATGGACATTGAAAAAATGTCCGAAATTTTTGGGACAAATTATTGGAAGTAAAACGCAAAAAAAATGTAGGAAAGCGGTGAAAGATTAGTGGAAAATGCCAACAAAATAGAGGAAGACGGTGAAAGATTGATTGAAATTGAAAATGTAGAAAAATTCAAAGAAACCGCTGGAAGATTGATAGAAAACAATAAGAAATTGTTGGAAATTCGTGAAAAATTGGAAGAAAACGGTAAATTTGAAGGAAAACAATGAAAAAATTAAAGAATTTTTTGAACAAAAAATGTTTTTTTGCCTTTTCATACATATTTTCATTTTTGAATAATTCATTTAATATTTAAGGGATTTTTCTTCAATAAAAACATAATAAACTAACTAATCACAATTAAGCAAATGATGGACCCGGACAAAGGATTGTACGACAAAAGCGGGGACAAAGTGACAATAACCATTGATTTGGCGGTGAAAGATGCAAAACGGAGGACAAATCATATACAATTTAGGAAATTTCGAATTAAACCACTCAAATACTCTTTGTTGCTTTCAATTTATTTTTCTTTTAATACATTTTCTAAATTTTATTTTAAAATTTGGCTAAAAGATTTTCGCTTTTTTGTAGAGTTAAAAAAATTAATTTGATTTGGTCTGCAGTCGGAATCGATGTAAATTTTTTTAATTGTTTAATAAAGAATCATTAATTCAGTATTTGCAGAGGAAGAATTTTAAAAAACAAGACCAATTTGAATGGTCAGGACCAATCATAAAGATTCGGAGCAATTGGAAGATCAGGACCAAAAAGACCAGCAGGACGAATCTGAAAACTTAGGACACTCGCGAACCATGAGAAAGTGAAAATAATTACACGCAAAGGATGAAAAATATAAGGCAGGAAAAGAAAAAGAGCGTTTTTATAATTACTGCCCATTCATTAGCTTGGCCTTATTGCCGTCGTATATCTTACATTTGCTTTCAAAAAATTTTTTCATTTGTCATAGGATTGGCATAAGCCACGTAAGTAATGCCAAATAATACTGATGTGAATCGCATAAATAGGCCGTTTGGCCAGGCAGAAGCCATTCATTTGAATTTCCCAACTCATTTAACTTTCCAATTAATTCCGTTTACATGAAGAATAAAATTATACCTGGATGTTCGGTCACAATTTCATAAATTTTCAATGTGAACATTTTTTCCATAAACCATACAAAAATTCAATTTAAAATTAAACCTTTGGGTCCAATACAGTCTACCTCTGATTTATAGCTTAAGTTATCATTTCAAAAAAGAATACCAATGTGTTCAGAATTTGAATTTTACTTTTTTTTAAAAATATACAGTAATTTAAATAAAATAATAGAGTAACTAATTCCATTTTTGTATCATAACATAAATCAAAAATTTAGTCAAGAAAAATTAAGCTTGAATGAATTTTGAAAAATCTCGTTTTTTAAGTGTATTAAAATTATTGCAATACTGATTTGCACAGGAAATAACTTTATTTTAATGTCGAAAATTGTTTTATTCTTTGAGATTATAATTTTGGTTATTCTTATCTGAAACATTAAATTTTATCTATCGGCTCCTGCGGATGCTACTTATTAGGGTTATAAACATACAGAGACAAGATTGTCTATAGAACAGAGCCCGAATCTTAGATCTTTTCAATATCTCCTTATGCGCAAAAGATTCTGAAAATTTGGATGATCCAAATAACGAATAGCTTTATATTCGTTCCCGTTGGCCCTTGAAAAAGGCTTTTTCTTTTTTCGAATGATATAAAATAAATTTTAATTTATTTTTTTCTGAAATTGTTATGTCCTCAAATGTCGGGTCCTCAAATGTCAATCCTCAAATGTCGCACCAATCGTGGGGAACTTAAAAAGCAATGGTGAGTCAGCCAGAGAGTTCAGTCGGAGTCAGTCTGGAAGCGTTTGAGAGACATGGCCAATCGATCCCCGCAGGGGAGACGTCCCAAGACATCCATTACCATCCCTTCCCTCTCAAGTCGTGAGGAGCCTAATTACGGACGCGTAAGGGGGTCCCCTGGTACTAAATTCCCCTGTTAGAACTGGGTGGTGGGACCTCGCAGCTTTATTATGGGATTTTTTGTGCCCTGATATTGGGTATCACCAGATTGGTCTTGAAAAACTCCTCTATCGTTGGAAAATTTAAAAACTCAATCCTGTACAGAAACTTGAAATTTTTTTTCGCATACACTAAATTTTTAGTCCTTTTGAAATTCCTCGTAAAAATTCCCATATAAAATGGCATGCCATTTAAATACTTTTTTCTCCATTTAGTTTTCTTCGACAAAAACCGACTCATTGATCATTATGTCAGCGTTTTGTTGAACGCCAACATTGTGCCTGATTCCGTTGATCGGATGCGCCGCGATATAAAATCGGCTGATCTGTTCGTTTGGGCCCAATGGTTCCAATCACTCATTGAGCAGCAGCACAAGGGACAATCTCGGCATTCCTTATACCGGGACTACGTTTGGATGTATTTACGCATTCGTATGACATGTACGAACTCGGAACGGAGAAAAGTGAATTTGAACACACTTTTACCAAGATGGAAACAATGATGAAATAGTAATTAGCGGGGATTTGATTGATTGGGATTTATGGAATGAATGAACTGATGAGGAGAAGTAATTAGTGGGGATTCGACTGATAGGAATTATGGAACGAAATGAAAGAAATGATGATAAGTAATTGTTGATCGAGTTTGTACCTGATTTTATTGAGCACCCGAAAATTTCCTAATATGTCTAATTTTCCGGGAGCCAATATGAGGGGGGGGGGGGGTATATTTTAATTGGTTTGCGTAAAAAAATTCTGTTGATTTGAGAAATTTTCCGAAACTTTTTGATTTTATGCAAAATTTCATACCTGACGAGGGTGGATTTTTCTCAAGCGATCCCTGACATTTAAATTATTTGGACTAAAAAGGCCAAATATGGACATAAAATATGGACTAAAAAAGCCCGAAATAAAACTAAAAACTGCCAAGATATATTTTTTAAACCTTAAAAAATTTCGAAAAAATGTATTTATATTTAATATTTGCTAAAACAGACTTAAAAATACGGTAAAAACTGCCAAAAAAATGGATTTAACATTAAAAAAATGCCAATTATTAAATTCAAGCTTCACAATTGCAAATCAAATATATCACAAAATTTTTGTAACAATCTCATTCTGTTTTAAGCGAAAATTTTCGGAAGTGGACAAAATACCGAAAAAAATTACCGAAATTTCGAAAAAATTCTCTTGTAGGGGTGTATTTTTTAAAAATTTCCAAAAAAGTGGATATTTATGAATGTATTTTTCGCTTTTTTTTATTTTTTTTTGTGATAATTTGCCAAAAATGGCCAAAATATGGACTAAAACTAAAGAAATGTCGAAATATGGATTTATTCCCGAAAACCCTCAAAATATGGATTTATATGGACTAAAAACTTTCACCAAATCTACAAATTTAACGTCAAAACTTTCTTCATAGCATATGCGCAGAAAAATATGTTAATCCATACAATTTATAACCCTACTAATTATACAATACACTCATATAAAAACCTGTACAAATCAAAACTATGCCTTAATGATTCATTCATTCATTTTCCACTGGGGTTCTCGCGTTCGTATTTTTTTTAACATTCATAGAATTCATTTTAGGAGAAAACCTAAAAATTGAATTTTAAAAATTGAAAATTTAAAATAATGTAATGATGGAGTAAAATTAATCTTTTTTTCTTTTACATATATTCAATGAAACTTATTTGTCTTTTATTGTTCTTCACTTTTTTTGGTGGTTCAAGTGAAAAACGATTGGTAAGGGTAATAAAATAAAATAATTATGCAAAATAAATAGGGTTGAACTAAGTTTTGGCCGGTAGTATTGATCAATGTCTAGGAAAACGCTTTTTCATAGAAAATAAATCTGAATTATCTTGAAAAGGAGGCTGTTTACAAAATTACTTTACCACGTGCAAAAATTTATTCTTTCGAATAGGATATTCAAATAAGCAATGAACTTCCTCTAAAAATTGAATTAAAATGGTAAATAATTTCTATTTTTTTACTCATTTTCTTTTGATGTTTCAAATCAAAAAATTCCGTTTTTTTAACTTTAAATAATCCCATGATTATAAGCAAGAAACTTAGTTTATCATAATTTTTAATCAAAAATCAATTCTTGCTTTTCTTAGGGTTGACCGCGCCCAGGTACCCGACCGGCGGGTCGGGTACCCGGACGCCGGCTTTTTCAACACCCGGGCTCGGTACCCGAACCCGCTTTTTTGTAAACCTAATACCCGGTACCGGTAGGTCCGGGTATAACTGAGTACCAAACTGGTCCTCATATACAACTTTTTCTGCTCCGCGTTACGACTCTATGATAGGCCATTTGTAAATTAAATGATTTACAAAAATTCATCAAATTCATATATATAGAACTTAAAGTATGCCGAGTTTTATTTATTTTCATCGGTTCATCCATTTATTTTAATTTTTATCCAATAAAAAGTGGATAAAATGTGGGTGGATAAGTTACACGTGGGTGAGTTGCCTGTGTATGACCTGCCCTGACCCCAATGAATTTTCTCATAAAAAATTTCTTCTATTATTTTTGTAAACTTTTTTTTTTGTGTTTCGAGGTAAACAATTGGTAAGGGTAATAAAATTAATTAATTAATTATTAGCAATTTACAGTATGATGATGACAATGTTCTGCTTGAATATGCAAAGAGTTTGTCGAATTTTAGAGAGTTTTGCGTGGAAAACGGATTCAATACTCCGGGTCAGCGTAAAGTGATTACGTTATTGGAGCGAAAATATGAGATTTATCATGGCGTTTTGTATGAATTGAGAGAGAATTGGGACTGTGCCAAAATTGGGAAGCAATTTAAAACACATGAGCGCACAGAATGCCAGAAATTTCGAAAATATTTGGACATTTTGTATGAATTTTTGTTCCGAATGAACGCCGGGATCCCCACAGTGATTCCAAGATTTTATTTTGACAAAATTTTCACATTTTGCCAAATGACTGAGGTGATCTCAACGTTGGCTGCAATTTGGCAATTCTTTTCAAAGTCGGAAGTCAGTGAAAAAATGGGCCATAAATTGGAAAGATTTTTTGTGAAATATTACGAACCAAAATTATACAATGAAGAAAAACTGAATTACTCAGCATTGGAAGAGAAACAATCGTAAAAATGGCACACGAATTTTCCATGGAAAATCAGATAAGAGAAACTCGGCTAAAACAAATATCACACCGACCTAAATTTGATGAAAAGATGAAAACACTTAATCAAATTGTAAAAATGAAATACCGAGGAAATGAAATGGAATTCCCATTAAATTTCATTCATTTTGATATAACAACAGGTGCTTATTTGGGCGAAGAATACTTGGTAATTTTCTTAATTAAACTAATTTCTTAAACTCATTTTTAATGTGACAGGTCGAAGAATATTCATTCGCCGAATTTGTGAGGGGTCCGTCCTATTTTGAGCAATTTTGGAATGAATTGGAAAACGATAACGAAGTGCAAAGGATCACTAGAAAAATCTTCTGGTTTCCTACAAAAGGATTCGAACAAAGACATGAAACAGTTCTTGGCCTTTTGTATTTGATGCGACGGAATTGGAATTGTGCCAAAATTGTTGAGGCAAGAAACGAAGATGAGGAGCGGAAATTATGTGAAAGATTTCGCAATTATTTGAACATTTAGTATGAGTATTTGTTCACAATATACGCAAAAAGTGGGAATTGTTATTTATTAAATATATAATTTTTTTATCAATGGTTAAATTATTCATAAATTACATTTTTATTGACTCAATTTTAAAGCTGAAAATCCGGAACTGGCAAAAGAAATGCCCAATGTCAAGCCACGATTTCATATTTCTGGTGAAACAATTTTAATCCCAACAACAGTAATTAATGTCATGTGCCTTTTTAACAAAATTTCAATGGAACTTTTTGAAGGAATAACATATAAATACCATTCTTATGAATTAATTTTGCTAAATTAAGATAAATTAAGCAATTATAAAGCAAATTTTGGCAATTTGAATGAAACTCTTCGTGAGAAATTTGACAAAAAACTACAAACAATGTTCAACAAAGCAAGAGAAGAAGAAAAAAGTCAATGGAATTTTGAAGAGAAAAAAATTATATTTATGGAACTTTGTGCATTTCTCCCTTTTATGACTGCGTTTCGTTGGTACGATTTATTAAATGATGAAGCTTTATTGAAAAATAAATTCAAAACCTCTTACAATTTTGATAAAAAAAGTCTGGTGCATTTTTCGCAAAAAAAAATGACAGCAAATATAATAATGCTTTAATAATTAATCTTAGATAATAATTTTTGCTGGAAAATGAAGCATTAATTGAATTTTTGAAGGGGGAGTCCAATTTTGACAATTTTTACGAGAAGTTGACAATGTACCAAAGTCGCAAAGAATGTTTAAGGAAATTCATTTATGGAAAGAGTAAAGAACATTTTTCGCAAAAATATGCAGCTCATCTTGGCGTTGTGTATTTAATGAGGGAGAATTGGCATTGTGCCAAAATTGTCGAAGAAAATCCAGGACAAAATCGGGCACATTGTGAAAAATATCGCAAATTTTTGGACCTTTTCTGTGAATATTTATTCACAGTGAACGCCCAAGGTTTTTACACACATTATTTTTAAATTGAATTAATTATGACCATTTTTAGCTGATGGCATCATTAAGACTGAGGATTTATTCGAAATGAACCCAAATCCCTTGCTTCTTATCCGAAAAATTGAGAAGTTTGGAACCATGATTGATGTCATTAAATGTTTGAACCAAATTTCGAAGTTTTATTTTGATCCAAATTTCGCGAAAGGCAAGGAGTACGAATTGAAAAATTTGTTTTTGCCAAATAATTGGCTTATTAATTTGGAACAAATTTTTAAATCAGAAGAGCAAAATGAAGAAATTACATTAAACAAGGAGCCATTTGATGAAAAGCTGAACGAAATGTTCGGAATAGCAAATGAAATAGATTTGAAAGAAAAATCAGAAATTGATGAAAACAATTTTTTCATATTAAAATATTCAAAATTAATTGGCAATCAATTGAGCAACAAATGTGCCGCTTTTGACGACAGATTTGGCACTCTTTTTAATTCGCCATTTTATGTTTTTGGATATAAGAAAAAATGAAGCAACGGCAAAAAACGGATACCAAAAAATCACAGTCAAAAGAATTGGGTCTATTTATAAATTCTTTCTGTTGATCTTTTTAATTCATTTTATTTCAGTTTTTTTTTGTTAAAATTGTTTTTAAGATAAGCAATAAATTGTTTTCGAGTTTAAAGTAAGTTTTTTCTACAAAATTGAATTTTTTTTTTTTGGTAAAATTAAAGTACTTATTTTTTAGTTATTAGAAGCTGGGTGGTTATAACTCATTAAAATTGACATTTCAGTGCCGGAATTTCTCAGTAAAAAATAACTAAATCCTCGGCACGGAGTTTTACTGAAAAACATGTGCACGCTTTAATTTAAATAAATAAGAAGAATCCTCAAAATAAATTACTATCAATTTTATTTATTTTTTATTTAAGACTCAATTTGACTACAAAGAAGGATGAACAGACGAATTAATTAAAAATGTTCAAAATTTTTATCACTAACATTAATACGTTTAAGGAAACGTATTTAATTTATTTGTTGATGTGTCCCCCGGTGCTATGTCGAAGCGACAAAAATATGGGTGTTTGTAATAATTAAATTTAATTATTATTTTAATTTTATTTTCCAAGTAATTAATCATAACTTAGCTTAAGCTTAGTCAAATTAATGAAATTTAGTGTTTAGCGACAGCTCGAAGCATCCTCTACTACTTATGAAATCTTCAAAAAATTAGTAAAAATTTACAAAAAGTTGTGACTAAAAAAGTGCGAAAAATTTTGACTCAACAATTTTGACCCTAGCTTTCTTGAAATTCAATAAAATTTTTTGAAATTTAGCAGAACAATAGAGTAATCTTTGGATAACTTTTTTCTAAAACAATCAATTTTAATTTTGTTTCTATAATTAGATAGCCTAAAGATTACTCTATTGTTCTGCTAAATTTCAAAAAATTTTATTGAATTTCAAGAAAGCTAGGGTCAAAATTGTTGAGTCAAAATTTTTCGCACTTTTTTAGTCACAACTTTTTGTAAATTTTTACTAATTTTTTGAAGATTTCATAAGTAGTAGAGGATGCTTCGAGCTGTCGCTAAACACTAAATTTCATTAATTTGACTAAGCTTAAGCTAAAAATAAAATTAAAATAATAATTAAATTTAATTATTAGAAACACCCATATTTTTGTCGTTTCGGCTCACCACGGTGTCCCCCTATCCGCCGTCTTCGCATCGTCTCTCTTTCCCTCTCCTACGAAACCGACGAAGATGCACCAACATTCTGTCCGCCGTTTGGGCTGATGGTATACAGTGTTTCTTCCTCCCCTAAATAGTGCAAATAGTATTTCGTAAAATAGATTTTGTTAAATAAGATAGTTCATTCCGTGGTGAGCCGAAGTGACAAAAATATCAGTGAGAGACTTTCAGAGGGGTGGGGTCATTTCAGTACGAAGAAATTAATTTAATTAATTAATAATATAATTATTTAATCTATTAATTATTTTTCTGACCATAATTATAATTTCAATATATTATTAATATTTCACAAACAAGTTACAGTTTTACAAGAGAAATTCAGTGCCCCAAAAAAGTCTTGACTCAAATCTGAAAAACTCTCTTATAGTTCATTTAAAAACTTGAAATAATTCATGCTTGCACAACTTTTGGTGCTGATCAAAAAAGTCTCTTACATCAACTTGATCAGATCACTCCTTTGTAGTGAACGGGGACACCCAAAATACACTGAAAATCGGGGAAATTTTCAAAATCCCTAGGGGGTTTGATCAATTTTTGATCAACGCCATAACTTTTTCCAGAAGCATCCAAATTAAGCATACTTGGTATCATTTGATAGCCCGAAGTGTCTTCTATTTGCCTTTAAAATTTTAAAAAATTTGGTTATGGTTCAAAAAAGTTGTGGCTTGTAAATTTCATAAATTGATTTGGTAAACCTTTGTGACCACAACTTTTTTGAAACTCAACGAAATTTTTTGAAATTTTACAGGAAAATAGAGAACACTTAGGGCTACCAAAAGATACCAAAATGTATAATTTTGATGGTTTTAGAGAAAGTTATGATGCATGAAATTTATCAAGAAATTACTTGGTCGTGTATTTTTTGTGGCCGTATAAACTGAAATAGAGAACAAATATATTTATTATTATTAGCTTATTATTCAATTTTAAATTATGTTATTAATTAATTAAATTAATTTCTTCGTACTGAAATGACCCAGCCCTCTGAAAGTCTCTCACTGATATTTTTTGTCACTTCGCCCACACTGATATTTTTGTCACTTCGCCCACACTGATATTTTTGTCACTTCGCCCACACTGATATTTTTGTCACTTCGTCCTAGCACCGTTCATTCATTTTGCTATTGTTTCATTATTTTTTTAAAATGATTTAAGAGAACCGTGTTCCCTATAAAACAAGAACAAACTCCTTAAATTAGACCTGCTAAAATTATAGTCCCTCGAAAATAAAGACAATTAAGAAAATCCTAAAATAACCATAATTGCTTCTTATTGTTTTTTCCAATTTCCTAGATAAGTATCGTCATAATAAAAATCGTATTTTTACTTAAGTCATGTCTTTTTTTGAAAAATTATTTTGTGACGGATCGCCACCAGCCAAAATTTTAATGAATTTTCATATAAAATCATGAAGATTTTAATTTTTCATTTTTTAGATTTATTTTTTTTACTAACTCTATTAACA
The DNA here is from genome assembly GCA_004148225.2 of Heterodera glycines. NCBI lineage: Eukaryota > Metazoa > Nematoda > Chromadorea > Rhabditida > Heteroderidae > Heterodera > Heterodera glycines. The sequence continues at coordinate 4,118,708 of CP049707.1, read as the reverse complement.
AATAGCATTCAAATGTAAAATTTTCCCAGGCAACGCCTATCGGCACCGCTTAACCCTCCGCTTCAATAAAATTGAAAAGCGTGCTGAAAAAAATCCCACGAAAAAAGACCCCACCCACACTTTCGATGGTTCAAAATTGAGCCTCCAGGCCCTATTAAGTTGGGTAATATAAGCATTTTACAAGAAAAGAGAGGACGAACATTAGCCATTGATTCTTCCGTTGAAGTAAATGCAAAAGTGAAACTGTGCACTATTGATGTCTGAGACCAAAAATTTCGTAAGAATTGACACCGACGTTCGATACCGAGACAAAAAAAACGAGAGCCCAAAAGCCCAGAAAAATTTCTTAAACACCGAAAATTCGAGCAAATAAGTATATAAAAAGTCAAAGTTTAGATTTTTCAACTAATTTTTCTCTTTTTTGCGTATGGGTCTTAGCTTCAAAAAATATTGATGCTCATGTTATTTCTTGTTCTCGTGGTGTTTTACAAAAAAAACATAAAAATAATTTAAGCTGGCGGATGGTGGGGGTGAGGTTGGATCAGCACCCAAAAATTAATAAACCCCCAAAAACAAAATTTGGCAGAACCTTTTTTGAAGTGGTGAGTGTTCTTATTTCTAAGATTTGTGGCTTATTTTTTCTAAGGTTGTCTTATTTTTGAATATTTTCAACTAAAATTTTTTCCACAACAATATTTTAAAATTTAACCCAAAAATTGGCAATTTGTTGAAAACTTACAAATATTATTTTTAATTTTTTGTTCCTTTTTGCACATTTTTAAACAATAAATCCCACCATCCCAAAGAAGAATGAATAAAAATCATTAAAATTGATTTCTGCTGCTCTTATTATCTCTCTCTCTTTTTGTGTGTAGGTCATTCACAATTTTGGTGAAATTATTTGTGCCTTCTACCAATAAACAAAAATGAATCAATTGCAAAGAATTTTCATTTCTATGCAAATTAATGCTTTGTTATGGGCAGGGTCCGGATTTATAATCAAAACTGAAAAAATCTATGATTTTAAATGCTAATTGTAAGCTTTCTTTTACTTGAAAAACCCGGAAATTTGTATAGGACTTCTAAAAAATTCAACAAAGGCCCTGACAAATGAGTACCGCAGAGCGGCGCGCCTTAGCGTTGATAAAATTTTTTATGTGTACGTGGATTTCGCAAATTTCCACCGTTATGTATTTGTTGGAAGGATCAGAGCCCTGTCCTGTTTTAATCAATTGTCACAATTTGCCACCCCCCCCCCCCAGAAAACTCGGGGTATTACCCAGGGATGCGATTGAAAATTTTTCTAAATCAGAACATCAGGCTCAAAAAATCAGATTTTAGGGTCGAAAATCAGAACATTTGCGAAATTGCGTCAAAACAGTTATTTTTACAATTTATTCGATCAAAAATGTATTAATATTATATTTTCCACCTCCCATAATCGATTTTAACAATTTTGGGGAGGAAATAAGCAAATCCTAAATTTCAGTGCATTCGGGATCAAAAACGAGATTTATAACAATTTTTTGCGGCGCATTTTTCCAAAAAACTTGGTGAATGAGCGAGGGGAGGGGGTCCGGCGGTGCCGATAGGCGCCGCCGGGAAAAATTTTTAAATTTTTAATGCGATTTGTTAATAGATTTTCATCAAAAAAGCCCAATTTTTGGAATTAAAAGCCAAATGACGACGACTTTTTTCGCTTTAAAAAACGCTTTTTTACGGGGCGCCGATAGGCGCCGCCGTGAAAAATTTGTGATTTTAATGAGATTCGTCAACAGATTTTGTCCAAAAAATTGTTTAAATTTTGCCAAAAAGCTTATTTTCTTGATAAAATAGTGACATTATACCATAAAATTTCAAAAATTATGAGTTTATTTAAGAAATCAGAACAAATTTTGGTCGCTACCCCAAAATCAGAACATTTTTATTTTATCAGATTTGGACCCTCCAAATCAAACATTTCTGCTAAATCAGAACAGATCGCATCCCTGGTATTACCCGTTAATTAGTGGACCATGTTTTGTGCGGTAAATATTTGTTTGTTATTTCTATTGGCATTTCATTATTTCTAAAAAAAATTAACACAATTATTCTGCCTTTGTGAGAAGCTAATTTTTTGAGAAAATTAGAGGTTTTTGATAAGCACCGCTGGGGAAAATTTTCAAATTATTTCGTAAAAAAATTAAATTAAAAAACGAAGTTCTATTTCGTAAAAAAATTATATGTTATTCGATTTCGTAAATTTTTTGAATTTTTGAACAAAATTGACGAATTTTAAGGATTTTGCAAAATTGCTTAAATTTTTTTTTCCTTTACGAAGTCGCCTCAATTGTTGGAAGAGCTCTTTCCTATTTTAATCACACAATTTGCCCCCCCCCCAAGCATTGTTTGGCTTTTAAATTCGGAGCATTGCCCGTTAGTTTGTGGTCGTGTTTGTGCGGTAAATATTTGTTTGTTTTTCGATTGGCCGTTCAATATTTTAAAAAAAATCTAACACAATTATTCTGCCCTTTGTGAGGTCATTCGGAAACACGACAAATTGTGCTAATTGCCCCAAAAAATGAACCGACGGTGAGGAATTTTAAACTTGAAAATTAATTTCATTTATTTAACTAGACTATTTCCTCCACAATTTCAGCTGGGTGTGTAATGATGTTTGGATGGACATTCTGCCCTTCTTTGACCATGCTCAACTCGGCCTCAAATTGGCACTTCTTTCTCCACGATTTGATGTTTTAGTGGACACGCATTTCGATGACAAAAGCAAATTTACCATTTGGATACGAGTCAGAATTCGCAAAAGTGTTGGACTAAACCCGAAACAAGTTGTGTTGGTCAATGATGCTAATAAGCAATTTCCATTGTTCGACCGTCCGCTGCCCGACAGAATTCGCTTTAAGAAACTTTCTATTGAGTAATACAAAAACAAACATAAAAAGCATTTTATTTGTCACTCACTTTTCAGTTACATCGATCATTACGTCGTCGCTTTTCTTCGTTCCAATCAGCAAATTTTTGACAAAGGCACCAATTTGGATTTGCATGTGTTTTCACACGGCACTGATGCCCAGCCAATTTGGGATGCTTTTGTTCGTAAAATTTGGCCTATTTTTGCGACAAACATTCGCCACTTTCGCTTTCTCGATGCTACTTATTTGGACAATTTGCGTCGTCTCATTTCACCAACAATTCTCTCCGATCTCAACATTAATTCAATCGATTCCGGCTATCTGTTTCCCGATGTGACTGATGATTTTGATGGGCCAAATGCAACTTCTGCTGGCCAAGAATTGTCAAAATGGTTGCACACTCCGAAAAAGATGGACAGTTGAAGCGATTACATTGCTATACTTATTTGCAAACACCAAATTTCGAATGGGTCAACAATTTAAAAAAGGTGTGGCCATGTTTTTTTTTCCTAAGCAACTGATTTTGAATGCCTTACTATACATGGAAAAGGGGGGGGGGAACCGAAGTTTTGCGAAGGGGTCCAGCCATGTAATTTGACGACCTTTTTTTGCTTGTCAAAACTAGAGTCCGGTAAAAAAATTGCGGGATCGGGAGTTCAAAATTTATAAAGAGAAAAATATACAGAAAAATTTTTAAACAGAAACTTGAAATTAAAAAAAGAGTATGGTCGGAAATCAGAAATTTTTTTAAAAATTGCTTCAAATAAATTATTTTTTATAATTTATTCGAACAAATAATTTATTAACTTTAATATTTTCGTCTCACTTTATTAATTTGAACAACCTTTTGCGCCGTATTTTTTGAAAAAAAACTTTTGGGGACTAAGGAGGAGGAGGGAGGCCGGCGGTGCCGATAGGCGCCGCCGGGAAAAAAAAATTGATATTTGAATACAATACATTGTTCAGATTTTGTCAAAAAATAACCAATTTTTGCAAATGTGAGCCAGTTTTTAAGAAAATTATGGACTTACTCCCGTTTTTTGGGTGAAATTCCGTGAGCGGGATACGGAGTTCAAAAAATTCCGGGACGGGAGTCCCGAACGGGAATCCCGTAAAAATCCCGCTTGGCAACCCCCCCCCCCCGATAAGAAGGGGCCCCCCATTTGGGACCCTTTGCGGGCGAAGGGCGGGGGGGTGGAGTGGGTCGACCCGTCGACCGCCCCTTTTCCATTATGGCCTTTACATTTTCCACTGTTTAGAAATTTCTCAATGCCACCACTTCGGCCCACTATAAAATTCAGCTTTCTTTTTTTTATCCAATGTCAATTGCGCCATTTGAATTAGTGAATGAACGGACCAATGAAAAGCTGATACTTGTCAAAACAACGATGTCGTGTACAACCGATGGATAATAAAACGATGCCAAAATGGGGAGACGTCTGTGGCGCTTAAATGGGAGAACCAAAATTTGGAACATTTGAACAAAGTCCGAATTCCACTTGACGATGCCAAAGTTTGCATTGGGTGAGCAACAAAAAACATTTATTGTCGGAATATTTTCAAATTACACTTAATTAAGACAATTATCTCCGCCACCAACAGAGGATGAAGAAGAAGCGGGGCCAAGCAGCGGAAAAAGACGGAAAAAAGATGGACAATGAGTGACGGGCACAACAACAACATCAGATAGCAGCAGAAGAAATGAATTAATTGAGAAATGATACATCATTTAGCATTACTGATCAAAAGAAAAATCGAAATATTTATTCAATGCTTTTATGTCACACCGTTATAAAATTGGTTCCGGATTTTCTTAGCTTTTTTAAATTAAATTGTCAAAAATTCAAAACAAAGAAATCTTCTCTGAAGATTTTTAATTTCGCTTCACGATTCTTTTAAGTCCAACCGTGAGGTCGGACAGTTCCAAAATTTTGTACCACATTTCTGTGGAAAGTCCAAGTACCTTAATTGGACAAATTCTTGTCAACGAGAACAGTCGCGTTTGGCGAGTTGTGGAACAGAAAAAGGGGAATATCAGATGGGGTGCGTTATTTTAAAAATTTCTCTTTTCGTCTACCCCCCCCCTTCTTTATGCACTATTTCTTACCAAAATTGTATCAATTGTTTGTTTTTGAAATTGAAATGAAAATATACACGAAAATTATTCTCGATTTAAATTTTGCTTAACAATGCTTTTAAGTCCCACCGTTATAAAATTGGTTCCGGATTTTCTTAGCTTTTTTAAATTAAATTGTCAAAAATTCAAAACAAAGAAATCTTCTCTGAAGATTTATTTTCGCTTCACGATTCTTTTAAGCCCAACCGTGAGGTCGGAAAGTTCCAAAATTTTGTACCACATTTCTGTGGAAAGTCCAAGTACCTTAATTGGACAAATTCTTGTCAACGAGAACAGTCGCGTTTGGCGAGTTGTGGAACAGAAAAAGAGGAATATCAGATGGGGTGCGTTATTTTATAAAATTTCTCTTTTCGTCTACCCCCCCCCTTCTTTATGCACTATTTCTTACCAAAATTGTATCAATTGTTTGTTTTTGAAATTGAAATGAAAAATATACGAAAATTATTTTCGATTTAAATTTTTTATAAAATAACGCACCCCATCTGATATTCCTCTTTTTCTGTTCCACAACTCGCCAAACGCGACTGTTCTCGTTGACAAGAATTTGTCCAATTAAGGTACTTGGACTTTCCACAGAAATGTGGTACAAAATTTTGGAACTGTCCGACCTCACGGTTGGACTTAAAAGAATCGTGAAGCGAAATTAAAAATCTTCAGAGATCGCCACCAGCCAAAATTTTAATGAATTTTCATATAAAATCATGAAGATTTAAATTTTTCATTTTTTAGATTTATTTTTTTTACTAACTCTATTAACAAATAGCATTCAAATGTAAAATTTTCCCAGGCAACGCCTATCGGCACCGCTTAACCCTCCGCTTCAATAAAATTGAAAAGCGTGCTGAAAAAAATCCCACGAAAAAAGACCCCACCCACACTTTCGATGGTTCAAAATTGAGCCTCCAGGCCCTATTAATTTGGGTAATATAAGCATTTTACAAGAAAAGAGAGGACGAACATTAGCCATTGATTCTTCCGTTGAAGTAAATGCAAAAGTGAAACTGTGCACTATTGATGTCTGAGACCAAAAATTTCGTAAGAATTGACACCGACGTTCGATACCGAGACAAAAAAAACGAGAGCCCAAAAGCCCAGAAAAATTTCTTAAACACCGAAAATTCGAGCAAATAAGTATATAAAAAGTCAAAGTTTAGATTTTTCAACTAATTTTTCTCTTTTTTGCGTATGGGTCTTAGCTTCAAAAAATATTGATGCTCATGTTATTTCTTGTTCTCGTGGTGTTTTACAAAAAAAAACATAAAAATAATTAAAGCTGGCGGATGGTGGGGGTGAGGTTGGATCAGCACCCAAAAATTAATAAACCCCCAAAAACAAAATTGGCAGAACCTTTTTTGAAGTGGTGAGTGTTCTTATTTCTAAGATTTGTGGCTTATTTTTTCTAAGGTTGTCTTATTTTTGAATATTTTCAACTAAAATTTTTTCCACAACAATATTTTAAAATTTAACCCAAAAATTGGCAATTTGTTGAAAACTTACAAATATTATTTTTAATTTTTTGTTCCTTTTTGCACATTTTTAAACAATAAATCCCACCATCCCAAAGAAGAATGAATAAAAATCATTAAAATTGATTTCTGCTGCTCTTATTATCTCTCTCTCTTTTTGTGTGTAGGTCATTCACAATTTTGGTGAAATTATTTGTGCCTTCTACCAATAAACAAAAATGAATCAATTGCAAAGAATTTTCATTTCTATGCAAATTAATGCTTTGTTATGGGCAGGGTCCGGATTTATAATCAAAACTGAAAAAATCTATGATTTTAAATGCTAATTGTAAGCTTTCTTTTACTTGAAAAACCCGGAAATTTGTATAGGACTTCTAAAAAATTCAACAAAGGCCCTGACAAATGAGTACCGCAGAGCGGCGCGCCTTAGCGTTGATAAAATTTTTTATGTGTACGTGGATTTCGCAAATTTCCACCGTTATGTATTTGTTGGAAGGATCAGAGCCCTGTCCTGTTTTAATCAATTGTCACAATTTGCCACCCCCCCCCCCAGAAAACTCGGGGTATTACCCAGGGATGCGATTGAAAATTTTTCTAAATCAGAACATCAGGCTCAAAAAATCAGATTTTAGGGTCGAAAATCAGAACATTTGCGAAATTGCGTCAAAACAGTTATTTTTACAATTTATTCGATCAAAAATGTATTAATATTATATTTTCCACCTCCCATAATCGATTTTAACAATTTTGGGGAGGAAATAAGCAAATCCTAAATTTCAGTGCATTCGGGATCAAAAACGAGATTTATAACAATTTTTTGCGGCGCATGATTGAATCAATTTAGCCTGTTTCGAACAACTTTTCGCGCATTATCTAATTTTAAGATTTGCTTTATTTTGAATCTACGCATAAATTCTTCTTTTGTTATTTCAAATCGATGCCTGAAAATGCACAACCTTTTGGCAATTTCATTTTTAATTTTCGCATTTATTTTCAAGCTAACAAAATGGCTTTTGTTTCCTATTTCTCTTTTTAATTTGTCTAATTGTCTTATCAATATAAATTTTGTGCTATTTTGCTGCTCGTTGTTTTTTTTTCAGTTTTGTGATATTCTGTCCATTTTATTTTTGTTTTTCTGACTTTTTCTCGCCATTTTCATGGCATTTTCTTCCTCATTTTACCAAAATGATCAACTTTAGTTTTCATTTTTTTCGGTTTTTTATTTTCATTTTTCTATGCTCAATTCGGTGTCCAGTTTCTTAAAGAAAAAACCGAAGTCCAAATTTTAAAGACCGTAACAAAATAATCCTTTAATTTTTTAAAGAGAAATTTGATAATTGGTTTTTGTTAAATTAGGACAATTTTCTCCAAAATTTGACACTAATTTAAAAAATATGTTGAAAATTTAAGAATTATCCTATGCTCATTTTGAAAAATTGCTTTAAAAAAATAAAAATATTAAATGTAAAAAATTAAATTAAAAAACGAAGTTCTATTTCGTAAGAAAATTATATGTTATTCGATTTCGTAAATTTTTTGAATTTTTGAACAAAATTGACAAATTTTAAGGATTTTGCAAAATTGCTTAAATTTTTTTTTCCTTTACGAAGTCGCCTCAATTGTTGGAAGAGCTCTTTCCTATTTTAATCACACAATTTGCCCCCCCCCCCTTGGCACTTCTTTCTCCACGATTTGATGTTTTAGTGGACACACATTTCGATGACAAAAGCAAATTTACCATTTGGATACGAGTCAGAATTCGCAAAAGTGTTGGACTAAACCCGAAACAAGTTGTGTTGGTCAATGATGCTAATAAGCAATTTTTCTTTTCTATTTCTATTTCTCTAACCACATTTCCTAATCGATTACTTTCTATTGAGTAATACAAAAACAAACATAAAAAGCATTTTATTTGTCACTTTTGGGGACTAAGGAGGAGGAGGGAGGCCGGCGGTGCCGATAGGCGCCGCCGGGAAAAATGATATTTGAATACAATACATTGTTCAGATTTTGTCAAAAAATAACCAATTTTTGCAAATGTGAGCCAGTTTTTAAGAAAATTATGGACTTACTCCCGTTTTTTGGGTGAAATTCCGTGAGCGGGATCGGGAGTTCAAAAAAATTGGACACAGAAAATTGGACACCGAAAAGTGGACACTAGAACATTGGACACTAATGGAAATTTGGACACTATCGTATAAAAAAAAATAAATAAATAAAACAAAAAATTTAAAAGATTTTATTTTAGTCTGCACATACTTAGGTTTTTTATAAGCGTAATAAAACGGAAATAAATAATGTTTTTATTACATAAAAAATCAGCAAAAGAAAGCAACCATAACATCCATAAAGAAAAAAGTTTTCTTTTGGATAGGATTCCCATCTTTTATGCAATTTTAGCACATTGACCAATCTTCGCCCTTTTTCGTGCATTTTTTTGGCACATTGACCAATCATTTTGCCTGTTGAATGCTTGATCTACTTCTAAGTGCCATAATCCATGAGAGAAGAATGTACAAAAAAGTAGCAGCAGAACAAAAAAAAAGTGAAGCAAAAGCGGAATAAAGTTTTGCATTTTCGTTCGTTTTTCCCTATTAACTTAATGCAATTTAAATTTGTGTGTTTGAATTTAAATTATCATTATTCACTTATTAAATTCACCAACAAAAATAATGAAAGAAACACATTATTAAACTTTAATGCATACTTATTGGGTTTGTTCGAAACTTAGTCTTTCAGAAATTTGTTTCGATTGAAATGGCCAATGCCAAAGTGGTCTCATTCGGCTGTTTAAATTCTGCTTCGCGCTGTCCGCGCGTGGCATCCAATTGACATATCCACGTGCGAACACTCGCGGCAACGGAAGCCCAATTTATTTGGCATTTATTGTTGGCATTGTGCAAACATTTGGCCAAAACGGCACAATAAAGGCAATTTTGAATGAATTCGGAATGTTTTTGACAATTATTTAGGAAAGAAATTATAAAGATTAGTAAATTCCATTTTGACAATTTCAGTCCGCCAAATTATTGCGAAATTTATGAATTTCCGAGAAGTTTATTTTATTTTGTCTAAAATATTTTGAAATATATAAATTTTAATGAAATCATACAAAAAAAACAATGAATTCTCAAATAAAAATGAAAAAAAAAAAATTAAAATTACGTAAAATCTTTTTGTATTTATTAAGGTTTTCTTCAAAGTATTAAATTCAAATTTCGAAAAAAATCCAAGTATATATTATCAAAAATTCAGATCAAACCCATTTTTTAAATATTTCAAAAAATCCAAGGTATATTACAAAATGAAAAAAAATTACACATTTAGTCTTGGCTGATGTTTTTTTCCTGAAATTCTTTATCTTTTATGTTCTTCATTTGATATATTTTTCGCCTTTTTAAATTGTAAACATTGAAAGATTCGAATTTTTGTTGAAATTAGCATATTTTTTTCATTTATCTCATTCAATTATTTATTTTTATTTATAAAGTCATATTTCTGACACTTAATTTGACTTTACTCCTTCTATTTGATATATTTCCCATTCTTTCATTGGAATTAAGTACAAATTTTCTTGAGGCAAATGAGAAAAATTTTCATTTTGAGAAAAATGGCGAGGATTAGTGATTGAGGTGTAATTCTGAGGAAAGGAGACGCGACATTCCCATGCATATTTCAATGCCGTGATTGAGATAGCTTTTAAAAAAATTTTTTGGCGTCGCATTTCGTAACTGTTATCCAATGTTTGTTTGTTTTTTATTAGAAAAACTTTAATTACATCTCATATTTTTCCATGTTTCTCATTTTGTCCATATTTTCATGTTTTAGTTAACAAAAAAATGCAATAAAAACGAAAATTAAATCCCCTAAGAATCGACCTAAATTTTTTTTGAAAAATACACCTCTAAGAAATGAAAAATTTCTCAAAAATTAATCTTTAAAATTTATCTCTTTACTTTCACATCAATCAATAGCTCTCGGTCTGTAATTGAAGAATGCGAAAGAGTTTTTTTGCGGCAACCAATCCCTGGAGAGTTACATACCCGGGACTGAAATGGCCAAATGACTTTGCGACTAAACCGTCCACTCGCCAATCAGTCAACCGCCTGCGGATCACGCGCGGACTTTTTCCGTAGCCCGTAGTCTCGCCCCACCTACAAGCCGCCTTAGTCGAGTGTGAGCATGTTTTAGCGCAATAACTAAAACTAGACTTTTAAATTTTATGGGTTTTTATCATTTTCGTGTCGAACCGATGTTTGATCAAAAGTCATTTTCGGAGGTATTTGAGGACCCAATAACTTTTGTCAATTTCTTTTTTGTTCAAAAAATCTCGGATTCATGCTTTACATGCCGAGAGGAATCGATTGGTATCTAATTTGTCGTTTTCCATAGAGACCGGAAATTTCAAATTTGCGGATCCCGCTGCGGGACTGGAACTCAAAATTTTTTGCGGGACGGGATCCCGCGGGATTAATCCCGCAAATCCCGCATTTAAAATTTGCGGGATCCCGTGCGGGATTGCGGGATTTTGGAAAATCGAAAAAATTTCAATTAATTCACAATCATGGTATCATTCGAAAGCCCTAGATGTTTGGAAGATATTTATAAGCTATTTCTCAGTGATTAATCAGCTCTCAAAAAAGTTGTCAGTTGAAAACCGCAAAAAAGGCAGAATTTTCAAAGTTTTTTATTTCTATCTTTTTTATAGTTCGAAATTTTCTGTAATTTTTAGTAGGCTAATAGAGCCTGTGAAGAGCTTTCGAATGATATCAAGATTGTTTGATTCGGTCAATAACTTCAAGAGTTATATTGACTCAAAGTTGGCTCAGACGGAGTTGGCCAGACGGAGTTGGCCGTTCCGATCGATTGGTATCTAATATGTCGCAATTCCATGCGTTTTTACCAGTTGGATGGTTCAGTCCCAAAGACATTTTGCCACTTCTGTCCCGGTTCTGTAACTCTCCAGGGATTGGTTACCGCAAAAAAACTCTTTCGGATTCTTCAATTACAGACCAAGAGCTATTGATTGATATATCATTTTGGCCGTTCTAGGCTCCCGGCCATATGAGCGATATTTTCCTGTTTTATTTTAAAATTATTTATCTTCAAATTGATTGGCTTAATTTTTTGGTTTTAGGCTAAAATTTTACGATTTTACACCCCGAAATTTGAAAAATAGTTTATAAATTTTTTAAAATTTTCTTGAAATTTCAAATTTTTATTATCTTCTGCAACATTATATCCCGGCAAAGTTTTCGGCGGTGACATTTAGTGGTGCACCGAATTTCTACATATAGATGAATTTTGAGGGTTTTCCAAATTATTAATGAAAATTTAAATTTTATAACCCGGAAATGGTCCCGCGCCCGGCAATTTGAAAACCCGGTTTGACCGGTTTTTGAGAGGCAGGGCCCGGAAACCGAGTCAGCCCGGCCTGGCCCGGCAGATTCGGAAATCTCGGTCTCTATTAAATATGTATCATATTAAAATGAGTAAAAAATTAATAAATTGTGATTTAAATTTATTTTTTTATTTTTTACTTAGCGCTAAATAAAGAATTAATGTCTTTTTCTAACGGTACAACAATTGCTGAATTTACAGCTAATCAGGGTAATTACTATTTTATTTTTAAAATAATAAATATCAAAATGATTTTGTCAGTGAATAATGGAAATTTGACGGCATCTGAGGCATTGCGAGTTGCGAGAAAGACAGCATTGGAACGGTTGCAGAAAAGGAATTCGGAAAAGGAAAACGGTAGAAAATTTAGTCGTACGGTACATTTAGAGATGGTAACTGTGCTCTAAAAATTTTGAAATACCATCAGTCTCTCTTTTACTAAAAATTGGCTTAGTAAAAGAAATAACCCAAAAAAGAAATCAAAAAAATGTTTTTTTGTTTTTTGCCTTTAAATTTATTCATTTTGAATACGCTTTTTCATGCTCACAATCAGAAGAAAATGCCAACAAAAGAAAGAAGGCAAACCCGGACATTTTGGCGGACCGGATGAAATTGTTGCTGAGCACGGCCAAAGGCGCCGATGCTCATTTTTTGGTTGGCAAATGTGACAAAAAAGAGGCGAGTGACTAATTAATTAAAAATTAATTATGACAAGGGATGATATTTTAGTCTCTAAAAATTGCAAAAATAGGTAGGCTCTATGCTTTAAAAACCCCAAAAATAGGCTCTAAAAAATGGAATCTAATTTTTGAGAAAATTTTGAATTTATTAGGGTGTTTTTTTGTGCATTTCAGACCCACTGACATCTCAGAAAAAAATAGGCTAAAACATAAAAATATCATCCCTAATATGGCACAATTAAAGAATTAATTGGTTTTGGTAATGGATTTTTCAGCTTGTTCATGCTCATAAAGGCATTCTTATGATTTCATCCAGTGTTTTTGAGGCAATGTTTCAAAATGAAGCAGAAAATTCGAATAACCGCACAACAGAAGGAAAGGGTAGGCAAAAAAAAAAAGATTTTTTTTTTTAGAAATTTTGCCTCAATGTTTTGCATGAATACTACCGAGTTTTTATAAAAATATTAGTGATTCAATGTGAAAACTGCTCTTAATTAATGCAAATAATTAACGCTAATAAATTGGCTTAAACACCTAAAGGAGAATATGGTTCATAGGGCTCACAAGCAGTCTCAAAATTAAACAAATGATATATCAATCGGTAGCTCTCGGTCTGTAATGGAAGAATTCAAAAGTTTTTTGGAGGCAACAAATCCCTGAAGAGTTACAGACCCGGGACAGAAGAAGCAAAATGGCTTTGGGACTGAACCGTCCACTTACCTAAAACGCATGGAAAACTAGAGACCGGCGCGGGACGGGATCCCGCGCGGGATTTTGCGGGATCCCAGTCCGCAATCCCGCATTTTTTGGAAAATGCGGGATTTGCGGGATTAATCCCGCGGGATCCCGTCCCGCAAAGAATTTTGAGTTCCAATCCCGCAGCGGGATCCGCAAATTTGATTTTTTGTGCGGGATTATGCGGGATTTTATTGATTTTTTGAAAATTTTTCTAAGACAGAATGCCAAAAAATTTTAAATAAATTAAATAATAAATTTAATTAAAGTTAACTCATTTTTCATCGCAAATTTCATTCAAAATTTGTGAAATTTTCCCACCGCCGGATAGGCTTTTACTTAATAATCCTGTAGAAATTGAGTCAAAAACTGCGTCATTTGGTCAATTTTAGACAAAATCTGTTAACAAATCGCATTAAATTTCATAAAATTTCTCGCAGATGTCGATAGGCACCAGGTATGGCACGGAAAGACTTCCGATTTCCGACATTTTTGGGGTCGGAATTCCGACTTCCGAAATTTTTGATGAAAAGTCGGAAATTTTTTAAATTTTTTTTTTCAAAAAACTAGTAAGTTTTGTACAATTTCTGTTAATAAATTGAACTGAAATTTTTAAAAATTTCCCGGCACCGCCTATCGGCACCGCTGTACCCTCCTCTAAGTTCCCAAAAAGTTTTTGAAAAATCGCGCTGTAATAAACGTGTAAATAGTCACTCCTTTTCCCAAAAATGTTCTAAAATAATGAAAAATGACAAAAAAAGATTTTGATAAAATAATTGAATAATTTTTTCAAGCGAATATACTAAAAACATTTGTGAAATACCTTTTACTTGGTTAAGAATTAAAAAATTTAGCCTATTAAAATATTTAGAAATTTTTTTATTATATTGTATATTTTTTGAAAAATTTCCGATTTCCGATGTTTTTGGGGTAGGAAATCCGATTTCCGACACTTCCGAAAATTTTTGGGGCCTCGGAATGCCATCCCTGATAAGGACCGCCGGACCCGCTGTTCCTAGTTTTTTGAAAAATTGCACCGCAAAAAAGTGGTTTTGAAAAGAAAAAAATAGTCAAATTTATGAACCGTTAATAATTTGATTTCCGATCAACTTTTTACCGTCGGATCCAATCGAAAAATCTTAGTCGACCAATCAGCCCCTTTTAATGCATCCCGCCAGCCCCTAAAAATTTATTTTTCAGCATTTTTTGATTTTAATTGAAATTTTTTCGATTTTCCAAAATCCCGCAATCCCGCACGGGATCCCGCAAATTTTAAATGCGGGATTTGGGGGATTGCGGGATTTGCGGGATTAATCCCGCGGGATCCCGTCCCGCAAAAAATTTTGAGTTCCAGTCCCGCAGCGGGATCCGCAAATTTGAAATTTCCGGTCTCTATGGAAAACGACAAATTAGATACCAATCGATTCCTCGCGGCATGTAAAGCATGAATCCGAAAGAATTTTTGGACAAAAAAATTGACAAAAGTTATGGGTCCTCAAAAACCACCGAAAACTTTTGATTAAACACCGGTCCAATACGAAGAAAATGATAAAAAACCATAACATTTAAAAGTCTAGTTTTATTTATTGCGCTAAAAACCAGCGCACACTCGACTAAGGCGGCCAGAAACTACGGGCTACGGAAACAGTCCGCGCGTGATCCGCAGGCGGTTGACTGATTGGCGGGGACCCTCTTCAGTCCGCGCACTCAATCGCCTGTGGCGCTTGTCAGACTGCTTCTTCCGCCCTCCGTCTCGCCGCACTACTTGCTCCGTCTTCGCATGCTCCCTTTTGCGTAGTTCAAGACCTGAAAAGTGATTTTGAGTGTTTTTAGTCCAACTAAATTATTTTTTTATAAAAGCAATTTTCGGTGGTTTTTGAAGATCCATAACTTTTGTAAATTTATTTTTTTCCAAAAAATTCTTTCGGATTCGTAGGTATCATGCCGAGAGGAATTGATTGGACTTTATTTTGTCGCAATTCCATGCGTTTTTACCAGTTGGACGGTTCAGTCCCAAAGTCATTTGGCCATTTCAGTCACCAGGTCTGTAACCATTCAGTGATTGGTTACCGCAAAAAAAACTCTTTCGGATTCTTCAATTACAGACCGAGAGCTATCGATTGAAATAACATTTGTTTAATTTTGAGACTGAGTCCTATGAACCTATTTACCAACCTAGTTTTTTTTTGTCATTTGTTGAAAATTTTAAATTTATTTTATCATCAGTTGAAAAGGATGGCCCTGTGCTGTTCCCTGACGTCGATGCAGAAGCGTTCAAAGTGATGTTGCGCTTCATTTATTCGGACGATTTGAGCGAATTGAACGGGAAAAATGTGGTCGAAGTATTTTACGCGGGTGAATAATGAAATTTTAATTCGAATTAGTTAAATTTTTTCAATAGCCCGAAAATTCAATGTCATCCGATTGATCAAAGTGTGTGGCGATTTTCCCATTTCCCAACTGTCCAATGTTTTCGTTTCGTTTTCCACCGCTCGATTTAATGACTTGCTGAAGGTGGGCACAAAGCACCCATTTTAATTATATTACATTTTTAAAATATTATATTAGGATTTTGCCCAACGATGTTTGGCTTACATTGACAAAAATGCGGACGATTTGATCAAATCGGATGAATTTTTGCAAATTGACCAAAATTTATTGTGCGAAATTTTGGAGCGTGACGAATTGCAAATCAGTGGCGAAATTTCAATTTGGAATGCTGTAATTTTACTATAAATAAGAAATAATTTCTAATTAATTTGTTATTAATATTAATAAAGGCACTCCGTTGGGCCGATTCGAAGTTCCGTGAAAATGGCAGTGAATGTTCAGCAGAGAATCGCCGTCAAATGCTTGGCCCGGCACTATTCAAAATTCGCTTCCCACTCTTCTCACAAGAGGATTTTTTGGAAAAAATTAGTAAATATAATTATAATAGAAATGAATTCTTTAAAATTTATCTCATTTTTTTAGTTCCAACCGATGTGTTAACAGAGAAAGAATTGCTCGCCATTTATCAGTTCCATGCCCTTCCAAATTGTCGTAGGATTTCCAATGGATTTTTTCCAATGCAATTTCCGACTAATGGACGAATTTCTGATCGGAAAGAAGGCACACTTTTGCTGGACATTGAAAATGTGTCCGAATTTGCTCGAGAGGCGGTTGGGAACAGTCGGCACAGCGAAAAAGTGTACATAAATGCATTTCCATGGAAAATCTTGGCACAGATAAAAACGAAAAATGGAAGCACTGACAATGAGAAATGGTTCGGATTTTTCTTTTCGTTCGATACTACGAAAAAAGGTGCTAATTAACTGTTAATTAATGCTAATTAACAGCTACAATTAATCACCACTTAGATTCGCATTGGCGCTGCTGCGTTCGCTCCGCAACATTTCGAATTATTTCACATAGAAAAAAAGCGGAGAATTCCAATGGCACATTTTGTGACCGTGTTTTTGACAACAAATCGACAGGCTGGGGATTTGAAAATTTCATTTCTTTTGCAGTGAGTGCCAATTTAATTATGTTCCCTTAATTGTCCAATTATGACAAATTAAGGAATTGTTGGACCCGAGGAACGGCTTTTACAGCGAAGAAGATTACAAAGTAACATTGGCAATTGATGTCATTCTTAAAGATGAAAAAATGGAAAAATTCATTTTGAATCAAAGCGAAGCGAAAGGGAAACTTTTCATGGACATTGAAAAAGTGTCGGAATTTGCACGAGAAATTAAAGGGAGTGAACGGAAAAGCAAAATTGTGCACATTAAAGGATTTCCATGGAAATTATGGACAAAAATAGAAAAGAAAAATGAAAGCGCTGACAATAAAGAGAAATGGTTGGGCATTTATCTTTTGTACGATGGTCCAAACGAAGGTGCAAATTAGTTGCTAATTAATGTTAATTGTGTAATTAATTGCCATTAAGAAAAAAATTGGAGTTGCAAATGTTCGACAACTTTTCTAATTGTCTCTCAAAAGAGCGATGTGCCGGATTTCAGAAGAGAATTAAGCGAAGAAAGAACTTTTAACAGCAAATCGAACAATTGGGGATTTCCGAATTTTATTTCATTTACGGTGAGTGCCAATTCAGTTATATTCCCTTAATTGCTCAATTATGGCAAATTAAGGAATTAATGGACCCGAACAAAGGCTTTTACGACAAAAGCGAGGACAAAGTGACATTGGCCATTGATGTCACTGTGAAAGAAGCAAAAACAGCGGAAAAATCATAAATATCCAATATGATCTGCTGATCTCTACATTTAATTATCACCCTATTGACCTATTTTTTTATCCTTTTTCTTTTTTTACTGCTTTTTACAAAACTGATTTATGGAATAAATAATAAATGTTGGAGTTGCTTTAATTAGAGTCTGAATTTCAATGAGAAACTTTTTAGTCTGAAGCCAAAACTGAATTTAATTTCTTAGGTCAAAAAAATGAATTAAAATATTACAATTAAGAAAACAAATTATTATCATAAAATTCAATCAATTACTTGAAAATTATGACTCATTCGGTTTTCGATATAAAAATGAAAAAAGAACAACTGAAAGGCCATGTACAAAAGTAAAGCACAGTTTTGAATTGGGAGAGAGCAGCCAACGGCGGATGGCCAATTCGAACAATAAAAAGTGTTAATAATATTTTTGATAATTTGTGATTTTGTGGAAAAAATGCCAAAAAATTAATGAAAAGTGGCAAAAATAGTAGCGAAAAAAAGGTTTTAGAAATGAGGATAAAATGCAGCGCTATTTAAGACAATTTTTTTCTTTTCTTTTTTTGTCACTTTTTTAAAAATTATAGAATTTTAGCCATAGAAAAATATCAAAAATTCGAATTTCTGAGTTTTTATGGATGATTTTTCAAATTTTTTGGAATTAATTCTTCAGGTTGCATTTTTCGTATTAATTGCATTTCTTTTTCAAAATTGGTTAGTTAAATTTTGTTTTTTTTGGAGATTTTTTATTTAATAGTATTTTTTTGAAACATTCAAAATCCTGTTCGAGATCCCGCAAATTAGAACTTGGCCCCGAGACTTGAGACCGAGACAGATACCCAAAAAAAACCCGAGAGTTTTCTCGAGTCGAGACCGAGACTTATTTAAAAAAAATTCCTTTTTACTTAAAAATTGATGAAAACTTATAACAAATTGAAAAATCAATATTTTGGCGGTTACCTACAATTTTTTTTTGCCTTTTGTCGTCCATATTTCTATTTTATGTACGCATGTGATATGATAAAAAATGTAAAAAGTTACCAAAAAAATACATTAAATTTAAGTTTACCAAGAACCAATCATTAGGGGTGTAAAAAGTCTCGGTCTCGAGTCTCGAAAGTCTCGAAGACCGAGACTGAAAACCCGAGACTCGAGACCTGGACCAAAAAAGCCCGAACTTTTCTTGAGTCGAGACCAAGAGTCTCGAACAGCACTAATAATTAATTTGGAAAACTCATAAAATTTTGATGGAATCAAAAATTCCATTGGTCTATAAAAGACAATTGGATATTGTTATAAAGTGTATGTTATGTGCCTTTGTTTTATGTAAGAAAATTAATGGGTCACATAATTGATTAAAATTACATAAAATTTCTTTAAAAATGAAAATAATATTTTTCATTAGAGGTACAAATAATTTTTGTCGCATATTATTTTTGATCATTTATTGAAGAAACTTTTAGATTAAACAAAAAAAAACATTTCAACAATCAATCAAAGCTATTTTTCTGCTAATTGCTTTTCAACAAATGTGCCATATTTGGTACAAAAACGGACTTCAAGTTGAGTCCCATCTGTTGGAATTGGTCATTATTGTCATCGCCGCTGGATTTGTTCGACAATTTGCCATTAAATTTGAGGAAATCTCTTTTTATGGCCCAATCGAAATTGAGCAATTTGCCATTGGTCAGTCGTTTTTCATTGGAATTCACAAACTGCTGATCAGTGCCAATCAGCCATACTTTGCAATGGTGGAAATCGGAGCTGAAAAAATTGGAGAAGTTAAAAAATTGCAAAAAAAAAATTGCGAAATTAAAATAAAACGTAAAATATTTTCGGTAATCTTAGAAATTTTTTTGTTATTGTCTACCGGTTTTTAGCTGGAATTTCCTCCAATTTTTGAGTGATTTTGCATGTTTCTTGGAACAGTGCCGGATAAATGTGCCAATTCGTTGTCGTCCCTCTGTTGTTAATGTCAAATTCCAACTGAAGTCGAATACGAGTCTCAACAAATTGGCAAAAATTTTGGACAGAAATTTTCTCATGGCCAATGCAATTAATTGCAATAAAATTCTCATACTGAAAAAATATTAATTAATTAATTAAATTTTTATCGACTTTTATACCTTTTCAACAAAATCAATTGAATTTGGTGACAAAAGAGACGACCAATCAAATAAATGACCGTCAAAATTGATCAGTTTGTTTAGGGCTAAAACCCAATTAATTATTTTATATTATTGAGTAAAAATAATTGACTAATTAATTCATGAAAATTGGGTTATTAATTATAATTATTATTATTATTTTTGCCTTCAGTCATTTCCTTTCGTATAATTTTTGCGTTCGTAAAAGTGATCAATCGAGCAGCATTTTGTTGAGGAAAAACTGCCGTATAAATTTTGATTTCATTTTCCATGTGATTTTTAGTCAAAAATGGGTTCGCTTTTGACTTTTCGTTGCTTTGTTCGAGTTGTATTGGCAGCCCAAAAGGTCTGATAATTGAAAATATTTAGAGTCATCGAATATATCGACAAAAAAATTGCCACTTTTTGATTAAATTTTTTGAGTAAAAATAATACCCTCGGAAAAACATTCAATTTCTTGTAATTTTTTATAGTTGGAAAAAATTATTTCCTATGGGTATTATATAAATCCTTAGTTCTCCAAATATAATTAAGAATTAAAATTTGTGATTTTTTAGCTGTTAACTTTAAAATATTTAAAAAAATATACATAATTTTCATAATTTTAATTACCTCGCTGCGTAAATTAAGAAAAATTTGCAAAGTAAAAAATGCAAAGATGAATTTGGGTAAAGGAGCGCAATTTTTGATGCCATAATTGTCAAAATGACGCCATTCAAAAAGCCGAATTTGTTGGAGTAAATGAAATTGCCTAAGAATAAAAGAAAAAAAATCATTTAAGGAATAAAAATATAAATTAAATATTTTAATACCTTTTGCCCATAATTTCAATGCCAAAATCAAAAAACGCAAATTTTCATAATTTCTTCCGTTTTGTCTCATTTTTGCATCGCTTATGTCGCTATTTGGAATGAAAGTATTTTTCTGGTTTTCATCCATCAATTTTATAATATGGACATTAGAAAGATAACCTAATAAAAAATATTAATTAATTGGCCATTATTAAAATAAATAAATAAATAACTCATTAAGTCCTTAATTAATTGGCCATTATTAAAATAAATAAATAAATAACTCATTAAGTCCTTAATTAATTGGCCATTATTAAAATAAATAAATAAATAACTCATTAAGTCCTTAATTAATTAGTTTAATATTAAAAAACTACTCGTCAAAACGCGTAACATCTGTCGGTGTTCAACATTTTCAGTATCAAATTTAGTCAAATAATTTCTTAGTGTTCTGTCCGTTATTCGCTGTTCCAATGTTTCCAATTTTGGAATTGCCACGAAAGAAATGTCGAAATCGAAGCCATCAAAAGTCAATTTAAGCATCGTTAATTGGCCGTGACTAATTTTTAGCAGGTCAATGACCTTTTCATTCTGACAAAATTATGAAATTTATTTAGAAATTAAAATTTTATATTTACTTTTTTATATTTATTATTATTATTAAGCTTCGGATAACAGAAGATTATCTAGCATTTTTATGGAGATAAAGATGATTTTATAAATTGGGCTTTAAGGAATTTCCGTTTTATTTTGTTTCGTTTTGCATAATATAATTTTAAAATCCCTTTTTTGAAATTTATATAATATAAAATTAATTAAAATTATTTTAATAATTTACTTCACATAAGTGACAATAAAATGCTTTTGGTGTTGACAAATTTTGCTTTTCGCCTTCTTCTCCGTTTTGGCATTTTTTCTCAACACAAATTTCGTTTTGTTCACCCAAAAAGTGCTCCTTTTTGATCACTTTTCCCGGCACAACACAAATCAAATCAATGTCCGAATCAGTTGTATTCAATCCGAACATAAATGAGCCGGAAATTAAAAGTTTGGCCTTATCCGTTGACTGAAAAGATGGGATTTACTGCCAAAATTAATTTAAAATTTTTTTGTAATTTGTAAACCCAGAGGATGTGCTTATTTTTTCATGGAAAACAAAATTGCTTATACCGAGAGCCCAGCATTTTGAAAAAAAAGCCTGGACCTGGATTCCATGTTTAGCCAGGTTTGACCTGGGCCTGGATTTCTTGGTTAAAAATCCAGGAAAATGTGATCCAGGTCCAGGCCAAGCTCTACTTATGCCAAAAGGATAAAAAGTTTTCTTCTCCCATTTAATTTTCTCACCCATTTTGCCGTCATTCCTTTGATTGTGTTCACCGCCGCTTTGATTTGTTTGTCGCGCTTTTTTCGCGAAATTCCATCCGCCGTTTTACCGTTAATTGCCATTTCCTCCACAAATTGTTCAAGCTAAAGGTCGTCAATTAAATTAATGAATTGGCTTATTTGTGCCAATTACTTTTTGGGAGTTTTGTTCGTCGAATTCGTCGCGAATTAATTGCTGCGAAATTTTGGGGAAGGAGGGGCTTAAACAACCGGCGAATTCATTTGTTAAACCATTTGCCATTATTTGGTTTAATAAATTTTGGTCTAAAAATAATTTAATTTATTTAAATTGTTATTTCTTATTTTATTTAAATATTTCCAATTTATCGCACCAATTTCAATCTGTGCCATCATTTTTTGCGCATTAATTGCATGTTTTTCCAATTTCGAGATAATAAAAATATTATTTTTGAATAAATGAATTAATTTTTCTTCCTTATCTCCAGTGGCCATTCCGTGCCATTTTTGTTTAAATTCGTCCTTTTTTATGGCATTTGCCAAATTTTTTTGGTGAATTCTGCCCAATAATTTTTGGTTTTCATTTTCTTCTGAATTTTCTTCACAATTCTGAATAAAGTGTCCTCTCATTTCGGAATGAATTAAAATTTCATTTAAAAATTTGAACATTTTTCGTTTTAATTTTTCATAATTTTCATTTTCTTTTATTTTTTGCCATTTTTCTTTTAAATTTTCCAATAATTTTCCCTCCATAAAATCATAATTTACAAAGTTCAATTTTCCAATTTCCTCAATGACTTTTAATTTGTCTTCTATTTCGTTGGCAATTGTCATGATGTCAACCCAAATGATTGCATTTTCCGATTTTTCCGTTTCCATAAAATATTTTTTATACACTCCAAAAATGAAATTTTCATCATCAAATTCTTAATTAATTAATTTAATTTAATTTCAATTAAAGCCCCATTAAATAAACACCTTTTGTTTTTAGCAATTCGTTTGCATGTTTTTTGATTTTTTCATTTTCATTTTGCCAATTTATGCTTTCTTTTTCCACTTTTTTCTTTTCTTCGTTTATTTTTTCCGGTTTCTCTTCACTTTTTTCAATTTCTTTCTTTCTTTTTATCAATTCTTTTTCCTTTTCCTTTATTTTTTCTTCTTTTTCTTTCTGATGTTTCTTCCATTTTCCATTTTCTTTTTCCTCTTCTTTTCGTTTCTTTTCCTCATGTTCTTTCCCATTCTCTCTCCATTTTTCATTTTCTTCTTTTTCCTTTTCCTCCATTTTTTCTTCTTTTTTCTCTTTTTCTTTCCTTATTTTCGTCCATTTTTCGTCACTTTCTTTTTCACTCTTTCCTTTTTCTTCACTTTTGCTTTCCGTTTTATCCTCACCCTTTTCACTTTCAGTTTCTTCTATAATTCCCAATTTTGGTTCATTTTTCTTCCGTCGGTTTTTCCTTTGCTTTTTCTTTTGCTGATCTTTGCCTTTTTCCGTTTCCGTTTGATCATCCGATGGAACTGTCATTTTTTGATCAGTGCCTTCAAATTCTTTTTCCTCTAATCGAATGCCAACAAATTGGAAAATTTCTCTCATCTGTTCCTTGCTCAAAAAATTGGCCAAATTGTTCCGACAATTTTTACTCTCACTTAATCCTGAAAATTGGCTTTTTCTATATGAATGCCAACAAATCCTATTTATTTGGGTCAATGTCACTTTGGAGCGAATCAAATTTTGTCACTTTTAACATAAATTTAATTTGAAAATAGTAATTTTTTGTTTCCTTTATTCACATAAGTTTTTGCTTCCGAATTTCCAAAAAATTTCGAAATTGGCCCAGTTTTTGTTTACCTTTTATTATATTTTCAAATTTTCTCTGAACAATTGCATCGGACTTATGAATACTTTGCCAAAGTTCTCTGATCATACTGTGGTGAAGCTGTTGCATAAATTCCGTTATATCCATTTCTTGTTCCACGGATTCTTCCAATTCCAAATTGCTCCCAGGAAAAAATTCCGTAATTATTTCATCCCATTTTTCGCGCAATTTTCCCATCAGCGAACCTCGACTACCAGCAGAAGAAGAAATGAGTAATTTGGTGATTTCTAAACTTTTTTCCATTATGTTCAAGTATTGTATGACCTATCATGTTTGGATGTATTGCTACACCTCTATATCAAGTTTTAAATGTTATTAATTTTCCGTTCTGATTAGCCTCTTCAAATTTATTGAATCATTTAGGACTTTTTTGTTCTAAGGTAAACAAAGGCTTTTTTAGACAAAATCACGGATACCCATTTAAAGATATATCCCCCTCACATTGGATACCGGAACATTAGACACCCAAGAAAATTTTCCGGTGCTCAATTTTCGGGTCACCTTATCAATCGCTATTTCACGACTAAAATCAGGGACCAACTTGATCAACAATTACTTCTCATCATTTCTTTCATTCGTTCCATAATTCCTATCAATCGAATCCCCACTAATTACTTCTCTCATTAGTTCATTCATTCCATAAATCCCAATCAATCAAATCCCCGCTAATTACTTTTCATCAGTGTTTCCATCTTGGTAAAAGTGTGTTCAAATTCGCTTTTCTCCGTTCCGAGGTCGTACATGTCGTACGCAATGCGTAAATACATCCAAACGTAGTCCCGGTGTAAGGAATACCGAGATTTTCCCTTGTGCTGCTGCTCAATGAGTGATTGGAACCATTGGGCCCAAACGATCAGATCAGCCGATTTTATATCGCGGCGCATCCGATCAACGGAATCAGGCACAATGTTGGCGTTCAACAAAACGCTGACATAATGATCAATGAGTCGGTTTTTGTCGAAGAAAACTAAAATGGAGAAAAAAGTATTTAAATGGCATTTTTTATATGTCATTTTTTACAGGAATTTGAAAAGGCCTAAAAATTTTACGGATGGGAAAATCAAATTTCTTGTTACTGTACAGGATTGGGTTGTTATTACCAGAACCAATCCTTTAATATCCAATAATAATTTTTTTAAATACAAAAGATCCGGTACAGTAGTACAGACTTTAAGCTCAAACCAAAATTCTTCCTGTTGAGGTACTAATAGCATTCTATTTCCTAATCTACTGTTGAAGACAGTGTGCATTGTTTTTGTCTGTATGTTCCATCATTGTTTCACTTACAATTTGCCTCCATTAACTTCGCCCTGGCTTCTTTGTTCTCCCACAGTTTAACCAGTGCTGTACCCCCAATTAGCTTCTCCAGCAATGCAAGCGCGCCACGCTTTTGCCGTACCGTATCCGATATAGTATCCCATACTGTGCCGATCACTCGGCTCACCACAAAGTTCAAATGGGAAAGTTGGAGTACTGTACGCATTGAGGACAAAGTTTCTTCGCGAGTGTTTAAAAAACATTCTGTGGGCGATCGCCAAACTGTGAATGGGATCCTCCTCTTTTGGACCAGATAGGCCACATAGGCAATTTGGTAACAAATGATGTGGGATTTGTCTGCATTCCGAAAGTGCAGTTGCACAGCCACCATGGCACGCAATTTGGCCCGTATTGTAGTAATTTCGGTGAAATTGGCAGGATTAATCACCTCTTTCTCGCCTTGGTCTATGATCGTCTCCATAAATTTGATGCCGAGAAATATCTCTGCTTGAAAAGTTGTGTCCGAGTCGGTGGAGGAAAACAACGCCAAATAGAAAAGGTCCATCTCGTGGAAGTCATCAAATTTTGCTGAAAAAACTGGGTTTGAAGCTTGTTGATATCGACAATTAATTGAGTCCCAGAAACAGACTTTAAACAAGAAAAAAACATTTGGACGAGGAACTCGGAAATGAAGGCTTTTGGAAAAAATCAAAAATAATAAAAATGTAAAGCTAGGCAATGCTGGTTGGTGTGTAAAAATTGACAAAAAAAATGCTAAATTTTGCAGAACTTTATCATTCCCCCCTCTGATGGTTAAGTGCTTAAAGGGCCTGTCACAAAAATTTAAAAACTAGAATAAGAAATTTAATCTTCCTAGCTATAAAACACCGCTCGACTCCTTCAAAAAAATTACCATATTTTTTCAGAATTGGCATTTTGCCAAAATTATAATTTATAAAATCAACAAATTTCTTGTTCTTCTCCAATAAATTATTCAGTACAAATTCCTGCGTCCCTTTAAATGTTGGTGACTTTAAGAAACTTTGAAAAATTTCTAAAACATTTTTCATTTCCTCGCAAATGGAATTGTCCCATTTTTGTTCTCCTTCAGTGGGGAATGGCACTTTTAGCTAAAAGTTTGGCATTGTCCTAATTCGCTTTTTTCAAATTTAATTTAAAAACTCACTTTTCCAGCAAGGTTATATGTAAAATATGTTCTCCAGCTTTCGCTTTCATTGTATAAATTGCGATTTGAAATGACATACGCCCAAAAACTTTTTAAATAGCAAATTTTCACAATTTTTTCGTCAAAATTTTCGGGTTTTCCCAAGAGAAGCGTTTTTTGGGCCATTATTTCAATTTCAATTGCCACACCCTTTTTTATTTGCTTTATGATTGATAAGAGTTGGTTGATCAGTGATTTAAGTTGGTAATATACGGTGTTCACCTCCAACAATTTTTTATCACGGCTTGAAATTGGCCGATCCGCCAACATCAAATGTTGGTAGCAGCTGATCAAGTCCGAATCAGCTTAATAATGAAAGCCAAATAATCAAAACAATTATGATTAATGAAGCTAATGATAATTAGTTGGAGAGTGTTTTGAAAATTATTACAAATTTGATTTTGGCAAAAATTCAGCGAATTAATAAATTAAAAATATTATTTACCATCCGAATCAACGCATCTTTCGTTTTCTGCTTCACCACTTTCGCTTTTTTTTTCTCTTCCTTTTTTGTCTCCTACTTCATTTATTTCCTCACTTTTTTCTTCTTCTCCTTTTTCTTCTCTTCCTTCACTATTTTCCACTCCATTTTGTTCTCCTCTTCCTTTTTCTTCTCTTCCTCCTTTTTCTTCAACTGCTCCTCCCCTCTCTTCTTCTTTTTCTTCTGCTTTTCTTTTTTCTCCCGCTGGTTCCTTTTCTCTTCCTTTTTCGTTTCCTTCTTCATTTATTTCCCCACTTTTTCCTTCTTCTCCTTTTTCTTCAACTGCTCCTCCCCTCTCTTCTCCTTTTTCCTTTTTTTCTCTTTCTTCCTTTTCATCTCCTTTTTCTTCCCTTTTTCGTGTTTTTTCGTCTTCTTTTGTTACCTTTCTTCCTTCACTATTTTCTCCTACTTTTTCTCCTCCTCCTTCTACTTCTCCATTGGCTCCTCCCCTCTCTTCTCCTTTTTCTTCCACTATTTCTCCTCTTCCTTTCCCCTTTTCTTCATCGTCCTCTTTTCCATTGTTTTCGTTTTCATTCCTCTGCTGCTTGCTTCCTTTGGCATTTTCCATTAAAATTTGGTATGCCAATGTCATCCGTGGTATCATTTTTTGAAGGCGTTGTTCGTTAATGAAAATTGCTGAAATTTTAATTAAATTAACTAATAATTATGAAATAATCAATTAATTAATTCTCACTCACTTTTAACTTTGTCCAAAAAGTGTTGCTCATTTTCGATCAGTCCTTCCATGATTTCGTCATGCATTGTCAACAGACTTATCTCTATCGCTAATAAATTTGACCGATTCCCTTCACCTTTTTCAATTACAATCACTTGGGCTTCTTCGGGAAAAAGTTTGTCTTTGTCACTTCTTAATGACATAATTTCCCTTTTGTGTGCTTTTGTTGCCGCTTTGTCTGTCGCCGATTCGCTCCAGGCAATTAAATCCATATGAAGCTCAATTTTAAAAAATAAATTCTCAAGATGGGGCTGCATTTCCTTTGTCAATTTGTGTTGCCTTTTTTTGAACCTAAATTAGGGTGAACTATGATGAACAACCCGCGAAGAAAGGGGTTAAATCATCTGACAATGGGTGTCATGACAACTCGTACAAAAGGAAACTCGTACAATTGCTTAGGTTAGGCATAGCTTTTAGGCTTAGGCCTAAGCTTTAGGCTTTTTTGTAAAATCTGAGTTTTGCTTTTGTATGATTTGTCTTTGACCCTTGACAATGAGAGGTTTTTGCATCAAAGAATTTTTGGTGCAATAATGCCAAATTAAACAACAATTTTTTTTTTGCTTATTGCGCTAAAAATCAGCGCACACTCGACTACGGCTGCTACAGTAGGTGGGGCGAGACTCCGGGCTCCGGAAGAATTCCGCGCGTGATCCGCATCTGTTCCCATTTAATCTTTTGCCCCAAACGTTGAAAGGTGAAAAAGCAAAGCCCATCCCTGGTAACTTTGCTGCAGGGATGTAACGGAATTGCGGCCGGATTTCTGATTATTTTTCTTGTAAACCAAAATAGAAAAACAGAAAGTTTTTCAACCAAAAAAATTATTGAAAACTAAGCTATGCCGGGTTTCGGGGTTTGGCCCGCTCAATTCCAACCCCAGAGATCGATTTCCATCCACCAAACACTAACAAATTGTTAGACGAGTTCCGTTCAATCGTATTATGTAAGCCTCGGGAAAGGCCCCGAAATCCCTAACTTACCAGTGATAAAATGCCAAAAAATTGGCCATAAAAAGTGCTCTCGTGTGAACATCTGTTTCACTGTCACTGTCCATATAAGCTTTTGAGGTTGGCGGGAGAATGAATGGCTTTGCAGCAGAGAGATTTATTAGGAATTAAAAATGTATAAAAGAAAATTTTTCTGTATACACGTCTTTAATTAAAGCATGAATGTATGGAAAAAGGGTACTTGATTCATGGAGAGAAATATGGCACGCTATTAAATATTTTTTAAAACTCGCATTTCCTTGTAGTAAATTATCCAAAATTGCAGTGCCTTTTAATGGTGAGGTGAAAAATGTTCTCAGTCGATGTTTGGCCCCTTTCATTTGGCCAATTGAATGTGCCAAAAAGCGACTGAGTGCGTTTTGGCACTCCGCTGATTGGCACACGGTCAGTTGAGTCACAATTTCGGAATGTTCCACCATTAGTTGGTCCTTTGCCCTCCATAAAAGTTCGTTGGTCCGTTGATGGGCAAATTCGTCGTAAATTATCAAAACCTTTTCATGTCGTTTCAAAATTGGAATTTTGTTGTGCAAATTGGCCAATTTGTGCCAAAATTTGTAAATTTTTTCAACGGAATTCTCTTCAACATTTGTTTTAATTTGATTTTCACTCCAAAGTTTTTTGATTTCAGGATAAATTTTCTTCATAGTTTCGTTATCTTTTCGTCCTTTTATTTTCATTTTTCCAAATGAATTGGATAAAGCAAAAATGTCAATTATTTGACCAAAAAATATCCTTGTTGTTAAATCCACTTCATTTTGTTGTGCCAAGGTCGCGTCTTCTTTTTGCAGAATTTTTACGTACAAATTGGCCAATCTTTGGTAGTTAATGATATCTAATTAAAAAACTAATTGGATAAATTTGTTTTACTATTCCTATTTATCTGATAAAATGGCCATTTTGATAATCTGTTTTTAAATTACGTCAATGGAAAATGTGTCAGTGATACAAATATTTTAAAACAAAGTTCTATTTAACCAATTGCGAAATATAAAATTTGCACTTTCGACTTTTTGTTCGAATTCGAGTCCGGTGTTAGGATGAGTTTGTTATACGATTTTGGTCTTTTGTATGCCAATTTTTAATGCTACATAACTTTAATTTAAAAATATTTATATCATTGACGCATTTTCTACTAATGTATTTTCCGATGACGCATTTTACGGGAGCCGTAATGACAATTCGTAGAAAAGGCAACTCGTATAATAGTTAATAGATCAAATTTTCACACTCACTCTCTCCAACAGTAAAAAGTGCTTTGATCATGCCGCCTAATTAAATTTTTCAAGCCAAGGCCAGAGTAGGGTTGTGAATTATATGCATATAAAATCTTAAAATATGCGCATGAAATATGCACTAAAAATTGTAAAATATGCACATAAAAAGTGAAAAATATGCACATAAATTTTTCCAAATTGAAGGTATAATTTTCTTAAAATTTCTTCAAATTCGCTAAATGTAAAGTAAACCTTTCAAAAGTGGCCAAATATGGTATTAAAAATCATTTTAGATAAAAAAAACATTATAAAGCTAAGATTGACGAATTTTTAGCGAAAAATCAAACCAAAAAGCGAAATTTTCGCTTTTTTTTATTTTTGACATAAATTTTCAAATTTTTAAGAAAAATTATACTTTTGCAATATTTTTTAGAAAATTTGGCTAAAAAATGATTTTTCGGAAAATTTTCCAGGCTTTAGAGGTAAATAAGGCTAATTTAGCTGATGGGGGACGTTCTAATAGAGGTTTTTTGAAAAAATGCTCAAAAATACCAAAATATGCACAAATATGCATATGGAAAGTCATCCTAGAAGCTTCAAACCGAGCTAAAATATGTGTTTTTTTTTCGTACGTTTCAGGCCTCCCACAGTTCAGGAAAAAAATATGCATGTGCATATAATTCCCAACCCTAGTGCATGAGAATAATATATATATTAAACGCCTATTTACAAACTCTGTAGTCATGTTATTTCTTGCCTATGAACCGTCACTGTAATTTAATGTAATTAATTTATTTTATTGCCCTAATTACTGAATGTCATTTCAATTGGTCGCACCAATTCCATTTTCTTCAAAAATTGAGTGCCAAAATGCTGTTCAATTCTTCTCTTTATTTCAATTATTCCATTCACATTTCCATCAATGCGCCATTTGCGCATTAAAAAAGCTAAGTTTGACTCATTTTTCATTTTTTCCGCTTTAAAAAATTCGTTAAAATTCCTGAAAATCCAAAATATTTTAAAATTTGACTAATTTATTAATTTCACCAATTTTTATTGATATTTTCGTCCATTTTTCCAATTTCAATTCGTTTTTCATGGCCATTTTTTGGCGCCAATAATTGCGAAAGTGCGTGAAAATGTCCCATTAAAATATCTGCAGCAAATGCATCTTCGACGGCACTTTCGAAGCGTCGAATTAATTTTCTATTTTGGCACTCGAAATTTATTTTACCATTTGCCATTTTTATAGTTTTGCCTGAATTAAAAATGATTTTTGGTAAAATAAAAGATGACCACCAACCAAAGTCTGCTGCCATTTTTCGCCAAAATTTCCAAAATTCGCAATTATTTGTCACAGATTTGGAAAATTCGGATGATAAATTTTTGTGATTCTCTAAAATTTGCCCCAATTTTTCCTGTTCTTTTTTCGCTATTTTTGGCATTTGTGCCGACTTAAAAATTGAACAGATTGAACTGTACAATAATTTTGATTCAATTTTCAGCAAAATGTTTTCTCCATTTTTCTGATCATTTTCAATATTTTGCTGCGTTTCATCCGTTTCAAGTTGAAATAGATTTGTGTACAAAGTGTCAATTTCTGTGTTAATTTTCTCTAAAATTAATTATTTAGAAATAAAAATAAAATTAATTTCATTTCAAATTTTACCAATTTCACACGAAAAGGACAAATTGAACAATTTAGCAGCAGAAAACAAAATGGAGCAAACGGCAAACTCAAGACTATTAATTAATTTCATTTAATTAATGTATAAAAATGTAAATTCAAATTACTACTATTTTCTTATTTCCTTTAAAATAAAAATATTAACAAATATATTCTGATTGGATTTTCATAAATATTGCCAATTCAATATAATGGACATTTTTATGGAGAGCAAACGTGGCAAAGCTTCACCGTCAAAACAAATTTAATGGGATTCAATGAAGCTGAGACCCAAGAAAATCAGATAAATGAATAAAAAAATTTTAAATGAATAAAAATTTAAAAAAAATTGTTTTTTCAAATAAACAAATGAATAGTTTTCAACGGCGTTTAAATGTATAATAAGGGTTTAGGAATTTTTTTAATTTAATGTTTTTTAAACGGTTCTAAATTGGTTCTAGTTTTTTTCTATTTTATGTATTTATTTACCTTAGTTAATTAATCATTTTCATCTCGTTTTGAGACTTTTATTTTCATGATTAAAAAATTAGGACTAATGTAAGGAGCATTAGTCCTTTGAATTGTTCCTCGTTCAGTTTGTCAAACTGAAAATCTTTCAAAAGTCGTTTGTGCCTGTTGACAAATTGTTGAAATTCTTCGCCATCGTCTTTGGTGGCCATCAGACATGCAAATCGGTCCACAAATATTGATTGTGGTTTGGCAAACAGCTTCTCCAATTTCGAAATTGTTTCATCAAAGTCGAAATCCGTCACCTTGGCCGGGAGAACAAATTTGCTGTACTCGCTGAACGCAGTTTCCGACAGTTTGTTCATCAGTGCCTTGACTTTTATGTCATCGGCCGCGTTCGGTGCGCACGAGTCAATGGCAAAAGTGAATCGCTCAAGCCATTCGGTGATGCGATGCTTTTCGTCGCATTGTTCGAAAATTGCGACGTCCGGCATTGACGGTATTGTTTGGATGATTGCTGGATTTGGCTGATTGTTTCTTTGAACATTTATCAGCTGGTTGATTTGCGTCTGTTGCTGAGCAATTACGTCGATTAATTGCTGCAAATTTGGCTGAACCGCGGCGGGTTGCGTCATTGTAGACGATTATTGTTTCGACCCGAAATCAATAAACGTTGAAGTATTGCACCAATAGGTGTCAATTTAATATTTATCCAACCCGGCTTTTGACGAATTTGGCGTGCCGACTCGGCTTTCGAATAATTTTAGAGTCTCAGCTTTAGAAGAAATGTCGAGCCGTCCCGGCTTTAGAAGAAGAGCAGTTTCTATGACTGCTTAAATTAGGGTTGCACCCCCGACCCCGCCCCGACCCCCGACATTTTTGGCCATTTTTCGGGTTTAACCCCAACCCGAACCCCGACGCTTCCAACCCCGACAACCCCGAACCCCGACCCTTAACCCCGACTCGGGGTCGGGGTTAAATATACACCCCTAAGAATGGCATTTTTGTGAGAGAAAGTCAAGAAAATTTAAACAAGTTTTGAATTTTTGAACCATTTTGCCAAATTTTTATTAAATAAAGAAAATTTGCTTTCAATTATGACATGTATTGTGGTGTATTGGTTAGTGCATCACACTGACATTACTGTCTTTCATAAGTTCGATAACCATTGACGTTCTCATTTTTAATTTATTTTTTTGTGATTAATACTAGAGTTCGGGTACGGACCGGATCCGTATACGGATTTTTACGGATCCGTAGTCCGTATTTTTTGGGCCGATACGGATTTTTACGGACTACGGATTTTCCGGATTTTTAGTCCGTAATCCGTATGGGTGCCTAGTCCGTACTCTTGGTCCTTATCCGTATTTTCTCAAAATACCGATCTCTAATTAATACATTTTTTAAACAAAATTATCAATAAAAATAGACCATTCTTGGCATAATTGTTAACAGATTAAACCCAAATTTTCAAAAAATTTTTACTTTCGTTGAAATTTAAAATTCAATTTTCATGACTAAATAAATCATGAAAACAATATATTTCAAAATATTGACAAAATATCGAAACAATTAAATTTCAAAATTCGCTTGGCCGAGTCCAAAAATTCGTAAATCTTATTAAAAAAATTGGCTCAAAATCGAAAATATTCAGCACTTTTTGGGCAAAATCTGTTAACAAACCCATGCAAATTTTCAAAAATTTTCCCGGCGGCGCCTATCGGCACCGCCGGACCCCTTTCTCCTGAAAAGTCTTTAGAAAAGACGCGCCGAGAAAAAAAGATGGTTTGAAAAAGAAAAAAGTAATCAGAAATTTTTGATCATTTTTTGAATAAGATTCACTTTTTTCAAATTGCCGGATCCGAAACCGGTTTCCGGATTGGGAAAAATTTAAATTTTCACATGTTAATATTTGTAAAAACCGGCAAAATTTCATTTATTAATATAGAAATTCGATGCACCAGAAATGTCGCCGCCAAAAAGACATAATGTTGCCGACAAAATAAAAAATTTTAAAATTTTCAAGATATTAAAGCATACAAAAATATTTATGATAAAAAAAAAAAATAAATATAAACAAATAAAACTTTATTATGGAAATTATAAAAAATTTTGACTATATGGCATAAGGTAAAAATTTAAAAACCCCGAACCCGACCCGAAAAATTTGGTCGACCCCGACCCCGAACGATTTTGTTAACCCCGACCCCGACCCCGACCCCGAACTTGCTGACCCCGACAACCCCGAACCCCGACTTTTCTAACCCCGACGTTCGGGGGTGCAACCCTAGCTTAAATTGAAGAATTTGCCGACCAGACTTTTGACGACTGAGCAGTTTCTTGCTTTGTTGAAGAATTTTGCCAGCTCGGCTTTAAAATCAAAATTCACAGCCAATCCCGGCTTTTCGGTGAATTTGTTGTGCCGTCTCGGCTTTTGCTTTTAGTCTTTTTGTGACTGCGCCAATTGTTCGGTCCGAGGGGTCAAGGAACACAATCAATAAATAAATGTTTATTGACGAACAATAAATAAAAAGCGAAGACAATTTGGTCGGAGGAAAATAACAAAATAAAATGAATGAGGGGAAAGACCAGGAGGGAGGGAATGACGGTCTATTTATGGGCGAGTGACAACAACAAAATGGCGGGGATTTGAATAGACAGATCGCCAATATAATTCAAATAGGCTCATCCGAACAATCAGTGATATAAAATATTGGAAAAAATTCATTTAAACGAAAAATACAAACCATTTTAATAAATATTAATCATTTTTCTTATTTTTATGGCGTACTTTTATTTAGTAAAATTTGACAGTTAAGCACTTAGAAATTGGTACAACTGTATTTGGGAAGAAAGCATGTGCGATGGCAACCCTGGCGTTGTGAAATTGGAAGGCATTTGGAACTGTTTAATGTTTTTAAATGCAATAAAATTGGCATTTAAATAAGAAATTGAAATTTAAAAACAAATTATTATCCGTGGCTAATTTTTAAATAAAGTGAGACGGGGGTTCATTCTTTCTGGCTCCCCATCCTCCTACCCATTTTAAAACTTCAAAGGCTCAATTTTCGCATTCGTTTGTCGTGCCGTTCCTCACATTCGCGCTGTCATATCATTGTTGATTTGAATTATTTTGGCGTTTTGTTTTAGTTTTTGTGACACTTTATTTTATTTTGTTTTGTTTGGGGTATGTGTGATTGATATATGTGCTCTTCCTAAATTTGTAATTGATTGCTGTGTGCTGTTTTAAGTAAAAGAAAGCAGTGAAAAGAGACGGCGATTTGGTTTTGGATTTGGGATACAATTCCCCTTTCCCATTGGACTATTCTTTTTCCTACGACGTGGCGCTCCTGTACAAAGGTGGCTCAGCAGTGGCAATAAACGACAAATTTGGACGAGCAACGATTTTAAAAGGAAAAGTAAATCCTTCTGCAATTTGTAACAGGAAAAGCAAATCCTGGTCTCTGGAAAAGGGAAACAAATCCCTAATGAAGTTTCTTCATTGGTTGTGGCCACGAAATCAGTAAAACGGGAAAACTAAATCCCTCTGCATATCAAAAAAAACGAAACTTCGAAAAGGAAAAGCCGTAAAGTGTGAAACAAATCACGAAAATTTGTCAGTTCGGTAAATTAACTCCGTCTAAAAACTGACTTCAAAACCGGGAAACGAAAATCCCATTTCAACATGCAATTTCTTCGTCAACACAAAATTTCGGCCGAGGAAAATTGGAAAGACAATCGCAACTTTTTGGTTTCATTACAAAATGGTGGATGCGAAAGTGAGAAAGAACAAAAACAAATTTGTTCTTTGGAATTTCTCCTCCTCTGGAAAAACTTCCCGAACTAAATGGAAATGAAGGACGAGAGCAAATACGGACATTTTTCAAAAAATTTTCGTTAGCTACCGAAGAATGGCCAGAAAAACGCCGAATTTCAGCACTCGAGTGCAAAGTAAGTGGAAAGGCGGAACGTGCTTTCAGCGCCGCTGCAGTGAATCGGCCGGCGAAATTTGATGCAATACGAAGCGAAATGGAGTCACTTTTGGACGAATGGGATTGTACCGCAATTCAAGCATTCAACGAATTGTGGGATGGACCAAAACGGCGACCAGGCGAAAATTTGGAAGAATTTGCAGAACGAGTTTACCAACTTGTGCTTTGTGCATATCCAGGTTTGCCATTGGATTTGTACAACGATTATGCGGCAAAACACTTCATTCGTGCTTTGGAAAATGCCAAAATTTCGATTGCATTGGAAATGGCTCGTCGTCCGGGTTTGAGCTACGACAGCTTGGTCGCGTTGGCTGTGCGTGCGGAAATAGCGCAAAAAGCCGCAAAGTCAATTGCAGAGGATGAAAACGCACACATAGCACGCAGCTTTAAACCAAATAAGGCGGAAAAGACGACCACCGATTGGGAAAAATTTTACGTCCGACCGACAAATAAAAGCGTCTGTTATAACTGCCGTAAAATTGGCCACATCGCGCGAAATTGTAAGGTCAAATTCACTTGGAAAAAATGCGGCTTTGAACAAAATAACAGCAATATGAATTTTCAAAAAGAGAACCAAAGAATTAGGACCGACAATTTACCGAGAGCAAAAATTTTCCCAAAAGTCTCCGCCCCTAAACGAGCAAAGGATGGCCGAAACGAACGCAATTTGTCGCAGAAACCGATAGAGTCAGCCGATGTTTCAACAATTTTTGCTGGTCTTTTTGCTTCATTTTTGGTTGTTGCCAACGCGTTTTCGAATGTGAAGGCTAAAACTCATAGCCGCCGAATCAGCTCTACGGCTAGTAGCAGCTCGAGATTGCCGGCATTATGGAATCCGTTGAATGTTGCATTTGAAAAATTGAGGAAAAGGGAAAATTCCAAAGAAAACGGAATCAACAGCAAAGTGAAAACACCGAAAGGGAATGGCCAATTGAGGACAATTGTTTTTTCGAAGGCTGGGGAGGAATTGGCCGACTCAACAGGTCCAACGACGAAGTTGTTGAAAGCCGACACAGAACGAAAATTGTCAGCCGTTGATGGCACAATTACGAATAAAGCTGCGTCAAGTTACGCTATCAGGCCTGTTCAAAATTGTAGTTTTCGTTTTTTCCGCACATTTTACAGGTCAAATTATGATGTTGGTCTGTGCCACTGCTGATTGTCCACCCTTACTGCCCCTTTTGGAAGCCGAATGCCCTGCCGATGGATTTGAAGCGCTGAGGACATCGCTTTGTAGAGGGCGAGGATGTCATATCATTGTTGATTTGAATTATTTTGGCGTTTTGTTTTAGTTTTTGTGACCCTTTATTTTATTTTGTTTTGTTTGGGGTATGTGTGATATATGTGCTCTTCCTAAATTTGTAATTGATTGCTGTGTGCTGTTTTATTAATTGGAAGTAAAAGAAAGCAGTGAAAAGAGACGGCGATTTGGTTTTGGATTTGGGATACAATTCCCCTTTCCCATTGGACTATTCTTTTTCCTACGACGGCGCCCCCGTGCCAAAATGTCATCTTCCGGCCGCCATGATCCAACAGAGTAAATACTCTTGGGGTGTGCTTTGTCACGGCATTATCACCCCGCCCCCAGTCCATTTGGGTGACCTATAAATTGGGATAACAATTTATTTATGTGTTTTTTGTTCGGCAAATTTTCCGATTTTAATTAGTACTTTTGATGAACACTTTATTTCAAATGGTTTTAATAACTAAATTAAGTTTTTTGAACAGTTCAATAAATGCTTATAATTTTTATGATTTTAAATGCTTCTTTTTTATATAATTTTATTTAAATTTATTCAAAAATGCTACAATTTAACTCAGTTACTAGTCGTATCACTTCAATTACCAACATTAGTGTTCATTAAATTAGTACACAATTTTCATTCATCCACTTTTTTCCCCAAATTTTCTACTATGCAGTTGACCCTACCGAACCCGAGCATCCCTAATGATTGAAAACCGAAAGTAACATTCGTAATTATTTTATGCAATTAATTTCAAAAAGAAAAAAAAATCGGTGCCAATTTTAAAAGCGAAATAATGCACCAAAAGGGACAGATAGACGAGTCTCGCCCCATTTAGCCGGAGATGGAATTGAAAGAAGGGAATATTAGATGGGGGTGTGACCCTTTTCTAAAAATTCCTCTTTTGGTCTATCTGTCCATTTTGGTGCACTATTTCGCTTGACCACAAAATGAAAATGGTCAACCCAGAATTTTGATGGATTGGATGAAATTTTTGTTGAGCAATGGAAAAAAGAGGCAATGGACATTAATGAATTAAAATTAGAGCTGAGCGGTAATCGGTAATTGTAAAAAAACCGGTACCGGTACTGACCGGTACTGCAAAACCCGGTACCGGTACAACTTTTTCCACCGGTACCGGTACCGGTACCGGTAAAAACCGGTAATTTTAGAACGTAAAAATTTTTAGACAAAATTTTCCAAATACAAAATTTTTATTCAGTTTTCGCGGGAGTACCTGTTTTTTAGCATTAGAATTGTTCAGAAGTATATGTATATTGAGGGTGACCAAGTTTTTTTTTCAAATTCAGGATAAAGAACACTAAAATTCAGATGTAGACCTCAAAATTCAGATTATTGCAAAACAAGGGGTCAGCAGCCAATTTTCCAATTTTGCGAAGGGGTCTCCGGCCATGTAAATTAATGTAAATCAATGACCTTTTTTTGCTTTCAACACCGCTTTTTACGCGGCACGTTTTTTCCAAGACTTTTGGGGGACAAGGAGGGCCGGCGGTGCCGATAGGCGCCGCCGGGAAAAATTTTGTAATTTTTAATGCGATTTGTTAACAGAATTTGTAAAAAAAATGACCAATTGATTAATTTTTGGGTTTTTAGGATGCTTAACATGAAAGAAAAAGTTAGAATATTTTTTAAAATTAAAATTTTAATTAAAATAATGGTAAAGAAAATGTGAGGAATATTCTATCCAAGTGGGGAATTGAACCCAGGCGAAAAATTATGAAAGGTAGAAAGTTTAACCACTACACCACATGTGCATGTGTATAGTCCCATGACTAAATGAAATAAAATTTAATTTTTTCTCAAAAATTTCTCCTTCTTCACCAATTTCCTACTCTTTTCTCGACCAGACCCCCATTCTTACCAGTGCAAATTTTTACCGTCGGTACCGGTAATAGACAAACCGGTATTGGTACTTTCATTTTTGAGAAAACTGGTACCGGTACCGGTACCGGTACCAAAAAACCGGTAATTACCGGCCAGTACCGGTACCGGTACCGCTCAGCTCTAATTAAAATTAGCGTAATTAAATTTGTAATCAACTTTTTCAGCTTGTTCATGCGCATAAAAACATTCTGACAGCTTCTTCCAGTGTTTTTGAGATAAACTTTCAAAAGGATGCAACTGAAAATGCATGGCCAAATTGGTGGAAAATGTAGGAAATATGAAAATTATAACATTTTTATTATTTTAGCTTCCGCTGAAAAGGTTGGTCCTGTGCTGGTCCCTGACGTCGATGCTGCGCTTCATTTATTCGGACGATTTAAGCGAATTAAATCGACAAAACGCAGTCGCAGTTATTTAAATTTTTATTTCAATTAAAGTTTTGAAATTAGCCCTAAAATTCGGCAATGGTGTGGGTTGTGGTCCCGTTGGTAAAAACTAGTAAAATTTAAAAACAATTTTTCTGGGGTTAAAAAGTGCGCTGATCACGAATCTGAATCCATATTTTGAAAAATTATCGATTTTGTTTATGATTTTTCCATCAAGTACTTGATTTTTTTCAAATTTTTTAATTTTCTAAAAATTCTCTTTTTAATGAATTTGGGGTAGAAAATATTCGCTGATCACGAATATGAAATCATTTTTTGCAAAAGTCATCATTTTGTCTATGATTTTTCACCAATTTTCATAAAAAAAAAATAAAAGGCAGCCAAGCGGACTCGAACCCCAGACACCCGTCTCGTATGATCCCTAGAGAATAATAATTAAATTTCAAAAAATCGTAAAAAAATCAAAAAAAATTGACTATCAATGATTTTTTTAATCCAAGTTCATATTCGTTATCAGCGCACTTTTTAGCCCCCGAAAAATTGCTTTTCAAAATTTTTACTATTTTTTCTAACGGGACCACAATTACACACCATTGCCTAAAACTCAATGTCATCGGCGGATTGGTGAAAGCGCGTGGTGAGTCGAAGTGCAAAAAGTCCGAATGTGGGCGAAGTGAAAAAGTCCGAATGAGTGGTGGGTGATCAGAAGGGGCGGGTCATTTCAGTACCGAATAAATTAATTTAATTAATTAATATATAATTATTTTAATCTATTAATTAGATTTGCTGACCATAATTATAATTTAGATTTTTTATTTAAATATTTCCCAAACAAATTACATTTTTGTGAAAGAAATACAGTGCCCAAAAAAGTCTTGACTCAAACCTTAAACTATCTTATAGTTCATTTAAAAAATTGAAATAATTCATGCTTCCATAACTTATGGTGCTGATCAAAAAAGTCTCTTACACCAACCTGATCAGATCACTCCTTAATGGTGATCGGGACACCCAAAATACACTGAAAATTGGGGAAATTCTCGAGATCCCTAGGGGGCTGGGAAATTTTTTTCTAGAGAAAATGGGCAAGCCCATTAGAAAGAGCACAAAATTCTCTACTGATTTGCCCTTTGAATAATTGGCTACGACTTTTAGATAAAAAGATATACTTGGTTGAATATTTGATCACCATAAAAATGATCATGCTCGCTTTAATTACCTCTGAAGATGGCCAAAAAGCATTCGCTTATATTTTTTTTAAACTATTAAAACTTGTTTTGGAAAAATTGCCGAATACGGTATCGGCTCAAAATCGCACAAAAACACTTTCATAGGTTTTCTTAGGTGCTGAGAACGATAGAAAAGCTTAAAATTGGGCTCGGAAAAGCATTTAAACCGGTTTTTGAAACGGTTTAAAATTCGAAAAATTGAGTGAAAAGGAGGGCTCCTGACCTTTTAAAACGGTCAAATTCGGACAAATTTGGTATCATTCGAAAGCTCTTGACGAGCTAAGTCTAAAAATCAAAGAATCAAGTCGAACCGACGCCATCTGAGCATTGGGACAACTGAGTCCCAGTGAAAATGGACACTCTAGTACCAAACGTAATGCAGTGAAACTGGTGCAAATAGGTCATTTTGGTTATTGCGCTAAAAAACCGCCGCACACTCGACTACGGCGGCCAGTAGGTTTCGCATGCTCCCTTTTGCGAAGTTTTGCTTTTAAATCGTTATTTCCCGTTTATTTTTCGGTACTGAAGTGTCCATTTTCACTGGGACTCAGTTGTCCCAATGCTCAGATGGCGTCGGTTCGACTTGATTCTTTGATTTTTAGACTTAGCTCGTCAAGAGCTTTCGAATGATACCAAATTTGTCCGAATTTGACCGTTTTAAAAGCTTAGGTGTCTCCCTTTTCACTCAATTTTTCGAGTTTTAAACCGGTTCAAAACCCGGTTTAAATGCTTTTCCGCGCCCAATTTTAAGCTTTTCTATCGTTCTCAGCACCTAAGAAAACTTATAAGTGTTTTTGTGCGATTTTGAGCCGATACCGTATTCGGCAATTTTACCCTTGTTTTTAAGACTTTATTCAGCACTTTTTGATGTGCATTGATAAAAATGTCGAAACTTTGATCAAATCAGAGGCATTTTTGCAAATCGATCAAAAATTGCTGTGCGAAAATTTTCGGGCGTGAAAAACTGTAAATCCGTGATACAAAAATGCCAAATTTCAGCAAAGTATCAAATAATAACAAATAATAATTCAAATTTAACACACAAATTAAAATTGCATTAAGTTAATAGGGCAAAATGAACGAAAATGCAAAACTTTATTTCGCTTTTGCTTCACTTTTTTTTGTTCTGCTGCTAATTTTGTGTACATTCTCTCTCATGGAAATGTGGTAGAGAAAAGAACATTGAGAAAAGAACGCACAGTCTCTGTTTCTTTTTCTCCCCTCTTCTGCGTCTATGCCTAAAGGCCCACAGGCGTTTTTGTTTTCATCAATAAAATGTCGTCCATTTCTTCCCCATGAAAGCAACAGAGAACGAGAAAAGCGTGAAAGAGATGGAGAGAGATAGATAGAGGGAGAGGGGGAGGGAACTGATGGATCCATCCAATGGTTTTTACAACCAAAATGAGGACAAAGTGACATTAGCCATTGAAGTCACCGTGAAAG
The DNA here is from genome assembly GCA_004148225.2 of Heterodera glycines. NCBI lineage: Eukaryota > Metazoa > Nematoda > Chromadorea > Rhabditida > Heteroderidae > Heterodera > Heterodera glycines. The sequence continues at coordinate 4,076,753 of CP049707.1, read as the reverse complement.
AAGCAAAAATGGATGACAAATCATAAATACCCAATATGATCTGCGAAAACTCTCTTCATTGGATTATCATCAGGGCTCCCAAATCCCAAGCACAAATCCTTGGACCGTCCCTGATGGAAAATCAAAAATATAATATTTGAACATTTAAGCATGTTTTGAATAAATTTTGTAAAATTCAATCACAGACAAAGAGACAAAATTATGAAGGGACAATATAATTAAAATAAATTTAAACGCCAAAAATCAAATACTAACACATTCTTAAATTTGTTAACTAGTTTCAGCTAAATGTTTTGACTCGAATATATTTTTAGGAAATAATCCGTTTATATTAAAGTGAATGTCCCCGAATTGGAAAAGATGCAAATTCAATTCAAAAATGTCTCTGTTCTTTTCCACTTTGTTGGGTCATCGTTTTGCCGTAAATTATTTATGACCCCCTCCCCCCCCCCTCATTAATACATATTAGTGACCTATTAGCGACAGCACAATGTTCATTCATTTCTCCTTCATTTTTAATCTTTCTATTTTTTTGTTCCGATGAGGTCGGAAAATCAATGTTTAACATGCTCAAAGCAATAAATTTTTAAAATGGTGCTTTTTTAATTATTCCCATTAATAATTAAGCAAACTTTGTAAATTAAAATGTCCAAGTCAGAGTTAAATTGGGTTAAGCCGATGCTGAGCACGGGAGAGTACGCGGATGTGCACTTTTTGGTTGGGGACGAAAAAGAGGCGAGATTTGAAAATAAATGTTAATATTTAATTTTTATAAAAATATTTATATAATTTAATTTTACTTTAATCCTTTTAAGATTGTCCCAGCCCATAAATTCATTTTGAAGTTGGCTTCCGACGTATTTGAGGCAATGTTCCGTTTTGACGCACAAAATGAAAATGCGGGAAATGGTAATAAAACCACGGACCGGGTCAGTTTAGTACGGGCCGTTTTAGTACGAGCGCATATTTTTCCACTATAACTTTTTTATTTGTTATCCAAATCCAACTTTCTTGATATCATTCGAGAGCCCTTGGATGCTCTATTAGCCTGCAAAATTTCAAAAAATTTTGTTAAGTTTAAAAAAAGTTTGAGCCAAAAAAGTTGGATAATCTGGTTTTTTGAATTTTTCTGCCCATAACTTTTTTGAACTTTAACAAAATTTTTCGAAATTTTGCAGGCTAATAGAGGACACTTAGGGCTATCGAATGATACCAAGATTGTTGAATTTGGTTGGCAAAGAAAAAAGTTATAGCCAAAAACTTGCGCTCGTACTAAAACGGCCCGTACTAAACCGACCCCGACCCCCCAAACCAAGCGGAAAACGCGTTTTTCTTGCTTATCTTTGCATATCAAATGCGCAAAATTTTATGCATTTGCCTAAAAAAGGAAGCCCTAGTAATAAAAATACAGCAAAAAAAAAAATTATAGTATTAAAATTAGCGATTTTATGGTAATTATCCTAATTATTTTCAATTAGTCTCCGATAATTGCCCTGTGGTGGTGGTGCCCGACATTGAACCAGCAGCATTCAAAGTTATGCTGAGTTTCATTTACGCCGGTGATTTGAGTGAATTGAACGGAGACAATGCAATGGCAGTGCTTTACGCCGGTGGAATTATTTTTAAATTTAATTAACTAATATTTTAATTAGCCAAAAAGTACAACATCCCCGCCCTGGTTGCCCCATCTTTACAAATTCCCGTTTCCAAACTGCGCAATGTTTTCTTGGCTTATGCTCAGGCCCGTCTTTTTGACTTGGAGGTGAGCATAATTATTATTAACGTGTAAAAATTAATTTTCGTCTCAGCCAAATTTAGGGTGCCACTTAAGTAGCTCACAAAAAACTTAGTACTTGAAAACAACAAAAACTTAAAATTTTGTTGTTTTTTTTTAAATGATTTCCATTATGGAATTACAAAAAACGCCTGTGGGCCTTTAGGCATAGACGCAGAAGAGGGGTGAAAAAGAAACAGAGACTGTGCGTTCTTTTCTCAATGTTCTTTTCTCTACCACATTTCCATGAGAGAGAATGTACACAAAATTAGCAGCAGAACAAAAAAAAGTGAAGCAAAAGCGAAATAAAGTTTTGCATTTTCGTTCATTTTGCCCTATTAACTTAATGCAATTTTAATTTGTGTGTTAAATTTGAATTATTATTTGTTATTATTTAATAATTTGCTGATATTAATTGCTTTTTGTTCCGTATAAATGTCTTTGGCCTGGAATTTCTTCACTCTTTCTGCCCGGCTTTGCTAGTGCAATTATTGTGACTACAAAAAGGCCAAAATTGCCACACAAAACAGCAAAGAAACAGCACACAGTTTAAATGTTGGCAAAAATTCGTCAATTTGGTGGTCCAAGGCCGTGAACTGTGGGCGGCACCGGCTCAAGCTGTACCCGAATCTGCTGGAGGAGAACATTCTGACGGAAATCGATTTGCCCGCTGAAGAGTTGTGCCAATGCGAAAGCAGTGGAAACGCGCAATTTTGAGCGGACAAATTAGAGCCAATGCGAACAGAATATTTGGCGAATTGACACATTTTGAGGTGCAAATAAATGCCTATTAAAAAAAAAGAAAGTAAAAGCATTCGGCACAAAATGAAAAATATTTCAACTTTTTAATATTTTTAAAATTCACCAACAAAGAGTAATGAAAAAAAACATATTATTAAACTTAAATGCATACTGGGTTTATTCGAAACTTCGTCTTTCAGAAAATTTGTTTGAATTGAAATGGCCAATGCCAAAATGGTCTCATAGAGCTGTTTAAACTTTGCTTCGCGCTGTCCGCGCGTGGCATCCAATTGACATATCTACGTGCGAACACTCGCGGCAACGGAAGCCCAATTTATTTGGCATTTATTGTTGGTATTGTGCAAACATTTGGCCAAAACGGCAGGCACAATAAAGGCAATTTTGAATGAATTCGGAATGTTTTTGAATTTTATATTAGTAAATTCCATTTTGACAATTTCCGTCCGACAAATGATTGCGTCTGTGGTACTTCTTGCGATCGGACCATCCCAATTTTGACGAGATGGCCACCACTTGGGAGAAGTCATCAGTAAATTATTTGCAAATGTGTGGGGCAATAACGGACTAACTGGGCAATTAAAAATCAAATAAATAAAACAAAATTTAAAAATTGGCAATAAAATAAAATGTATAAAAATGATTGGATTAATAATAATTTGATAATAAATTAAGATTCATGCAAAACATTCGCGAAGTTATGACCAAAGGACTGAACAAAAACGCAAAAAGGCGAACAAATAAGGAATTAAGTTATGGAAATATAAAACTCAAATTGCAAGGTTAAAGCCTTATTTCTGCGGTGACCATTTTGGTGTTTATTGCATTCACCAAATTTTGCGCGATGAAATGGGCGTTTGACCGAAATGGACAGGTAAAAAACTTTTATTTAATATTTAATTCATTTTGGTCATTTACTTATTTATGGGTTTAAACAATAGGTTAAAAATTAAATATTGGCCAACTAATTATGCTTAATTTTGCCAATAGCATTGACTGCTTTTTTGGCGCCTTTTTTGCCGAAATTACTTTCGTGTTGCCTTTTTGGTGAAAAAGAAATTTAGCATTTTAATTGAAATTGATTGGGCTAAAAAACGGCGGTGCAGATAGGCGCCGCCGGGAAATTTTTTGCAAATTATAGATGAATTTTGATATGAAAAATGGATTTAATTTGACTGAATTTATTCTAAATTTATTCAAAAAATTTGGCATTCTGTCCTTTAAAATTTTCAAAAAATCAATGACAGAATCCCGCACAAAAAGTCAAATTTGCGGATCCCGCTGCGGGATTGGACTCAAAATTCTTTGCGGGACGGGATCACGCGGGATTAATCCCGAAAATCCAGAAATTGGCCATCGATTTCACAGTGAAAGAAGCAAAAACGGAGGACAAATGATCACAATTTGCAACCATTAATTTCTCTTTACTTTTTTCGTTTTTCTTTAATGCAATTACAAATTTATTATTGTTGCTAAAATAAAGGTTGGGCAAAATCGGTAGACCTGTGAAGGAATCGAACCCTCGACAATTTTTAACAAATATATATAATTGAACGACTTTACTGATTTAACTCTTTAAAAAAGAAAATGTCGGAAAAATGAAAAAGAAAATTTAAATATTTTTGGTTTTTAAAAATTAATTCATTTCTTTTTTGTTTCTGCTGAAAAGAATGGCTCTGAATTGATTCACCAAATTTGTTGCAGTCAACGGCAGAATCACACTTCAAATCTTGGCCTCATAATGGTGCATTTGTTTTAAAAAATTAGCGCTTTACTTTAAATAAGTCTGTTCAATAATTATTAGTGTCGGGGTTGTATGAATTGTTTTCCTTGGTTCTGTCTGCATTTGGTTTGCTAACGAAAATTCGAAAATTCCATAAAATTGATTAAAAAGGCTAAAAATAATTGTGTAGAAAACTAATTAAAAAGTACTGCCGAAAACACCTGGTACGTTTTTAAGTAGCGCCATTATCCCTTTCTTGTCAAGAAAACAAATAAATACATTTTGGAAAAAATTGGTAAAACCTAAAAATGTCATCCCTATTTATGAGACACAATATGATATTTTTGATTGGTTTCTTACAGTTTTTTTCTGAAAAAAGATTCCATTAATAAAGAGACAATTTTTTTATATGGTAGTCGACTAAGAGCCACATAAATTAGCCATTACACAATGTTAACAAGTTTCTTTAAAATTCCAATTATTGAATTTTTTTAAAAACACCGAAAATTTCTGAGGCGAAAAGCATAAGTTCGTTCAAAAATTTCTAATCATTTCAGTCTTTTCGGAGTTGGTCAAGCAAATCCTTTCGGATTTAAAATAAAAGTTATCTTCTGATCAGTTGAATGATTCAAATGGTCATATTTAATTTCCATAACATTCAGCCAATTAAATCAAAACAAAAAGCATATATAAAGCGTAGGCAAATGGTAAAAAAATTCAAATTGAAAAATTAAAAAAATAACTTTCTTACTATTTCCAACCTACTGTAGCATACGATACGTTGGATTGCTCTTTGTTCTATTAGCATGAACGTTTAAGAAAATGTCATATCAATTTTTGAACATTTTTGGCACAACTTTCTGAATGTTTGTTAATCGAATAAGCCCAGACGCAGGCACCACCGAGGAAAGTTTTGAAAAAATGAATTTATATAAATTTTTCATTCGATTTTAAATTTATTTTTTAAAAACTTTCTCTTTTTGAAATACATTGAAATAAGCTGCCTTTTTAAAATCGTAATTTACACATTCTATCCGCCACTATTCATTTCATTTAAAACAATGACATTTATTCAAAAAATTGTACTTTTTTTCGCTTATTGGAAAATTGCAAAGGACGAAAGCCGAGGGAATAACATGAAAAAGGCGGTTGAATCACCATCGCCGACAAGCTAAAAGCAAGTTTGAAAATTTCGTTACAATTTTAGGTTCTGGTAAAAGCCTTTACCACATACCTATGCTCACTGAAAGATATTGATTTAAAGTGAAGTATTTGAGAAATTATTTTAAAAAATTTCGCTTAAAAAGTGATTATTTTTAATTCGAATTCTTAGGCCTTAGATGCCAGTTCTGACCATTATTGATTTTGGTCATTTTGTTGTATTTTTTTGGTCAAAATTTTATTTGACTTCGGCTAACGCTACTTACTTATGTGTGAGCCAATTATTTCTTCCGCGCTTGGCCAAATCACCGGCCGATCGGAGCAGACCCGGAATTGCAATTGAATTGCAACAAATCCCATGCTGGTAACACAATGAATAAGTTATTTGTTCCAATTCGCTCAGCGGAACACGGTCGTCAACGGTGTCATGCACAACAGTGCAAAGCAATGGCTTTGCAGTTCCCTGTGATGTGAAAATTCAGTAATTAATAAAGCAGAAAACCCGGACATAAAATTTTAAACGTTTCCCAAAGCTTAGAAATAAAGAAACATAAATCTCACATTGTTTGCTTTATGCCCTACCAGAAGAAATTCTGTCAATGATGGATCCATCTGAAAAATAAATCAAAATAAATAGTGAATAATTGATTAATCAAATAATGATTACTCAACCCCAAAATTCCTTAAAACAAAAAAAGCACCCTTTTATTTGTTATTATAAAAAAATCGACTCTATATCACGTTAATTCCATTTTTACTTCGTTTTTACTCATAGGAATTCCAAATGCCTAAAAATAGTGTTGCTCGTGACCAAAAAGTTCCCCGAAACTCAAGACCGAGACTTGACCTCAGACTAGAGACCCAAAAAACTCGAGAATTTTCTCGAGTCGTGACAAGAGACAATAACTTTTTTTAAATTTTTATTCACTCAAAAACGACCAAAATTTTTCATAAATTAAAAATCAACTTTTGAGGTCTCGATGACTGAGGTCAAGATCGAAAACAGACCGATACATATAAAACCGAGATTTTCTCGAGTCAAGGCTCGAGACTGAGACTCTCGAATAGTACTACTAAAAACCAACCATTTTTTCGAGAATTGTTCCCGGTTTACAGTTTTGTACAACTGTAGAAGTGGACGTAAGCTCACTTCGACTGCTTTCAAACCAAGGGACTTTCTTTTGAAAAGCATCATGACGCTCAGCAACATCTTTTGGAAACATTCGATAATTGGAGTTGCGTTGGCACACAATTATTGTAATCTTTGGTTCCCCTTTCACTTCTTTTATTATTTTCATTCTCTTCAATTCTTTCGAGGTAATATCAAATGCTTTTTTGAATGCTTCTCCTTCATAGCAAGCGATCTTCAATATTTAACGGTGTTAAAACATTTTGTGTGCTATTTTGAGATTACAGATTTTGACCAATATAAAATTTTGCAAATATTAAAGTTTAGTTTTTGGAAAATTCGTGTAAAAAAACATAAAAAGCTGAAGGCAAAAAATTTAAAAAGTTTTGTATTTCTGAAATTTTAGGGTGTAGGGATTAAAAAGATCGCTTTCATTTTGTGCATTTCAAGCTGTTTTCAGTCCAGGGAATCATATGCTTATGATTCCTGAACATTGAGATATTTTTTCTCAATTCTGAATGGTGCCGGGTCGTTACTCAAAAACACCAAAAAAAATTTGACAGAAAATTATTCACAACTTCGCCCAAAATGAATCATTATATAGCAAAATTTCAAAAAATTCATGAACAAATAAGTTTCAAAAAAGTAATGACCTGAGAAACTCTTTCTTGAACTTTTTGGCCATCATTTTCTTGAAATGGAACGAAACTTTTTGAAATTTTGCAATATAATAAAAAACTCTCAGAGCTATCAAATGATATTAATAATTAAAAATTTGGTTGCTTTTGAGCAAAATTATATCAAAAAAAAATTTTTTTGGTGGTTTTTTGAGTAACGTCAAAGCACATTTGAATTAAATATTACGCCGCACCTTTTTGAACTCATTTTGCTGCGCTTCACCTCTATAAACAAAAATATGTTCCGGCAGGGATTTGTTTTTATTCGCATATAAAGTCAATGCTCCACTAATTGCTTTAATCATTTGTTCCGCTTTTTCATTGATTGGCTCATGTTGTATCCAATATGTTCCACATTGTTGGAGCATATTCTTTGATGTATTATATGAAAGCTGAACAAAGAAGCATTGATCTTGGATACGGTTAAGCTGTTAGGACTACATGAATTTTAAAACATATTTGATTATAAATTAATAATCTAGAGAACCTTTCAAAAACCAGTGCCATACGGGCACTGAAAGTAACTGGTTTAAATTTATTTTTTAATTTGAAATAGCCTCGCTATTTTACACTGTCTCTAGAGGACGCTCCGCGCCAAAAACTTTCATTAGGACCTTATATTAAAATGTTTACTCTTCCACTTCCTCTTTTCCCTTCGTCTTTTGTTCCTTCTCCTCTTCTCTTCCCCTTTTCCTCCCTCTTTCTCTTTCTTTTCTCTTCCTCTTTCCATTCCTCTTCCTTTTTATGTTCCCCTTCTCCTTCTTCTTCCCTTTCTGTTCTTCTTCCGCTTCCCCTTTCTCTTCCTCTTCGCCTTCTATTCCTCTTCTCTTTCTCTTCTGTTCCTCTTCTCTTCCCTTCGCATTTGTTCCTCTTCCCATTTGTCTTCCTCTTTTCCCTTCTATTTCCAATTCTCTGTTCTCTTCCTCTTCCCCTTCCTCTTCCCCTTCGCTTTCTCTTCCTCTTCGTCTTCTTTTCTTCCCCTTCTCTTCCTCTTCGTCTTTTGTTCCTTTTTCGAAACAATTTCGCATGATCTACAAAGTCGTGGCTTTCGAATGATACCAGGGTTGTTTGGGTCCTGGTCCGGGACAGGGGTGTGCGAAAACCAAAAAAATAATTTTCGAAAACGAAAACGAAACGAAAATATTTATTTTTCACGAAAACGAAACACGAAACAAAATTAAAATTTTAAAACTCGAAAACGAAAACGAAACGAACATTTTTTCTTGGACGAAAACGAAACACGAAAACGAAAAAATAACCGTTTCCGTGCGAAACTAAACGAAAAACACGAAAATTTTTTGAACTTATTTAATCCGCAATTAAAAACATTTAAATTTTTAAATTGTGTCCTCAAACTAAGGGAATGAAGATCCTAGTCTTATCCTTTTTGTCACCCCCTCCTGAAATTAAAAAAAAAATTATATTTAATGTGCTTTGTCCCCCCCCCCCGATTTTAAAAATAAATAAATAAATATTTAAAAAGTTTTGTAAAACGTCTTCCCTGGGGGATTTTGAGGTCGCTGATCACGAATCTGACATCCATTTATACTAAATTCAGAAACCCGAATTCGAACAAAAAAGATTTTAAAAATTTGAATTTTGCCACAGAAAATTATAATTATTTTTGTTTTTTAAAATTTTATTTTGAAAGTTCTTAGAGGATTGGCGTCCGGCTGTGTTCATAGGAGAGGCCGGAAAAAATTGAAATTAATTAAATACAGGGCTCCCAACAGAAAATTTAAAAAATGAATATTTGGCTGACAAAAAACCTTTAAAAAATGATTTTGAGCCTATTTTTTGACAAAAATAAGGAAAATTTTAATTTTTGACCTTTTTAACATATTTTCACTGAAAATTGGCAATTTTAAGGGCAGACTTTGAAAATTTTTGAATTTTGTAAAGAAAAATGTGGCATGTAGCAGGGGTGTGACTTGTCTCAGAAAAGACGAGAGCGAGAGTTTGGCGAGAGGCGAGAGTCCCCAAAAAGACGAGAGCGAGAGTTTGGCGAGAGGCGAGAGTCCCCAAAAACACGAGAGTTGGCGAGAGGCGAGAGGACGAGAGGCGAGAGTTTTTCAATTTTTTCTGTAGCCTTATTTTTAATTTAAAAAACTTCAAAATCGTATATTAAATTAGGGGTACGGGCCTGGGTATTTGGGCAAATACCGGGTCAGGGTATTGCCGGGTACATAAAGCCGGGTCAGAGTCCTAGTTTTTAAACCGAGTCCAAGTCATGAAAAATCCAAACAAAAATCTTTAAAATTTTTTCATGAAAATTAAAAAATATTTTCATGAAATATATTTATTTTAGAAACAAACTTTATTATTTGTCCATTTGTGAGATTTGTTAACAGATTTTCAACAAAAATGGCTTCGACTCAGACTCCCATTCTTACCAGTGCTTGTTTTTTCCCGGTTCCCGGTGCCCTACCGGGACCGGGACCTGAGCTTTTCAAAATCCGGGACCGGGACCTCGGATGACCGGGAATTCCCGGCCCGGTCCCGGTCCCGCTCTACTCTAATAAAAATGTAAATGCCGAGATATGAATCGGCAAAATCAGTGGGGCTCGACCAACGCCAGCAGCTTTTGGAAGGATTTAAGTGCCAATATTTTCACGGCAAGAAAAGAACATTTCAAATATTTGTTGTGATTTTATATTTAAATTGATAGCTTAAATTTGCTTGTTTAGGCTGTTTAAAAAGAAAAAATAATAATTTTTAAATTGAATTATTTTTTATTAATTAAAATTTCAATTGAAAATACGTCTTCGACAAGCCGAAAAGAAAAATATAAATGGAAGGAATTGAACCCAAGAGAAAAATAATGAAAGGCAGAAGGTTTAGCCAGCAGACCATATTTGAATTGCAGCTATCCAAAAATAGAGAAAACATTAAGGAAGGAAAGAAAGAGATTTAAGATTTTTTTTTCGCGTAAATTTGAAAATTTTCTGGCTGCTCAAAAGTTCAATCTTTAGGGGTGTATTTTCAACTCTCGCCTCTCGTCCCAAAAAACGAGAGGCGAGAGACGAGAGGCGAGAGTACCAAAAATGGCGAGAGTTGGCGAGAGGCGAGAGACGAGAGGCGAGAGTTGTCCCACCCCTGGCATGTAGCATACGAGATGACTTATTTTTTCCAAAAAAGTCATTCTTAAGAGTGTAAATATTTTCGTCTTTTTCGTCCAACAATTGTCAAGTGGTTAATGTGCCTCCTCTTTTGGTGTTCGTCATTGGTTCGAATCCCATTGCTTCAGTGTACTTTCTATCCATTACTTATTGTTAGTTAAAATATTGTAATTCACATTTTTTCTATTTTAATTTATTTTAATTTAATAAAATAATAATTAATTTTTAATTAAATTTAAAAATTAATTTAAATATTAAAAAAAATAAAATAAAAAATACACGTTTAAATTATTAAAGTTTTACTTTTTTATATAATAAAGTTTATTGAAAGATAAACATTTTTTTAACTAAACCTATCGGTCAGACCCCCCTACTGTGATCCACAAATTTTTTTGAAAAGAACCGCACCGCAAAAATGGTGGTGTGTGTTACGGTAAATGATCCTGTCTCAGTATTTTCATGTGAGTCAAAAAGCGTTCAAAAAAATTTATGAGAAAAAAAGTTTCTGATTAAATTAACTGAATAATTTTGATTTTTAAAATTCAAAATTTCAGTTCACTGTTTCCTGAAAATTTAAAAATCGATAAACAATTGAAATAAAACAAAAAATTTAAAATTAAAAAAGTAGGAAAGAGGAACAGAAGAGCAAGAAAAATAGGAACAGAAAAGGAAGAGGAAGGCAATGTTCCGTTTTGATGCCAAAAACGAAAAAATGGAATTTGGTAAAATATTAATGAATAAAAAATTAATTTATGGCATTGTTTCAATTTGCGATTTGATTGGTTCTTTTTAATTAACCTTTTTCATTGCCTATTTTTTGGTTACTTTACTCTTTCACTTTCTTCATTTTTCAATCAGCCTCCACTAATTACACTAATTAATTTTCAATTAGTATCTAATAATTGGAATAATTAATTTCAATTAGCCTCTAATAATTACACTAATTAATTTTCAATGAAGAGCTAGAGGAACAGAAGGACAAGAAAAATAGGAACAGAAAAGGAAGAGGAAGATGAACAGAAAGAAGAACAGAAAAGAAGAAGAGAAATAGGAAGAGAACTAGGAAGAGAAAGAGGAACATAAAGGGGAAAAGAGGAAGAGGAAGATGAAACACAATTAGAAGAGGAAGAGAAAGGGGAATAGAAAGCGGAAGAGAATGCGGAAGAGAAATCAGAAGAGAAAACGGAACACAAAGGGGAAAAGAGGAAGAGGAAGATGAACAGAAAAAGGAAGAGGAACAGGAGTGGAAGAGGAAGAGAAAGAGGGAAAAAGGAAGAGTAACAGGAGTGGAAGAGAAAGAGGAACAGAAGGACAAGAAAAATAGGAACAGAAAAAGGAACAGAAAGAGGAACAGGAAGAGGAAGAGAATTAGGAAGAGAAAGGGGACAGAAAGGGAAAAAGAGGAGCACGGGAAATGTCCAAGCCAAAAAACATCCGTTTCCGACCGTGCCATTCGGTTTCACTAAAACATTCAGCTAATCAAAAATAAAAAATAGTCACAGAATCATTTCTTTGGTCATACTAATAAAAATTTTTTGTAATTTGTGCGTTGAAACTGAAAACCAATCAAAAATTTTGGTGAGAGAAGAAAGCGTGACTGGACAATCCGACAGTGGACAATCGGACAGTGGACATTCCGACATTGGACAATCCGAAAGTGAGGACAATCCGACAGAGGTGGACAATCGGACAGTGGATAATCCGACAGTAAAACCCACAAAATGATAAGAAAATGCCGTCACTGAAGGGGACAAATTGTGCTATAATCCACAGGACCGCATTATGCCACAATTGGTCCCCATCGGCGATGGCATTTTCTTATCTTTTTGTGGGTTTTACTGTCGGATTACACCTCTGTCGGATTGTCCGCACTGTCGGATTGTCCGATTGTCCGGGAGCCGAAGAAAGTGCAAATTTCTGGGGAAAAATTAATTGCAACCATAGAATTCTCAGTAACCTGATCTTGTATCGGTACAGGCAAATTAAAATTATTCTTTATAACAACTTACAAAATGTTGTGTCGAATTTGTTGTTTTGTTTTAAATTCTTCTGCAGTACAAATATCATAATTGTAGCCGCCCAGTTTTAAATTTATTTTAAGCAATATGTTTTCCAGAATCGAAATGTCTTGAATATTTCCGCTCTCGCTTACTACCTTATCAACAGTTTCAGGAGTAATGTGTTGAGTCAACACTCCTAAATTATAACTAGGGCTTAGATTTATATGTAAATACATATTTTTTTCTTGGACTGTGGGAGGCCTGAAACGCATGAAAAACATGTTTTTAGCTTGATTTGAAGCTTCTAGAGCCTGGTTTATAATACATATTTTTACATATTTCGGGGTTTTTCTACATATTACATATGTACATATTTTCTTACATATTTCGCACTTTTTCGTACATATTTCCAGGTTTTTTCAAAAAATTATCATAAAAGTAACTGAAAATGCCCAAAATAAAATCAAAATCAGCTTGGTTGAACGACTGGATCAGCAGAGTCGACGGAAAAGCGATCTACACAACTGATGGGAAGGTCATTTATTGTCAGGCATGTCAACAGCAGGTTAAAGCATCACTTTTCATCTACAAACAACACGACTACAACAACATAAACAACGAAAAGCATTTTCAGGTCCCTTCTAAAATGTTTTATCAACTGAAACAACACAACGAAACTGCTAAACACAAAGCAAATGTTGAACTTTTTATGCGGCCATGTGGAAGCAAAAAACAACAATTTTTGACCACTCAAACGACGAAAAAACTGGATGAATTCTCAATGGATTTGTGTACCGCTCTCACCTCGGCGAACATTCCATTTTTTAAATTGGAAAATCAGGGTTTTAGAGGTTAGTATTTTCTGGGAATACCTAGCGGAAATTTTCTTACAGATTTTCTGGAAAAATATTGCAAGCGAGTGGTTCCGCATAATGATGCCTTGCATAAAAATTATTTGCCTGCATGTTATGAGCAGGTTATCCCCCTTTCCATTCAAAGAGATGGTAAAATTTAGAAAATGACTGAGATTAAAAATGAATTCAAACACCAAAAAATTTGGGCATCGGTTGATGAGACGACTGATTCTCGTGGCAGATATGTCGCAAATTTGATCATTGGCATTTTGGATGGGAAATTGCACAAACCGCATTTGGTTGCGGCCAAATTTCTGGACAAAACCAACCATGAAACAATCGCTCGCTTTATCAACGACAATTTGAGGGAGCTAATTTCAGCTGACGACCTTTTGTTACTTGTCACTGACGCGGCACGTTACATGGTTAAGGCAGCACAGGTTAACAATGAAAAATTTATAAAAAGTGCTATCTATGTAAACCAATTTTAAGGGCCTCAAAATTTTCTATCCAAATCTCATTCATCTCACATGTTTGTGCCATGGGCTCCATCGTGTGTGCGAGGAAATTCGTGGCCTCTTTCCAAATGTTGACAAATTGATTGCAAGTACCAAAAAGACTTCTTCAAAAGCGCCATCCCGCTTGGCCAAATTCCGCGAACGTTGTGATCTCCCTCTCCCACCGCGCCCAATCATCACACGTTGGGGGACTTGGCTCAATGCAGCGGATTATTACTGTCAAAATCTTAACCAAATTGGTGCGATTATTCGGGACTTCAACCCATCCGATTCTGATGCTATTCGCCAATCACAAATTGCCTTTGACTGTTCAGGCATTCGTGGAGATTTGGCCTTTATAAAATCACATTTTGACATTTTACCTGGAGCAATTGAAAAATTAGAATCACGCAATCTCACACTCATTGAAAGTTTGTGAAAACTCGATATTTTCTATGCAAATTTTCTAGGTTTGGACTTAGTGAGCGATGTTGGAAATGAATTGCAATTGGTACCGGGCAATGTGGGCAAATTGGTTCGAGAAAAGTTTAACACGGTTTTGCGAAACAACCCGGGATTTGATAGAATTTTGGTTGGGTATATATACAAACAGTTTTTAAAACTCAATTTTTTCTAGGAAATTGGTATGGTGCTTCGAGGGGAAGATGTTCAAACACGTTTGCCGCCGGACGTTATTGCAATGTTCAAATATGCGCCCATTCAGTCGTGTGAAGTGGAGCGTTCCTTTTCAGCATACAAAAATATTCTGGCAGACAATCGGATGAGCTTTACTCCGGAAAATCTCGAAAAATTTCTGATTTGTAACACGCATAAAAAGAAATGACCATTTTTACTGCCCTAAAATCGTTGATAAAAATTTTTTATACTTATTTTTGTACTTGTTTGATGCTATTTTGGCATTTTTTTTTAACATATTTTGGTACATATTTGAAGATTTTTGTACATATTTCTTACATATTTTGGCATTTTTTAATACATATTTATGTACATATTTTGCGATTTTTCTTACATATAAATCTAAGCCCTAATTATAACAAAATGTAATAAAAATAAATAAATATAAAATAAAATAAAAGTCTAAAAAGGTGAAAAAATGATAAAATTGACAAAAAAGAACAATGATTAATAGATTTTTAAAATTCATAATTAGTCAAAAGGAACTAATTTCGATGTCTTTTATAAATATTTTACACAATTTTAGCCTTTTTGTTACGAAAAATCTCGAAAAGTTAACGAAAATTATGAGGAAAAATGCCAAAATAATGACACGGTGAAAAAAAGTCCGAAATTTTGGAGATGAATTTTGGAGAAATTTTTTCATTTCTTATTTGTTAGGGTTGCATTATTTGAGAACCATTGGATCAATTCTTAGGGGTGTATTTTTTGTTTTTAGTGAATTTATGTTAATAATTTTGGACAAAATGCAAAAATGAGTTTTAACTTTGATTTTATTGTGCTTTTTTTCCCTTTTTTCGGTATTTTAATGCCTTATAAATGCCTTTTTTGGCATTTTGACCTTTTGATGCTTCTTGACGTTTTTTCCAAAAAATTCCATTAAAAAATGCAATAAAATCGAGGAAATACTCCCCTAAGAAAATGAACTGAAAAAGTTTCAGAAATACACCGCTAAGAAAAATTTTTCAAAAATTTATCAGCAACATTTTGTTTTTCTTGATAAAAATTTTAGGTTTAAAAATTTCATTGTTCGTAAATTTTTGCGCTGATTTCTTCAAAACAAATGATTAAAAAATAGTTAAATTATAAAAGTTGCGAACTATTTATAGTTGTTTTTTCATCAATTTATCATTCAGTAGCCTTAGATTTTTTAGTATATTTGTTGTAATTGGTCTTTTTTTGCTTAAAAAATCCCAGCATGTCCCTCTGTGTACCTATATACTCTTACTCTCACCTAAATTTTCGTTCAGCTTGAATATGTGATGTGCATCCGCATAATGAGATGGTCCTTTTCCGGGCGCGAAGAAAAGCACAAATTGGCATTTCCATTTTTTGTAAAATTTGAATTGTTCTTTAATATATTCACTGAAAGAATTATGAAAAAAGTTTTGGATAAAATCAGTTTAGAAATGTGATTGTTGTTTCAACTTTTTGGAGCATATTTTATCCATTCGGAATCTACTTCTCAAAAAATTGAAAAATTATTACGGATTAAGCCTTCCTTGATCAAGCCCGTGCTCTCGGGAAACGAATGATCAGTATCGGCTAAAAATGCCCTATTTATGCGGATTCATTCGTCTCTGATGTGATACAAACATGTACAATGTTTTGCCCAATAATTTGAATTGGTCAACCGGACACTCAACTTACAATGTAATTGCCTTAGTCATGTCAACCCTTGGTGGCATTTCCATTTTCACACCACGATCATTAGCCAGTTTGACCAGAGATTCGATGAATTGCCTGAATTTTTTTGTTCATTTTACGCGTTTCTAGTGCAAAAAGAATAATTGATATCACATTGGTAAAAACCGATTTTAATTATTTTAATTCATTTTTGGCAGCAAAATAAGCTTTTAAGGCTGATATCTTAATTTGAACTTTTTCATATGGCTCCTCGTAGTTAGCTTACTTGCATTTATCCTTGCAAACACATTCTCCTACAATGGACACCGCCCAAGTTTGTGGAAATTCACAAGGCGACGCGTATTGACGGTTCAACGGCAACCCGCCTTCAACCATTTTGAAATCCAATTCTGGAAAATAAATAAACTAAATTTTGACTTCAGGCAACCGAAAATTTTTATGTTGATAACAATTTAATTACATCTTGTTGAACCATTTTTTCCTAGCAAGACAACAGACATTTTGGGTGAAATTTGTTAATGATACCGTATTCCTTTTTTCAAGAAAAAGTGACAAAACTTTTTAAAAGAGTGAAAAGGAATTCTAAATTTTTCGAGTTTCGCATTTTTGGGTTCAAACCCTGTTTAAAAACAAATAGTCAGCAATACTTCAATACAAAAAAACGAAATTCAAAAATTTGAGTTTTCGACTTTTTGTTCGAATTCGGACCCAGGATGTCGGACTAAATTAAATGAAATTGACAATTATGTGTATATTTTTCACATTTGTATCATATTTTAATTTGCTGCATTGTTAAAAAATGACCAAGTTTGCGTCAAAATTAAAAATCCTAAATAGAAAGAAAGACTTAGGCCGTTTGGCTATATGCGAGCGAATACATATATTTGATTGCTCTAAATATAATAATTTTTTATTTCCTCTTAAAATTTCTTTAGCACTTATGATTTTACAGTGCTATTAAAAACAGTGTAAAAATTCCGATTTCCGAGAATAAAAACCCGAAACTGAGAAGCAAAACAAAAGACATTTTTCAAGTCGCAAATCGAGAATCTGATTCTCTCACATCCCTGCTCAGCCAGCATGAGTATGGGAAGCATAGGGTAGTGCAAAATTTAGGACAGCAATGGTCAGCCTATTCAAAAAAATAAATAAAATCTTTTAAAAAATTAAAATTTTAAATAAACATCCCAAAATGAAGAAAAATTTAGGGTTAACATGAGATAACATTTTTTAAATTAATGATATTCATTTATGAAAATAAAATATTTTTTTTAATTTCAAATAATCATAAGTTCGTTGGAACAATTTTAAATAAAAATTTGTGCCAACTTACCACCATATTTATTTGGTTCAATTTTGTCATTTTTGAATGCGAGTGCCGGTGGAAAGAGTTGTCGGGCCACTGATTCTAACATGTTTTTGCCAATGCGAACATTATGAGCTTTAAAGAATGGGTTTTCATCATTGATCATTGCATTTTGGCGTTGATGCTCAATTGCTGTTAGCAAATTTATGGGCAAAATTGTCCCATTTGCTTCAATTTGTTCTTTTAATTCAGGTGTCCATTTCTCATATGGAACACACTGACCATCCCTTAAAAATAAATTTTTGTTTTATTTTATTTGTAAAAAAAATTGATCATATGCCCAAGAGCCAAAAACATACAAAAGCAATTTTTGGATTCTTCGGTGCTCAAAAAGATAGCA
The DNA here is from genome assembly GCA_004148225.2 of Heterodera glycines. Classification (NCBI taxonomy): domain Eukaryota; kingdom Metazoa; phylum Nematoda; class Chromadorea; order Rhabditida; family Heteroderidae; genus Heterodera; species Heterodera glycines. The sequence continues at coordinate 4,059,011 of CP049707.1, read as the reverse complement.
AACAAAAACTTAAATTTCGAAGACAAACATTTCAAAGATTGAAAAAATAAAATGATGCACTTACAAGCCTTTAAAATGTCCAAACCCGGATACATATTAATTCGTTCTAAAAAACCATTTAAACCATTTGGCGCAGATTTTGATTTGTCTATAATTTAAACTAGGGTAGCACGAGACCGAGACCGGTACCGATACCGATCCGGTAATTACCGGTTTTTTCAGGTACCGGTACCGGTCTCGGTCCCGGTTTTTGAAAAAAGTCAAGTCTCGGTCCCGGTTTTTGAGTATCGGCGGTACCGGTACTAACCGGTACTAAATATGCACTGGTAAGAATGGAGTTCTGAGAGCAAAAGAAAGAGAGAAGGTTGGGAAATGGGAAAATATTTGTATTTTGAATAACATTTCGCCAAATTTTACAGTCAGTGGGTTGTGTGTCAAGCAATTGTCCACCTCATTTATTTCTTTCATTTTTTGATTTCCATCTACTTTTTTTCATTTAGAATTAATTGATTAAAATGTCTGATATTTGGAAACATTACAACAAAAATTTGACTGGTGCAACTTGCAAAATCTGCGCAAAAAAAGTCACCCGAAGTGACGGCTCTACTACAGGAATGTGGAAACATTTGGAAGCAAAGCATCAAAAGGAATTTTCTGTGTTAAAAAACACAGAAAATTTAGGGCAAATGGGGGAGGATAAGGTTTATTGTGATTTTTATTGTAATAGAGACTAATTTTTAGAAACAAAAGCAAATACAATCTTTTTTGGTGACAAAAAATAATGAGACGGAAATTGCTGAAGAACGCATCGTGCGAATAATGGTCCGGCAAAACAATTCATTCTATTTTTTCGATGACCCAGACTTAAAGGATTTGTTTCAAAAAGCACATCCGAACATTGTACATCATAATATATCTTATACATTGTGAATTTATTTTTGAAGGATCTTGGTGCACGAGAACATTTTCGCCGAAAAGTGATTCCCAGGATGTCCGATCAAATCCGTTGTTTAATTCAATCGGGAGTTGGATCTGATTTTGGTGGACTCATTAAATGAAAGGGTGAAGAAATTGGTCCAGAATATGTTAATTCGTATTTGTTCTCTAATGGACCCGCGTTTCAAAAGCAAATTGGAATCTTATTGAAGAAGACTTAATTGATTTTGCAAATGGGAAAAGTAAATGATGGATTTTTTCAAAAATATTTAAAATAACATTTTACAGTTAACAATGAAGACACCACAAATTTTGAAGAGCAGAATGAGACGACATTGAGTGATCTTGAGTCTTTGTCAGACTTCAATGGAGAACAAAGTGATGAAAGCATAAAATGTAAAATTTATAATGGTTATGGTTATTGTTGGTTAATTAGTCTATTTTTAGACGACATTTGGAAGCCAAAATCGCCGGATGTGTTTCAGTTCCGTCTACAATTTCAGGAACTTCGCATTCGACACAAACGACGCGCATTCAGCTACAGTTAGCTGCATACAAGGCATTTGATCGGCCGTCAGTCAACGCTGATCTTTTTACTTGGTGGAGAGAAATCGGCAATCAATTTCCTGACTTAATTATTTTGGCTCGGATTGTCCATTCAATTCCTGCCACTTCTGTTTCTTCGGAAAGATTATTCTCAAAGGCAGGACTAATTTACAGCAACAAATTAAGAAATCGGTATTTGGAGTATAAAATCACAATTTATTTTGTAAATTTTTATTTTAGCCTAGGTGCAGAAATGGCCGAAAATCTTTTGCTTATCAAGGCCAATATGGATCGAGTGTTCTTGGCACCGTCTACGGAGCCGGATGAAGAGGAGCAAGAAATGTTAGACTCGGATAATTTGGAAGTGATTGAAGAAGAAAAATGATTTGTTATTAAAATATTCTTGCTTATAAATTTACAATTTTTTTCAAAAATTTTTACCTCAAAAAAGTACCGGTTAGTACCGGTTACCGGTATCGGTATCGGTTGAAAACCTAAGTACCGGTACCGGTCTCGGGTTTTCCAGTACCGGCTAGTATCGGTACCGGTTTTCGTCAAAAGTATCGGTACCGTGCTACCCTAATTTAAACGCCTAAGAAAGCTATAAAATTGATTTTATTGTTTTGACCCTGGAACATATGATCTATTATGTTGGTTGGCTTAATTTTTAATTTGTCTTATGAAAAATTAGTTTAAATATTATTTTATAACAAATTTTATAAAGACATTTTATAAAATTTTAATATTATTTGTACTATTTGTATGGTCTGTATTATTTATTTATTAAATCAATTAATTTGAACGCACATAATTCGCAATAATTCAATGGGAAAGTATGATTCCTGACTTCCCCTGCGATGAATAACACAAGGAAGTTTTGTGTAAAACAAATTTTTGTTATATTTGTGCCGATAGTAGTCGATTAAATTTATTTGATTGTTTTGCCAAACAAATGTTACCTCGTTGGCAGGACGCTTTGTTAGTCCGAATGCAGTGAAAGTTAACTTTAAACAAAAATAAATTTATTAAAGAGAGTTTAATAACAAAATAAAAATTTTATCCACGTAAAACTTTAAAAAAAATTGTTTACTAAGTTGAAAATATGGGCGCTCAATTAGACATTCGAATAAACCGAACACATAATCGAGATAAAATGTAAATAACCAAGAACGAGGAAAAAATGGCCAGAGGCCAACGACTTGCATTAAATTAAATTTATTTTGAATTTTCGATATAAAACATTTTTTAAACTAATTGAAGGAATTTTGGAAAAAATCGTTAATTTTTTAAAAGCTTTGGATCCACTGAGAATACAAAATATATTTTTAACCACGCCTATTTTAATGTTGGGACTTTTCCATGACAAATAATATTTAAAATAAGCAAAACACTCGTTTTGTTAATTTTAAAACGTTAGGGTCAAAAAGCTTGAGTTTCTGTTTTTCGAACTTTTTTTCCAATCCGTAAAAATTAATCATAATAAAAATAATTTAAATATTGACTCTCCATTAATACATATTTAAGTTCACCCCTTTACAAATATTACTGATAAAAGAATTGTGGTTTTCTATATTACGAAAACTCGAAATCTATTATTATGGGAGCTGAAAAACGCTGTAATTTCTATAATCCGTAATTATGCCCTGGGCTGTTATTCAGATTTCACACAACACACCTGTCTTTTTTCTAGATGCATAGTTTGAACAATTAGACCTGAATGTTGTTTAAATAGTTGGGTCAATATTTGATTTTTGTACATCTACCTTTGATATATTTGTCTAAGAATTCATAAATCAAAGGGTTCCATTCGCTTTGAACATTCTCGGGACTGAAACCGAGCAAATTGATCGTAAACTCGATCAATTCAATTGAAGGAAAGAACACCGATTTCTTTGCTGAAATAAAGCAAAAATACGTATATACATATTATTTTATAAATGTAAATTTCCCGAGAATCGAAAATTTAATAAAAATAACTGTGGATTTATAAAAATGCTTAAATTCGAAAATAAAACTCATAGGTAAAACCCAAATTCCTGGTAATTTAAATAAAAAATTTCAGTGTCAAGTAAAATATTTATATGCCATCCCATCACTGTAAAGTTGTCCTACAAGGCCTAATATTTAAAATTACATATTTGAAAATAAATATTATTATTATTATTAAACTTTTTGTTTACTTTGATCACAAATTAAAATTTTTCTGATTTTGGTTAATAATACAATGGTAAAATACCAAAATTTCATTTTTGGCCAATTTTTAAAATTTTACTAATTTTGGATTAATAAATTTTTATCAAAAAAATCCGGGATTCCGGCAAAAAAAGAAGTTACTTTAGTCTAGCACAAGCAAAAAATGGATAAAATTGATGCCATTCATTCTCTAATGCCATGTAATGCCCAGAAAAATACGCCTGAGGTGCGGAATTGGGCAAAAAACATGCTTTTGAACCGGTTCAAAATGCGGAAAATTGGACCAAGTGGGACTCTCCTAACTTTTTGCGGGTGGTAGACTAAAGTACAGCAAAAAAAAATTCCGAGAATACTCCCGCTATATACCGTCCAACTGAATGATGATGGTTGTCTGGTTGTATTTTTCACCAACAATTCTGACGTTTTTCTGCATTCCCTCCTCGAAAATGTGAGGATCATCGATCATTCTAATAACACTTTCTGCATTATAAAATTTGTTGTCGAAACAAATAAAATCATTCCTTAATGATATAAATTTAAAAGGCGTATTTATTTCAAGGATTTTCACTGTTTTAATATTTGAAAATAATTTTAATTTAGATATTTAAAACAAAACCTACCGTTCAAATAACTTTTGTGACGACAATAATTCGAAAAACTTCCGCGTGTGCGATTGCTCACCGCAGCCCGGTTCTGTGATAGTCACTTCGCCGATTCTTTCGTAGCCAATTGCCTTTAGAGAGGCGCGCAAAGCAACAAAATTTTGTTTGTGCAAATAATCATAGCAGCGACTGTTCAATATCAGTGTTTGCTGAGATGATATTTATTTCATATTATTTATTTAAATACATTTTATATATTAAAATTAAGGATTCTTTGGGTCCGGCGGTGCCGATAGGAGACGGAAAAATGTGCATTTTGGCAGATTTTTTCTCACAAAATATGCTATTTTGTGGGAAAAGTTTAGCGAAATTTTTTGAAAAATTTGTGTGCGGTAGGCTTGAAGGGTGTACCAACATGCAAAATCGAAATTTTCAACAAAAATTCTGATTTTATAAATTCCATGTGAGTAGGGGCCTGGGGAGGGATACTGTACCCCCCCCCCTCCCCCTGGGACGGTCCCTGTACCGTACCTTCAAGTCGATGATAAATTCTTTGAAAGATCCTGGTCTTATGATCGATTTTGTTGAGAAGAGCTTGTTCTCACAATCATAGCAGAAATACTCTTTTGTATTGTCGCCGCCAAAAAAATTTTTGTATTTGGCCAAAAGAATCTGCCAGAGAGACCAATGCAACTCGCGACGCGTCTCTTTGGCCACACTGAAATTATTGTGTTTCTAGCATAGTTTTTCGTTTTTCATGGCTTTTATTAGAACGGGACCGAAAATCAAAATAAGTGCAAAGTTCGGACAAAGAATATGCCGGGATGAATTAGTGATGCTTGAGACCGAAAATTTCCCGATATTAGAGACCGAAAACTCCGAGACTAAATTGAAGAATTTTCCCTTTACATTTAAAAATCGATTAAAATCTTATAAATTAAAAACAATTTTTGTTTTTCAAAACAAATTATTTGCTTTTTTGACCTTATTACAAAAAAGGTTTTTTTGGCCAGATTTTTTTAATAAAATTTCATCAAAAATATTAATTTTTGGTTTTGGAAAAATTTACTGAAAGTTTGTGCAAGCAGTTCATTTGCGCCATTATATTTCAATATTTAAAATTTTAAAAAATTACAACAAATAAGCCGAACTTTCCCGTGTATCAGATTTTATCATAAAATCGTTATATTCTGATAAATAATGACTTTTATAAAAGGTTGTTGATTGTCATGGGATAATTTAAAAATTAAAAAGTTGAGGGGAAATAATCAACCAAAAAAAACATAAACCACAAGCCAATTGCTACATAGATATTTTGGATAAATAAAAGGTAAAGATTTAACGAGATTTTATGCATCAATTAAATAGTAGTTAAATGAATTCAAAGCTTTTCCCCATAAAATTGCGTATTTGGAAATTTTTTTTAATTTTTTGTTCGAATTCTGGTTCAGGTTTCGGAAATGGACAAACCCGAGTTCAGATTCGTGATCAGCACCCTTGAAAGCCCCAAAGACTTATTTTCAATTTCAATCGAACCCATTATTAAAAAAAACTGACTCATTGTTTGGCCCATCCGCCAAATTTATTTCGGCTTTTCCATATTTGGCAAAGAAGGACAGTTCATGCACGTAAACACTGCAACGGCCCTTCATCTCAAATGCATTAATGCGCACCGGAATGTGCGTGTCAATGCTGCTTATCCGTTCGTCGTTTCTGAGTTTTTCTGTGTACAAATTATATTCGTCCCTTCTTCGTTCGTGGAAGGTCATGTTTGGCAGCCCGCCGCGATCGAGGATCCAATTCATTACTAACCTTCCGAGGCGACCATTTCCATCTTGATAGGGATGGACCCATACCTTTGTAGGTTTGCATTATATTATTATAAAATCAAATAAAGATTTTAAGCAAATAATAAATATTCACTTCGTAATCAAGTTTTGTAAAAATTCTATATTTTCATAAAAACAGTAAATAAAAGCAAGCATTAAGAATATTCAAAAAGTTTTATTGATAGACGCACTCCTAACTATTACAGCTGTAATTTTTCAACGAAAGATTATAAATTATTATGAATGGGTTCTGATGGCATAAAACATTTTAAAATGTGTTATTTTAATGATTTTTTAAATTTTTAACATATTTTCAACTTATGAATTAATATTTACGGTTTTATTATCAACACTAACTTTTGATTTCCAATGATTTTTGATAATTATTGTGGACAAAAATATTTTAATCTTGTTTTGAGGAAAATTAGCAAGTCGTGAAGTGCATCGGAATCAAAAAATCAGATTTTTTAAAAATTCTTTTGCAGTGCATTTTTAAAAAAACTTTTGGGGAACAAGGGGGGAGCCTGGCGGTGCCGGCAGGCGCCGCCAGGAAAATTTTTGAAAATTTGAAATGTAATTTGTTAGCGAAATTTATCCAAATACTGTCCATATTTTGTTTTGAACTAATTTAAAAGAAAATAATGGGTTCTTGGGTCAGGCGGTTCCGATAGGCACCGAAGGAAAAATAAGTAGAGAACAATTTTTATTCTGATTTTTGGACAAAATCTTAGAAATTGTTGCGCCATAAAACTACCAAATAAAATTTATCAATTGTTTTAGGAATTAAAATAATAATTTTGGTAATTTTTTATGAAAGAAATAAAAGTCATAAAAATCCCGTCCGGTCTCTAATCAGAACCTAACGGCACCCAGACCCTTTTATCTCCCAAGATTTTTCTAACCCGGATTAAAATTTACATTTATTCAAAAAATATTTTAAAAATATCATTTATCTTGATAACTAAGGTGGAAAAAGGGCTTCCAGACATTTGCAGACGGAAATTTGCGGGCAGACTTTTCCGGCGGACATTTGCGGACAATTTTGGGAAAAAAACCAAAATTTAAAAAAACTTCTCAAACCCTGGAATGAAAAATTTGGCTTAATTAGCACGTTCTAAATTTCAGATAAAAAGAAACATATTTTAATTTTTTAGATGTGCTTAATCGTGAACAAAAGCTATTTAAAGAAATTCTTATATATGGAAAGCACAGGGCCCAACGAACATAATTAAATAAGGGAAGGAGGAGTACCAACGGCTCCCGGATAATCCGACAATGAGGACAATCCTACAAAAATGGCTAATCCGACACCAACTAAAATTTCAAAATGATTTTTACCATTCTTGACCTGTTGCACATAAACTTTTTTTCCTTGCCATTCCCTTTCAACGTTTCCAGCGGTTCATTGTTTAATCTTGAACAACAAATTTTAATTCTGTCTTCTTTTAATTTTAAAAATCAGTAAAGGAAACAGAATTAGCTATTTAACGATCGATGCACGCCTTTAATACAATAAAAAATGGTATTAGTAAATATTCCGTTCATATGCCTAAAATTATTTTTAAATATTAGTTGAATGTCGGATTGTCCACTGTCGAATTGGCTATAAATGCCCTATTTTGGCTGGGGCCTCAAATGCCGGACCGCAAATGTATCCGATTTGGCTTGGACCGCAAAATACAACAAAAATTAGGACACAAAAGTCCGAAAATGGACTATAAGAAATGTGCCGCAAATGTCCGGGTCGCAAATGTTGGGGCCCAAAACTCGGGCCGCAAATTTACCATTTTGTCTGGGGCCGCAAATGTCCGGGAAGTAAATGTGGGGCACCATTGGAAAACCAAAATTTAGTGGGACGAGATTAAAGTTCCATCTCGAAATGAAATTTTTTGGTGTTTTATCAGTAGAGTGAGGAGAGCGAGTTAAAATAATAAAAACGCATACTTTGGAGGGTTTGTCATATAAAAAACTATTTTGACTTTTTAGTATGCATTTACGTAATATCGGAAAATTTCTTAAGAAAAATGCAAAAAGTTGAAGAAAAAAATTTTCTGGCGGCGGAGCATATCAACGACCACCGGCCCCCAAAAAATCTTCAATTATTTTAAAAACAATTTTTGAGTAGCTGTTAAAAGGGACGAAAATAAATTTATTTCAATTTTAAGCAAAATATTTTGAAATAAAAGATATCATTAATTTCTAAGAGGAAGTCTGATACTGAGATGATCAAACAATTCCTTCATGGTAAAAGCAATATTCCCAAAATTGCTTGAAAACGGAAAATTAAAAAAAAATTCTTTAGGGCTGAAAAAATTTTTATGCTTTAAAAATTTTTCCGTTAAACATGATTATAACGGACCGAAAGTTCTTTCTAAAATTTCCCGGTTTCAAGTACAAAAATCTAATTTATTTTTTTAATTGAAGGTTTCAATTGCGTCCAAAAGAAACATTTGTTCATTTTTGACCGAAAAAAACCGACCGAGAAATTTTTGACTTTTTCGGTTTTTTAACCGAAACCGACCGACCGAAATAATCAAAAAACCGAATCAAATTGGAGCGATATAACCTGTTAATAATAATAAATTTATTGCTTTTTTGTGCTCTTTTTCATTTTGAAGAATTTTTTGTAAAATATTTTCTGCTATTTTGAAAAAAATTATTAACAAAAATGCAATAAAAACGAAAAATACACCCCCTAAGAAATGGAAAATTTTATCAAAAATTCATATTCAAAATTTATTTATTTATTTACTTGACTACATTTTTGATTTTTAAAATATTTATCTCATTTCCATTTTTAGCACCTATTTTGGGGGTTTATAATAGGGTTGCTCCCCGACCCCGAGCCCCCTACCTCCGACTTTTTATCCCCCGACACTAATTCGGGGAATTGGGGACTCTTGAAAATTTTTAAATTTGTACAATTTTCTTAATAAAATTAATTAACATTCCTAAAATTCCGAAAAACTTTCGGCGGCACCTATCGGCACCGCCGGCCTCCCAAAACTCCAAATTTTTTTACCAATAATTGGCTTGAAAATCACAAAATTTGACAATTTTGGACAAAATTCTCTTAACAAATTATACTCATTTTCAAAAAATTTCCCGGCGTCGTCTATCGGCACCGCCGGACACCCCCCCCCCACCCCAAGTTTTCAAAAAGTTTTTGAAAAGCGCACCACTAAAATTGTCAAATTTTTTAGGTTAAAATTGAGCTCGGAATTCGATTTCTGAAAATTTTTGGGGCCTGGGATGATTTGGTCTTTTTTTGTTAAAAAAGTTTGTTGATCACTACTCAATCGGGGTCCCCGACCCCCGACATTTGCGCCCCCCCCCCAGGGGTCGGGGAGCAACCCTTTAAGCCTCAAATTATTTGCTAAAAACATAAATTTATTTTTTTTAATTACTAAAAAATGTATTTTATTTTTTCCTAGATATGGACAAACCCAATTCCATACAAATTAATCATTAAACTTACAATATCATAATGCGCACGCGCAGCCAATTCAATCCAATCCATTTTTTCTTCACTTCGAGTGTCAATTTTCTGGAGCTCGTCGTTTAGCCATTGGATGAAGCGGTTCATTTCTCCCGGCACCTTTTCCGGCTCCACTGCTCGGTGTCGTCCAACCTTTATGTTTAAATTAATAGAAAAAATTTATCACTTCTAATTTTTGCCTCAAAAATCTTATTGTATGAAAAATATTTAAGGGATTTATTTTTTGGACAAAATTATCAACAATAGTAGGGTTGCTCCCCGACCCCTCGGGGGGCAAAATGTCGGGGGCCGGGGTTCGGCACCGCCGGATCCCTTCCCCTCGCCTGTTCACCGGAATTTTTCGAAAAATGCGCCACAAAAAAATTGTTAAAATTCTGGTTTTTTGATCGCGATTGAACTGAAATTTATGATTTGATAATTTCCTCCTGAAATTGTTAAAATCGATAATGGGAGACGAACAATATAATATTGATACATTTTTGGTCAAATAAATTGTAAAAACCATTTTCACAACACTTCTTGCGAGCGCTTTTTCCGAAAGACTTTTTGGGAATGGGGGGGGGGGAAGAAATTGTTAATAGATTTTTCCAAAATTGATAATTTTTAACGCTTTTGGTGTGTCTTTTGAATCTAATTTAAAAAATATAAAGAGAGATCCCGGCGGTGTCGATAGCGCCGCCTGGAAAAATTTTGGGAATTTTTGTGCAATTTAATACCAGGTTATGTACCAATAATGCAATAAGTTAATAAAAATTTGACATAAAAGGTCAAAACTTAAAATTTTTAATTATTTCTTTCAATGCTCATCTTCAAGGACATCTTGAATTCAAGGATACTTTCAAATTTCATGTGAGAGGGCCCAATTTCCAGGACGGCCTTGCCATTCAAGGACGAATGGCACCCCTGGTTTTATTTAATAAAAGATGGAAAGAAAAGTAAGGGAAGTGAGAGAAATTTTCATTCGGTTCTATGAAGTTACTCAAAAACTAGAGCCCTGTAAGAAAATTTTTCCGGGGACGCGAACGGGAAAACGAAAAAGAACGGGGCGGGATTCCCGCCTTTTTCACGTTCCCGCAAAAATCACGTCAATTTGAACGGGAATCCCGCCGGGAACGGGAAAAAGTTTTTTTTTGAAAAATTATGATTTTTTTTTAAATTTTTACTTTATTTATTTTTTGTGAAAATATTATATTTTAAACCTTAAAAAAATTTTTTATGTCAATGATTAAATATTGAATTTATTAAAGATAACAAATAGCAAAAAATAAAATAAAAATTGAATTTTCGGGCTTGATCTGTTTAGAAAAATAAGCACTTACCAACATTTTCAATGTTACCAGAAAAATTGGTTATTTCTGAGTTCAAAAGGTGGGACGGCAGTGCCGATAGGCGCCGCCGTGAAAAATTTTGAGTGAATTTGTTAACAGATCTTGCCCAAAAAAATGCCCAATCATTGGTTAATTTATTTGCCTATGACTGTTATAAAAAAATCAATTTTTTTAATTTAGAAAATTCTTATTAATTTCAATTATGATCAAAATAAAATATGAAAACTCCCCTAACCCAATGTGGAAGTGAACCCACGCGATAAATAATGAAAGACAGAAGACTTAACCACTAGGCTAAAATAAATGTGCACCAAATGTCAAAAATTAAAATTTTTTCAAAAAATGTAGAATAACATTAAAAGAAGCAAGAAGAAAATTAACAAAATTAATTTGTTCACGTAATTATAATTTTATTCAATTCACTCCTGAAATTCGAAAAATTGGTTCTTATAAAATAATATATATAAGATTTCATTGTTTGGGCCTCAGGAATTTAGAATAATGTTTTAAAAACCATAAATTCGGGACCAAAGATGTGGGGATGATAGTTTTTTAGTATTTTTAAGGCCCTATAAATTTTAAAGGAGACGAAAGGCTTAAAATTCATATTAAGTTGCCAAAAAACCAAAATACTAAAATTATTACATCGAAAGGAGCCGGACCTGACCCCCCAGCCCCCAACACATCTCTTCAGAAGCCACAGATACGAATGGATTCTTTGCCCTAAAAAAGTCTGAAGATAATTCTGATTATATATTCATGCTCAAAGGCTTAACTAACCTCTAAAAACAATTTTTTGAAGATTTTTAGTAAAAAAATTTTACACAAAATATTTTTTGGCGCCAAACGACTCTGGAGCGAACGGCGGCGCCGAAACGACCGAGTCCCCCAATCACTACAGCCTGCTGGGAGGAGAAATATTTTCTCTTCCCAACTATTTATTTTGTCTTCTGCTTTCTCTTATCTATTTCTTTTCATCTCTCTTTATTCGGAAGCTTAACATGTTAACTGACAGTTCCGCTTTTTCTATGTAAACTCTCACCACAGCAAATTCCAAAACTTTTATACGGGAACGGGAAAAATGACGGGAATCCCGTTCGGGAATCCCGCCCCGTTCTTTTTCGTTTTCCCGTTCTCGTAAATTTTTCTCAAAAACGGGAATAAAAGTACACTGGTAAGAATGGGGGTCTGAGTGAAAAAATTTGAAGGAAATTGGTGGGAAAAGAGAGATTTTTTGTGAAAAAAATAAATATAAATTCATTTTCATTCATTAGTATACATATGTATGTAGCCTAGTGGTTAATACTTCTGGTCTTTTATTATTTGTCTCCTGGATTCAATTCCCCATTGGGATAGGGGATTTATCATATTTTCTTTAAATTATTTTATTTGAAATTTAACTAATAAAAAACTTTGTCTAACTTTAAAAAATATTTATTTTTATTTTTAAATAGCCATAAGCCTACAAATTAACCAATTATATTTCATTTTTTGGACAAAATTTGTTAGCAAATTTCACTAAAAACTTCAAAATTTTCCCCGGCGGCGCCTATCGGCACCGCCTGACCCCCTCCCTATACCACAAAGGATTTTGTAAAAGGCGCTCACAAAAAAAGAGATTTTAACCAAAAAAAGATTTTGTAAATAAGTTTAAAACATAGAAAAATTCTCTAAGAATATTTTGGAATTTTAAAAATAATAAACAATTTTAATGAAAATTATTGTACATATATAAAAAAAATTTTCTAGGATTTTAGAACAGAAAAATTACCAGTTTTTGCCGGTACCCTCAAAAATATTATTACCGGCTTAATTTCAAAAACTCAAGTTTTAAATTTTTCTTCATTAATAAAGCAATATTTAATCATTTGCATAGCAAGAAATTTTTTTAATTGTTTAAAATATAAAATTTTACTTAAAAAATAAGTAAATTAAAATTTTGTAAAAAAAAAATCAATATTTTTTCGAAAAAAATTTTTCCCGTTCCCGCCCGGTATCACGTTAAAATTGACGGGATTTTTACGTGAACGGGAAAAAGTCGGGAATCCCGTTCGGGAATCCCGCCCCGTTCATTTTCGTTTTCCCGTTCCCGTTCCCGGAAAAAATTTTTTACCGGACTCTAAGGATTTTGGATTCGTTTTGAGTTTTGTCTCAAATAATACATTTTAATTTATTTAAATTGAATTTTACATTTGTGTTGTAGAATTATCAATATTTAGCATTTTTATAAATTTAATATTGAAAATATTAAAAACTTTCTTCTTGCTATTATAAAATTATTCAAATAATATACCGTAGCAATTCCGTCTCGGAAAACGCCGGCATTTAGAGGATCTTGCCACCATTTGATTTTTTTATGCATAGTGTGGATCATCTTAAATGTGCATTTAAACTCAAAATCATTGGAAAAAATATATTCCGAAAAATAAAATTAATTAAATATAAAAATAATTAAATTTGTAAATAGTATAGCCGCCCTTGGAAGCTAGTAGTTTCAATGGAACCCTGGAATAATGACCAGTATAAGCCTTCATCAGTCGTGCTTATTCGTTAGGTGAAATCACCAATTAGAAAGGTCAGAATTTTCATTATTTTTTATGTAAATAAATTTTAAATTTTTTGCAAGATAAACTTCTTTATGAATAACCAAATTCACATTTATTGCACAATGTAGCTTTTTAGGAGTTTTGAGGGTTGGAAAAATCGACTCTTTAATCCATTTCGACAAAGTTCGAACCCGGACCTGCATTCGAACAAAAACTAGAAAATTCAAATTTTTTCTGATTTCGAGTTTGGTTCAAAGTTGGGAGCCCCAAATTTATTTTATCCTTGCCATTGACATATTCCAATGGTTTTGACAAATTTTAAATTGGTTATTTATATTTTTTCTTTTTAATTTTTTACCTCCAGTGTCATTCGTGTTTTATATTTGATTTCTTTATGTTCTAACACCGTCCATAAATCGCGGTCATTTACGAACAGTGTTGGAGGAGGAAGCCCATCACGCATTCGTTGGATGCGTCGACCCAAATCGGCAGTCCTCTGGCCGGCGCGAATTGCAATGAAAAGTAGGTACTCCTCTTCATTGCTGAAGAGGTCACGGCGAAGTGTCGAATAGTCACGGCTCATTTTTAGAATTTTTTGCTTAACTAAATTTAAAAATGCAATATTTGGTTTTGAATAATTTAAAAAAACACAAAAAAAGCATTCACTATTAGATAATCAAAACGCAATATGATCCGGAAACAAGAATTTTAGCGTGGAATTCACTCCGGATTCATTCTTGAAAATAAGGTCTGATCCGGGTAAATTGGAACAGGATAACGGATTATTTAAAAAAATCGCAAAATATATGTTAAATAGACACAAATAGTCAAATAAAATTTAATTTTGTTTATATTATAATTAGGACTAGGAATTTGATGCAAGAAAAATCACGAAATATGTAAATAAAATATGTATAAAAAATGCTAAAATATGTATGAAATATGTACAGCCAGTGAAAATGGACATCGTTTTTTAACGGGCCCAATTTTATACTTTTCCTTTGTTTTAGCATATCATAAAGTTAAGATTAAAAAAAATTGAAAAATAATAAATTAGAAAAAATACAAATTTTTTGCAATTATTTAAAAACAAACAAAAAAGAACGGGGCGTGATTCACGAACGGGATTCCCGTCTTTTTCACGTTCCCGTAAAAATCCCATCAATTTTAACGGGAATCCCGCCAGGAACGGTAAAAAAATTTTTACAAAAATTTTGATTTTTTTTTTAAATTATTAATTTTGTTTATTTTTAAATATTTTTAATTTGTATTAACGTAAATGATTAAAACAAAAAAATTAATAATTAAATTTTCGGAAATGATCTGTTTAACAGGGTTTCCAAGTGTGCTTATTTCTAAGATTTGTGCTTATTTCAGCGTTACGTGCTTATTTTGTGCTTATTTTTAGGTTTGAAAACAAAAAAAATGTAAAATTTGAATTGTTTTGACTTATCGTCTTTTATTGAAGCGAATATTTGAATTACCTAATTCGCTCTTTGTCATTCAAATCCAACAAACCTGGGAAAGGGTCATTTCGGCGCCCACGTTTCGGCGCCAAGCCAAAAATAAAATCACACAATAAAGGGTTTTAAAGTCCGGTGAATAAGATTATGACACCCATTTCGACCCAATCGAACCCCGAACCAGGACTCGTACGAAGACTCGAAAATGAAATTTTCAAAAAAATTCACATTTATGCAACAAAAACGGCCAAATGGACTTAAATTAAGGTACTTAACGGTTCTCTATGTACAGATTTTCAAAAAATTTTTTAAATAAAATATACTTATTTTAGGGGTTTTCAGAGTCGGGATAACATAGAACTGCTATTTTTACCCCTTATTCAAAGTAAATGCACTTTATGTGGCTTTGAAGTTCATTTTAATGTATAGACCTAGTTCGACCCAAAAACTGAAAAATTTAACTGTTTGGGATTAGAAATTGGTCGAAATGAATGCTACATCAGTGATCAGTGACCTTGAAAACCCCTGCATACTTGTTTTCAGGACTAGAAAAAAATTTGAACAATAACCAAAAATGTAGACCCAAATAGGGAACACAATTTTCGTTAAAAAATTTCTTTCTGGTTTGTTTTTTAAAATTTGGTTTGGCGCCGAAACGTGGGCGCCGAAACGACCCCGACCCAGAAACCTTGAGGGCCGAACTGAGATAAACCGGAAAAAATTACCAGTTTATTTTATTCTCTTGAGTGATAATACCCAAAATTTCAGAGAAAATTGTTAAAATTGGGCAAAATTTCTATTTTTCCTCATCAGACGGCGCCGATCGGCACCGCCGGGCCCCCCCAAAACTTATTTTTTTTATAAAAAATGGAATAGGGCAACCGGGAAACCAGCCTTTTTTGTAGAAAATCTGTTAACGAACCACACACTAATTTTCAAAATTTCCCCCGGCGGCGCCTATAGGCACCGCCGGACCCCCTTCTTCCGCAAAAGTTGTTTGGAAAAAGCGCACAGAAAAAAAGTGATGTTAAAAGCAAATCTGAATTTCTATTAATATTCGATCATTTGGTCCAAAAATGATTAATTGTTTAAAATAACTGAAGTAAATTCGATTTTTGAGGATTTTCATTAATTTAATTTAGCTTTAACTTTTGGATTTTATAAATAAATAGCAAAATTAAAAATTAAATTTCTATTATTTTCACTTGAATTAAATTTGATTTTTTTAATTTTGAAAAATTCCCGGTTGGACGCGGTTCCCGGTCCCAGACAAAAATCAAGGTCCCGGTCCCGGTCCTGGCTTCTCAGGTCCCGGCAAGTCCCGGTCCCCCGGTCGCGTCTATGTAAGTGAAAACATTTTTTACTTTTAATCGTTTTTTTGCGGCGCGCCTTTTCCGAAATCTTGTTGGAACTGGGGGGTCCGGTAGTGCCGATAGGCACCGTCGGATTTATGAAAGAAAATGGAAGGACAACAAAAAAATTGATAATTATGAAAGAAAATGGAAGGACAACAAAATTAAACTCAGTAAAAATTGAAATTAATGTTCAAATGCTAAAGTAAGAAAAGTTGGTTATGAATTGTGTGTGCCTTTGAGATTTACTCCATCCATCATCTCCAACCAAACATTTCTTCCGTACATGGCATTTCTTCCATTTTCCATTTCTCCACTTTTTGCTCCGCATTCAGTTCTTATTTTACCAGCAGACGGCAATGTGAATGAGGTCAATGAAGATTAAATTTAATGGTACTCAAAAATTAACTTAGAAAAAAGTACCCGTAAGAAAATGGGTGAAATATGCATAAAATGCTATAAAAATAAGATCACCTTTATAGATTTTGAAATTAATTTTTGGTATTTTTTGGTTTAAAAAAAATAAAATTTTTCACAAGAATTTTGTGATTTAGATCGAATTTTTTTTTAGGAAAAATTAATGGTTTTGTTTTTGTCCGCTCCAACCGGGAAATTAGAATTATGAAACGAATTTTTGAGAAAAATTTGATCGTTTTAGGCGTCGCCGCGTGAAAAAGTGCAAATTTTGGCTCTATTTATTAAATAAACTAGGGTTGCTCTCCGACCCCGAGCCCCCCGACCCGACCCGAGACGTTTTTGGGACCTATTCTCCGACCCGACCCCCGACATGTCGCCCCTCGAGGTCCCCGGCCCCGACTTTTTGCCCCCCCGACCCCCCGACACTAATTCGGGGGATTGGGGACTCTTGAAAACTTTTGAAATTTTGAACATTTTCTTAATAAAATTAATTAAAAATTCCGGAAACTTTTCGGCGGCGCCTATCGGCACCGCCGGCCTCCCAGAACTACAAATTTTTTCCCAAAAATTGGCTCGAAAATCACAAAATATCATGGTAAGTCAAGTAAAATAAAAAAACATCACATCCCTATTTCCTGAAGATTTTTGAGACTTTCAGAAAACCATCAATACTTATATAAAAAAGAATAACTATTCTATAAGACTCAAAAAATTTTAAAAAATAATGCATCACCCAATTGGGTTTTAAGCTTATTTGGGGTCATCATTTTGCCGTAAATTATTTGTGCCCATCGCATCAATCATAAATCTATATGGTACTCAAAAATTAACTTAGAAAAAAGTACCCGTAAGAAAATGGGTGAAATATGCATAAAATGCTATAAAAATAAGATCACCTTTATAGATTTTGAAATTAATTTTTGGTATTTTTTGGTTTAAAAAAATAAAATTTTTCACAAGAATTTCTATTATTTTTCAAAAAATACATATTTACACAAAATTTACATTTCTTATTCATTACTGTTCATTCGTCTCTTATTATAAAAAAATTATTTTAAAAGCTCTCTAAAACTAATTTTTGGTAAGAGTACCAATGATAGCCCCCCTTTCTCGTAAATTTTTGAAATTTAAAAATAAAAATATGGGTTTCGAGGTCGTTGATCATGAAATTAACTTGGCCAAAATGAAATGAAACTGCTGCTCGCTGCTCATATTCAGCAAAAATTTTCCACGAAATTGAAATTTCTCCACGGATTTTTAATTTGTCACGTATACCAAAACCTCTAACAACAATTTTTGATCGATTTGCAAAAATGCTTTCGATTTGGTCAAACTTTCGGCATTTTTATTAATTTACATCAAACACTGCTATACAAAGTCCTAAAAACAAATATTAATAATTTACAAAAATTAAAAAAGAAATTTACTTTTTTTTCTTTACGCTTCATTCCTTTACCGCGTATTCCATTGGCTGGCGTATCATCCCACTCTCGGACAACATTGGCCCAATGCTGATCTTGAGACTCCATACCCCTAACAATCGCACTCAATTTCGGATGACCGGTTCTGAACCCAAAAAATGTAAAAGATCTCATTATTTTTGACTTAAATTTGCTATTCCAAGTTCGGTGCCAGGATTCCAAACTGTTATGCATATTTTATGCGCATACTGAAAAGGCTGTAAATACAGTTGCTAGTGAATTATGACACTTTTTCAATGTTTTATAGCTAATATTATCCGGAAAAGTCCCATTTTTATTGGCTTTTTTTGCGACTTTGTGCAATAAATGTGAATCGCTGAAAATGGAATTCGACTTTTTGGTTCAAATCCGGGTTAGAGGTTCATTCGTCGAAATGGATGCTCAAATCCTTAGAAGAAGTTTATCTTGAAAAAAGCCATTTTGGTCATCTCCTAACCACTTTTATATCTCAGTCACTCATCCGTGGCGTCCTTCCATTTTCCATTCTTTATCTCAATCTTTTCTCTTTTGACCTCTTTTGTCTTGCCATCAAATAATATAATTTTCTCAATTGCCTCAGGTAAATTTTTAATGTAATGAAAGAATGTGCACTGTACTTTGAGGGTGTGCGATTGATTGCATGCTGGATAATTTGAATACTATTAATTAAAAAGTAATTTGATCTTATGTAAAATTTATGAACTTTTTTCGTGGATTTTTGACAAATTAAAAAAAATAAGGGACTTGGGGGTCTGCCGGTGCTCACAAATAGAGATGCGCCATGACTTTAATGGCAAGAATGAAAAAATATAAAACAATTTTTTTTTGTTAAGAACCAAATTTAAAATTATTCTTGGTGATGAAATGAATAATGAAACGATCGTTGACGAAATGATTCGGTCACAATTCCGTTTAATTTTTGTGGTTTAGTGTATTTTCTGAGTATTCGGTTCTAATGAGTACCATTTAAATTACGAATATTTAATATTTTATTGTTCTCCTCATTGACCTCATTCACATTGCCGTCTGCTGGTAAAAAATATGTATTTTTTGAAAAATAATAGAAATTCTTGTGAAAAATTTTATTTTTTTAAACCAAAAAATACCAAAAATTAATTTCAAAATCTATAAAGGTGATCTTATTTTTATAGCATTTTATGCATATTTCACCCATTTTCTTACGGGTACTTTTTTCTAAGTTAATTTTTGAGTACCATTAAATTTAATCTTCATTGACCTCATTCACATTGCCGTCTGCTGGTAAAATAAGAATACTTTGCTGAATGCGGAGCAAAAAGTGGAGAAATGGAAAATGGAAGAAATGCCATGTACGGAAGAAATGTTTGGTTGGAGATGATGGATGGAGTAAATCTCAAAGGCACACACAATTCATAACCAACTTTTCTTACTTTAGCATTTGAACATTAATTTCAATTTTTACTGAGTTTAATTTTGTTGTCCTTCCATTTTCTTTCATATATTTATCAAATTTCTAATATGATTTAATTTTCATTTCAGAATTTTTCGGGATAGAATTTGAGCATCGATCGGAGTCTGGGTTTGGGCCAAATTTTGAACAAAACAAAATCGATAGTTGTTTGAATGTATATGTGTGTACTTTTTTGAAATTTTGCAACTTTCAGCAAAAACACATTTACAAATTTGCAGATTAATTCAAAAATGTAAATTTTTTAAATTAAAAAACTTTCCAATTTTTATTAATTTAAAATTTATCCCGGAAAAACGGGAGTCCCGGAGCCGGATGTCATGCCCGGGTCCATTTTCCAAGTCCCGGCCCCGCTCTCGGTCCCGACCATTTGGCCGGAAAAACGGGACTAACTTCACCATTGAAACTACCACAAATTTGAAAAAAAAATTAATAATTCTTATGGCGAAATGATTTTAACTAAAAAAATCCCAAAATCCACATACCTAAAATATCAGAAATTTGAATTTGAACTGTTAATTATAAATATTATTAAAAAATAAATGGGTCTATGAAAATGACATTGAAGGGTGGAATAAACATGTTGAAAACTAAAAACCGAAAAATTAAATTTTTATACTAAATCGGTCGATTAGATTTGTGATACGATGAAATAATTTATATTATTTTTTCTTAAATGTTAAATATTTTTCAATTTTCTCTTTTTCGACAAATTCCTATCACTACTCTTTTTTGTTATGTATATCAATGATTTATAAAATATTTTAGTCTAAATCAATTAATATTCTTAAAATTAAAAATGAACAATCGTCTATCTTTAAACCCCAATGATTTTCCGAACACGATGGAGTTTGTCTTGTTCAATGCCGTTCAGCAGGGCAATGTCGACAACCCTGATATTGAACGACTCCTGGAGCGCCTTAGAAATCGCCAACCGCCTCCGTCTCCATTCAAGAACGACCGACTCCTGTGGGATGTATTCGATGACCCGGAAATAGCCAACGCACCACAAATGACAATTAAAGTAATATCGGCGTTTTAAATTATAATTTAATTGTGAAATCAGTAAAAATTTCATTTTAAAGGGAAAGTTTTCAAAATATTTAACTTTTCACCTATTTTTAAAATAGTCCTTTCATTTTGTTGTTTTAATTAGGCAGAGCGGTATCAGCATGGGTACTGTTTCCGTCTGATTATTTTAAAAGTTAAAAAGTAGTGTTAATAAAAATTATCAATTTTGGTCATTGTTTTGGATGATTTAAGACATTTTTACAAATTCTCCAAAAATTTAGACCCCAGAGAATTACCGCCTTTACTTGGTACCGTACTGGTTGAAAATATTGGTACTGATATCAATACCGATTTTTGCGATACCTGTCAATACCGTTACCGGTTAAAATGAAAATTATAGCTATCGTTCCATATTTTTTTACCGGACTGTTGGAGGCCTGAAACGCATGAACAACATGTTTTTAGCTTGGTTTGAAGCTTCTAGGATGGGTTTCTATATCCATATTTTCCATATTTCGCGATTTATGTCCATATTTCCATATTTTGGCATTTTTATCCATATTTTATGCCCATATTTTGGTATTTTTCCAAAAAACCCCTATTAGAACGGCCCACATCAGCTAGATTGGCCGTTTTGACCCCAAAGACCGGAAATTTTCCGAAAACACACTTTTTAGCAAAATTTTGTCGAAAAATTGATTAAATTTAAATTTTCTTAAAAAATGGTTAATTTATGTCAAAAATAAGCAACAATGGAAATTTTCGGTTTTTTGGTCGAGTTCTTATACCGTAATTAGCCATTTTAGATGTATTTTACTAGAATTTAATGAATTTGAAGAAATTTTTGAAAATTTACCACTCAATTCGGAAAATTTATGTTCATATTTTAGCCATTTTATGTCCATATTTCACGATTTTTTTTTGCGAGTGTTTTATCACAGAGAAGCTCAAAAAATCGCATTTTTACCACTTTCTTATTAATTAAAGGGTTTTAATTCAAATAAAAAAATATTTTGGACTTAGGCAGGTAAAAAATATTTTGTACTTATTGTGATTTTTAGAAATATTTTGTCTTTTTTAAAATTTAATTTTTACAAAAAGGACTTCAATATGTTTTTTTTTCTTGCCCAAAATTTTTTCAAGGGAACGGAATTTTAGGTGCTAAAAATTGCGAATAGGTACTAAATAGTTGCTAAAAACTTTGCTTAAAGATAAATTTAAAAATTTAGATAATCAATACGTTTCACAGACGTGTTAAATATGCAGCTGATCCACGTGAAGCAGGGAACTTTCTCACGGATGACGTAGGCGTAAGTTTAAAATTAAAAATTATAATACGATCAGCTCAATTTAACTTTATAATAAATTTTTATATTTCTTTTTTCAAAAACTTAGCAAATTTTGCACTTTTCGTCGGTCGCCCAAATTTGCACTTTTCGTCGGTTGACATAGCACCTTTTCTTGCAATCATGGGACTCAATTCATTAGCATAACAATCATCGGAATTCAATCTCACCGATTCTTCTGCATCTCAATCGCCAAGAATCAACCCACCAGAATTCCAATCACTGGATTCAATTATCCGGCATTCCAATCATTGGGACTCAATCCACCATCATTCCAATCGCCTCCAATCGACCAGCATTCCAATCACTGGCACTAAACCCACCAGCATTCCAATCACTGGGACTCAATTCTCTGGCATTCCAATCACTGGGACTCAATTCTCCGGCATTCCAATCACTTGGACTCAATCCACAAGCATTCAAATCACTGGAACTCAACCTCAGCAAATTTCTTCAGCATTTTAACTTTTTTGTGTGCCTTTGGGTGTTGAATCGATGGGAGGCACGGCCGCTTCGCGGCTTCGCACCTTTTTCTTGCAATCATGGGACTCAATTCATTAGCATTACAATCATCGGAACTCAATCTCACCGATTCTTTTACATGCATCTCAATCGCCGGGACTCAACCCACCAGAATTCCATTCACTGGATTCAATTATCCGCATTTCAATCATTGGAACTCAATCCTCTATCATTCCAATCGCCAGGATCCAATCGACCAGCATTCCAATCACTGGGACTCAATTCTCCGGTATTCTAATCACTGGGACTCAACCCACATGCATTTCAATCACTGGGACTCAATCCACCAGCATTCAAATATATTATAATGAACTTCTGATTTTACACACAAAATAAAAAATTTCCTGGCATACTAACATAACCATCGGACAAAATTCTCTTTAATTTCTTATAAATAAGGTTTAAAAAAATCTGCAGAAATATTTTACGTGAGAACAAACATTTTCTCCGTGAAAAACTTATATTCCGCCTAATTTCCGATAGAATGACTTTTATTAATATTTTTTTAGGTATTTTCGCATAAAAATAGCACATATTTTGGCGATTTTAAACATAAAACATTTTATGGCAAAAATAATTAAAAATAGGGAAAAATTTGAATTACGCGCTTGGTACTTGGAAGCAAGAAATGCATTTTTAAAATTCGATATGTTTGGATAACTGAAACTTGAAGATTAATAAAATAAAAATATCCTTGATTTATTAAAGATAGGTACCAAAAGCTAAGGACGCTTATTTTTTGAATATATAATAATATTATTTTAAAAATTGTTCATATAGTGCGAAGTAAACTAATTATTTATTTAGTTTTAATACCTTTCATAATGTACTAATTTGTTAGAATAAATTTGAATTTTTGACAAATTGCAAAAATAACAATAAACTAACTTTAAGGTTGGACAACACGACGCACCGAAATATGAAACCGTTCCAAAACTTATGGAAGATTTTGTGCGCGATGTTAACCACCATCTGCATAGAATGGATGCGCCTGAATTGGCTGCGAGAGCTCATTTCGAGCTGGTAATAAATTTAATTAATTAAAATTTATAATTATTGAAATTTGGAGAAATGAAAAAAGAAGAAATTATTTTTTTATTAAATTAAATGAATAATGGCCTAAAAGGCAGAAATTCCCTACTTTCTCCTTGACCGCAACCGTCAGTGAATCAAAATTTTTAGATCAACGATATACTGTAGAAATAATAATTTTAATGAGAATAAATCCGCAATAACAAAAAGTGTTCGTTTTTAAAATTTTCAAAATTCTATTAATGTTTTCGAATATTGAAAACAAAATATCAAATTCTGAACTCATTTTTTATTAAAGAAAATTATTTTCGAAATATAACATTACTGATGCATTTTCTACTGGCCAATTTAATTACTATTTTCAACAGTTTTATTTGCTTTTTCCACATAGGTAAATTTATTTTTTAAACTAATTAGAATCCAAAAATCATTTTTGGTGCAAAATTTCTTACAATTTCATGAAAACCCAAACTTTCCCAGTGGAGTGCCCGTCGGCACCGCTAGATTACTTACTGCTTATTTTGTTTTATTTGCACAAAATATCCTGAAATTGGCTTCTTGTTATAAATTCTGTTAGCACATTGCTTTTAACCAAAAAAAAAGTTTTACAAAATCTAAAATGGCTTTTTTTGGCTATTTTTCATGTTTTTTATTTTTTTAAATTTTTTTGGTGATATTTATGGCTTTTTTAATTTTTTATTTACTTATTTGACGTTTGTATATTTCGTGACTTTAACCCCTCTCGTAGATATTTTTATTTCCTAATTTAATTTAGGCCTATATACATCCGTATATGGATGGAAATGGGCGCGTTTGCAGGCTAGTGGCAAACTGGATTTTGTCAAAGGGCCGATTCCGAATGTTCGAGCTTCCGGAGATTGCCCGAGACGAATATAACGCAGGCCTTGATTTGGCCGTACGTGGAAGACGTGAAGGGCACGCGACGGGCCTTGATGCGAACATCAATCGAAGTGGCGAGCATGATTGGCTCCGACCCTTTATATTATTAATATATTTTCACGTGCAGAATGCACAGCAAGAAAATGTTACATTTGATTAGTTGCATTAAATTTAATTTGTTATTCTTATTCACTGCTTATTAAAAATTATTGAACACGAAGCAATTTTAAGAGATTCGAATAATAATTAGAGACCGGATTTTGAAGTAAATGCCTTTTTAAAAAAAATATTTACACTCAAAGATGTTGAGAAAAATAAAAAATGATTTCACTATTGTGGTTGAATTTCTTGAGTTTCTCAGTTACCCGTCCTTCAAACGAAAATTTCCCATGACAAATCCAAAGTCATTTAAAACAAACTGAATTAATTAATAATTATGTATTAATTGCATTAATAAATTTTCTTAGTTTTCTTTCTTCCCTCTTTTACAGCTCCCGCTTCTCTCCCCATCTCTCACAATCAATCAGTAATTGTTGAGACCACCGAAATGAAAATATACTAAGGAAAATGGATTAAATATATTTGATAAAATTTTGAAATAATTTGGAATTTTTGAATGTGTAAAAGCAAAATTTTGTACAAAAAATTTGGACGTAATTGTTAAAAATTGCTCATTTTTAATGTTTAATTATATGTTGTCATGAAGTTTTAGAAATGCGATAAAATTATAAAAAATTGCTAAAAATATCGAATTTATTTTTGCACGATTTTATTTCTTGAATTAGGTGATGTGCTGTGGGCACCCCGAATGCGACTGAACCAAAAAAGCAACGGAGGACACAAGAAAATGTTTGAAAGAAAAAACAGAGAAAATGAAAGAAAGATATATGGATTATGGTTGATGATTAGGGTTGTAAATTATATGGATTAACATATTTTTTCTGCGCATATGCTATGAAGAAAGGGGCTTAAAAATAGCATTTCTGCGTTAAAATTTTTTGATTTGGTGAAGGTTTTTAGTCCATATAAATCCATATTTTGGGGGTTTTCGGGAATAAATCCATATTTCGCATTTTTGGGTTTTTAGTCCATATTTTGGCCATTTTTTGGAAATTTTCACAAGAAAAATGAAAAAAAAACGAAAAATACACCCCTAAAGATCAACTTTTTGGAAATTTTTAAAAATTACACCCCACAAAACACGAAAAATTTGAGTTTTCGTCGTCATTTTGGCATTTTCAATAAATATTTTCGTCATTTTTTTGCGAACATTTCTTTTTTTTAATGAGAATTTTTTCGAAATTTGGCAAACTTGGAGGTGTTTTTGATACAACGAACAACAATAAAAAATATGCATTTTTAAGTTTTAAACCCCATTTTTTGGTTGTTTATTGTACTTTTTAGGTTTATTTAAGCAAATATTAAATATGCACACCTTTTTTGGGATTTTTGGGGGTTTACAACATATATTTTGGCATTTTTTATCCATATTTTGGTCCATATTTGGCCATTTTTGGCCTTTTTAGTCCATATTTCGTGCTTTTTTAGTCCATATTTAATGTCCATATTTCGCGTTTTTTAGTCCATATAATTTACAACCCTATTGATGATCAAGACAAATTCAGCTAAATTTGGATAATTATTAATTTTTTTTTTGCGATTTTAAGTATCCAAAAATCCCACCCTAATTATTATTATTATTGTTTTTATCTTTATTAATTAGTAAAAAAAATTCCAAAAAACAAAATAAATTTACATCGCTTTTGACAAATATCTAAAACATGTATGCTACCAAATTATGCCAAGTAACTTTCATTTAAAAAATAATTAAAATTTACATAGTTACAGCCTGGGAAAGTTTTGACAAACGACAACTTTTGGCAGCATACTTAAGGATTTTAAAAATAATATATTAAAAAGAGTGAAGTCTATAAAAACAAAAATTTTCTAAATATGCAAAACGCAAAATTAGCTTAGCGAATTTTAATTATGTTTGGTATGTAAAGTTTTTAATTAATTATATCACTCAATTAACCATTTTTAGGAAAAATGCCAAAACTGTGACAAAAAGAAAATAGGGACGAATAGGGCTCCTATTTTTAGTTTTTACCTAGTTTTTTCTCTGAGCTCCTTATGGCCTGAAATGCACGTATACAGGAATTATTTTAAAATTTATGTTTTAATAAAACTATTAAATTGATTTTGACAATTATTAATTAAAGGTGGATCAGCTTTGGAACGGTGTGGTCAAATAATGAACATCCATGAAAGTACCACAAGAATGAAAATTGATGAACAAAACGATTTAATTTGCTAAAAACTTCCAAAATAATAAGTTTAGGTCTAAAAAACCCCAAAAATAGTTGCTAAAAAATGCCAAAATAATAAGTTTAGGTCTAAAAAACCCCAAAAATAGTTGCTAAAAAATGCCAAATCAGTATTGAGATAAATAATTTTTAAAATCAAATATTAACAAAGTACATAAATAAATTTGGTTATGAATTTTGAGAAATTTATCATTTCTTGAGGGTGTATTTTTTGAAAAATTTTTTGTGTCACTTTCTTAGGGAGGATATTTTTGATAATAAGATTTGGGTAAAACGCCAAAATAGTTTTTTTTCAATTTTTTTTAGTTTTTAAGTGCTAAAAATAAAAAATTAGAAAATAGTTGCTAATAACTCGAAAAGTAGCTTAACAACAACAACAACCGAAAAAACATGTTTTTCGTGCATTTTAGACCACAGGGAGTTCACGAAAAAAATGAAAAAACTATAAATCGTATCCCTACTAATTACATTTTTAGAGCAAACACACGAATGCCGTGCTCAATGATTATGCCGGGATGGTGATAAGTGCGTGTGCGCAAAGCAATTTGGTCGGTTTTTCTGGTCTTTGGAAGCGGAAATATTTTCTGCGCTACTTCCATTGAAATTTTGTTGGAGACTGAGCGGGTAGGGGTTAGTGATGTTCGAGACCGATAATTTCCCGAGACTCGAGACCGAGACCGAGACTTGACCCCGAGACCGAGACTCGACCCCGAGACCCTAGACCGATACCGAAAACCCCGAGACCGAGACCCAAAAACCCGAGACTCGAGACTTTTTTCAAAAAATTTTCCTATTCGCTTAAAATTTGTTTAAAAATTTTTTTTGACTCTATTCTTAACTAATGTTTGTTTTTTTTTATTTTGATTCAATTTGGTAAAATATTTATCATTCCAGAAACACCCCAAACAAAAAATAAAATTTTTTATTCACTTAAAAATCAATAAAATAATTTTTTCAAATAGAAAAATTATGAATCAAAATTAAAGTGCAAAAAAACCCCGAGACCGAGACCCAAAAAACCCGAGACTCGAGACTTTTTTCAAAAAATTTTCCTATTCGCTTAAAAATCGTTTAAAAATTTTTTTTGACTCTATTCTTAACTAATGTTTGTTTTTTTATTTTGATTCAATTTGGTAAAATATTTATCATTCCAGAAACACCCCAAACAAAAAATAAAATTTTTTATTCACTTAAAAATCAATAAAATAATTTTTTCAAATAGAAAAATTATGAATCAAAATTAAAGTGCAAAAAAACCCCGAGACCGAGACCCAAAAAACCCGAGACTCGAGACTTTTTTCAAAAAATTTTCCTATTCGCTTAAAAATCGTTTAAAAATTTTTTTTGACTCTATTCTTAACTAATGTTTGTTTTTTTATTTTGATTCAATTTGGTAAAATATTTATCATTCCAGAAACACCCCAAACAAAAAATAGAATTTTGTATTCACTTAAAAATCAATAAAATAATTTTTTCAAATAGAAAAATTATGAATCAAAATTAAAGTGCAAAAAAAGCTGTTGCATTGCATGATCGGCCGAAAGATTTGTTCTTTTTGCGCTATATATCTGTGAAAGTTGACTAAAAGTCCTCTCTGGTTCAACGGTACTCGGAGGGGAGCACAAAAATTTTGGCACAATTTGCTTGATATACACGTAAGAAGTGTCAATACGCCAAAAATCCAATGGGTCGGCATCGTTTGAAATTGTTGGGCTCTAAATTATAATAATTGATATTGAAATAAGTTTTTTTAATTACATTAAAAAAGGCATCAATTTCTTTCATGACCGCAGAACTCAAAACTACATTTTGAGAATTTCCTGCACACAAAACCTCGTTTGATTCCGTAAAAAGAAAATTGGACAAAGGGTTATCCGATCTTGTTTGTCCGTCATTTGTGAATGGTTCTGAATCGGAAAAACGGCGGCCAGGGTCAACAAAAAGTTCCAATTCCGTTTGCAATGTAACTTTATTTTGGATCCTTTCTTCGAAACCAAAAATATGTTGGTGATTTTTATAACGCGGGTCAATGAGTGTGGCGATTGTCAAAAACCTTAACATTGAAGACATACTTTGTGAGAAATAAGAATTTTAAACCTTTTATTTTCATATTTTTCCATCCTTGATTTCAGTCCATTTGATATGACTTTTTTGATTGATTTATTTCTTACATTTGAAAGATTCTTTAGCATTTCAAAATCGTGCATTTTCAAATCCGGAAAATCAATATGAACCAAACTCAGTGCGCGTTGTTGTTCTATAATTCGATTAATCATGCAAAGACTGCTGTTCTTTGACTTCGCCAACGCTTTTAGTCCGATGTTCAAGGGCGTCCGTCAGTGCCTTGAAATTTAAAAGAAAAATTATATAATTTCATCTTTCTTTTGTTACCAATTGAATTTTGTGACAAAAACAGTCAAAATGTTCATAGCCAAGTTCTTCAAATGGACAAATCATAGACGAAGCTGCATCGCGAAGAAAAATATGAATTTGGTTTGGTTCAATTCCAAAATTTGAAAGAATGTCATTGAGTCGTAAACTTATGTTGTGACCGGTGTGGGACTCTGGCATTGGCTGAGTAGTTAAAATACGCCATTTCCGGTTAAAATCCGAGTCAATGAAATGAACGGTCAAACTTAAATTATGTTAAAACAATGTTTTAGATGTATGCTTTTACCTCAAAAAACTTTTCTTTTTGCGCTTTGAGTTCCAGTCCCGCAGGGATCCGCAAATTTGAAATTTCCGGTCTCTAATTAAAAGCCAATCATTAGGGGTGTAAAAAAGTCTCGGTCTCGAGTCTCGAAAGTCTCGAAGACCGAGACCGAGACTGAAAACCCGAGACCGATACTCGAGACCAAAAAAAAAACCGAGACTTTTCTCGAGTCGAGACTCGAGACCGAGACTCTCGAACAGCATTTGCTCAATATGATATTTTATTGATTTTAATTTAGGTAATTTAATTGAAAAAAGCACTAATTTTCAAATTTTGCCACTATTTTACCAGTTTTCGCATTATTTCGCAATTTTTATGTCTTTATTTATGTACCTATCTTGGTATTTTTTTCGCCCTAAAATCCGTCGCTTAATGATCAGGCAATACGAAGGCTTGTTATCGCATATGGTCCCAATGAAAACCAAAATGATCAAGATTTGATCAATCATTACGTGCACTTCCATATGGAATTGACATGAAAGGCTTCGAAGAAGGAATTAATAATGAATATCAATCGATTCTGATCTACATAACTTTATTTTAATGAGAGCGCAAATGTCTTTTTTCGCTGTACGGCGCAAATGTCGTTTTTGTTAGGCGGCGCAAGTGTCGTGGCGCAAATGGCACGGCACAAATGTCCGCGGCGCAAGAGTCTTTTTTGCTGAGCCGCGCAAGTGTCACGGCGCAAATGGCGCGGCGCAAATGTCCGCGGCGCAAAAGTCGGCTAACCGTTTTAGGTAAGCAATTCCACGAGTTAATGTGCTAGGGTAGGACGAGATTAGGATTTGATGTGAAAAATTGGGACTGAGATAGCGGGAAGCGAAGGATTTAGATGGGGATTAATTTCTAGAATTTAATGAGAAAATTCTTCTGTATAATTTCAAACATTGAGCGAATAATTTCTTTTTTATCTTGGGTAGAAGAAGGTTCTCGGGTGCGTTTTTATTTATATATTTTTCCATATTTCACATTTATGTCCATATTTCCATGTTTTTCTTTCAGATTCGGCATTTTCATAATAAAATTCGATAAAAATACACTCATAAACGCCAAAAAAAATTTTCTAAGAAATTTTTGACAATTCTTATTTTTTTCATGAGAAAAATGATTTTCCTAAATAAATGATGATATGAATTTTTACAAAAATTATCAAATATACAAAAATATGTAGAAAAAAATTGCATTTGCATTTTTGTACAGTATGTCCAAAAAAGGCACAAAACGGGCAGAAATTACACAAAAAAAGACTTTTTGTTACTATTATTAGAGACTGGATATGTGTGGATTTCCATATTTGTTTTTTGCTCAGCTGTTTGTTTTCAGGAACAGGGGAGTCCGGCGGTGCCGACAGGCGCCGCCGGGAAAGTTATTTGGAATTTTAAAGAATTTCACTAAATTAATTATTTAAAGTTTTAAAATTTCTTCTCTTTTCCCCTTCGGCCTGCGACCTCCCCCCCACCTCTTTTACACCGGCCCCCTCGATGCTTATTCCTACTCTTTGAAGGAATATTGCATTATTTTAAAACCTCAAAAATTTTATTTAGTTATTGATTTTTTTTTTGCATCAACACTGAAAAACTAAAGGCAATTTTTTATCCTGACAGAAAAAAAATTGAAAATAAATAATACAATATTACCGGAAAGCAAATGAAATGTGACAATTTATGGAACAAAAAAAGAGACGACTAAACTGGTAATTTGGTCATAACTTTGATGATGATTTAAAAATTTGTGTAAAAAAAACTGATAGCCATAAACTTAGCAGCGTTCGGCCTGGAATCAGAAAATTAGTAATCTTTTCTGACCAAAATCAAATGTTCCGACTCCCGTCAATGAAAATGGGTCAGAACAGAAGGAGGCGGCAAACGAACACATTTCCAAACCGCAGAACCCCGTTGAAGAAGAAATCCTCTTAGACAAAGCAATCAGCCAAATGCAATCCTTCCGAAAACAATTCCCTCAATTATTTAATTAATAGTTCTGCTATGACCTCCAACAATTTCTCTAAAAACTTCAAATCTTCTCAATAAAACTCTCCACAAAAATTTTTTCTCTCCAATTCCAAAAAAAAAAACTTGATTTACCTTTATTGGAGGTCTGACTTCTCCACTTCAACTCAAATTCAATTATCGTTTGTTACAACTATTCATTTTATCCCATTTCTTATTTCCAAATGACATTTAACTTCTTCACTATTAACTTGCCCTTATTTCCACCAAAAGTATAAGCGGCAGCAATGCCCTTCTTTTGGTTCTTTTTATTTTAAATAAATAAATGCCTACCTCACCCAAATTTCTCAAAAAAATTGACTATTTTTTCCAAAAATCCATAAAAATTGACTCAAAACCGCAATTGTCATTTTTAGGTGAAAATCTGAAACGAATCACACAAAAAAGTAGTATGAAAAAAAGGTGCCGTCAAAATGATTTTGTATGACCGGATATGAATTTTAATACCCTCTCATTTTTGCGTTGTCCCTCTCTCTACCCAATATGTTTTTATCAAAACCAAATTCTTCAATATAAATGGATATTTTTATTTTTATGCCAAATTGGTTTAGGCTGAATTGCTGGCATTTAATTTTTGCTTCTGCGTATTTTCTTCTTAAGTAATAAGTCCTTTCGAACTGAAATATATGAACGAGCGGGGAAGCCTTTGAGGGAAAAACTATGGGGCGGGCCGGCTTTGAACCGGCGTCTCTGGCTTTCCGGACCAGTGTTCTACCAGCTGAACTACCGACCCTGCCCTCTCCAGCTCCCCACTTTGCTCGATCATATAGGATCAATTGTTGCCTCAATTGATCCATTAATCTTCCTCTCGGGGAAGCTTCTTCTTCTCTATCTCAGAACCAATATAATGAAATAGGGGTTCTAATTTCGGAAACCGGGAATTATTGTTTCGTTTATTACAGATTCTATCTGCCGGTATGAAATTAGTCCTAATTTTTTAATCATGAAAATAAAAGTCTCAAAACGAGATGAAAATGATTAATTAACTAAGGTAAATAAATACATAAAATAGAAAAAAAACTAGAACCAATTTAGAACCGTTTAAAAAACATTAAATTAAAAAAAATTCCTAAACCCTTATTATACATTTAAACGCCGTTGAAAACTATTCATTTGTTTATTTGAAAAAACAAATTTTTTTTTAATTTTTATTCTATAATTTTTTTATTCATTTATCTGATTTTCTTGGGTCTCAGCTTCATTGAATCCCATTAAATTTGTTTTGACGGTGAAGCTTTGCCACGTTTGCTCTCCATAAAAATGTCCATTATATTGAATTGGCAATATTTATGAAAATCCAATCAGAATATATTTGTTAATATTTTTATTTTAAAGGAAATAAGAAAATAGTAGTAATTTGAATTTACATTTTTATACATTAATTAAATGAAATTAATTAATAGTCTTGAGTTTGCCGTTTGCTCCATTTTGTTTTCTGCTGCTAAATTGTTCAATTTGTCCTTTTCGTGTGAAATTGGTAAAATTTGAAATGAAATTAATTTTATTTTTATTTCTAAATAATTAATTTTAGAGACAATTAATACAGAAATTGACAATTTATACACAAATTTATTTCAACTTGAAACGGAAGAAACGCAGCAAAATATTGAAAATGATCAGAAAAATGGAGAAAACATTTTGCTGAAAATTGAATCAAAATTATTGTACAGTTCAATCTGTTCAATTTTTAAGTCGGCACAAATGCCAAAAATAGCGAAAAAAGAACAGGAAAAATTGGGGCAAATTTTAGAGAATCACAAAAATTTATCATCCGAATTTTCCAATTCTGTGACAAATAATTGCGAATTATGGAAATTTTGGCGAAAAATGGCAGCAGACTTTGGTTGGTGGTCATCTTTTATTTACCAAAAATCATTTTTAATTCAGGCAAAACTATAAAAATGGCAAATGGTAAAATAAATTTCGAGTGCCAAAATAGAAAATTAATTCGACGCTTCGAAAGTGCCGTCGAAGATGCATTTGCTGCAGATATTTTAATGGGACATTTTCACGCACTTTCGCAATTATTGGCGCCAAAAAATGGCCATGAAAAACGAATTGAAATTGGAAAAATGGACGAAAATAGCAATAAAAATTGGTGAAATTAATTATATGTCTAATTTTAAAATATTTGGGATTTTTCAGGGATTTTAACGAATTTTTTAAAGCGGAAAAAATGAAAAATGAGTCAAACGTAGCTTTTTTAATACGCAAATGGCGCATTGATGGAAATGTGAATGGAATAATTGAAATAAAGAGAAGAATTGAACAGCATTTTGGCATTGAATTTTTGGAGAGAATGGAATTGGTCCGACCAATTGAAATGTTATTTGGTAATTAGAGTAATAAATTTCTTGTGGGAGGGTGTGAGTGTTAATTTCAGCCAATAATTTAAAACGGATTATTAAAATGAGTTTTTCATAGATATCCCAAAAAATAGCAATTTTAGCAGAACAAATTTTATTCAATTATTTATTTTAATTAGATATCACTGACAAAAGATTGGCAAATTTGTATGTAAAAGTTTTGCAAAAAAAGGACGCGAATTTAGTACGACAAAATGAAGCGGATTTATCAACAAGGATATTTTTTTACCAAATGATGGCCATTTTTGTTATGTCCAATTCATTTGGAAAAATGAAACTAAAAGGGCGAAAGGGTCACGAAACAATGAAGAAAATTTATCCAGAAATAAGAAAAATTTGGAGTGAAAAATTTTGCGAAATTTGTGCGCAAATTAAAACGAATGTACAAGAAAATTCCTTTGAGAAAATTTACAAATTTTGGCACAAGTTGGCCGATTTATACAACAAAATTCCAATTTTGGAAAAACATGAAAAGATTTTGATAATTTACGACGAATTTGCCCTTCAACGGACCAATGAACTTTTATGGAGGGCAAAAGATCAACTAATGGTGGAACATTCCGAAATTGTGACTCAACTGACCGTGTGCCAATCAGCGGGGTGCCAAAACGCACTCAGTCGCTTTTTGGCACATTCAATTGGCCAAATGAAAGGGGCCAAACATCGACTGAGAACATTTTTCACCTCACCATTAAAAGGCACTGCAATTTTGGATAATTTACTACAAGGAAATGCGAGTTTTGCGCAGGTGTTCCGTTCCGGTGAATGTTTTATTTTAATTTTTTGAATGAATATATTATATTTTAATTTGAATATTACCGTAATATAAAAATAATTATTTAATTGCCTCCTAATTAAAATCAGATTTGACAACAGACGAAATAAGCCAATTACAAGTCAAATATTATCTAAATTATATGGACAGTGACAGTGAAACAGATGTTCACACGAGAGCACTTTTTATGGCCAATTTTTTGGCATTTTATCACTGGTAAGTTAGGGATTTCGGGGCCTTTCCCGAGGCTTACATAATACGATTGGACGGAACTCGTCTAACAATTTGTTAGTGTTTGGTGGATGGAAATCGATCTCTGGGGTTGGAATTGAGCGGGCCAAACCCCGAAACCCGGCATAGCTTAGTTTTCAATAATTTTTTTGGTTGAAAAACTTTCTGTTTTTCTATTTTGGTTTACAAGAAAAATAATCAGAAATCCGGCCGCAATTCCGTTACATCCCTGCAGCAAAGTTACCAGGGATGGGCTTTGCTTTTTCACCTTTCAACGTTTGGGGCAAAAGATTAAATGGGAACAGATGCGGATCACGCGCGGAATTCTTCCGGAGCCCGGAGTCTCGCCCCACCTACTGTAGCAGCCGTAGTCGAGTGTGCGCTGATTTTTAGCGCAATAAGCAAAAAAAAATTGTTGTTTAATTTGGCATTATTGCACCAAAAATTCTTTGATGCAAAAACCTCTCATTGTCAAGGGTCAAAGACAAATCATACAAAAGCAAAACTCAGATTTTACAAAAAAGCCTAAAGCTTAGGCCTAAGCCTAAAAGCTATGCCTAACCTAAGCAATTGTACGAGTTTCCTTTTGTACGAGTTGTCATGACACCCATTGTCAGATGATTTAACCCCTTTCTTCGCGGGTTGTTCATCATAGTTCACCCTAATTTAGGTTCAAAAAAAGGCAACACAAATTGACAAAGGAAATGCAGCCCCATCTTGAGAATTTATTTTTTAAAATTGAGCTTCAAATGGATTTAATTGCCTGGAGCGAATCGGCGACAGACAAAGCGGCAAAAAAAGCACATAAAAGGGAAATGATGTCATTAAGAAGTGACAAAGACAAACTTTTTCCCGAAGAAGCCCAAGTGATTGTAATTGAAAAAGGTGAAGAAAATCGGTCAAATTTATTAGCGACAGAGATAAGTCTGTTGACAATGCATGACGAAATCATGGAAGGACTGATCGAAAATGAGCAACACTTTTTGGACAAAGTTAAAAGTGAGTGAGAATTAATTAATTGATTATTTCATAATTATTAGTTAATTTTTTAAAATTTCAGCAATTTTCATTAACGAACAACGCCTTCAAAAAATGATACCACGGATGACATTGGCATACCAAATTTTAATGGAAAATGCCAAAGGAAGCAAGCAGCAGAGAAATGAAAACGAAAACAATGGAAAAGAGGACGATGAAGAAAAGGGGAAAGGAAGAGGAGAAATAGTGGAAGAAAAAGGAGAAGAGAGGGGAGGAGCCAATGGAGAAGTAGAAGGAGGGGGAGAAAAAGGAAAAGCAGATGAAAAAGGAGAAGAGAGGGGAGGAGCCAATGGAGAAGTAGAAGGAGGAGGAGAAAAAGTAGGAGAAAATAGTGAAGGAAGAAAGGTAACAAAAGAAGACGAAAAAACACGAAAAAGGGAAGAAAAAGGAGATGAAAAGGAAGAAAGAGAAAAAAAGGAAAAAGGAGAAGAGAGGGGAGGAGCAGTTGAAGAAAAAGGAGAAGAAGGAAAAAGTGGGGAAATAAATGAAGAAGGAAACGAAAAAGGAAGAGAAAAGGAACCAGCGGGAGAAAAAAGAAAAGCAGAAGAAAATGAAGAAGAGAGGGGAGGAGCAGTTGAAGAAAAAGGAGGAAGAGAAGAAAAAGGAAGAGGAGAACAAAATGGAGTGGAAAATAGTGAAGGAAGAGAAGAAAAAGGAGAAGAAGAAAAAAGTGGGGAAATAAATGAAGTAGGAGACAAAAAAGGAAGAGAAAAAAAAAGCGAAAGTGGTGAAGCAGAAAACGAAAGATGCATTGATTCGGATGGTAAAATGACACTTTTTAAATTTATTAATTAGTTCAAATTTTTGCCAAAACCCTAACTAATTAATGATATTTATATCCATTAGCTAAAATTATTTTTTTAATTTTTCTAAATATTAAAGAGGAGTCGGACCTGATCAGCTGCTACCAACATTTGATATTGGCTGATCGGCCAATTTCAAGCAATGACAAAACATTTTTGGAGGTGAACGCACTGTATTACCAACTTAAATCACTGATCAACCAAATCTTATCAATCATAAAGCAAATAAAAAAGGGTGTAGCAATTGAAATTGAAACGATTGCTCAAAAATCACAACTTTTGAAAAAACCCGAAAATTTTGACGAGAAAATTGTAAAAATTTGTTATTTGAAAATTTTTTGGTCGTATGTAATTTCGAATCGAAATTTATACAATGAAAGCGAAATTTGGAGAACATATTTAATATATAACTTTGGTGAAAATGTAAGTATTTTAATTAGATTAAAAAAAAACTAATTAGGATAATGCCAAACTTTTAGCTAAATGTGCCATTCGCCACTGAAGGAGAACAAAAATGGGACAATTCCATTTGCGAGGAAATGAAAAATGTTTTAGAAATTTTTCAAGGTTTCTTAAAGTCACCAACATTTGAAGGGACGCAGGAATTTGTACTGAATAATTTATTGGAGAAGAACAAGAAATTTGTTGATTTTATAAATTATAATTTTGGCAAAATGCCAATTTTTAAAAAATATGGTAATTTTTTTGAAGGAGTCGAGCGGTGTTTTATAGCTAGGAAGATTAAATTTCTGGTCACAGTTTTTAAATTTTTCTGACAGGCCCTTTGTTATGCGAGGAAGAAGGGGGGAATGATGAAATTTTTGCAATTATAGCAATTTCATAAAAATTATCAATTTTCACAAAAAGCCTTCACTTCCGAGTTCCTCGTCCAATTTTTTTCATGTTTTTTTTGGGACTCAATTTAAGTGCCTAAATCAGAAACCGTTCGGTCTATTAATTTAGATTCTTTGTATTTCCTGTTTTTTTCAGCAAAATTTGAGGACTACAAGCTGATTGACCGTTTCTATTTGGATTTGTTTTCCTCCAACGATGCGGAGATGACTTATCAATTAGAGGAATTTCTCGGCATCAAATTGATGGAGTCGATCATATATCAAACCGAGAAAGTGGTGATTAACCCTGCTAATTTCACGGAAATTATTAGAACACGGGCCAAATTGCGTGCCATGGTGGCTGTGCAACTGCACTTTCGGAATGCAGACAAATTCCGCATCATTTGTTACCAAATTGCCTATGTGGCCTATCTGGTCCAAAAGAGGAGGATCCCATTCACAGTTTGGCGGTCGCCCACCGAATGTTTTTTAAACACTCGCGAAGAAACTTTGTCCTCAATGCGTACAGTACTCCGAAGTTCCCATTGGGACTTTGTAGTCAACCGAGTGACGGGCACAGTGCGAAACGGTATATCGGATACAGTACGCCACAAGCGTGGCGCGATTGCATTGCTGGAGAAGCTAATTGGGGGTACAGCAATGGTTAAACTGTGGGAGAACAAAGAAGCTAGGGCGAAGTTAATGGAGGCAAACTGTAAGTGAAATTTAGTTTAGGCTTAACTCAAAAATTTTGTCTTAAAATAAATGAAGATAAAAAAAGTTTGAGGACTTCGATCGAATTTATAAATTTTTAAACGAACAGGGACGATCTTTTCGAGTGCCGGAGGTATAAAGCCGGGACCGGAAATGGCTTTTTCCACGCCTATTTTTTACTCCGATAGATTCCTCCCATTCCGTGAAGCGGCTACTTGACATTTGAGGACCCGACTTTTGAGACTTTTGAGGACCCGATATTTGAGGACATACACAACTTAAGAAAAAAATAAATTATAAAAAAGAAAAAGCCTTTCCCAAGGGCCAACGGGAGCTAATGTGCCAAAAAGTCGTCAAGGGCAACCGAATAATTTCAATATTCCGGAGCTTAGCAGCCCCTTCCTTTCGGCTCCCGGTAAATTGGACACCAGAAAATTGGACACCGAAAATTGGACACTATCGTATAAAAAAAATAAAAAATAAATAAATAAAACAAAATTTTGGTTTGGCTAAATGATTTTATTTTATTCTGCACATACTTATGTTTTTTATAAGCGTAATAAAACGGAAATAAATAATGTTTTTATTACATAAAACTTCAGCAAAAGAAAACAACCATAACATCCATAAAGAAAAAAGTTTTCTTTTGGATAGGATTCCCATCTTTTATGCAATTTTAGCACATTGACCAATCTTCGCCCTTTTTCGTGCATTTTTTTAGCACATTGACCAATCATTGCCCTTTTTCTTGCATTTTTTTTGGCACATTGATCAATCATCTTGCATGTTGAATGCTTGATCTACTTCTAAGTGCCTTAATTATTAATCCATTTACCCTACCCAAATTTATTTTTCAACTCAATTCCTGGGTTTATTTTAGGATGGTGTCCAGTTTTCCGGTGTCCAATTTTCCTTTGGTGTCCAAAATTCCGGCGCTGTCCAGTTTTCCGCTTGGTGTCCAATTTTCCAGTGTCCAATTTTCTGGTGTCCAATTTACCGGTCCCCTTCCTTTCTTCGTGATTTATAAGTCATCCCAGCATTCAATTTGTCAGATAAAAAGGAATTGAATACGATATAAATTGTACCAAATGCTTGGAAGCTCCTGTCAATCTTTGATGATTTAGGAAAGATTAACGACTAATTTACACCGAACATGTGTTTTTGGTAATGCTGGAAGATCCCCCTTTTTCCATTTACACATGGAATTGGTTAGGACCACAAACCCAAACAACGAATGAATTTATAATACTTTTGAATATCAGAGTTATTATTGTTTTAAAGAAAGGAGAGCGGGTTGAAGCCGATAAACTGCGGCTGTTTGAGTTGACCCAACTCAAGGGATAAGAATTCGAGAACGGAAAAAACATACAGAGACAAGATTGTCTATAGAACAGAGCCCGGAATCTTAGATCTTTTCAATATCTCCTTATGCGCAAAAGATTCTGAAAATTTGGATGATCCAAATAACGAATAGCTTTATATTCGTTCCCGTTGGCCCTTGAAAAAGGCTTTTTCTTTTTT
Source organism: Heterodera glycines (assembly GCA_004148225.2). Taxonomy (NCBI): domain Eukaryota; kingdom Metazoa; phylum Nematoda; class Chromadorea; order Rhabditida; family Heteroderidae; genus Heterodera; species Heterodera glycines. The sequence continues at coordinate 4,019,252 of CP049707.1, read as the reverse complement.
CGAATGATATAAAATAAATTTTAATTTATTTTTTTCTGAAATTGTTATGTCCTCAAATGTCGGGTCCTCAAATGTCAATCCTCAAATGTCGCACCAATCGTGGGGAACTTAAAAAGCAATGGTGAGTCAGCCAGAGAGTTCAGTCGGAGTCAGTCTGGAAGCGTTTGAGAGACATGGCCAATCGATCCCCGCAGGGGAGACGTCCCAAGACATCCATTACCATCCCTTCCCTCTCAAGTCGTGAGGAGCCTAATTACGGACGCGTAAGGGGGTCCCCTGGTACTAAATTCCCCTGTTAGAACTGGGTGGTGGGACCTCGCAGCTTTATTATGGGATTTTTTGTGCCCTGATATTGGGTATCACCGGATTGGTCTTGAAAAACTCCTCTATCGTTGGAAAATTTAAAAACTCAATCCTGTACAGAAACTTGAAATTTTTTTTCGCATACACTAAATTTTTAGTCCTTTTGAAATTCCTCGTAAAAATTCCCATATAAAATGGCATGCCATTTAAATACTTTTTTCTCCATTTAGTTTTCTTCGACAAAAACCGACTCATTGATCATTATGTCAGCGTTTTGTTGAACGCCAACATTGTGCCTGATTCCGTTGATCGGATGCGCCGCGATATAAAATCGGCTGATCTGTTCGTTTGGGCCCAATGGTTCCAATCACTCATTGAGCAGCAGCACAAGGGACAATCTCGGCATTCCTTATACCGGGACTACGTTTGGATGTATTTACGCATTGCGTATGACATGTACGAACTCGGAACGGAGAAAAGTGAATTTGAACACACTTTTACCAAGATGGAAACAATGATGAAAAGTAATTAGCGGGGATTTGATTGATTGGGATTTATGGAATGAATGAACTGATGAGGAGAAGTAATTAGTGGGGATTCGACTGATAGGAATTATGGAACGAATGAAAGAAATGATGATAAGTAATTGTTGATCGAGTTTGTACCTGATTTTATTGAGCACCCGAAAATTTAATTCGAGACTTGGACATTTCGTGGCCTGGACATTTTGTGGGTCAGCGATTTTTACTCGATAGATTTTACATAAACATTTTTTTAAATGCCAATAAATGTACAAATATTACATAGGTTAAGAATAGTAAAACTTTATTAAACATATTATTTTATTTGTTTTAAGATCCGCATTTGTGCTGATTTCATCCCTATTCCGAGCAATTCTGAGCTGAAAATTTACTGGTGGAAAAGTCTTGGCATAGTGAATAATAGTTCGAAATTCAAATTTCTTGAGCCGACTAATACGGTCGAAATTAATTCGTCTTTTTTATTAAATGACTAAATTAACAACAGAAATCACCAAATTACTCATTTCTGCTGGAGATAGTCGAGGTTCGCTGATGGGAAAATTGCGCGAAAAATGGGATGAAATAATTATGGAAGTTTTTCCTGGGAGCAATTTGGAATTGGAAGAATCCGTGGAACAAGAAATGGATATAACGGAATTTATGCAACAGCTTCACCACAGTATGATCAGAGAACTTTGGCAAAATATTCATAAGCTAAACTTCTTGACTCTATTTGATTTGGATCGTTTTATGCATTTATGAACCTCTCCCAAATGTGACTAATTTGCTTTATCTTATTTGTTTTTATTTTGACGGCGTCACAAATGAAACAAAAAATTACTATTTTCAAATTAAATTTATGTTAAAAGTGACAAAATTTGCTTCGCTCCAAAGTGACATTGACCCAAATAAATAGGATTTGTTGGCATTTATATAGAAAAAGCCAATTTTCAGGATTAAGTGAGAGTAAAAATTGTCGGAACAATTTGGCCAATTTTTTGAGCAAGGAACAGATGAGAGAAATTTTCCAATTTGTTGGCATTCGATTAGAGGAAAAAGAATTTGAAGGCACTGATCAAAAAATGACAGTTCCATCGGATGATCAAACGGAAACGGAAAAAGGCAAAGATCAGCAAAAGAAAAAGCAAAGGAAAAACCGACGGAAGAAAAATGGACCAAAATTGGGAATTATAGAAGAAACTGAAAGTGAAAAGGGTGAGGATAAAACGGAAAGCAAAAGTGAAGAAAAAGGAAAGAGTGAAAAAGAAAGTGACGAAAAATGGACGAAAAAAAGGAAAGAAAAAGAGAAAAAAGAAGAAAAAATGGAGGAAAAGGAAAAGGAAGCATCAAAAAGAGAAAAAGAAAATTGGAGCGAGAATGGGAAAGAAAAAGAGAAAAAGAGAGGAAAAGAAGAAAAAATGGAGGAAAAGGAAAAAGAAGAAAATGAAAAATGGAGAGAGAATGGGAAAGAACATGAGGAAAAGAAAGGAAATGAAGAAAAAATGGAGGAAACGGAAAGAAAATTGATACAAATAAGTCCGAAAAATGGAAGCACTGGCAATGAGAAATTGTTGGGAATTTACCTTTTGTGTGCTTCTCCAACAGAAGGTGTAATTAAAGGCTAATTAATATTAATTAACTAATTAATTTACATTGAGCAGAAAATGCAAATTGAAAAAGATAAAATCGAAAAACATGCAAACGAATAAGCTAAAACAAAAGGTGTTTTATTAATGGGCTTTAATTGAAATAAATTAAATTAATTAATTAAGAATTTGATGATGAAAATTTCATTTTTGGAGTGTATAAAAAATATTTTATGGAAACGGAAAAATCGGAAAATGCAATCATTTGGGTTGACATCATGGCAATTGCGAGAAAAGGCTTTTACAACAGAGAAGAGGACAAAGTGACATTGGCCATTGATGTTACTGTGAAAGAAGCAAAAAGGAAGTAGTAGTGATTAGCGCATTTTTTTAGGGCAAAAATGTACTCATCACTACTAGCGGATAAATCATAGACAATTTTGCAATTTACTCATTGAATCTCTCATTTGTCTAATCTGAGAGGCATTCCACAAATTATATCATTTTTTGCCTGTTCGCATATATGAACAAAAAGTGGATGGGGTCAACTGAAATTATTGCAAAAAAAAATGCCATAAAAAAGGACGAATTTAAACAAAAATGGCACGGAATGGCCACTGGAGATAAGGAAGAAAAATTAATTCATTTATTCAAAAATAATATTTTTATTATCTCGAAATTGGAAAAACATGCAATTAATGCGCAAAAAATGATGGCACAGATTGAAATTGGTGCGATAAATTGGAAATATTTAAATAAAATAAGAAATAACAATTTAAATAAATTAAATTATTTTTAGACCAAAATTTATTAAACCAAATGATGGCCAATGGTTTAACAAATGAATTCGCCGGTTGTTTAAGCCCCTCCTTCCCCAAAATTTCGCAGCAATTAATTCGGGACGAATTCGACGAACAAAACTCCCAAAAAGTAATTGGCACAGATAAGCCAATTCATTAATTTAATTGACGACCTTTAGCTTGAACAATTTGTGGAGGAAATGGCAATTAACGGTAAAACGGCGGATGGAATTTCGCGAAAAAAGCGCGACAAACAAATCAAAGCGGCGGTGAACACAATCAAAGGAATGGCGGCAAAATGGGTGAGAAAATTAAATGGGAGAAGAAAACTTTTTATCCTTTTGGCATAAGAATAGCTTGGCCTGGACCTGGACCCAATTTTCCTGGATTTTTAACCAAGAAATCCAGGCCCAGGTCAAACCTGGTTAAACATGGAATCCAGGTCCAGGCTTTTTTTCAAAATGCTGGGCTCTCGGTATAAGCAATTTTGTTTTCCATGAAAAAATAAGCACATCCTCTGGGTTTACAAATTACAAAAAAATTTTAAATTAATTTTGGCAGTAAATCCCATCTTTTCAGTCAACGGATAAGGCCAAACTTTTTATATCCGGCTCATTTATGTTCGGATTGAATACAACTGATTCGGACATTGATTTGATTTGTGTTGTGCCGGGAAATGTGATCAAAAAGGAAAACTTTTTGGGTGAACAAAACGAAATTTGTGTTGAGAAAAAATGCCAAAACGGAGAAGAAGGCGAAAAGCAAAATTTGTCAACACCAAAAGCATTTTATTGTCACTTATGTGAAGTAAATTATTAAAATAATTTTAATTAATTTTATATTATATAAATTTCAAAAAAGGGATTTTAAAATTTATGCAAAACGAAACAAAATAAAACGGAAATTCCTTAAAGCCCAATTTATAAAATCATCTTTATCTCCATAAAAATGCTAAATTGAGATAATCTTCTGTTATCCGAAGCTCTAATAATAATAATAAATATAAAAAAGTAAATATAAAATTTTAATTTCTAAATAAATTTCATAATTTTGTCAGAATGAAAAGGTCATTGACCTGCTAAAAATTAGTCACGGCCAATTAACGATGCTTAAATTTACTTTTGATGGCTTCGATTTCGACATTTCTTTCGTGGCAATTCCAAAATTGGAAACATTGGAACAGCGAATAACGGACAGAACACTAAGAAATTATTTGACTAAATTTGATACTGAAAAATGTGAACACCGACAGATGTTACGCGTTTTGACGAGTAGTTTTTTAATATTAAACTAATTAATTAAGGACTTAATGAGTTATTTATTTATTTATTTATTTTAATAATGGCCAATTAATTAAGGATTTAATGAGTTATTTATTTATTTATTTTAATAATGGCCAATTAATTAATATTTTTTATTAGGTTATCTTTCTAATGTCCATATTATAAAATTGATGGATGAAAACCAGAAAAATACTTTCATTCCAAATAGCGACATAAGCGATGGAAAAATGAGACAAAACGGAAGAAATTATGAAAATTTGCGTTTTTTGATTTTGGCATTGAAATTATGGGCAAAAGGTATTAAAATATTTAATTTATATTTTTATTCCTTAAATGATTTTTTTTCTTTTATTCTTAGGCAATTTCATTTACTCCAACAAATTCGGCTTTTTGAATGGCGTCATTTTGACAATTATGGCATCAAAAATTGCGCTCCTTTACCCAAATTCATCTTTGCATTTTTTGCTTTGCAAATTTTTCTTAATTTATGCAGCGAGGTTATTAAAATTATATTAAATTAAGTTTTTTAATATTTTAAAGTTAACAGCTAAAAAATCACAAATTTTAATTCTTAATTATATTTGGAGAACTAAGGATTTATATAATACCCATAGGAAATAATTTTTCCAACTATAAAAAATTACAATAAATTGAATGTTTTTCAGAGGGTATTATTTTTACTCAAAAAATTTAATCAAAAAGTGGCAAATTTTTTTGTCGATATATTCGATGACTCTAAATATTTTCAATTATCAGACCTTTTGGGCTGCCAATACAACTCGAACAAAGCAACGAAAAGTCAAAAGCGAACCCATTTTTGACTAAAAATCCCATGGAAAATGAAATCAAAATTTATACGGCAGTTTTTCCTCAACAAAATGCTGCTCGATTGATCACTTTTACGAACGCAAAAATTATACGAAAGGAAATGACTGAAGGCAAAAATAATAATAATTATAATTAATAACCCAATTTTCATGAATTAATTAGTCAATTATTTTTACTCAATAATATAAAATAATTAATTGGGTTTTAGCCCTAAACAAACTGATCAATTTTGACGGTCATTTATTTGATTGGTCGTCTCTTTTGTCACCAAATTCAATTGATTTTGTTGAAAAGGTATAAAATTCGATAAAAATTAAATTAATTAATTAATATTTTTTCAGTATGAGAATTTTATTGCAATTAATTGCATTGGCCAAGATAAAATTTCTGTCCAAAATTTTTGCCAATTTGTTGAGACTCGTATTCGACTTCAGTTGGAATTTGACATTAACAACAGAGGGACGACAACGAATTGGCACATTTATCCGGCACTGTTCCAAGAAACATGCAAAATCACTCAAAAATTGGAGGAAATTCCAGCTAAAAACCGGTAGACAATAACAAAAAAATTTCTAAGATTACCGAAAATATTTTACGTTTTATTTTAATTTCGCAAATTTTTTTTTTTTTGCAATTTTTTAATTTCTCCAATTTTTTCAGCTCCGATTTCCACCATTGCAAAGTATGGCTGATTGGCACTGATCAGCAGTTTGTGAATGCCAATGAAAAACGACTGACCAATGGCAAATTGCTCAATTTCGATTGGGCCATA
>CP049707.1:3983447-4012159 GCA_004148225.2 Heterodera glycines | reverse complement strand
ACTAAGCAAAAAAAAAAGCTTTGTACTCAGACTTTAATGAAAGGGTTTACGGGATGTATGATCCAATTTGCCAATCGAAGACGAAAAAATCAATTGTTGTAGTGCCATCCTGATAAAATTGCTCAAGAAATGGTCGAACACCCGCATTCCGGCCCGTTCCCTCATTGTTCATTGGTATAGTTTGTTGTTGCTGTTGTGGGACGCCCTGGCTATGAAAATCTGTAGCAATGCGCTCAAAATGTTGGCGCCGGGTGAGTGTTATCCCTGTCGGAGGGGGAAAAGCAGCAGGAATGGGTGTCTGAGCAAAAACCGGATGTGGAAATGGCCCTGTAAGCGGATGCGCAAATTGGTTCAGCAATGGAAGATGCGAGAATTGGGACGGCATTGCCATTGGATTGATGAATGGGTTAAGAAGAAATGGCATTTGTGGCACTTGCGACGGTAACAGCAATGGTGGTGGTGGTCGTGGTGGAAAAGGCAGGTATGGTTGGTGGTGTACCGGCAACGGAAATGTCAAACCATCATACCACGCAGGCTAAAACCGGGTAAGAAATGTACATTTATTCTTAAAACGAAAATTACAAAATTTGTTTGTCCATTAACTGCAAACGGTGCTCTAATTTCAGTGAGGTTCTAAATATATTTTTAAAGAGGAAACATTACTGACAACTTGCCCTCGGATTCGACATTGAGTGCGTTGTGAAAAAAAAAAAAAAGCTAAAATGTGATTTTTTTTTTAATGTGCAAATAGTGACTTAGCAATAGTTATCCCTGCCTTTTATTACGCAAAAATAGTTGCAGTCTTTAAACGAAAAAATAGAATCGCTAATCGTTGTAACATAATAAAAACTTAACAAACAACAATAGAAAATTAAATAAAATCCCCCATCATCATCATCATCATAAATTTTAATGCATTACAGTATTTAAGAAAAGGTTTGAGACCAAGATTGCCAGGAACGGAGTATGGATGGATAGATCGGAGGGGAAAGGAGGGGGGGGGATTATTTGTTCCATGGAGCAAAAGGAGCTTAAGCAACAAAAGAATCCAATGGAAGACATGGAATGAAAGCAAGTATTTACTTTATTTTAGGGCAACGGATTCAATCCAATTCAATTGAATTATTATTATAGTTTATTTGGTTAACAGTGTTGAAAAACTTTCAACATCACAATTCCCAACCAATCGATCGATCATCCACTGGCAAATGACAAGTACACCCCTCAGAAAGGCAACATCTCGACCAGGTTGAACAGAAAGTCGGGCCCGAAATTTGCACGCACAGAATCGTTCATGTCGACCAGAGTACAACACGCGTACATATGCAATGAATCGGATTGCATAAATCCGCATGCTTAAGAATGAGGCAACTCGAAATTGTTTTTAGTCAATTCATTAACTTACAAATTTTGCGTCCATTCAATGTGAAGTAAACACCCCTGTTGCATGCGTCAATGCCACATCCGACCACATCCCCTGTACCAAATTGCGCGAATCCATCCATCATATCCGGCACGTGCGGCAAATTACAGTGGATAGACCCATCAGCCCACAGCGCAATGCTGGACTCAAAATGCCCGACCAATTCATGCATTAACATATGCGCGGGTGCCTGTCCCACTCCAACATCACTTAATATGATCAAAATTTTTCAAAACATTTTTTTAATTCACGATTTCATGCGCAGAATGGTAACTTCGAAGTAAAACAAGCCAAAGGCACAGTTGGCAGGTAACAGACAACGGACCGACACAAAACCTTTTTTTAAAAAATAATAAATATTTATTTTGTTTTATTATTATTACAGTCATTTTTCGCCAAATGTTCTGCCAGTAAACCATCATACACAAAAATTCCTTCGCTGCAGTGATCCAAATCCCAGCTATTCAAGCGCTGAGTGATGAGAATGGACTGGAGGCCAATTTTTATACATTCAACCGTGCGCGTGAGATTGTTCTGAAAAAATGTGAACAGGAATGAATAAGCAAACATCAATTTTAAAAATTTTTTTTTTTAGTTTTCTATTCAATTAAATTTATTGTCTAAAAATCAGTGGCCAAATTTTCGTAACAAATAAATTCGAAAAAAGCCTCAAATTATAATTTACTGTTACTAAATACGATTTAAAAATGATTTGTTTTGTCAAAAAAAAAAAAACATAAACCTTAAATAAGAATTAAGTTAAACTCACCAAGCGGCGAAACATTGACAACAGCATTTCGTCGTCAATTGGAAAACGTCCACGCACCGGGTTCAATCCGCACTTGTGTGGTGCTCTTCAATGTCAATTGCATGTGCACGATTGGCAGTTTGCGAAACACGGCGAAAACGCTCATATGGCGAGGCAGAGTGCGAGCGAACTTAAATAAGGAATCATCATCATCATCATTATAGATAATAATAATAATAATAAATTTTTTTGTACCACGTGTGACCATCAGAGCAGACAAAAAACAAAAACAAAAGAACGCAATGACAATGAGTCCAATCAAAATCAGCATATTAAAAAACAAAATAATTATAATCACGAATAAAACAATTTAAATTAAAAGCACAAATAAAAAATGTATTAGAATATTTTTTTGCTTCTGATTACGCTCGGAAAAGCCCAACGGGGATTAAATTAATTGCGAAAAAATATATCATAATATTTTTTATTTTTGATTACGATCGGAAAAGTCCGAGGCATTAAATTATTTGCGATGGGAAAAAATAGTCAGCGCTTGAAAGCTTTTTCGATCTTTGTCCTTTGGCGGCGGCGGAAGGGGGGGGGGGTATTTTGTGGGTAACGGTAAAAACAAGTCGAATTTGACTGCACTATTAAACTTTTTGTCAAAAAGCGAGGGGATAAAAAACATTTAAGGGAATGCCAGACTTAAAGAAAAAAATATTTTAATTGGTGGCTGTAAAGTGCCACTTTTCGCTGTCTTCCATCCATTGCTTTACCATTGTTCCGCCTGGCGACACTCGCATGGCCAATCGGTTCCAACGGCGTCGAACTGTTAACGATCAATTGGAAACTGAGCGGAAACGGCGTCGGCTGAGTGTTGTTGGTGTGCCGGTGGAGAACGAAGCGCATAGAATTGACATTCATCTGAAGCGGAGGCCTTTTATTATTTAAATGGTCAATTAACAGAATTTGGCATTTTTCGACAAAAGTGCCATTTGCATTAATTAATAACATTTTCATTTTGTTTATTATCAGACATTTCGCTGTTTTCACCTCTAATGCTATCATCAGCAACAAATCATCAAATTCAATGCACAAAAGTGTTTTCTTCGCCTTTTCCATTTTCCGAATTCGACGAATGAAAGTCCAATGCCAACACATTCAATCCATCGGCAAATTGAATATTTTCGTCCTCTCCACGACGGAGGGACAACGGACGGCGGGGGAGAGAATGGACCAAATTGCTGGGCAAAGGGAGGAAGGACAAACGATTGAAAGTGCGAGAAGAGAGCACAAAACGGAGAGGACGGAAGCAGCGAAGAGAACTTTTTGGGGAAATTGAGTAATTAATTAACTAATTAATGAATAAGCAGAAATATGCAAAGGAATTCTCACCCTGTTCACAATTAGCGGACTCAACTTGCTGACTTTCGCATTGGCAAGTGAATGAATCGCTTCCCTCAGGTATACAAATGCCTTTTCCACATGTCTTCCGGGCATTTTCTCCATGGCAAACATTTGACCTTTTATTTCGCGCACTTCCAATGAACGGACACATGGATGAAGTGGTTGCATTGATCTGATCAAAAGAGAGCAATTTATTGTAATAAAATGGGCAAACACCTCCGCCATGAATTGGTCTAATCTCTCCTCCAAAATGGCCAAATCTTGGCCAATTATTTCGATTCCATCGATGGCAATTCGTCGCTGACAGCCAACGAATTAAAGGTCCGAAGTCCGACCAGCAGAATGACGGAGAAGGTCAGGCAAAACGGAGAGATCACCGAAAATGACGAAGGGTGAGAAACGAAGAGAGGGCGGACTGAAAGGGGGTACGGTAGAGACAGTTGGGGAAGAGAAAGTAGCATACTGTAAGAGCAAATTGTTTTCTTGCTGAAAGTGGACATGCACTAGATAAACGCCATGACTCTTTTGAGCACATTCGTCCCCATTTTCGTCCTCCGTTTGGCACTCCGCCAATTCCAATGGCACCCGTCCCTTCGTGCAAATCAGTTCCAAATGCCACCATTCTGTGGCATTTTGAGAGGGTAAAGGCATGAAATGCAAATAACAGAACACATCGAGCACATCCAAAACGCCGAATTGCTCCGGGTCCGGCATTCTATAACAAAATTTTAAGCGAAAAGTAAAAAAATAGAAAACAGGAAACCTAATTCCCAACTGTTCCGGCGGTACGCTGAAAAAGTGGGCGAAGCAAGCCCGACTTTTTTTGATATATTCCATGGTGAATTCTAAATAACAAAATGTGTCTAGGCAAGAAAATGCCAAAGCTTGGGTAGAAACAACCAGGCTAAAAACTTTTGAGGAATTCTCCGAGATTTTCCAACCCGGCCATTTTTTGGACTAATTTTTGGGCAGTTGCATTAAATCAAACCATTTCTGATTGATCATTACAAATCCTATTATTTGAGCATTTTTTGGAAAATCCACCCTGTCGATGGGTTTGTCTCTACCCTCGTAAAAAACCAAAAAAAACAAACAGTACCAGTGACGGGCAATGTCAGCACAGTGTCCGGCTGCTCATAGACCAGGTCGTCGAGTATTTCCTCAATTGGGTAGCCAATTTGCATAGCCTTCCCGCTTTGTTGCCAAATGCGTCGGGTTCGTCAAGCTGACTCAGATCAGCAATCTTAAGGGAATGCAAAAGTGTGGAGAATGGAAATCATAATCCGTTTGGACCTTGTTTTTCGACTTCTTTTTGGGTAGCGAATTCAGGCTCCAAAATATTCGGATTCACCCCTCCATATTTTTACAGGGCTTTATTAATTAATTGCTTTAATTACCATTGGACACCACTTGTTCTCCGCGTTTTGTGGTGAATTCTGTCCGTTCCCGCGCTTCCATTCGCTTCCCAACGGCCCTCCAAAAATTTGCGTTTTTTTTTGTAGTTACGCTTTCCAAAAATTATTTGGTTAATATGTATTTACCCTGAAAAATAAATAAATAATTGACATAAATAAAATTTAAAAAAACAAAAAACAAAATTATAATACATAAATATATTTGATGCTACAATTAATAATTTTTTATTGAGCAAAAAAGAATACCATGTATCTAATAATTTTAATGGTACTTTTTTCTCTATTTCTCTAACTTTAATTCCATTTATTTTTATATTTTTCTCATCTTCCCTCTCACTTTTTCTCCCTCTCCTCTCTCTCACCATTTCTCCTCTCTATATCACACTCTTTACCCCACGCCATTTATTCTCTATCTCTAGCCATTTATCCTCTCTCTCTCTCTCTCCCTCGCCATTTTTGTTTCTCTCTCTCTTTCTCGCCATTTCTTACTCTCACTCTATCACTATTTTCTCTATCTTTCTCTTTCCCGCATTATTTTCTCTCTCGACACCATCTAATAGGTTTGGGCTTGGGAGGGGGGGGGGGGGGGGGGGGGGTTAGAGGGAAAAATGACCGATCAAATTATCGATCGAAAATCAATCGATAATTTGATTGGGAATATTATCTACTACCATTTAAATTACGAATATTTAATATTTTATTGTTCTCCTCATTGACCTCATTCACATTGCCGTCTGCTGGTAAAATAAGAATACTTTGCTGAATGCGGAGCAAAAAGTGGAGACAATGGAAAATGGAAGAAATGCCATGTACGAAGAAATGTTTGGTTGGAGATGATGGATGGAGTAAATCTCAAAGGCACACACAATTCATAACCAACTTTTCTTACTTTAGCATTTGAACATTAATTTCAATTTTTACTGAGTTTAATTTTGTTGTGCTTCTATTTTCTTTCATATATTTATCAAATTTCTAATATGTTTAATTTCATTTCAGAATTTTTCGGGATAGAATTTGAGCATCGATCGGAGTCTGGGTTTGGGCCAAATTTTGAACAAAACAAAATCGATAGTTGTTTGAATGTATATGTGTGTACTTTTTTGAAATTTTGCAACTTTCAGCAAAAAACATTTACAAATTTGCAGATTAATTCAAAAATGTAAATTTTTTAAATTAAAAAACTTTCCAATTTTTATTAATTTAAAATTTATCCGGAAAAACGGAGTCCCGGAGCCGGATGTCATGCCCGGGTCCATTTTCCAAGTCCCGGCCCGCTCTCGGTCCCGACCATTTGGCCGGAAAAACGGGACTAACTTCACCATTGAAACTACCCCAAATTTTGAAAAAAAAATTAATAATTTTATGGCGAAATGATTTTAACTAAAAAAATCCCAAAATCCACATACCTAAAATATCAGAAATTTGAATTTGAACTGTTAATTATAAATTTATTTAAAAAATAAATGGGTCTATGAAAATGACAATGAAGGGTGGAATAAACATGTTGAAAACTAAAAACCGAAAAAATGAAATTTCAGATACTAAATCGGTCGATTAGATTTGTGATACGATGAAATAATTTATATTATTTTTTCTTAAATGTTAAATATTTTTCAATTTTCTCTTTTTCGACAAATTCCTATCACTACTCTTACCTATTTGTTATGTATGATTTATAAAATATTTTAGTTTAAATCAATTAATAGTCTTCAAATTTTCATTTTTCACGCGCCATTTTTCTTCATACCTTAATTTTACTCAAATTAGAAAATGTTTAAAAAAATTTTAATTCAACCCATCTAATAAATTAATTCAAGAATATTTTGCTTAAAAATGAACAATCGTCAATCCTTAACCCCCAATGATTTTCCGAACACGATGGAGTTTGTCTTGTTCAATGCCGTTCAGCAGGGCAATGTCGACAACCCTGATGTTGAACGACTCCTGGAGCGCCTTAGAAATCGCCAACCGCCTCCGTCTCCATTCAAGAACGACCGACTCCTGTGGGATGTATTCGATGACCCGGAAATAGCCAACGCACCACAAATGACAATTAAAGTAATATCGGCGTTTTAAATTATAATTTAATTGTGAAATCAGTAAAAATTTCATTTTAAAGGGAAAGTTTTCAAAATATTTAACTTTTCACCTATTTTTAAAATAGTCCTTTCATTTTGTTGTTTTAATTAGGCAGAGCGGTATCAGCATGGGTACTGTTTCCGGCTGATTATTTTAAAAGTTAAAAAGTAGTGTTAATAAAAATTATCAATTTTGGTCATTGTTTTGGATGATTTAAGACATTTTTACAAATTCTCCAAAAATTTAGACCCCAGAGAATTACCGCCTTTACTTGGTACCGTACTGGTTGAAAATATTGGTACTGATATCAATACCGATTTTTGCGATACCTGTCAATACCGTTACCGGTTAAAATGAAAATTATAGCTATCGTTCCATATTTTTTTACCGGACTGTGGAGGCCTGAAACGCATGAACAACATGTTTTTAGCTTTGGTTTGAAGCTTCTAGGATGGGTTTCTATATCCATATTTTCCATATTTCGCGATTTATGTCCATATTTCCATATTTTGGCATTTTTATCCATATTTTATGCCCATATTTTTGGTATTTTTCCAAAAAAACCCCTATTAGAACGGCCCACTTCAGCTAGATTGGCCGTTTTGACCCCAAAGACCGGAAAATTTTCCGAAAACACATTTTTTAGCAAAATTTTGTCGAAAAATTGATTAAATTTAAATTTTCTTAAAAAATGGTTAATTTATGTCAAAAATAAGCAACAATGGAAAATTTCGGTTTTTTGGTCGAGTTCTTATACCGTAATTAGCCATTTTAGATGTATTTTACTAGAATTTAATGAATTTGAAGAAATTTTTGAAAATTTACCACTCAATTCGGAAAATTTATGTCCATATTTTAGCCATTTTATGTCCATATTTCACGATTTTTTGTCTATATTTTATGGCCATATTTCGCGATTTATATCCATATAATTCAACACCCTATTAATCAGCATAGACTGAATTATATATGTTTTTTAAATATTTTTTTTGCGAGTGTTTATCACAGAGAGCTCAAAAAATCGCATTTTTACCACTTTCTTATCAATTAAAGGGTTTTAATTCAAATAAAAAAATATTTTGGACTTATTGTGATTTTTAGAAATATTTTGTCTTTTTTAAAATTTAATTTTTACAAAAAGGACTTCAATATGTTTTTTTTTGCCCAAAATTTTTTCAAGGAACGGAATTTTAGGTGCAAAAAATTGCGAATAGGTACTAAATAGTTGCTAAAAACTTTGCTTAAAGATAAATTTAAAAATTTAGATAATCAATACGTTTCACAGACGTGTTAAATATGCAGCTGATCCACGTGAAGCAGGGAACTTTCTCACGGATGACGTAGGCGTAAGTTTATAATTAAAAATTATAATACGATCAGCTCAATTTAACTTTATAATAAATTTTTATATTTCTTTTTTCAAAAACTTAGCAAATTTTGCACTTTTCGTCGGTCGCCCAAATTTGCACTTTTCGTCGGTTGACATAGCACCTTTTCTTGCAATCATGGGACTCAATTCATTAGCATAACAATCATCGGAATTCAATCTCACCGATTCTTCTGCATCTCAATCGCCGGGAATCAACCCACCAGAATTCCAATCACTGGATTCAATTATCCGGCATTCCAATCATTGGGACTCAATCCACCATCATTCCAATCGCCAGGATCCAATCGACCAGCATTCCAATCACTGGCACTAAACCCACCAGCATTCCAATCACTGGTACTCAATTCTCTGGCATTCCAATCACTGGGACTCAATTCTCCGGCATTCCAATCAATTGGACTCAATCCACCAGCATTCAAATCACTGGGACTCAACCTCAGCAAATTTCTTCAGCATTTTTAACTTTTTTGTGTGCCTTTGGGTGTTGAATCGATGGGAGGCACGGCCGCTTCGCGGCTTCGCACCTTTTTCTTGCAATCATGGGACTCAATTCATTAGCATTACAATCATCGGAACTCAATCTCACCGATTCTTTTACATGCATCTCAATCGGTGCACATTTAATGGTATAAATGAAAAAAAAATAAAATTCTCTGTAATAAGCCTCGGGACTCAACCCACCAGAATTCCATTCACTGGATTCAATTATCCGCATTTCAATCATTGGAACTCAATCCTCTATCATTCAATCGCCAGGATCCAATCGACCAGCATTCCAATCACTGGGACTCAATTCTCCGGTATTCTAATCACTGGGACTCAACCCACATGCATTTCAATCACTGGGACTCAATCCACCAGCATTCAAATATATTATAATGAACTTCTGATTTTACACACAAAAAAAAATTTCCTGGCATACTAACATCACCATCGGACAAAATTCTCTTTAATTTCTTATAAATAAGGTTTAAAAAAATCTGCAGAAATATTTTACGTGAGAACAAACATTTTCTCCGTGAAAAACTTATATTCCGCCTAATTTCCGATAGAATGACTTTTATTTATATTTTTTTAGGTATTTTCGCATAAAAATAGCACATATTTTGGCGATTTTAAACATAAAACATTTTATGGCAAAAATAATTAAAAATAGGGAAAAATTTGAATTACGCGCTTGGTACTTGGAAGCAAGAAATTGGCATTTTCCCCTAAATAAATAAAAATTAAACGAAGTGACATTATATTTTGTTACCGTTGTAATTTGGTATAATCATTTAAAATAAAATTCGATATGTTTGGATAACTGAAACTTGAAGATTAATAAAATAAAAATATCCTTGATTTATTAAAGATAGGTACCAAAAGCTAAGGACGCTTATTTTTTGAATATATAATAATATTATTTTAAAAATTGTTCATATAGTGCGAAGTAAACTAATTATTTATTTAGTTTTAATACCTTTCATAATGTACTAATTTGTTAGAATACAAATTGCAAAAATAACAATAAACTAACTTTTAAGGTTGGCCAACACGGCGCACCGAGATATGAAACTGTTCCAAAACTTATGGAAGATTTTGTGCGCGATGTTAACCACCATCTGCATAGAATGGATGCGCCTGAATTGGCTGCGAGAGCTCATTTCGAGCTGGTAATAAATTTAATTAATTAAAATTTATAATTATTGAAATTTGGAGAAATGAAAAAAGAAGAAATATTTTTTTTATTAAATTAAATGAATAATGGCCTAAAAGGGCCAGAAATTCCCTACTTTCTCCTTGACCGCAACCGTCAGTGAAAAATTTTTTGATCAACGATATACTGTAGAAATAATTTTAATGAGAATAAATCCGCAATAACAAAAAGTGTTCGTTTTTTAAATTTTCAAAATTCTATTAATGTTTTCGAATATTGAAAACAAAATAACAAATTCTGAACTCGTTTTTTATTAAAGAAAATTATTTTCGAAATATAACATTACTGATGCATTTTCTACTGCCCAATTTAATTACTATTTTCAACAGTTTTATTTGCTTTTTCCACATAGGTAAATTTATTTTTTAAACTAATTAGAATCCAAAAATCATTTTTGGTGCAAAATTTCTTACAATTTCATGAAAACCCAAACTTTCCCAGTGGAGTGCCCGTCGGCACCGCTAGATTACTTACTGCTTATTTTGTTTTATTTGCACAAAATATCCTGAAATTGGCTTCTTGTTATAAATTCTGTTAGCACATTGCTTTTAACCAAAAAAAAAGTTTTACAAAATCTAAAATGGCTTTTTTTGGCTATTTTTCATGTTTTTTATTTTTTAAAATTTTTTTGGTGATATTTATGGCTTTTTTAATTTTTTATTTACTTATTTGACGTTTGTATATTTCGTGACTTTAACCCCTCTCGTAGATATTTTTATTTCCTAATTTAATTTAGGCCTATATACATCCGTATATGGATGGAAATGGCCGCGTTTGTAGGCTAGTCGCAAACTGGATTTTGGCAAAGAGTCGATTCCGAATGTTCGCGCTTCCGGAGTTTGCCCGCGACGAATATAACGCAGGCCTTGATTTGGCCGTCCGTGGAAAACGTGAAGGGCACGCAACGGGCCTTGATGCGAACATCAATCGAAGTGGCGAGCATGATTGGCTCCGACCCTTTATACTATTAATATATTTTCACGTGCAGAATGCATAGCAAGAAAATGTAACAATTTATTATAAAATTAATTTGTTATTCTTATTCACTGCGTGTTAAAAATTTTGAAAACTTGAAGCAATTTTAAAGATTAGAATAATAATTAGAGACCGGATTTTGAAGCAAATGCCTTTTTTAAAACAATATTTACGCTCAAAGATGTTGAGAAAAAAAAAAAATGATTTCACTATTGTGCGTGGATTTCTTGAGTTTCTCAGTTACCCGTCCTTCAACCGAAAATTTCCCATCACAAATCCAAAGTCATTTAAAACAAACTGAATTAATTAATAATTATGTATTAATTGCATTAATAAATTTTCTTAGTTTTCTTTCTTCCCTCTTTTACAGCTCCCGCTTCCCTCCCCATCTCTCACAATCAATCAGTAATTGTTGAGACCACCGAAATGAAAATATACTAAGGAAAATGGATTAAATATATTTGATAAAATTTTGAAATAATTTGGAATTTTTGAATGTGTAAAAGCAAAATTTTGTACAAAAAATTTGGACGTAAATTGTTCAAAAATTGCTCATTTTTAATGTTTAATTATATGTTGTCATGAAGTTTTAGAAATGCGATAAAATTATAAAAAATTGCTAAAAATATCGAATTTATTTTTGCACGATTTTATTTCTTGAATTAGGTGATGTGCTGTGGGCACCCCGAATGCGACTGAACGAAAAAAGCAACGGAGGACACAAGAAAATGTTTGAAAGAAAAAACAGAGAAAATAAAAGAAAGATATATGGATTATGGTTGATGATCAAGACAAATTCAGCTAAATTTGGATAATTATTAATTTTTTTTTGCGATTTTAAGTATCCAAAAATCCCACCCTAATTATTATTATTATTGTTTTTATCTTTATTAATTAATAAAAAAAATTCCAAAAAACAAAATAAATTTACATCGCTTTTGACAAATATCTAAAACATGTTTGTTACCAAATTATGCCAAGTAACTTTCATTTAAAAAATAATTAAAATTTACATAGTTACAGCCGGGGAAAGTTTTGACAAACGACAACTTTTGGCAGCATACTTAAGGATTTTAAAAATAATATATTAAAAAGAGTGAAGTCTATAAAAACAAAAATTTTCTAAATATGCAAAACGCAAAATTAGCTTAGCGAATTTTAATTATGTTTGGTATGTAAAGTTTTTAATTAATTATATCACTCAATTAACCATTCTTAGGAAAAATGCTAAAACAGTGACAAAAAGAAAATAGTGACGAATAGGGCTCCTTTTTTAATTTTTACCTAGTTTTTTCTCTGAGCTCCTTATGGCCTGAAACGCACGTATGCAGGAATTATTTTAAAATTTTATGTTTTAATAAAACTATTAAATTGATTTTGACAACTATTAATTAAAGGTGGATCAGCTTTGGAACGGTGTGGTCAAATAATTAACATCCATGAAAGTACCACAAGAATGAAAATTGATGAAGAAAACGATTTAGGTTGCTAAAAACTTCCAAAATAATAAGTTTAGGTCTAAAAACCCCAAAAATAGTTGCTAAAAAATGCCAAATCAGTATTGAGATAAATAATTTTTAAAATCAAATATTAACAAAGTACATAAATAAATTTGGTTATGAATTTTGAGAAATTTATCATTTCTTGAGGGTGTATTTTTTGAAAAAATTTTTGTGTCCCTTTCTTAGGGAGTATATTTTTGTTAATAAGATTTGGGTAAAACGCTAAACTAGTTTTTTTCAATTTTTTTTTAGTTTTTATGTGCTAAAAATAAAAAATTAGAAAATAGTTGCTAATAACTCGAAAAGTAGCTTAACAACTACAACAACCGAAAAAACATGTTTTTCGTGCATTTTAGACCACAGGGAGTTCACGAAAAAAAATGAAAAAACTATAAATCGTATCCCTACTAATTACCTTTTTAGAGCAAACACACGAATGCTGTGCGCAATGATTATGCCGGGATGGTGATAAGTGCATGTGCGCAAAGCAATTTGGTCGGTTTTTCTGGTCTTTGGAAGCGGAAATATTTTCTGCGCTACTTCCATTGAAATTTTGTTGGAGACTGAGCGGGTAGGGGTGAGAGTCTGTATCGTGAAATAAATTTTTGGACGAAAAAAAAATTGCTAGATTTTTGGTATTTCTCAGACGACAATTTGATAAATCACAATAGCGAAACTTCAAATAACATACGCCGAATCTCAGAAGACAAACGACAAATTTCGCGCGACAAACAATTTTTAATTGTAATTGAAGATAACGACAACCGAAATAGTTTACGACAGACTTGGCGTTTAATGTTTGATTTTTCAAAAAACATTTTTTCCCAAATCAAATACTGCTTTAATTCGACTTGGGTTTCCAAGTTACTTGAAAATAAAGCAGAAAATCATTGAATTTTATTAACCATTGAGATAGTCAAATGGATAAAAAATGAAGTCAAATGGGTAAAAAATGAGATTTTTCCTTAGAAATTCAGTTTTTGAGCAGTTTTGATCCTATTTTTGGCCCTTTGAATTTTATAACATATTTTGTGCGTTTTTATCACATATATATGTGTATATTGGTGTTTTTAGCTCACATAAATTCGCGCCCTGATTATGGTGCCAAAAATATATAGTAATTAAAATATGTGCACAAATATCTAAAAAAACAACGAAATATGTAGAAATATGTACAAAAAACCCAAAATATGTAAATATTTTTTTGGTATCTCTTTTAAAGATTTTTAGGGATACATTTACAAAAAAAAATAAAATAATTTTAAGAAATTTTTATCTCAAATTTTTTGGGCATTTAATAAAAATTTCCTTAAAACATCTTTAAAAATCAAAATTTAAAAATAATTTTTTTAAGTTTGAATTATCTCAATTCCTTAATTAAGGTGTGATCTGTTAATAAATTTTGAAATTTTCTTGCAGCATTATTATTACCAAATTTTTTTGTGAAGAAGGCTGGCGATGCTTTTTGTGGCAATTTCTAAAAAAAAATAGTTTTTGGGGCCTGGGTGCCGATAGGCGCCGTCGGGGACAATTTTGAAAACTAGAGTGCAATTTGTTAACAGATCTACTCATGGCGCGGATTAAACAAAATAAATAAAACTTTTTTTTTCACTGCCAAATTTTCATAAACTTGAATTATTTCCATAAATTTAAAAGCGAGAATCAAAACCAAATCAAATTAAAGAAGTTTGACTGATTTTTTTTTTATTTTGAAAAATATGTAGTTATAAAATTTCGAGGCTCAAGTAAAAAGTAAAAAGCAATTACACATTCTTTTTTCATATATATATTTCTAAATAAACAAAAAAAAAATTTAATAATTTAATTTCTCTATTTTCATTTCTGGATATTTTTCATCATTTATTTAACAAGAGCATATTAAAGCATAAATTTTGCCATTTTTTGTGTTAATTTTTTAATTTGACAAAAAAAAACACAAAAATGGATATTTTCAGTGCAAAATCTATTACAAAAGCATGCAAAACTTTCGAATTTATCCCGCGGCACCTGTCGGCACCGTCATCCCGCCTCTCAGTTCACCAAAGATTTCTTGGAAACATATGGTTCAAAAAATGAAGCCCATTTTGTTTTTTTTTCAATTAATTTCACCAAAATTAAAGGCTTTAAAAAAAATTAGATTTATATTAAATTAAACTAATAAATTTTATACATTGAGAAAATTTTTGGTGATTTAAAAAATTTCATTTCCAAAATTACGAGGTCCGGGCATTCCTATTTTTTAATTCTTTTTTAAAATAAAAGATAATTTTACTTTATTTTAATAATTATTCACTTAAGAAAAATGAAAAATTTCCTATTCATTATCTTTTAATTTGAATCTCCTTCTTGGGTTGCGCCCGGCAAAATCATTGAAATGGCAATCACATTAAACCCAACTTTTATTTGTTGCAAAAAAATCGATTGTTTTTGTAAACTTTCTGCGGTTTTTACACAGGTGGCAAAAGTGATCAGAAAAGATCGATAAAACGAAAATAGTCGCAAAAATATAATTTAATGCGATTTTCCTTCATACATTTTAATAACCATTTGTCATATGGGTTCGGACCCGCTCGATAGATGATGAATTTGATTTTATTTTATTTTCTAATTTGAGAAAAAAAATGTCTTATAGGTCTTGCTTAATTATTATTTTTTTGAGTTTTTAAAAATTTTTCCCATTTCATTGATTTTTCGGATCTTTATCGCGTTTTTCACTTTTGGCGCATGAGCCAAAAAAGCTGATACAAAAGTAAATAGACTATGCTCTTACAAATGGATTGTCTTTTTTAAATATTCAAATTTTAAATAAAAATTTTAATTATTCGTTTCAAAATTCCAATCTTCCAAATCGAAGCTGACTAATGCAATCAAATTTACGAAATTTTTCCCGGCGGCGCCTATCGGCACCACCGGACCCCCCCCCCCCATCTTTCCATAAAAGTTTTTAGTAAGAGTGCGCCGAAAAAAAAATGAGTAGATAATATTCCCAATCAAATTATCGATTGATTTTTGGTTTCAATAATTTTGATTGGGTTCTACTTTTTTTTCTCTGACATCCCCTTCCACAAACCCAAACCTATTGGATGGTCTCCTCGAGAGAGAGAGAGAGTACATTCTATGATTTCTCTGACTAATGAAATCGACTTTAATTTAATTTGTTTTTTTAAATTTATTAATCGATAATTTTATTTGACCCCCCCCCCCATACCTATTGGATGATCTTTGATTCCTTCAACCGAAACCTATTGGATGGACTTGTGCGCGAGAATTTAATTAATTTAAATTTTAATTAATTAATTTAAACGAGCGAGAGCTGCGCGACTATTTCCGATAAATTGTGGAAAATCAAAAACATGGTCGCGGTCTCGAACCGTTGAGAGTGGAAGCGAGGAGCTTAACCACTTGGCCACAGGGGCAGTTGAAAGGTATGGGATAATTGTTGACTTTATGATGAAAATTCCGTTAAAATTTATTAATCGATAATTTTATTTGAGCCCCCCCCCCAAAAAAAAAGGCAAAACCTATTGTAAGGACTGTACACAAATAATCAATAAACCCAAGCCTATTGCATATATCATATCCGAAGCTTTAAGTAAATTAGCAAAAAACCCTTTTCTTCCGGCTGGGCTCGAACCCATACCAACTTACTGTGCTAACCAATTGGCCATTTTATGCCACTGGGAAAGCAAAATCCAATTCATTAAATTGTAAAAAAATGACGTCATCATGGAAAGTAAAAAATACTCCGCCCCTTTTCTTGTTGGTCACGCCCATTGGTTTTTGTTTTGCTTTGCTAAGAATACGACTCCGCCTTTTGGCTTTTTAGTTTCTTTTTTCCGCCTCCATTTTTTTTTGCTATTTAACCACAGTTTTTCTAAATAAAAATCATTCGTGTTCCATTTTTTAAAAAATTCCATCCTCCTTCGTTTTTTCCGATCTTCCTGCAATGAATTCTCTTAAACGCTTTCAACTCCCGGAGCAAGGAACACGCCAGCAAGAAGAGTTGGATTCCGTTGAACCGAAAAACATCAGCGATGTGGTCAACTTCAATTCGGCCGGCGTTTTTTATGTTTTGGGAAAAGTGACAAATATGCAGTACCGTGTTTACAAAGTCCAAATTAATTAATTAATTAAATTATTAATTTTTCTGTTTTTAGGCATGCCCATTCCGTTCCAAGGGGCTCATTTGTCGCCGAAAATTGTCCGATGATAACATGTGTGAGGCTTGCGGCCAAAAAGCGATTGCCCCCATCCACACGGTGTTTGTCCGTCTTCTGCTGCAGGATGTTGAACAAGCAGACATTGCTCAACGTGTCACCATGTTTTCGAGTGTTGCCGAAGAGTTTTTGGGAATGAAAGCTGCTGAATTGCTCGCCAAGGAGAAGGAGCCGGAGAGCCTTGCGAAACATTTGGACGATTTGATTGCTGTGAAGATAATTGCGAAAGTCAACATTAAGGTTGTTTTTTTTTTGCAATTTATTACATATTTGACAAACCACAACATAGGCGAACAGTCAGACTTACACTGGATTTGATTGGATTGTCAATTTGTTCAAGAAGTGCCCTGGAAAAAATGACAGTGATGTGCCAAAAGAAAAAGATGATGATGATGATGACGTTGATGAGATTGCTACCAAAAAAACAAAGAAAAATTGAGAGAGAGAGATAACGGATTCATTTTGTTGTGAGCTTCAAAAAAAAAGGATTTAATGTGTCCTTTACTTTTTTAAAAATCCATTAAAAATGCATTTTATTGTTGAAGATGATGAGACACAAACTCCAAAATGGTCTTGATGTGATTGCAATTTTGTTTTTTCTTCGTGAATTCACCATGAGACAGGATTGCACGTTGACAATTTTTCGTAATGAGCACAGAGAGATTTGCAGTTGGCTCTATCCGAGTGGTGGATCGTCAACTCTCCTCATAACAATCCAATTAACGTTGTTGGAAAAGCTTGGCCCATATGCGTTTGTCACGTAACCCTAATTTTTCAAAAGAAGGAAAAGCACTCCTAAATTTAGTTTTGATCTTCATCAAGGCTGAAAGGGGATCATGTGAAAAAAATTGAATATTTGTGCGTTAATCATTTCTTTATTGATAAACTTGGAAAAATAATTGATGAATTTTTTGGTAATTGGTAATTTCGCAAATCATCCATCATCTCATTGGCATCACGCTGAGAAATATGTCCTCTTCTCTTAAGAAAATTTATCAAAGAATACCAGCATAAAATGAAAACGGGAAAAGCAATGAGATAGTGGGCAAGCAATAGAAGTTGCACGAGGAGGTTAGGATGAACGCTTTTGTTTTCAAATGTTAGTACTTGTATCTCTGGCTTTAAACTGGCGTTGACTGTAGTGTTTAAGAAGGCCATTTTTATGGTGGCATTTTTTCGCATTATGCATCTTATTTATACAGTTAATTAACTAAGCTTTGAATCGGAAACAATGTGACGGTTGTAGTCTATCATTATCATTTGGTCAAATTCACCCAGCACTATCATTTCAACTCCGCCCTCAGGAATTGCACTATTAAATGTTGCGCGAATGCTAGTTGTCCCGCTTCTTAAGAGTTCATACCCTGTGCTATCGTCGAGCGTCGATGTGAGTGGAATTACAAAAAAGGTCCAACCAGATTTGAATTGCTCTTTTGTGATGTCGAAAGAACGCTCTGAATTAGCCATGCCAAGTGCCTCATACATGTCAACAAAAGGACGGACAAAAATATCTTTGGCAAAGTCAAGCTTGTATGGAACAATTGGGTAAATCATGCCTCCAGCGTACACTGCAATGTCTCGAATGTCAAACGGTTTAAAATTAAATGGAGAGAGAGCATAATTTCCGTTAAATGCCCCGTTTGCGACAAGTGCGATTGTCATACGTCGAGGAATTGTTGCACTGAATACATTGTAGTCAATTTCAAACCTACCTTCACTTATAAAGCATGATTTGATTTCAGTTTTTCGCACTGCATATGTGGCTGGTTGTTTTTCAAGCGTTTTGTAGATACTTAAATTCAAAGATGACTGAACATCAATCATTTTAGCATACAGTTTTACGTCATGGACTCTAACACGGTATCTGGTAGTATCGTTTGCTTTCAATGTCTGCATGATGAAAGTGTCACGAGCTTTGTAAATTGTAAATAAAAGATCCAAATTGTTCAACAAATAAAGTTCTTGGTTTCCCAGGTCAAAGTCCAGACGTGAAAGAAATTGGGCTCGCTTCCCACCCTCAAAAATTTTACACCGAGCTTTAAAGCCCTCATCAGCGACGCTGTCGTGTGTGCGTGTCGCATAGTGACCAGTTGAAGCGAGGAAGCTTTTTTTGACGTTCATCGGAAACGAAAGTGTGTTCGTAATGTAAACCTTATATGGGTACAAATTTCCGCTGTCGTAAATTTCAGTGTTTCCAACTGAGACTTTTAGTTGTTGAACAAATGTTTGACCAATTCCCTGAATGGTGCCGACTTGAGCATCGGTAGCTGCGATTGACACCCAGTTACCGTCCACATCCGGTTTTTCTATTGAAAGGTCAAGGAAGAGATAAATCCGGGAAAGATCGGTCCAAAGATTGTCACTGTACAGGCGAAAAAGATACGGAGATTCTTGCGTTATTGTCACTAGGGGGAGGACTTCACGGAAATATGAGCGCACAACCGACACATTTGTTGGAGGTACTGAAAAAATGTTCAAAGCACTATTTGTGGCAAGGGGACTACTTTCGCTAATTTTTTGTGAACAACTCATGATTGTGCTTCTGGGGGGGGGGTTGTTTTATTAATAGGTTCCAAGTATATCGGTACGAAGGCGTTTGACCGATTTCTGTTTAGTGTGTTTTTTCTTCCGACCTGCTGGGGTGTTTGCTGGTAGGAAATCGTGTGGTCCCAACCTTGATTGTAGTTTATTTATACCTTTTTTCGCTTTACCAAATGCACCACCTTCTCTTGCATCATTTCTCTTTGTGTATCGTTTAAAGTCGAACCCTTGACCTTTTTGGGCATTTATGTTGTTGGCTGCTTTCTCTAGCAAATTTTTGAGCCCCGTTTTTCCCTCACTGACAAGTGACTCTTTGAGGTCCCTACCCTCTAATACATTGGATAGAACTCGATTTCCAGATTCAAGTCCTTGGCGCCCGATGGCCGTCCCGATTTCTTTCCCGATTGGTATTAGGTAACGCAATAGACTCCTAAAAACAGACCCGATACCACTACCGCGCTGGTATGGAACCCCTCTGAACACATTATAACCACCGTATTGGACGACTACTTCTGGAGAAATTTGGGTTAATGCTGACCATTCAACTTTAAAAGGATCAAAATCAACGTGCATTTTTCTTTCTTTTTTTTGCGCTTTTTAAATTGAGTTTTCTAGTTATTTATATTTGTTTAAACACATTTTTTTGCATAAATTTGTTCACAAAAAAATCTGGTGATATTTTTGCGCGTTTTAGCAGTTGCAAAATTGCTTCAAAGTGCATCCCCATACACCGTCCAAATATAAAGAAAATCACATGCTTTCCGCATGAGTGTGAGTATGGTGCTTGGAGCGAAAGTTGATGAAACTGAATTTGAGCAAAACTCTTTAAAAATTTTTGGATGAAAGGGCTTAGCGGTGGCCAAATTCCTGTCGAATCGTAGTATTCCACCCGATTTTGCTGCTCGCAATACACGGCAACCCAATGTGAACCAGGTGAACCGCTCGGATCAACGTTAATCACCATTGAATAAGGAGCTGGTGTGGCTGCTACTGCTGGAATTTGATCTGATGGAAAACACCCTAAAAAGGTCGAACGCGTGACTGGGTTTCGAGCAAGAATTTTATTTATTTGAACACTGTTCATTTTTAAAAGTAGGAACTTTTTCTAAAGTGTAAGGTTAATGTACATGTACCGTATTGAAATGGCATTAAGTTACCACCGGATGTTCTGATTTCGATGAAAATTTCACTTATTTCTTTGACTAGTACGCGATGGTATTGGACGGAGAGAAACTGCTCCTCTATAATTTCGTCAGGTTTTCCCCGAATCGTAACGATACGCAAAACTGGGGCAATCACGTCACCAATCATCATTGGTTCAATTAGATCAGGTGCATAAACATGAAAAGAAGCAACTCCTCCACTCATGTCTGGCATAAATTTTGCAATCGTTTCTTTTTCAGTGAAATCGGTTGAGTTAAAACCCAAAATGTAGGCCAATTGGTCTGAAATTTTTATTTTTTGCACATAACGATCGTCCAGTTTCAACGAAAATCTGTTCGTTGCACTGTCAAAATGTAGGAAACATGCAGAGTACGCTGATTGGAAAATTTTTATCCATGCTGTCATGCCTAATTCTTTGGTTTGATCGAGAATCTTCCTTTCTTCGTCATCCATCAGTGCAATTTCCGCATTCAACTTTTCTGTTATCAGTCCCTCTAAGTGTTCTAAATTACGGCCACGTAGACGCAAAAAATATTTATCAAGCTTTTTCTGATATTCCTCTTCAGTGTCATCCCAATTCCGCAGGGGGACCTTGCTTGTTGCTGCACGTTTTTCTCTCTCAAGTAGACCACCACTGGTTGCTCCGTAAAGGTCAAGCAACGTGTCAACCCCCGCTAAAAGGGCGTTTAATAATTGTTCTTCGTTTTCATCATCATCATCATCATCATCATTAACATTTCTTTTGTCTCTTTGTTGTTGTTGTTGTTTATTGATGTACTCGGCTCTGCCCAATTGACGTGCTGTATTGGCCGCTTCAGTGAATTTTTTCTGTACGCCTTCCACTTTAACTGCGAACGGTTTGTTGCCTTCTTCAAGCAGTTTGTAAAGACTTTTCCAAAGCTCAACGGGGTTTGTCACGTTAGAGGATGGAATTGGTATTTGAACATTCTCTCCAATTTTCCATTCAATTTGAACAAATTGGTCCTCTGATGTGCCGAGTGAGGGCCACGAATGGGGGTATATGATCACACCTAAGCCCACATCCCATTCCGAATTAAATTGAAGTTTTCTTGGTAGTCGAACTCGAAAAGAGTTTGTGCGATTTCCTTCAACATTTGTGTTGGAAGGAACGATCACATAGAATGAGTTTGATGAAGGCATTCTCATTTGAAATTTAAAAAAAAGAGCCCCTTTATATATTTTTCCATGTCATCGAGCTTGCAGGAATCCAGCTGTTGTGCCGTTGACTGTAGCCTTTCCATTTCACCAAAACGTATTCAACACCTTGCTTTTTCCTCTTTCGGACGACCTTTTCAATGTCATATAGGGTATCATCATCATCATCATCATCATTTTTGCGCACTAGCACACGACAGAGATCGTTGGCATAGAAACGGCCCTTGATCAGGGAACCGTCGTCATCACGTATTCGGTACGTGACGGGAAAGCGGTCAGTGTGCACTTCGGCAACAGTGAACACTTCGTTGGTGAAGCGTCCGGTGTAGCCCTTTTGGAACACGTGTTTGTACTTCTCAATGCGCACACGGTCACCCACCTTAAAACGTGGTTGTGGTTGTTTCCGTTTTGCTGCTGCTGCTTCCGCTGTCCCACCAATAGCGTTCTGCTTAAGTTTTTTCCTGAGCTTTTCTGCATTCTCAAAATTCACATCAACTGGGCGCATTTTTATGCTTGAGTTGTACGAGTGGTTTATTCCATGCACAATTTGCTGTATCACATCAACCCATTTTTGGGTACCCCGTTCCGTGAAATAGCGATAAAGGCGTTCTTTGATGGTTCGGTTGGCCCGCTCTGCCATCCCTGCGTGAACGAATCACATCAAATAAGGCAACTTCTGGCCATGTAAATGATGCCAAATTTGTTTTCGAGTTTGGCACGTTTCCAATTTCTTTTTCGTCCGATCGACATCATCATCACGCTCTAAAAAATCCTTCAATTTTGTTAATTTAATTAACGCAGAATATTTTGCTTTTTCTCTATCATAAGATTTCTGTTGCTTCATGGCTTCTTCTTCTGCACTTTTCCACATTTTTTCAACATTTGTTAAAGTCTTCAATGTTTCCTTTTTTTTTACTTGGGACAATGAATTTTGCTGGGTAAAAAACAATTTGTGAATGAAATCAACTGACGTAAACCATTGAAATTTTAAAAAAAACAACTACATAATTTTTTTCACATAAACCTTTTTAAATATTTAAGCTGAGATATATTTTGCAAATTCTTGTCAAAATTGTATTTTGGATTCGGCATTTTTTTTTAATTTTGTTTGCATTTTTTAAGGGTAGTAATCTTTTCTGACCAAAATCAAATGTTCCGACTCCCGTCAATGAAAATGGGTCAGAACAGAAGGAGGCGGCAAACGAACACATTTCCAAACCGCAGAACCCCGTTGAAGAAGAAATCCTCTTAGACAAAGCAATCAGCCAAATGCAATCCTTCCGAAAACAATTCCCTCAATTATTTAATTAATAGTTCTGCTATGACCTCCAACAATTTCTCTAAAAACTTCAAATCTTCTCAATAAAACTCTCCACAAAAATTTTTTCTCTCCAATTCCAAAAAAAACTTGATTTACCTTTATTGGAGGTCTGACTTCTCCACTTCAACTCAAATTCAATTATCGTTTGTTACAACTATTCATTTTATCCCATTTCTTATTTCCAAATGACATTTAACTTCTTCACTATTAACTTGCCCTTATTTCCACCAAAAGTATAAGCGGCAGCAATGCCCTTCTTTTGGTTCTTTTTATTTTAAATAAATAAATGCCTACCTCACCCAAATTTCTCAAAAAAATTGACTATTTTTTCCAAAAATCCATAAAAATTGACTCAAAACCGCAATTGTCATTTTTAGGTGAAAATCTGAAACGAATCACACAAAAAAGTAGTATGAAAAAAAGGTCGCCGTCAAAATGATTTTGTATGACCGGATATGAATTTTAATACCCTCTCATTTTTGCGTTGTCCCTCTCTCTACCCAATATGTTTTTATCAAAACCAAATTCTTCAATATAAATGGATAATTTTATTTTTATGCCAAATTGGTTTAGGCTGAATTGCTGGCATTTAATTTTTGCTTCTGCGTATTTTCTTCTTAAGTAATAAGTCCTTTCGAACCAATATAATGAAATAGGGGTTCTAATTTCGGAAACCGGGAATTATTGTTTCGTTTATTACAGATTCTATCTGCCGGTATGAAATTAGTCCTAATTTTTTAATTCATGAAAATAAAAGTCTCAAAACGAGATGAAAATGATTAATTAACTAAGGTAAATAAATACATAAAATAGAAAAAAACTAGAACCAATTTAGAACCGTTTAAAAAACATTAAATTAAAAAAATTCCTAAACCCTTATTATACATTTAAACGCCGTTGAAAACTATTCATTTGTTTATTTGAAAAAACAATTTTTTTTTAATTTTTATTCATTTAAATTTTTTTTATTCATTTATCTGATTTTCTTGGGTCTCAGCTTCATTGAATCCCATTGAGTTTGTTTTGACTATGAAGCTTTGCCACGTTTGCTCTCCATAAAAATGTCCATTATATTGAATTGGCAATATTTATGAAAATCCAATCAGAATATATTTGTTAATATTTTTATTTTAAAGGAAATAAGAAAATAGTAGTAATTTGAATTTACATTTTTATACATTAATTAAATGAAATTAATTAATAGTTTTGAGTTTGCCGTTTGCTCCATTTTGTTTTCTGCTGCTAAATTGTTCAATTTGTCCTTTTCGTGTGAAATTGGTAAAATTTGAAATGAAATTAATTTTATTTTTATTTCTAAATAATTAATTTTAGAGAAAATTAACACAGAAATTGACACTTTGTACACAAATCTATTTCAACTTGAAACGGATGAAACGCAGCAAAATATTGAAAATGATCAGAAAAATGGAGAAAACATTTTGCTGAAAATTGAATCAAAATTATTGTACAGTTCAATCTGTTCAATTTTTAAGTCGGCACAAATGCCAAAAATAGCGAAAAAAGAACAGGAAAAATTGGGGCAAATTTTAGAGAATCACAAAAATTTATCATCCGAATTTTCCAATTCTGTGACAAATAATTGCGAATTTTGGAAATTTTGGCGAAAAATGGCAGCAGACTTTGGTTGGTGGTCATCTTTTATTTTACCAAAAATCATTTTTAATTCAGGCAAAACTATAAAAATGGCAAATGGTAAAATAAATTTCGAGTGCCAAAATAGAAAATTAATTCGACGCTTCGAAAGTGCCGTCGAAGATGCATTTGCTGAAGATATTTTAATGGGACATTTTCACGCACTTTCGCAATTATTGGCGCCAAAAAATGGC
Organism: Heterodera glycines; assembly: GCA_004148225.2. NCBI lineage: Eukaryota > Metazoa > Nematoda > Chromadorea > Rhabditida > Heteroderidae > Heterodera > Heterodera glycines. The sequence continues at coordinate 3,987,255 of CP049707.1, read as the reverse complement.
CATGAAAAACGAATTGAAATTGGAAAAATGGACGAAAATAGCAATAAAAATTGGTGAAATTAATTATATGTCTAATTTTAAAATATTTGGGATTTTTCAGGGATTTTAATGGATTTTTTAAAGCGGAAAAAATGAAAAATGAGTCAAACTTAGCTTTTTTAATGCGCAAATGGCGCATTGATGGAAATGTGAATGGAATAATTGAAATAAAGAGAAGAATTGAACAGCATTTTGGCACTCAATTTTTGGAGAAAATGGAATTGGTGCGACCAATTGAAATGACATTCGGTAATTAGAGTAATAAATTTCTTGTGGGAGGGTGTGAGTGTTAATTTCAGCCAATAATTTAAAAACGGATTATTAAAATGAGTTTTTCATAGATATCCCAAAAAATAGGAATTTTAGCAGAACAAATTTTATTCAATTATTTATTTTAATTAGATATCATTGACAAAAGATTGGCAAATTTGTATGTAAAAGTTTTGCAAAAAAAGGACGCGAATTTAGTACGACAAAATGAAGCGGATTTATCAACAAGGATATTTTTTTACCAAATGATGGGCATTTTTGTTATGTCCAATTCATTTGGAAAAATGAAACTAAAAGGGCGAAAGGGTCACGAAACAATGAAGAAAATTTATCCAGAAATAAGAAAAATTTGGAGTGAAAAATTTTGCGAAATTTGTGCGCAAATTAAAACGAATGTACAAGAAAATTCCTTTGAGAAAATTTACAAATTTTGGCACAAGTTGGCCGATTTATACAACAAAATTCCAATTTTGGAAAAACATGAAAAGATTTTGATAATTTACGACGAATTTGCCCTTCAACGGCCCAATGAACTTTTATGGAGGGCAAAAGATCAACTAATGGTGGAACATTCCGAAATTGTGACTCAACTGACCGTGTGCCAATCAGCGGAGTGCCAAAACGCACTCAGTCGCTTTTTGGCACATTCAATTGGCCAAATGAAAGGGGCCAAACATCGACTGAGAACATTTTTCACCTCACCATTAAAAGGCACTGCAATTTTGGATAATTTACTACAAGGAAATGCGAGTTTTGCGCAGGTGTTCCGTTCCGGTGAATGTTTTATTTTAATTTTTTGAATGAATATATTATATTTTAATTTGAATATTACCGTAATATAAAAATAATTATTTAATTCCCTCCTAATTAAAATCAGATTTGACATCAGACGAAATAAGCCAATTACAAGTCAAATATTATCTAAATTATATGGACAGTGACAGTGAAACAGATGTTCACACGAGAGCACTTTTTATGGCCAATTTTTTGGCATTTTATCACTGGTAAGTTAGAGATTTTCCCAAAATTCAGTGAGGCTTAAAAATAAGGAAAAGGAAGAAAAAACTGCGAACATCCATTAGCCTAAACTAGGGAATGCGACACCAAAATTGGAAATCCAATAGGAATTCTTTTACATCCGGGCTAAGTTTCCAAGGCTGGTCTTCACTTTTGCACCTTTGGTCTTTAACGTTTGGAGCAAAATATCAAATTTTTGTGGCTCAGCACTGTAAGGCCGGGATTTAATTCTCGGCTATGGATTTGAATATTTATTGAAAAGGAAAGGCTCCTCCTAAAAAGCATATCCGGGGCTGTTTTTATCCGATGGGACGGAGGCTTTCCGCATGGGCTACGGCTCGGTCAACAAATTATTTGTTAGTGGATGGTGGTTGGAGTTCGGTCTCCGGAGTTGGAATTAAGTCGGGCCAAAATCCGGCACAGCTTAACCTTTAGGTTCCAATTTTGTATTTCATGTATCTGTTTCACAGCCTTGGTAAATACCAGAATATTGCGGTTTTTAAAGCTGGAAATTTTGAAAATCTGTTGAGGTCAATTAACTAAATATATGGGCTAAAATGAAAAATAAATTAACAGATAATTAGTAGAGAAACTTTAGGCGACTTTTTCGATAATTGCCTTTCAACTTCGCATTTTAAAAGTCAGATTTACATTATAATTTAAATTAGGTTCAAAAACAGGCATCAAAAATTGTCAAAGAAAATGCAGCCCGATCTTGAGAATTTATTTTTTAAAATTGAACTTCAAATGGATTTGATTGCCTGCAGCGAATCGGCGACAGACAAAGCGGCAAAAAAAGCACACAAAAGGGAAATGATGTCATTAAGAAGTGACAAAGACAAACTTTTTCCCGAAGAAGCCCAAGTGGTTGTAATTGAAAAAGGTGAATGGAATCGGTCAAATTCATTAGCGACAGAGATTAGCCTGATGTCAATGCATAACGAAATCATGGAAGGACTGATCGAAAATGAGCAACACTTTTTGGACAAAGTTAAAAGTGTGTGAGAATTAATTAATTGATTATTTCATAATTATTAGTTAATTTAATTAAAATTTCAGCAATTTTCATTAACGAACAACGCCTTCAAAAAATGATACCACGGATGACATTGGCATACCAAATTTTAATGGAAAATGCCAAAGGAAGCAAGCAGCAGAGGAATGAAAACGAAAAAATGGAAAAGAGGACGATGAAGAAAAGGGAAAGGAAGAGAGAGGAAATAGAAGAAAAAGGAGAAAGAGAGGGGAGGAGCCAATGGAGAAGTAGAAGGAGGAGGAGAAAAAGGAAAAGCAGATGAAAAAGGAGAAGAGAGGGGAGAGCCAATGGAGAAGTAGAAGGAGGGGAGAAAAAGGAAAAGCAGATGAAAAAGGAGAAGAGAGGGGAGGAGCCAATGGAGAAGTAGAAGGAGGGGAGAAAAAGGAAAAGCAGATGAAAAAGGAGAAGAGAGGGAGGAGCCAATGGAGAAGTAGAAGGAGGGGGAGAAAAAGGAAAAGCAGATGAAAAAGGAGAAGAGAGGGAGGAGCCAATGGAGAAGTAGAAGGAGGGGGAGAAAAAGGAAAAGTAGATGAAAAAGGAGAAGAGAGGGAGGAGCCAATGGAGAAGTAGAAGGAGGGGGAGAAAAAGGAAAAGCAGATGAAAAAGGAGAAGAGAGGGGAGGAGCCAATGGAGAAGTAGAAGGAGGGGAGAAAAAGGAAAAGCAGATGAAAAAGGAGAAGAGAGGGGAGGAGCCAATGGAGAAGTAGAAGGAGGAGGGAGAAAAAGGAAAAGCAGATGAAAAAGGAGAAGAGAGAGGGAGGAGCCAATGGAGAAGTAGAAGGAGGGGAGAAAAAGGAAAAGCAGATGAAAAAGGAGAAGAGAGGGGAGGAGCCAATGGAGAAGTAGAAGGAGGGGGAGAAAAAGGAAAAGCAGATGAAAAAGGAGAAGAGAGGGGAGGAGCCAATGGAGAAGTAGAAGGAGGGGGAGAAAAAGGAAAAGCAGATGAAAAAGGAGAAGAGAGGGGAGGAGCCAATGGAGAAGTAGAAGGAGGGGGAGAAAAAGGAAAAGCAGATGAAAAAGGGAGAAGAGAGGGGAGGAGCCAATGGAGAAGTAGAAGGAGGAGGAGAAAAAGGAAAAGCAGATGAAAAAGGAGAAGAGAGGGGAGGAGCCAATGGAGAAGTAGAAGGAGGGGAGAAAAAGGAAAAGCAGATGAAAAAGGAGAAGAGAGGGAGGAGCCAATGGAGAAGTAGAAGGAGGGGGAGAAAAAGGAAAAGCAGATGAAAAAAGAAGAGAGGGGAGGAGCCAATGGAGAAGTAGAAGGAGGGGGAGAAAAAGGAAAAGCAGATGAAAAAGGAGAAGAGAGGGGAGGAGCCAATGGAGAAGTAGAAGGAGGGGGAGAAAAAGGAAAAGCAGATGAAAAAGGAGAAGAGAGGGGAGGAGCCAATGGAGAAGTAGAAGGAGGGGGAGAAAAAGGAAAAGCAGATGAAAAAGGAGAAGAGAGGGGAG
>CP049707.1:3952885-3975245 GCA_004148225.2 Heterodera glycines | reverse complement strand
GTATGCAGCTATAAATTTACAACGAATACAAAATATATTCTACAGAGAATATAAAATGTTAAGTATATATTAATTTTTTATTCGACAAAAATCAAGCATTCATGCTTTTTTATATTTTGCAGGTAAAAGTATGCAGCTATAAATTTTATGCAGGTAAATGTATGCAGCTATAAATTTACAACGAATACAAAATATATTCTACAGAGAATATAAAATGTTAAGTATATATTAATTTTTTATTCGACAAAAATCAAGCATTCATGCTTTTTTATATTTTGCAGGTAAATGTATGCAGCTATAAATTTACAACGAATACAAAATATATTCTACAGAGAATATAAAATGTTAAGTATATATTAATTTTTTATTCGACAAAAATCAAGCATTCATGCTTTTTTATATTTTGCAGGTAAATGTATGCAGCTATAAATTTACAACGAATACAAAATATATTCTACAGAGAATATAAAATGTTAAGTATATATTAATTTTTTATTCGACAAAAATCAAGCATTCATGCTTTTTTATATTTTGCAGGTAAAGTATGCAGCTATAAATTTACAACGAATACAAAATATATTCTACAGAGAATATAAAATGTTAAGTATATATTAATTTTTTATTCGACAAAAATCAAGCATTCATGCTTTTTTATATTTTGCAGGTAAAAGTATGCAGCTATAAATTTACAACGAATACAAAATATATTCTACAGAGAATATAAAATGTTAAGTATATATTAATTTTTTATTCGACAAAAATCAAGCATTCATGCTTTTTTATATTTTGCAGGTAAATGTATGCAGCTATAAATTTACAACGAATACAAAATATATTCTACAGAGAATATAAAATGTTAAGTATATATTAATTTTTTATTCGACAAAAATCAAGCATTCATGCTTTTTTATATTTTGCAGGTAAATGTATGCAGCTATAAATTTACAACGAATACAAAATATATTCTACAGAGAATATAAAATGTTAAGTATATATTAATTTTTTATTCGACAAAAATCAAGCATTCATGCTTTTTTATATTTTGCAGGTAAATGTATGCAGCTATAAATTTACAACGAATACAAAATATATTCTACAGAGAATATAAAATGTTAAGTATATATTAATTTTTTATTCGACAAAAATCAAGCATTCATGCTTTTTTATATTTTGCAGGTAAATGTATGCAGCTATAAATTTACAACGAATACAAAATATATTCTACAGAGAATATAAAATGTTAAGTATATATTAATTTTTTATTCGACAAAAATCAAGCATTCATGCTTTTTTATATTTTGCAGGTAAATGTATGCAGCTATAAATTTACAACGAATACAAAATATATTCTACAGAGAATATAAAATGTTAAGTATATATTAATTTTTTATTCGACAAAAATCAAGCATTCATGCTTTTTTATATTTTGCAGGTAAAGTATGCAGCTATAAATTTACAACGAATACAAAATATATTCTACAGAGAATATAAAATGTTAAGTATATATTAATTTTTTATTCGACAAAAATCAAGCATTCATGCTTTTTTATATTTTGCAGGTAAATGTATGCAGCTATAAATTTACAACGAATACAAAATATATTCTACAGAGAATATAAAATGTTAAGTATATATTAATTTTTTATTCGACAAAAATCAAGCATTCATGCTTTTTTATATTTTGCAGGTAAAGTATGCAGCTATAAATTTACAACGAATACAAAATATATTCTACAGAGAATATAAAATGTTAAGTATATATTAATTTTTTATTCGACAAAAATCAAGCATTCATGCTTTTTTATATTTTGCAGGTAAATGTATGCAGCTATAAATTTACAACGAATACAAAATATATTCTACAGAGAATATAAAATGTTAAGTATATATTAATTTTTTATTCGACAAAAATCAAGCATTCATGCTTTTTTATATTTTGCAGGTAAAAGTATGCAGCTATAAATTTACAACGAATACAAAATATATTCTACAGAGAATATAAAATGTTAAGTATATATTAATTTTTTATTCGACAAAAATCAAGCATTCATGCTTTTTTATATTTTGCAGGTAAATGTATGCAGCTATAAATTTACAACGAATACAAAATATATTCTACAGAGAATATAAAATGTTAAGTATATATTAATTTTTTATTCGACAAAAATCAAGCATTCATGCTTTTTTATATTTTGCAGGTAAATGTATGCAGCTATAAATTTACAACGAATACAAAATATATTCTACAGAGAATATAAAATGTTAAGTATATATTAATTTTTTATTCGACAAAAATCAAGCATTCATGCTTTTTTATATTTTGCAGGTAAAAGTATGCAGCTATAAATTTACAACGAATACAAAATATATTCTACAGAGAATATAAAATGTTAAGTATATATTAATTTTTTATTCGACAAAAATCAAGCATTCATGCTTTTTTATATTTTGCAGGTAAATGTATGCAGCTATAAATTTACAACGAATACAAAATATATTCTACAGAGAATATAAAATGTTAAGTATATATTAATTTTTTATTCGACAAAAATCAAGCATTCATGCTTTTTTATATTTTGCAGGTAAATGTATGCAGCTATAAATTTACAACGAATACAAAATATATTCTACAGAGAATATAAAATGTTAAGTATATATTAATTTTTTATTCGACAAAAATCAAGCATTCATGCTTTTTTATATTTTGCAGGTAAAAGTATGCAGCTATAAATTTACAACGAATACAAAATATATTCTACAGAGAATATAAAATGTTAAGTATATATTAATTTTTTATTCGACAAAAATCAAGCATTCATGCTTTTTTATATTTTGCAGGTAAATGTATGCAGCTATAAATTTACAACGAATACAAAATATATTCTACAGAGAATATAAAATGTTAAGTATATATTAATTTTTTATTCGACAAAAATCAAGCATTCATGCTTTTTTATATTTTGCAGGTAAATGTATGCAGCTATAAATTTACAACGAATACAAAATATATTCTACAGAGAATATAAAATGTTAAGTATATATTAATTTTTTATTCGACAAAAATCAAGCATTCATGCTTTTTTATATTTTGCAGGTAAAAGTATGCAGCTATAAATTTACAACGAATACAAAATATATTCTACAGAGAATATAAAATGTTAAGTATATATTAATTTTTTATTCGACAAAAATCAAGCATTCATGCTTTTTTATATTTTGCAGGTAAATGTATGCAGCTATAAATTTACAACGAATACAAAATATATTCTACAGAGAATATAAAATGTTAAGTATATATTAATTTTTTATTCGACAAAAATCAAGCATTCATGCTTTTTTATATTTTGCAGGTAAAGTATGCAGCTATAAATTTATACAAAATATATTCTACAGAGAATATAAAATGTTAAGTATATATTAATTTTTTATTCGACAAAAATCAAGCATTCATGCTTTTTTATATTTTGCAGGTAAAAGTATGCAGCTATAAATTTACAACGAATACAAAATATATTCTACAGAGAATATAAAATGTTAAGTATATATTAATTTTTTATTCGACAAAAATCAAGCATTCATGCTTTTTTATATTTTGCAGGTAAAAGTATGCAGCTATAAATTTACAACGAATACAAAATATATTCTACAGAGAATATAAAATGTTAAGTATATATTAATTTTTTATTCGACAAAAATCAAGCATTCATGCTTTTTTATATTTTGCAGGTAAATGTATGCAGCTATAAATTTACAACGAATACAAAATATATTCTACAGAGAATATAAAATGTTAAGTATATATTAATTTTTTATTCGACAAAAATCAAGCATTCATGCTTTTTTAATATTTTGCAGGTAAATGTATGCAGCTATAAATTTACAACGAATACAAAATATATTCTACAGAGAATATAAAATGTTAAGTATATATTAATTTTTTATTCGACAAAAATCAAGCATTCATGCTTTTTTATATTTTGCAGGTAAAAGTATGCAGCTATAAATTTACAACGAATACAAAATATATTCTACAGAGAATATAAAATGTTATATATATTTAATTTTTTTTCGACAAAAATCAAGCATTCATGCTTTTTTATATTTTGCAGGTAAATGTATGCAGCTATAAATTTACAACGAATACAAAATATATTCTACAGAGAATATAAAATGTTAAGTATATATTAATTTTTAATTCGACAAAAATCAAGCATTCATGCTTTTTTATATTTTGCAGGTAAATGTATGCAGCTATAAATTTACAACGAATACAAAATATATTCTACAGAGAATATAAAATGTTAAGTATATATTAATTTTTTATTCGACAAAAATCAAGCATTCATGCTTTTTTATATTTTGCAGGTAAAAGTATGCAGCTATAAATTTACAACGAATACAAAATATATTCTACAGAGAATATAAAATGTTAAGTATATATTAATTTTTTATTCGACAAAAATCAAGCATTCATGCTTTTTTATATTTTGCAGGTAAATGTATGCAGCTATAAATTTACAACGAATACAAAATATATTCTACAGAGAATATAAAATGTTAAGTATATATTAATTTTTTATTCGACAAAAATCAAGCATTCATGCTTTTTTATATTTTGCAGGTAAATGTATGCAGCTATAAATTTACAACGAATACAAAATATATTCTACAGAGAATATAAAATGTTAAGTATATATTAATTTTTTATTCGACAAAAATCAAGCATTCATGCTTTTTTATATTTTGCAGGTAAATGTATGCAGCTATAAATTTACAACGAATACAAAATATATTCTACAGAGAATATAAAATGTTAAGTATATATTAATTTTTTATTCGACAAAAATCAAGCATTCATGCTTTTTTATATTTTGCAGGTAAATGTATGCAGCTATAAATTTACAACGAATACAAAATATATTCTACAGAGAATATAAAATGTTAAGTATATATTAATTTTTTATTCGACAAAAATCAAGCATTCATGCTTTTTTATATTTTGCAGGTAAATGTATGCAGCTATAAATTTACAACGAATACAAAATATATTCTACAGAGAATATAAAATGTTAAGTATATATTAATTTTTTATTCGACAAAAATCAAGCATTCATGCTTTTTTATATTTTGCAGGTAAAAGTATGCAGCTATAAATTTACAACGAATACAAAATATATTCTACAGAGAATATAAAATGTTAAGTATATATTAATTTTTTATTCGACAAAAATCAAGCATTCATGCTTTTTTATATTTTGCAGGTAAATGTATGCAGCTATAAATTTACAACGAATACAAAATATATTCTACAGAGAATATAAAATGTTAAGTATATATTTTTTTTATTCGACAAAAATCAAGCATTCATGCTTTTTTATATTTTGCAGGTAAATGTATGCAGCTATAAATTTACAACGAATACAAAATATATTCTACAGAGAATATAAAATGTTAAGTATATATTAATTTTTTATTCGACAAAAATCAAGCATTCATGCTTTTTTATATTTTGCAGGTAAAAGTATGCAGCTATAAATTTACAACGAATACAAAATATATTCTACAGAGAATATAAAATGTTAAGTATATATTAATTTTTTATTCGACAAAAATCAAGCATTCATGCTTTTTTATATTTTGCAGGTAAAAGTATGCAGCTATAAATTTACAACGAATACAAAATATATTCTACAGAGAATATAAAATGTTAAGTATATATTAATTTTTTATTCGACAAAAATCAAGCATTCATGCTTTTTTATATTTTGCAGGTAAATGTATGCAGCTATAAATTTACAACGAATACAAAATATATTCTACAGAGAATATAAAATGTTAAGTATATATTAATTTTTTATTCGACAAAAATCAAGCATTCATGCTTTTTTATATTTTGCAGGTAAATGTATGCAGCTATAAATTTACAACGAATACAAAATATATTCTACAGAGAATATAAAATGTTAAGTATATATTAATTTTTTATTCGACAAAAATCAAGCATTCATGCTTTTTTATATTTTGCAGGTAAAAGTATGCAGCTATAAATTTACAACGAATACAAAATATATTCTACAGAGAATATAAAATGTTAAGTATATATTAATTTTTTATTCGACAAAAATCAAGCATTCATGCTTTTTTATATTTTGCAGGTAAAAGTATGCAGCTATAAATTTACAACGAATACAAAATATATTCTACAGAGAATATAAAATGTTAAGTATATATTAATTTTTTATTCGACAAAAATCAAGCATTCATGCTTTTTTATATTTTGCAGGTAAATGTATGCAGCTATAAATTTACAACGAATACAAAATATATTCTACAGAGAATATAAAATGTTAAGTATATATTAATTTTTTATTCGACAAAAATCAAGCATTCATGCTTTTTTATATTTTGCAGGTAAATGTATGCAGCTATAAATTTATAACGAATACAAAATATATTCTACAGAGAATATAAAATGTTAAGTATATATTAATTTTTTATTCGACAAAATCAAGCATTCATGCTTTTTTATATTTTGCAGGTAAAAGTATGCAGCTATAAATTTACAACGAATACAAAATATATTCTACAGAGAATATAAAATGTTAAGTATATATTAATTTTTTATTCGACAAAAATCAAGCATTCATGCTTTTTTATATTTTGCAGGTAAATGTATGCAGCTATAAATTTACAACGAATACAAAATATATTCTACAGAGAATATAAAATGTTAAGTATATATTAATTTTTTATTCGACAAAATCAAGCATTCATGCTTTTTTATATTTTGCAGGTAAATGTATGCAGCTATAAATTTACAACGAATACAAAATATATTCTACAGAGAATATAAAATGTTAAGTATATATTAATTTTTTATTCGACAAAAATCAAGCATTCATGCTTTTTTATATTTTGCAGGTAAAAGTATGCAGCTATAAATTTACAACGAATACAAAATATATTCTACAGAGAATATAAAATGTTAAGTATATATTAATTTTTTATTCGACAAAAATCAAGCATTCATGCTTTTTTATATTTTGCAGGTAAATGTATGCAGCTATAAATTTACAACGAATACAAAATATATTCTACAGAGAATATAAAATGTTAAGTATATATTAATTTTTTATTCGACAAAAATCAAGCATTCATGCTTTTTTATATTTTGCAGGTAAATGTATGCAGCTATAAATTTACAACGAATACAAAATATATTCTACAGAGAATATAAAATGTTAAGTATATATTAATTTTTTATTCGACAAAAATCAAGCATTCATGCTTTTTTATATTTTGCAGGTAAAAGTATGCAGCTATAAATTTACAACGAATACAAAATATATTCTACAGAGAATATAAAATGTTAAGTATATATTAATTTTTTATTCGACAAAAATCAAGCATTCATGCTTTTTTATATTTTGCAGGTAAATGTATGCAGCTATAAATTTACAACGAATACAAAATATATTCTACAGAGAATATAAAATGTTAAGTATATATTAATTTTTTATTCGACAAAAATCAAGCATTCATGCTTTTTTATATTTTGCAGGTAAATGTATGCAGCTATAAATTTACAACGAATACAAAATATATTCTACAGAGAATATAAAATGTTAAGTATATATTAATTTTTTATTCGACAAAAATCAAGCATTCATGCTTTTTTATATTTTGCAGGTAAATGTATGCAGCTATAAATTTACAACGAATACAAAATATATTCTACAGAGAATATAAAATGTTAAGTATATATTAATTTTTTATTCGACAAAAATCAAGCATTCATGCTTTTTTATATTTTGCAGGTAAAGTATGCAGCTATAAATTTACAACGAATACAAAATATATTCTACAGAGAATATAAAATGTTAAGTATATATTAATTTTTTATTCGACAAAAATCAAGCATTCATGCTTTTTTATATTTTGCAGGTAAATGTATGCAGCTATAAATTTACAACGAATACAAAATATATTCTACAGAGAATATAAAATGTTAAGTATATATTAATTTTTTATTCGACAAAAATCAAGCATTCATGCTTTTTTATATTTTGCAGGTAAATGTATGCAGCTATAAATTTACAACGAATACAAAATATATTCTACAGAGAATATAAAATGTTAAGTATATATTAATTTTTTATTCGACAAAAATCAAGCATTCATGCTTTTTTATATTTTGCAGGTAAATGTATGCAGCTATAAATTTACAACGAATACAAAATATATTCTACAGAGAATATAAAATGTTAAGTATATATTAATTTTTTATTCGACAAAAATCAAGCATTCATGCTTTTTTATATTTTGCAGGTAAAAGTATGCAGCTATAAATTTACAACGAATACAAAATATATTCTACAGAGAATATAAAATGTTAAGTAAATATTAATTTTTTATTCGACAAAAATCAAGCATTCATGCTTTTTTATATTTTGCAGGTAAAAGTATGCAGCTATAAATTTACAACGAATACAAAATATATTCTACAGAGAATATAAAATGTTAAGTATATATTAATTTTTTATTCGACAAAAATCAAGCATTCATGCTTTTTTATATTTTGCAGGTAAAAGTATGCAGCTATAAATTTACAACGAATACAAAATATATTCTACAGAGAATATAAAATGTTAAGTATATATTAATTTTTTATTCGACAAAAATCAAGCATTCATGCTTTTTTATATTTTGCAGGTAAAAGTATGCAGCTATAAATTTACAACGAATACAAAATATTCTACAGAGAATATAAAATGTTAAGTATATATTAATTTTTTATTCGACAAAAATCAAGCATTCATGCTTTTTTATATTTTGCAGGTAAAAGTATGCAGTTATAAATTTACAACGAATACAAAATATATTCTACAGAGAATATAAAATGTTAAGTATATATTAATTTTTTATTCGACAAAAATCAAGCATTCATGCTTTTTTATATTTTGCAGGTAAAAGTATGCAGCTATAAATTTACAACGAATACAAAATATATTCTACAGAGAATATAAAATGTTAAGTATATATTAATTTTTTATTCGACAAAATCAAGCATTCATGCTTTTTTATATTTTGCAGGTAAATGTATGCAGCTATAAATTTACAACGAATACAAAATATATTCTACAGAGAATATAAAATGTTAAGTATATATTAATTTTTTATTCGACAAAAATCAAGCATTCATGCTTTTTATATTTTGCAGGTAAATGTATGCAGCTATAAATTTACAACGAATACAAAATATATTCTACAGAGAATATAAAATGTTAAGTATATATTAATTTTTTATTCGACAAAAATCAAGCATTCATGCTTTTTTATATTTTGCAGGTAAAAGTATGCAGCTATAAATTTACAACGAATACAAAATATATTCTACAGAGAATATAAAATGTTAAGTATAATATTAATTTTTTATTCGACAAAAATCAAGCATTCATGCTTTTTTTATATTTTGCAGGTAAAAGTATGCAGCTATAAATTTACAACGAATACAAAATATTCTACAGAGAATATAAAATGTTATAAATATTAATTTTTTATTCGACAAAAATCAAGCATTCATGCTTTTTTATATTTTTGCAGGTAAAAGTATGCAGCTATAAATTTACAACGAATACAAAATATATTCTACAGAGAATATAAAATGTTAAGTATATATTAATTTTTTATTCGACAAAAATCAAGCATTCATGCTTTTTTATATTTTGCAGGTAAAAGTATGCAGCTATAAATTTACAACGAATACAAAATATATTCTACAGAGAATATAAAATGTTAAGTAAATATTAATTTTTTATTCGACAAAAATCAAGCATTCATGCTTTTTTATATTTTGCAGGTAAATGTATGCAGCTATAAATTTACAACGAATACAAAATATATTCTACAGAGAATATAAAATGTTAGGTATAGTTAAGCTGTGCCGGGTTTCGGGATTCGGCCTGCTTAATTCCGACCCCTGAGATCGATCTCCTCCGTCCACCGACTGATTGTTGGACTGGGCCGTAGCCCCCGCGGAAAGGCTCCGTCCCATCGGTCGGCTTAGGGGGAGGGCCAGTAGTGGGAGTGATGACTGGGGAATTGACTGACTGACCTCGATGGCTGGGAGAGCCATCGCTTAAAAAGGGAATCCCGGTGGGCGTTCCAATGGGGAGGAGCCTCTCCCCTTCAATCCCAATCGGTAGCCGAGACCCGAGTCCCGGCTTACACCTCCACCCCAGGGCAGGAACCGTCCCTGGTTCCTCAACTTACTCGAAATTTTGCGCGATAATTCTGCTGCGCCGCCAAACCTCTCACCCAAAGACCATTTTCACGCATTCTCACAAATTAATTGCCCTTCAGTCATTCTCTTCTCTCGCTCTCTTCTTTGCTACTGCCCTTCAGTCTCCATTCACTCTCGCCTCTTCCTCGTCAATTCCCTTCTCTCCCTCTCCTCATCTTCCTCTTCTTCTCCCCATTCGCCCTCTTTCCATCACCACCGCCCCTTCTTTCCTCCTCAAAGCTCCAACCACAGGGGAAAGACTTCCCCTCCGTTCGACTGCCATTCCATCCCAGTGCCAAGAAGCGCATTCGGAGGGAGGATGTAATTTCGAGCACACCACCAGCCTGCCGGCACCTCCATCACATGCAGTTGCACATTTTGGCCCTCTTCCAAAAGTTCAATTACGCCTTCGTTCATGTTTCGCTTCGTTAGAGTATGGATGCGACCGTGTACCAGGACATTCACCGAGCAAACAATGCGATGGCCCTGATGTCTGCCGTTGTTGATGGCCCTGATCACTCCTGGCATGACGAAAGATGGCACCAAGACGACATTCTGCACCGACTGCGCCTCCGCTTGACGCACAATTTGGCCTTGATGGAGCCAGCCTGGCAACGTAGGATGACCAATCTGCGCTACTTGTTCGAAAGCTGCTTTCCAGTAGTAGCCAACCAGAACCAGCGTGTCTCCAACGTCGAGATTGCGCTGCAAACCCAGGCCTTGCAGCATGTCGTTTCCAACGCGAACAAAGAAGGGCTCATGATCAAAGGCTGCCGCCACAATGACGTAATCCTCAGCCGAAGCTTGCGCGACGACATAATGCCGCACCAAGTTGTTCGGTGTCGGTGGGTGTGTGCGCACTTCCTCTCGGATTATCATGAGGGCTTCACCAAGAGCGTTCTGCCCGAGCCAATTGGCCGTAGCCGTTAAACCGACGTCGTGCATCTCGCGTCCAGCGGCCCAATACTCATCTCTGGACGCCTCCACCAATTGGCCGTAGCCCGTCGTTCGAAGGGCACTGCGCAAGTGCTCAACGGCGAACTTGGCACGCAGCGCACGGCACATCAATTCGAAGCGGACGACGTGCCATTGTTGCTCGACAAACGGCATGATGTGACGGCCAAGCCGTTTTGCTGCCGCCGGCGTTGGCGCATGGCGGATGCGATGGAACGAGGCCATGTCGCCGAAATGCGCTGCCTTCAGCATAAAGTAGGCGTGCTCGCTGCTCATTACGTTGATTTGCCCGTGTTCATCAAAATTCATGTTGAAAGTGTGGACGAAGTGATTGGAAAGGACAAATCTCCTGGAGAAAAACTTGAAAGACGGGACGTTGTCCAAAAGAAAAGGCACGGCGACGGAGTCCATCAGAATTTTATTTGTTTTAACTCTGAACTTAAATTCATCAGAAATTGCCGCGCCTTCCACAATTTTGAGATTTTTAGGTGGCCGTAGCCGTTGTGTCGTAATTTAAGCGGCCGTAGCCATGCGGAACATTAATTTGTTTAGTTTAGATATGAGCTTTCGCCCTCAGCCCCTCACACCAACAACAGGACCGTCTCTGGTCCTCATTTAAAATAATATTTTATGGAAAATGTGAAAAGAAGGTCATGGAAGAGAGAAAAGAAAAAGGAATAAGTAAAAAAAAAAAAAAATTTTAGAACGAATAAGACTAAAATTAAATTGGGGCACGGAAGATCAGATTTATTTGCCAAGAAAGAGAAAGAAGTATCAAAGGAGGACAAGAAAGAAAAGTGTGAACGCGAAGAGAAAGGAGAGACTCATTTTGACGGGCATTCACGGGACCAATGACCACTTTTCTTACAGTTGAAGCAGGCTCCCCTGGTAATGTTTTGGGTTCCTTGCCTACTGAAGATGCTTTGGCCAAAACTGTTTTGACCGCGATTTGACGGCCGTGGCCTTTCAGAGTGTGATGCTCGTATCTGTGATGGAGCAAATGCACGCCAGCCAACCGAGCGCCCTCTGACCGGTCCCCCAGCCGGGTTACGAGCATCTGTTGGATTCGTAAATTTGCCGCTGGAGGGAATTGGGGAATAACCATTTAAATTAGCCAAAATTCCATCCACGCGCTTAATTTTGGTGCTTTCCATCATTCGCAAATATTCTTCATTGAAAATTGGCACCATTTCCTTGGCTTTCTCAACAACGGCCCCAAACTTTGCACCCCATCAGTGTGTTAAAGTCCGCAATCAAGAACATGCCTTCTCTTGCACGTGAAAGCGCGACTGTAGCTCTGTGGCTGTCTTGAAAGAATCCTGAAATTCTTGAAGAGCCAAACGGGTTTTGATCGGCCGTAGCCGCCGTTTTCGTCGTCACAACGATCACCAAATCAGCTTCTTTCGCCTGATACGAATCCACAGTGTGGACTTCGATGGTCCGTGAAAGCATCTTCTTTTCACGTGCTTCCCTCATGGCCGAAGCCAATTGTTCCTTCTCATAGAGATAAAGGCAGATGATGACGATTGTGTTCGATTTTGGCAAATTTGCATCCAAAATCAGAACGACTTCCTGCGCAATCCTTCTGTGCTCAACATTTGAGAGCGAAAAGGAGGTTTCATCCATCTGAATCCGACCTTCGGAATGAATTAGCACAAGGGGAATTCCAGTCATTGGCAAATTGATTGCCGAAGTTGTGAGCGATGTCCTCGCTTTGGTCACTGCTTTTCAGTACAGTTTCCTCCATTCGTGGCGATTTCAGCAGTTGATCCGTGATCGATTCGAGGCCGAAGCCTGACCAGAGTACTTCTGGCAGTTCACTTAAGTGGACGCCGAGCTGACGAACGTCACCAGTGACCATCATTTTCTTGAGGTTCGGTGCCCTGCAGGCCAAATTCACTACAGTTGTGAAGCTCGCCTGCGTTGCTTCATCCAAAAGAAGATGGGTTGCACAATTTATCGTACCCTTGACGCGACCAGCCATGTGAGTCGTGAGGAAAATGACTTTCCTTTTGTCGTATTTCAGATAACTTTCAGCCACTTTCGCTTCTCGGACCCGCAGAGGTGTGTTAAACACGTGCTTTTTGTAGTCCTCAAATTGCTTTACGTCCTTCTTGTCTTTGACTTCTTCCAAGAATGTCTGCGTGAGTCTTGGCCGTAGCAGACTTCTTTCCAACGGTTGAATCTGCTCGCCGTAGCGCACTCTGGCCGTTCCACTGAAGAGTGCCAAGTGTTCCTCCGAAACTCCAACTGCCCGAGTTTCTTCCACCATTTTGGTGACAGGAAGGTTAGACGTAGCTGTCGCCACAATGGCCGTTTCCTCATTTTTCTCCGACAAAAGAAGGTCGATGGCCGTAGCCAATGTGAGTGTCTTACCTGTGCCAGGCGGGGCTTGCTGCAACACAACCAAAGGAAGGTCACATGCAATGAGTGCCAAAGTTTGCTGTTGTTCCTCGTTGAGTCTCGCTACTGATGGCATTGCCGTCTTTTGGCCAAGACCATAATCAATCAGTTTTTGAGTGGTCACTTTCAGTCCACTTCTTCCAGGTCTGGCAAGGAGTGCTTTCATGATCTCACCTCGCGGTGAATCTTCTTCGGCCAGTCGAGACGGTTCATTCGTGCCGAAGCAATCAGCATGGTCTGAGAAACCAACAGAAGCACCAACCGATTGAATGATGGTTTCTTCACCATTCACCATCTTTCTGAAGTTGCTTATTTGACCATCACTTTCATGGTGTCCAAGGCGAACTTTAACACTAACAAAAAATATGTCACTGCCTTCTTCAGTCTTTTCCGACGACTTCTTAATCAGAATAACTTGCCCGTATGCAAATGCCTTAGCATCAAATTCCATTTTTGCCGTGACGGGGGAGTCCGTTGTCCATTGTTCGACAAGTTGTTTGACAAGCTTTCTGTCCTTCGTCTGGAACTTCAGCCAGAAGTATTTCGGGAATTCTTCATTTCCATCCGCGTCAGCGTTTTGGTCCCATTGCGGCCGAACAACTCCAACGAATTGAGTGACAAGTTTCAGCATTTCCTCATACTCAGAAGCTGCTACTAAGGCTGCTGCCACAATACGTTCGGCAATTTTCACTTCTTCGTCCGTGTACTCCGGCACAAAGGGAAAAATTACAGGAATTCCCATGGAATCCATGCGCAACCAATCCCGGTCAAAGAGGTCGGCCGTAGCCGGAATCATAGTCCCAAAGTCCGCAAACAATTCCATCCCAGACCTTACCGGACTTTTTGGTGGCAAGACATAATTCGGACCAACGTACCAGGCCTCAGGAACTTTTGCCAAATTCAATTTAATGATCTGAGCCTTTTTCAAACTTGCCATGTGAGTGTCCGGGAGAAGCTGACGCTCATAAAGAGCCATAGCTCTGACCATACCATATGCAGTGACTGAAATTGACCCAATGGTTGCTTCAGACGCTCTGCCACGGCGTGTGAGATCAACGACGATGCCATATTGCTCATGGTGTTTTGCAAAACGAACTTTTGCCACTTTCGTCACGACTGCCTGACATTGGATTAAACCGGCATAAATCCATTTGGACTTATCCAAGAATTCCTTGCCCGAGATGTACTCGTACCCGTTGACCAAAACCTTATCACCTGGGAGGAGCGGACGCTCAAACTCACCTTTGAAGTCGTCCGGCATGAACATCAGAAACGGGAAATTATTCTTTTCATCCGGATTCGGGAAGACCAAAACCATGCCCTTTTTCTGGATCTGGCAAACAAAATATTCCCGAGTCTTACCATCCCCATCATCTCGTTCTTGTGTGTCCAGGACACAATCTTTTTCGCTCTCATTCGCCACAATTCTTTTCTCAATCATTTCTTTTTTACCAATATTTTCCACCACACCATCAAAGCCCCGTGTTTCGATCAGGGCTTTCACCCCACCAAATCCAACAACTTCAATCACCGTTTCATTCGCCACAAGCGAGTCATTAGACTGGGCTGTCGCCCCCTCCTCCTCAATCACAATACTATCCTCCACAATCGAGTCATTAGAACAGGCTGTCGCCCGACCATCACCATTCGGCCCAATACTCACATCCAACTTGGAGCTGGACGTGTCCATGTTGTCATCGTCACAACTTTGCCAAACTTCGGAGTTGTTGTCCGGTTGCGGTGTCATGGGCGGATTAATGGGCTCTTGCGGCCCAAGCAATTCGACCTCCAGCGCATTCGACAGTTCGATGTCGATGGGGTCTTGACCCTCCAACAATTCAGAGCAAACAACGTTGTCAACAGCTTCGTCGATTACTCGACGAATGGTCGACGTATCGCTTGTCATTGAGCAGTTGTCGGAGTCCATGAGCTTGGTGGTCGGTTTTGTTGGGAAATGAATTGGTCAGAGAGCAGGGAAGGGAAGTTTGGAATTTGGAGGATTATGAGTTTTGAATCTGAAATCAAATGGGGAGGGAACAGAATTTAAAGAGTATTGTGGTACATGGGAAGATAGCAAAATAATGCAAAAGTTTATGTGGACTCAGTGTTAGGGTCTGTTTCGGATTTATTTGGATTGTCTGAGTTCAGATGATTAAAACCGGGCATGTCAAATACTTCAACAGCATCTGCTTTTTCCAAAGAAAGTTTCTCCTCATCGGAGACATTTGGTGCGGTGCAAGCGGGTCCTAAGATTTCTACGCACTTTTTAAGCTGATTAATATGCACAACTTTAGGGTTAGCCTGCGGGGCATTACAACTGACGATTGTTACCATCACATCTTCAATCTTAATTACTCGAAACACACCCTTCCATGGAAGGTGGAACTTCTTTGACGTGCCAACTTTTCCAGCATAATTTCGGAGTAAAACCCTGTCTCCAACTTTGATTTCCAGACACCGAATGACACGCCCATACATTAAAAAGAAAGGTGATTCACCGGTTGATTGATGAATCGCGGTGTTATAGCAAAAGGTTGCCATGTCGAGGTGTTCATCAAAGTCGGGCTGGTCCGAAGACACATATTTCGACATGATGTTGTGGAAAGTCCGGAAGCTTCTCTCAGTCGTAGCATTACCCTGCGACCAGTGTGGCGTCGCATATCGTTTGCTTATGTAGAGCATGGAGCAGAATTCTCGAAAAAATTCGGAAGTGAATGCCGTAGCATTGTCAGTGATGAGTTCTGTGCATCCGCCGAACTTTAAATAACAGTTAGATAAAAATGCCTTTACCAAAGTAACTGCCTTGGCATCAGGAACAGGCACGGCAATCACAAACCTTGTGAACCAGCAAATAATACAAAGAATGTGCCGGTTGCCCTTCTTCGTGATTGGGAATGGGCCAGCCAAGTCTAAACCAACCTTCGCGAAAAGTGTGTTCACCTTTGGCAATTTCATTTCAGCTCGATATGCAGGTGTTGGGGAATGACGCAATTGGCAAGTTATGCAGCTGCGCACCCAATTTACAATGTCAGCGTGCATTCTTGGCCAGAAGTATTTTCGACATTTGCGAAGCGTTTTCTTCAAGTCCATGTGTCCGCCTCCTAAAGGAGAGGTGTGGAAAGAGTCAAAAATGAGAGGCCTTAATGACACAGGAACAAAAATTCGTGGGCGCATTTCACCCTCTTTGTGAAAGAGAATGCCTGAGTCCATGATGAGCTTCGAAGCAATCACTGAGAATTGCTCTTTCTCCGCTTCACTGATTGATCCGGAGATTTCCCCCTTCTCAATAAATTTGATAAAGGCCGTAGCCTCCTGATCCGCTTTTTGCTCCAAGCGAAGATCAACTGAGTATGAGTTGCCATCAGCAGCTCTGAGTGTGAGAGAGTCGACACATTCATCCACGACTAGTCGCGAGTCCAATGTTAGCGAAAGACAGGCTGGGAATTCGGCGATGTCCTCAAGCTCTCTGAGATTTTTGATCTCCTCCTCAGAACGGCACTCATGTGCAGCACGTGACAGTGCATCAGCAAGCATGTTTTGTTTTCCAGCGACGTGCACAATTTTAATGCTGTAATTCTGAAGCTCAATTAGCCACCGGGCAAGATTGGGATGGGCCTCAGCCTTCTGCAACAAATAAGCCAAAGGCTTATGGTCGGTGTGTAACTCTACATTTCCCATGTAAATGAACGGTCTGAATTGTCTTAGCGCAAAAATTATTGCGCCTAATTCGACCTGAACTGGTGGCCACTTACGCTCTGCTTCGGACAAAGTGCGACTGCAGTAGGCCACGGCGTGAAATGCACTGTTGTCCTGCTCTTTCTGCATCAGAGCTCCGCCTTGTCCAACTGTTGAAGCATCTGTGAAGATGTGGAATGGCTTGGAATAGTCCGGAAATCGGAGAATCGGATCTTCAGACAAGAGCTTCTTGATTTGGTTGAACGCCTCGTGTTGTTCGACGTCCCACGAAAATGGCATGTCTTTCTTGGTCAGCTTTGTGAGTGGCTCAGTAATTGTTGAGAATCCTGGTATGTGTTTCCTGAAAAACGACGCCATTCCAACAAATCTGCGGACTTCTTTCAACGAAGTCGGCGCTGGAATATCTTTGATGATCTCCACTTTTCCCAAGCTGGGCGTGTATCCGTCTTTATTGATAATAAAGCCCAAAAATTCCATTTTTGATGAAGCCATTACACATTTTTTGGGACTTACCTTTAAATTGAATTGCCGTAGCCGAGTGAAAACTTTCCTTAGTGCCAATAAATGCAAATCGAAATCAGGCGATTTGGAGTAAATCAAGAAATCGTCGACATAGGCTATAACAGAGTCTTCCAGTCCTGAAAGAACATGAGCCATGACTCTGGCGAAGGCACTGGTGGCGTTGCGAAGTCCGAAAGGCATGTGCGTCATTTGGTAGACATCGTCTTCAGTAATGATGCCGCATTTTCTGCTGGCTCGTTCGGTCAGTCTTATCTGAAGATATCCGGAGGACAAGTCTAAAGAGGTGTACCAATGGCAATTGCCAATTTTCTCGAGAACGACTTCTAGTCTCGGCAATGGAAAGTGAACAGGCACTGTAATTTCATTCAGTTTTCTGAAATCTATACATGGCCGCAGCCCTCCGTCCTTCTTCTGTACCAAAACAATGTTTGAAATCCACGGAGTGTCAGAATTGACCATTACTCCAGCTTTAATCCATTTCTGCATATGATCTCTGACCTCTTCTCTGAAACGAAATGGCGTCCTGCGCGGCTTGGCAGTTATCGGATCCTCCGTGGTTGTTATGATGTCATGTTCTCCCACAAGGCATGAGCCCGTTGCAGAGGATTTGGCGAAGTTGATTTTGAATGACGGGTCATTTGTAGTAATTTCTGGATTGACATTGGCTTCCTTTCCTTGCGATTGTTCCTCAAGCCATGGACCGTCCGCACTTTGTTTCAATTCATTGGCAAGTGCTACGTGCATTCCGGCACAAATGTTGATTGGTGCATCAGTTGGGTTGGTCAATATCATCTTGATGCATCCTTCCACGGGCTTTGCGACAGTTGAGATCATCCCGACATGCATTTTGGAGAGTCGTCCATCCAGTGAATGTGTTACAACTTGATCAAGTTGAATTTGTGAATCAAGTTTGCCGGTCAGCATGCTATAGGATCCTGGTTGAATGTCAACATGATGACGTGCCACAACTTTGACATTGGAGTAAAGCAAGTCACCTCTTTCTCCCATGGTTACAGATTTTCCTGAAATACTGATTAGACCTTGAACAAAATCAAAAGTAATCGGTGGAAGTTTTGCCATCAAGTCACATCCAAGAATGACTTGATAATCCTTTCTGTCAGTCATAACTTCATCCTGAATGAGTTTTATTTCGCCAAAAATTTTCTGACCTGCAATTTCGATGTGTACCATGGCTGCTGCTGTTATGTTGATCCAATGTCCGGAGGCTGATCTAACGGTGTGATTTGTCGGAAAAATTTTGCATTTCAATTCATTGGCCAGACTCATCGGCGCAAGAGAAACACTTGCTCCGGTATCAGCCAGACAGCTTACTGGTCTGTTGTTAATCAGGGAACGGACTGTCGCTGTTAAGCGTGGTGTCATTGTGTGATTAGCAACAATTTCTTCCATAATGGAATGATTAGATGAGGCCGTAGCCCAAAAACTCCTGCTCTTTGAGAGCGCACTCATATGGCATGCAATGAATCCAGCCATTGCACCAAGAGAGACCACGATTCCAAGCAGTGCCAACAAATCCGAAAATGTGAGAAAAATACCCGTTCCGGCTTTCAAGTCGGATTCCGATGCTTGTTCTGCGTTCACAGGTATGGCGACCAACGCGATTATCAGCAACAAAATCAAAGTGGTTGTGCTCGTTCCAATTTGCAAAACAGAAGAGGGCCTAAGCCTTTTTCGTGGTGATTTGTTTACAACATTGGTTGTTGTTTCCGCAGAAGCTGTTGCGGGATCAGAGGATGAAAACATGGTCTGAAAACTTGACACTGAAGGTGGCCAATTCATTGGGTTCCCTGGGATGCTTTGCAAAGGGATCTCTTCAACTGTTGCGCTGGAATTTGGCAGTTCATCTACAGTTAGATTTCCCGTGTCTCGCGAGCGTCTTGACTTCTTAGTGCCAAAAATCATTCGGCCCAGCCATCCGGGACCGGTGTAAGTTTCGAGAAGAATTGGAAGCCATCTTAAGAGAAAATCAATTAAAAGAACTGAACTTACCAATGACAGGACACATAGCCATGTCAGTTTGTAGTCGCCAACTACTTTTCGCTCGAGTTCATCTGTTAATTCTCGCCATTGGTCAGAAACTGTGACTTTTACCTTCTTGTGCTGCTCATTAATTCGATAAGTGAGTTCACTTACCTTGACCATTCCGCTTAGAAAAGCATGTGTGTTCAGGTCAGAGACGTTGAACAAAGCCATTTGGTGAAATGAGTGCCTTTCAATTTCGAATATCCCTGGGAGCCGTGGCTCAATATCAAAGTCTTTTACTTTGAGGATTTTCGTTTCTCCTGTTACCTGATCTACCTCCAGAGGCTGGCCTTCAATTTGAACTACAATTTTTCTGTGCTGTGCACATGCGACTTTTGCCGAATCAGGAACGATGATCATCGTAAATGGGTCAAGGAAAGCTAGTCTGTTCTCGGATTGTGTGACAAATTCGATTGGCAATTTGTCAAAGCATTTGTTATCCAATCGGGTTGGTTTGAAACGGAACTCACCTTTCTTCAATTGGACGCAAGGCCAAATTTTGAGAAGAGATGATCCAGCTCTGACTGCATAGACTTTGGTGTTGTTGAACAACGAACGCGCAAGAGAAGTTGGATCAATAAGATGAGTGTTGGTCAGCATTTTCGTCATCGCCGAGAAGAAATCGCACTGCGTTTTGAAGGAATGTCGGATTGCATACATGAGCGAGTCGACCCATTCATCATCCAAATAAGTTAGTTTGGCATTCATTTCCGGTGAAGTTGCCAATCCAAGATGTTCGACTGAGCCGTAGCTCCTTTTTGTGCGCTTTCGTTTGCTCACAATTATCCTCGTGGCAAATCCTTGCTCTGAAACAGTAAGTGTTTTGTTACAGTCACTTACCTTTGGAGTTTTTGTCTTGAAATGAAGGCCATATTGCGCGTCGTCCGACAGCCATGTGTTGCTGACGTATCTGCCTTTGAACTTCCCGATTGAAGTATATCTGCAATTCAGCTGCTTTTCAGGTGTCCAGACTAAAATCGATTTATCATTAAGAGTGCAATTACCGAACAAATATCGGCAATGTGAAGTTGTTCCAAGTGGGGTTCTAATGGTTTCTTCACCAAAATGATGGAATACCTGAGTTTTAAAAGCAAAGCAATCCTCACTTTCAGTGTCCGACCACGAAAATGATCCAAGAAGCCAAAGCCGTGGAGTCAAGTCGAGTGTATGGTCGGTCCCCCAAAGTCCATCACGTTCGGTCAAGATGCCGAAGTCACACGTTTTGTGTTCCACCATGCGTTTGCATTCATCGACGGACATTTCGAGCAATTCGGGATCGAGCGGTTCAACGACGGGCACACCGGAAAGAGTTGTGAACTTCCTTGCCTTCTTTTTTATTTTTCGGCAAGCCCATGCTTGCGTGTTGTGTTCGAAGTCATTGATGACGAACAGTTCCCTTGTTTGCAT
Organism: Heterodera glycines; assembly: GCA_004148225.2. Taxonomy (NCBI): domain Eukaryota; kingdom Metazoa; phylum Nematoda; class Chromadorea; order Rhabditida; family Heteroderidae; genus Heterodera; species Heterodera glycines. The sequence goes on along the minus strand of CP049707.1, from coordinate 3,953,938 downwards.
GAGTGGCACATGTGTGGCCACTTCTGCGGGTAGTGGGCACTGAACCTGTTTAGGAAGGCCCCAAATTGTTGGCTGAATGTCGGTTTGGCAGATTAATGGGAGAGAAGGAGGCGCAGCTTTGGCGCCATTCAAATCAAGAATTATGACAATCAGAAATACAATGAACGGAAGCAGAGGTGTAATTCTGGGCATCATTCGGACCCCTTCCCATGGTGAGCTTCTTCCTGACGCTGGGCAATTTGCCTCATATTCAATTTCAGAATTATTAGGAAGGGCTGTCGCCCGAGATGAGTTTTCAACCACATTCACATCATTGAGAGACTTATGCTGGTTCATGTCAAGTGACAGATTTCGCAGACCCGACGCGATTTCGTTAAGCAGTTCGATTGATCTGTCATGTTGAATTGCGTTTGCTCCGGTTGCAGGAGTGCGTCTCTGTGGTTGTAAGCGAGTATTGCCATAGGATCCTCGTTGTTCGTCCTGGTAATCCCGAAGTCGAATACGGCAGGCGTTGGCAACATGTCCAACACGTCGGCAATAATTGCAATATGGGCGATTGTTCCATCTGCGATCATTAGTGGGGCCGTGGCCCATATCCCGATCACGGCTTTGTCGTCCTCTATTCCTTGATTCGTTTCTGTTCGATTGCCTTGGTTGGTTTCGCCAATTATTATGTCTCGGAGGGTACCGATTTTGCTGTGTTGGAGCTAATGTTCTAAAATTACCTGGCGGTGTCAGCGAACTCGATTGGAAATTTTGATTGTCCATTGCTTGAACAGACTCAAATTTTTGAACAAATGGCAGGCCTCCAGCCTGAGCCGAGAGCATTATTTCCACTTCTCTTGCTTCCCAGCAAAGCTGTTCGAATTTCTTACCCCTTGACATGTCTAACATTTTCATGACTAATGAGATGTTTGGCCGTAGCCTTTCAAGAAATAGCTCACGTAATTGTGCTTCCTTTTGTGAGTCATCCTTCACATCGGACACTGAAGCTTCAGCCAGTGGAATGAAGCGATTGAGGAAGTCCTTGACCGGCTCACTGTCCATTTGTCG
>CP049707.1:3941690-3951942 GCA_004148225.2 Heterodera glycines | reverse complement strand
TTGAGAGCGAAAAGGAGGTTTCATCCATCTGAATCCGACCTTCGGAATGAATTAGCACAAGGGGAATTCCAGTCATTGGCAAATTGATTGCCGAAGTTGTGAGCGATGTCCTCGCTTTGGTCACTGCTTCCACTGGCAACAGAACTTCTCCGTGTGGCACGTATGATGCGAAGGAGACGCATTCAACCAAACTTCCGTGTGATCTGTAGCATCTTTTCAGTACAGTTTCCTCCATTCGTGGCGATTTCAGCAGTTGATCCGTGATCGATTCGAGGCCGAAGCCTGACCAGAGTACTTCTGGTAGTTCACTTAAGTGGACGCCGAGCTGACGAACGTCACCAGTGACCATCATTTTCTTGAGGTTCGGTGCCCTGCAGGCCAAATTCACTACAGTTGTGAAGCTCGCCTGCGTTGCTTCATCCAAAAGAAGATGGGTTGCACAATTTATCGTACCCTTGACGCGACCAGCCATGTGAGTCGTGAGGAAAATGACTTTCCTTTTGTCGTATTTCAGATAACTTTCAGCCACTTTCGCTTCTCGGACCCGCAGAGGTGTGTTAAACACGTGCTTTTTGTAGTCCTCAAATTGCTTTACGTCCTTTTTGTCTTTGACTTCTTCCAAGAATGTCTGCGTGAGTCTTGGCCGTAGCAGACTTCTTTCCAACGGTTGAATTTGCTCGCCGTAGCGCACTCTGGCCGTTCCACTGAAGAGTGCCAAGTGTTCCTCCGAAACTCCAACTGCCCGAGTTTCTTCCACCATTTTGGTGACAGAAAGGTTAGACGTAGCTGTCGCCACAATGACCGTTTCCTCATTTTTCTCCGACAAAAGAAGGTCGATGGCCGTAGCCAATGTTAGTGTCTTACCTGTGCCTGGCGGGGCTTGCTGCAACACAACCAAAGGAAGGTCACATGCAATGAGTGCCAAAGTTTGTTGTTGTTCCTCGTTAAGTCGCGCTACTGATGGCATTGCCGTCTTTTGGCCAAGACCATAATCAATCAGTTTTTGAGTGGTCACTTTCAGTCCACTTCTTCCAGGCCTGGCGAGGAGTGCTTTCATGATCTCTCCTCGCGGTGAATCCTCTTCGGCCAGTCGAGACGGTTCATTTGTGCCGAAGCAATCAGCATGGTCTGAGAAACCAACAGAAGCACCAACCGATTGAATGATGGTTTCTTCACCATTCACCATCTTTCTGAAGTTGCTTATTTGACCATCACTTTCATGGTGTCCAAGGCGAACTTTAACACTAACAAAAAATATGTCACTGCCTTCTTCAGTCTTTTCCGACGACTTCTTAATCAGAATAACTTGCCCGTATGCAAATGCCTTAGCATCAAATTCCATTTTTGCCGTGACGGGGGAGTCCGTTGTCCATTGTTCGACAAGTTGTTTGACAAGCTTTCTGTCCTTCGTCTGGAACTTCAGCCAGAAGTATTTCGGGAATTCTTCATTTCCATCCGCGTCAGCGTTTTGGTCCCATTGCGGCCGAACAACTCCAACGAATTGAGTGACAAGTTTCAGCATTTCCTCATATTCAGAAGCTGCTACTAAGGCTGCTGCCACAATACGTTCGGCAATTTTCACTTCTTCGTTCGTGTACTCCGGCACAAAGGGAAAAATTACAGGAATTCCCATGGAATCCATGCGCAACCAATCCCGGTCAAAGAGGTCGGCCGTAGCCGGAATCATAGTCCCAAAGTCCGCAAACAATTCCATCCCAGACCTTACCGGACTTTTTGGTGGCAAGACATAATTCGGACCAACGTACCAGGCCTCAGGAACTTTTGCCAAATTCAATTTAATGATCTGAGCCTTTTTCAAACTTGCCATGTGAGTGTCCGGGAGAGGCTGACGCTCATAAAGAGCCATAGCTCTGACCATACCATATGCAGTGACTGAAATTGACCCAATGGTTGCTTCAGACGCTCTGCCACGGCGTGTGAGATCAACGACGATGCCATATTGCTCATGGTGTTTTGCAAAACGAACTTTTGTCACTTTCGTCACGACTGCCTGACATTGGATTAAACCGGCATAAATCCATTTGGACTTATCCAAGAATTCCTTGCCCGAGATGTACTCGTACCCGTTGACCAAAACCTTATCACCTGGGAGGAGCGGACGCTCAAACTCACCTTTGAAGTCGTCCGGCATGAACATCAGAAACGGGAAATTATTTTTTTTCATCCGGATTCGGGAAGACCAAAACCATGCCCTTTTTCTGGATCTGGCAAACAAAATATTCCCGAGTCTTACCATCCCCATCATCTCGTTCTTGTGTGTCCAGGACACAATCTTTTTCGCTCTCATTCGCCACAATTCTTTTCTCAATCATTTCCTTTTCACCAATATTTTCCACCACACCATCAAAGCCCCGTGTTTCGATCAGGGCTTTTACCCCACCAAATCCAACAACTTCAATCACCGTTTCATTCGCCTCAAGCGAGTCATTAGACTGGGCTGTCGCCCCCTCCTCCTCAATCACAATACTATCCTCCACAATAGAGTCATTAGAACAGGCTGTCGCCCGACCATCACCATTCGGCCCAATACTCACATCCAACTTGGAGCTGGACGTGTCCATGTTGTCATCGTCACAACTTTGCCAAACTTCGGAGTTGTTGTCCGGTTGCGGTGTCATGGGCGGATTAATGGGCTCTTGCGGCCCAAGCAATTCGACCTCCTGCGCATTCGACAGTTCGATGTCGATGGGGTCTTGACCCTCCAACAATTCAGCGCAAACAACGTTGTCAACAGCTTCGTCGATTACTCGACGAATGGTCGACGTATCGCTTGTCATTGAGCAGTTGTCGGAGTCCATGAGCTTGGTGGTCGGTTTTGTTGGGAAATGAATTGGTCAGAGAGCAGGGAAGGGAAGTTTGGAATTTGGAGGATTATGAGTTTTGAATCTGAAATCAAATGGGGAGGGAACAGAATTTAAAGAGTATTGTGGTACATGGGAAGATAGCAAAATAATGCAAAAGTTTATGTGGACTCAGTGTTAGGGTCTGTTTCGGATTTATTTGGATTGTCTGAGTTCAGATGATTAAAACCGGGCATGTCAAATACTTCAACAGCATCTGCTTTTTCCAAGGAAAGTTTCTCCTCATCAGAGACATTTGGTGCGGTGCAAGCGGGTCCTAAGATTTCTATTGGGCCTTAGCCCGCTGCTGTGCCTGTTTAGATTCACCGGCAACCAGTGTGGCGTCGCATATCGTTTGCTTATGTAGAGCATGGAGCAGAATTCTCGAAAGAATTCGGAAGTGAATACCGTAGCATTGTCAGTGATGAGTTCTGTGCATCCGCCGAACTTTAAATAACAGTTAGATAAAAATGCCTTTACCAAAGTAACTGCCTTGGCATCAGGAACAGGCACGGCAATCACAAACCTTGTGAACCAGCAAATAATACAAAGAATGTGCCGGTTGCCCTTCTTCGTGATTGGGAATGGGCCAGCCAAGTCTAAACCAACCTTCGCGAAAAGTGTGTTCACCTTTGGCAATTTCATTTCAGCTCGATATGCAGGTGTTGGGGAATGACGCAATTGGCAAGTAATGCAGCTGCGCACCCAATTTACAATGTCAGCGTGCATTTTTGGCCAGAAGTACTTTCGACATTTGCGAAGCGTTTTCTTCAAGTCCATGTGTCCGCCTCCTAAAGGAGAGGTGTGGAAAGAGTCAAAAATGAGAGGCCTCAATGACACAGGAACAAAAATTCGTGGTCGCATTTCACCCTCTTTGTGAAAGAGAATGCCTGAGTCCACGATGAGTTTCGAAGCAATCACTGAGAAGCGCTCTTTCTCCGCTTCACTGATTGATCCGGGGATTTCCCCCTTCTCAATAAATTTGATAAAGGCCGTAGCCTCCTGATCCGCTTTTTGCTCCAAGCGAAGATCAACTGAGTATGAGTTGCCATCAGCAGCTCTGAGTGTGAGAGAGTCGACACATTCATCCACGACTAGTCGCGAGTCCAATGTTAGCGAAAGACAGGCTGGGAATTCGGCGATGTCCTCAAGCTCTCTGAGATTTTTGATCTCCTCCTCAGAACGGCACTCATGTGCAGCACGTGACAGTGCATCAGCAAGCATGTTTTGTTTCCCAGCGACGTGCACAATTTTAATGCTGTAATTCTGAAGCTCAATTAGCCACCGGGCAAGATTGGGATGGGCCTCAGCCTTCTGCAACAAATAAGCCAATGGCTTATGGTCAGTGTGCAACTCTACATTCCCCATGTAAATGAACGGTCTAAATTGTCTCAGAGCAAAAATTATTGCGCCTAACTCGACCTGGACTGGTGGCCACTTACGCTCTGCTTCGGACAAAGTGCGACTGCAGTAGGCCACGGCGTGAAATGCACTGTTGTCCTGCTCTTTCTGCATCAGAGCTCCGCCTTGTCCAACTGTTGAAGCATCTGTGAAGATGTGGAATGGCTTGGAATAGTCCGGAAATCGGAGAATCGGATCTTCAGACAAGAGCTTCTTGATTTGGTTGAACGCCTCGTGTTGTTCGACGTCCCACGAAAAGGGCATGTCTTTCTTGGTCAGCTTTGTGAGTGGCTCAGTAATTGTTGAGAATCCTGGTATGTGCTTCCTGAAAAACGACGCCATTCCAACAAATCTGCGAACTTCTTTCAACGAAGTCGGCGCTGGAATATCTTTGATGATCTCCACTTTTCCCAAGCTGGGCGTGTATCCGTCTTTATTGATAATAAAGCCCAAAAATTCCATTTTTGATGAAGCCATTACACATTTTTTGGGACTTACCTTTAAATTGAATTGCCGTAGCCGAGTGAAAACTTTCCTTAGTGCCAATAAATGCAAATCGAAATCAGGCGATTTGGAGTAAATCAAGAAATCGTCGACATAGGCTATAACAGAGTCTTCCAGTCCTGAAAGAACATGAGCCATGACTCTGGCGAAGGCACTGGTGGCGTTGCGAAGTCCGAAAGGCATGTGCGTCATTTGGTAGACATCGTCTTCAGTAATGATGCCGCATTTTCTGCTGGCTCGTTCGGTCAGTCTTATCTGAAGGTATCCGGAGGACAAGTCTAAAGAGGTGTACCAATGGCAATTGCCAATTTTCTCGAGAACGACTTCTAGTCTCGGCAGTGGAAAGTGATCAGGCACTGTAATCTCATTCAGTTTTCTGAAATCTATGCATGGCCGCAGCCCTCCGTCCTTCTTCTGTACCAAAACAATGTTTGAAATCCACGGAGTGTCAGAATTGACCATTACTCCAGCTTTAATCCATTTCTGCATATGATCTCTGACCTCTTCTCTGAAACGAAATGGCGTCCTGCGCGGCTTGGCAGTTATCGGATCCTCCGTGGTTGTTATGATGTCATGTTCTCCCACAAGGCATGAGCCTAAATCGTATTGGGATTTTGAGAAGACATCAGCAAATTCGGCGCAGAGCTTTTTCAGCTTGTTGAGGTTTTCACCCGTTGCAGAGGATTTGGCGAAGTTGATTTTGAATGATGGGTCATTTGTAGTAATTTCTGGATTGACATTGGCTTCCTTTACTTGCGATTGTTCCTCAAGCCATGGACCGTCCACGCTTTGTTTCAATTCATTGGCAAGTGCTACGTGCATTCCGGCACAAATGTTGATTGGTGCATCAGTTGGGTTGGTCAATATCATCTTGATGCATCCCTCCACGGGCTTTGCGACAGTTGAGATCATCCCGACATGCATTTTGGAGAGTCGTCCATCCAGTGAATGTGTTACAACTTGATCAAGTTGAATTTGTGAGTCAAGTTTGCCGGTCAGCATGCTATAGGATCCTGGTTGAATGTCAACATGATGACGTGCCACAACTTTGACATTGGAGTAAAGCAAGTCACCTCTTTCTCCCATGGTTACAGATTTTCCTGAAATACTGATTAGACCTTGAACAAAATCAAAAGTAATCGGTGGAAGTTTTGCCATCAAGTCACATCCAAGAATGACTTGATAATCCCTTCTGTCACTCATAACTTCATCCTGAATGAGTTTTATTTCGCCAAAAATTTTCTGACCTGCAATTTCGATATGTACCATGGCTGCTGCTGTTATGTTGATCCAATGTCCGGAGGCTGATCTAACGGTGTGATTTGTCGGAAAAATTTTGCATTTCAATTCATTGGCAAGACTCATCCGGGCAAGAGAAACACTTGCTCCGGTATCAGCCAGACAGCTTACTGGTCTGTTGTTAATCAGGGAACGGACTGTCGCTGTTAAGCGTGGCGTCATTGTATGATTAGCAACAATTTCTTCCATAATGGAATGATTAGATGAGGCCGTAGCCCAAAAACTCCTGCTCTTTGAGAGCACACTCATATGGAATGCAATGAATCCAGCCATTGCACCAAGAGAGACCACGATTCCAAGCAGTGCCAACAAATCCGAAAGTGTGAGAAAAATACCCGTTCCGGCTTTCAAGTCGGATTCCGATGCTTGTTCTGCGTTCACAGGTATGGCGACCAACGCGATCATCAGCAACAAAATCAAAATGGTTGTGCTCGTTCCGATTTGCAAAACAGAAGAGGGCCTAAGCCTTTTTCGTGGTGATTTGTTTACAACGTTGGTTGTCGTTGATGCTGCTGTGGGGTCAGAAGATGAAAATATGGTCTGAAAACTTGACACTGAAGGTGGCCAATTCATTGGGTTCCCTGGAATGCTTTGCAAAGGGATATCTTCAACGGTTACGCTGGTATTTGGAAATTCATCAATTGTCACGTTTCCCGTGTTGCGCGAGCCTCTTGACTTCTTTGCGCCAAAAATTATTCGGCCCAGCCATCCAGGACCGGTGTAAGTTTCAAGAAGTACTGGAAGCCACCTTAAGAGAAAATCAATCAAGAGAACTAGACTTACAAATGATAGGACGCATAGCCATGTCAGTTTGTAGTCTCCGACTACTTTTTTCTCGAGTTCGTCTGTTAATTCTCGCCACTGGTCAGAAACTGTGACTCTTACTTTTTTGTGCTGTTCATTAATTCGATAAGTGAGTTCACTTGCCTTGACCATACCGCTTAGAAAAGCATGTGTTTCAGGTCAGAGACGTTGAACAAAGCCATTTGGTGAAATGAGTGCCTTTCAATTTCGAATATCCCTGGGAGCCGTGGCTCAATATCAAAGTCTTTTACTTTGAGGATTTTCGTTTCTCCTGTTACCTGATCTACCTCCAGAGGCTGGCCTTCAATTTGAACTACAATTTTTCTGTGCTGTGCACATGCGACTTTTGCCGAATCAGGAACGATGATCATCGTAAATGGGTCAAGGAAAGCTAGTCTGTTCTCGGATTGTGTGACAAATTCGATTGGCAATTTGTCAAAGCATTTGTTATCCAATCGGGTTGGTTTGAAACGGAACTCACCTTTCTTCAATTGGACGCAAGGCTAAATTTTGAGAAGAGATGATCCAGCTCTGACTGCATAGACTTTGGTGTTGTTGAACAACGAACGCGCAAGAGAGGTTGGATCAATAAGATGAGTGTTGGTCAGCATTTTCGTCATCGCCGAGAAGAAATCGCACTGCGTTTTGAAGGAATGTCGGAGTGCATACATGAGCGAGTCGACCCATTCATCATCCAAATAAGTTAGTTTGGCATTCATTTCCGGTGAAGTTGCCAATCCAAGATGTTCGACTGAGCCGTAGCTCCTTTTTGTGCGCTTTCGTTTGCTCACAATTATCCTCGTGGCAAATCCTTGCTCTGAAACAGTAAGTGTTTTGTTACAGTCACTTACCTTTGGAGTTTTTGTCTTGAAATGAAGACCATATTGCGCGTCGTCCGACAGCCATGTGTTGCTGACGTATCTGCCTTTGAACTTCCCGATTGAAGTATATCTGCAATTCAGCTGCTTTTCAGGTGTCCAGACTAAAATCGATTTATCATTAAGAGTGCAATTACCGAACAAATATCGGCAATGAAGTTGTTCCAAGTGGGGTTCTAATGGTTTCTTCACCAAAATGATGGAATACCTGAGTTTTAAAAGCAAAGCAATCCTCACTTTCAGTGTCCGACCACGAAAATGATCCAAGAAGCCAAAGCCGTGGAGTCAAGTCGAGTGTATGGTCGGTCCCCCAAAGTCCATCACGTTCGGTCAAGATGCCGAAGTCACACGTTTTGTGTTCCACCATGCGTTTGCATTCATCGACGGACATTTCGAGCAATTCGGGATCGAGCGGTTCAACGACGGGCACACCGGAAAGAGTTGTGAACTTCCTTGCCTTCTTTTTTATTTTTCGGCAAGCCCATGCTTGCGTGTTGTGTTCGAAGTCATTGATGACGAACAGCTCCCTCGTTTGAATGAGTGGCACGTGCGATGCCACTTCTGCGGGTAGTGGGCAGTGAACTTGTTTAGGAAGGCCCCAAATTGTCGGCTGAATGTCGGTTTGGCAGATCAGTGGAAGAGAAGGAGGCGCAGCTTTGGCGCCATTCAAATCAAGAATTATGACAATCAGAAATACAATGAACGGAAGCAGAGGTGTAATTCTGGGCATCATTCGGACCCCTTCCCATGGTGAGCTTCTTCCTGACGCTGGGCAATTTGCCTCATATTCAATTTCAGAATTATTAGGAAGGGCTGTCGCCCGAGATGAGTTTTCAACCACATTCACATCATTGAGAGACTTATGCTGGTTCATGTCAAGTGACAGATTTCGCAGACCCGACGCAATTTCGTTAAGCAGTTCGATTGATCTGTCATGTTGAATTGCGTTTGCTCCGGTTGCAGGAGTGCGTCTCTGTGGTTGTAAGCGAGTATTGCCATAGGATCCTCGTTGTTCGTCCTGGTAATCCCGAAGTCGAATACGGCAGGCGTTGGCAACATGTCCAACACGTCGGCAATAATTGCAATATGGGCGATTGTTCCATCTGCGATCATTAGTGGGGCCGTGGCCCATATCCCGATCACGGCTTTGTCGTCCTCTATTCCTTGATTCGTTTCTGTTCGATTGCCTTGGTTGGTTTCGCCAATTATTATGTCTCGGAGGGTACCGATTTTGCTGTGTTGGAGCTAATGTTCTAAAGTTACCTGGCGGTGTCATCGAATTCGATTGCAAATTTTGATTGTCCATTGCTTGAATGAACAGACTCAAATTTTTGAACAAATGGCAGGCCTCCAGCCTGCGCCGATAGCATTATTTCCACTTCTCTTGCTTCCCAGCAAAGCTGTTCGAATTTCTTACCCCTTGACATGTCTAACATTTTCATGACCAATGAGATGTTTGGCCGTAGCCTTTCAAGAAATAGCTCACGTAATTGTGCTTCCTTTTGTGAGTCATCCTTCACATCGGACACTGAAGCTTCAGCCAGTGGAATGAAGCGATTGAGGAAGTCCTTGACCGGCTCACTGTCCATTTGTCGACAGGCAATCAGCGCTTGCTTCGATAATCCTTTGCTTTGCGGCGAATCTAAATCAGTTCGCAAATTAGCCAAAGCTAGGTCAATTGTGGCCTTTCGATTCGGATCCATTTTCTCCAAAATTCTTTTTGGAACACCATCCAAATAAATGACCAACCTGACAAGCTTGTCCTTTTCATCGAGTTTTCGACCAAATGCATCCATGTATTCTCTAAAGCGTTTTGCCCACCTGTCAAATGTGACCACACAGTCATCCTTGTAGCCTTCAAGTGCCATGGGATACGCATTAGTGATCATGTTGACACTTTGGAAGGATAGTGCATTGCGTTGCTGATCATCATCCTCATCATCGCTACTAGAGCTTTGTTGGCTTTGATTAGGTCTCTGTCCTGTTTGGTGTCCCAATTGCTGTACAGGAGGATGAGCATGATGAGGGACAGGTGGTTGAGTGACAGCCGTAGCTTGTTGAATGTTTTTGTTTGCTAAATTGAGGTTTTCGAGGGACTTTACCTTACCAGCAACTTTCGAAATCTCAGCGGTGAAGGTCTGAAAGCCTACGTTGACTTCATTGGCAAGGATGCCAAGATGATTTTGAACATTGTTAGACTTGCGGTTAACTTGTCGGATGGTGCAGCTGACTCCCTCTTCGAGTCGTATGAGTTCACCAAAAACTTTCTCAACGTCCTCAAAACGGACTGTGCTATTTTGCTGTTTGCCTTGAAACAGTGTCTTATTTACGACTTTAAGAATCGACTCATCATCAGAAAAGTTAGGTTGGGCTGTCGCCCCCGAAGACAATACAGACCCTGAGGTCGATGAAGGCATTTGAAGGGGTTGGGATGGGTTTGAAGGAGTAGTGAATTGAGTTTAGAGTTATCTATAAACCAAGGTGTGTAGTCTCAATAAGTACACA
>CP049707.1:3805025-3940399 GCA_004148225.2 Heterodera glycines | reverse complement strand
TTGAAGTATTTGACATGCCCGGTTTTAATCATCTGAACTCAGACAATCCAAATAAATCCGAAACAGACCCTAACACTGAGTCCACATAAACTTTTGCATTATTTTGCTATCTTCCCATGTACCACAATACTCTTTAAATTCTGTTCCCTCCCCATTTGATTTCAGATTCAAAACTCATAATCCTCCAAATTCCAAACTTCCCTTCCCTGCTCTCTGACCAATTCATTTCCCAACAAAACCGACCACCAAGCTCATGGACTCCGACAACTGCTCAATGACAAGCGATACGTCGACCATTCGTCGAGTAATCGACGAAGCTGTTGACAACGTTGTTTGCTCTGAATTGTTGGAGGGTCAAGACCCCATCGACATCGAACTGTCGAATGCGCTGGAGGTCGAATTGCTTGGGCCGCAAGAGCCCATTAATCCGCCCATGACACCGCAACCGGACAACAACTCCGAAGTTTGGCAAAGTTGTGACGATGACAACATGGACACGTCCAGCTCCAAGTTGGATGTGAGTATTGGGCCGAATGGTGATGGTCGGGCGACAGCCTGTTCTAATGACTCGATTGTGGAGGATAGTATTGTGATTGAGGAGGAGGGGGCGACAGCCCAGTCTAATGACTCGCTTGAGGCGAATGAAACGGTGATTGAAGTTGTTGGATTTGGTGGGGTGAAAGCCCTGATCGAAACACGGGGCTTTGATGGTGTGGTGGAAAATATTGGTAAAAAAGAAATGATTGAGAAAAGAATTGTGGCGAATGAGAGCGAAAAAGATTGTGTCCTGGACACACAAGAACGAGATGATGGGGATGGTAAGACTCGGGAATATTTTGTTTGCCAGATCCAGAAGAAGGGCATGGTTTTGGTCTTCCCGAATCCGGATGAAAAGAATAATTTCCCGTTTCTGATGTTCATGCCGGACGACTTCAAAGGTGAGTTTGAGCGTCCGCTCCTCCCAGGTGATAAGGTTTTGGTCAACGGGTACGAGTACATCTCGGGCAAGGAATTCTTGGATAAGTCCAAATGGATTTATGCCGGTTTAATCCAATGTCAGGCAGTCGTGACGAAAGTGGCAAAAGTTCGTTTTGCAAAACACCATGAGCAATATGGCATCGTCGTTGATCTCACACGCCGTGGCAGAGCGTCTGAAGCAACCATTGGGTCAATTTCAGTCACTGCATATGGTATGGTCAGAGCTATGGCTCTTTATGAGCGTCAGCTTCTCCCGGACACTCACATGGCAAGTTTGAAAAAGGCTCAGATCATTAAATTGAATTTGGCAAAAGTTCCTGAGGCCTGGTACGTTGGTCCGAATTATGTCTTGCCACCAAAAAGTCCGGTAAGGTCTGGGATGGAGTTGTTTGCGGACTTTGGGACTATGATTCCGGCTACGGCCGACCTCTTTGACCGAGATTGGTTGCGCATGGATTCCATGGGAATTCCTGTAATTTTTCCCTTTGTGCCGGAGTACACGAACGAAGAAGTGAAAATTGCCGAACGTATTGTGGCAGCAGCCTTAGTAGCAGCTTCTGAGTATGAGGAAATGCTGAAACTTGTCACTCAATTCGTTGGAGTTGTTCGGCCGCAATGGGACCAAAACGCTGACGCGGATGGAAATGAAGAATTCCCGAAATACTTCTGGCTGAAGTTCCAGACGAAGGACAGAAAGCTTGTCAAACAACTTGTCGAACAATGGACAACGGACTCCCCCGTCACGGCAAAAATGGAATTTGATGCTAAGGCATTTGCATACGGGCAAGTTATTCTGATTAAGAAGTCGTCGGAAAAGACTGAAGAAGGCAGTGACATATTTTTTGTTAGTGTTAAAGTTCGCCTTGGACACCATGAAAGTGATGGTCAAATAAGCAACTTCAGAAAGATGGTGAATGGTGAAGAAACCATCATTCAATCGGTTGGTGCTTCTGTTGGTTTCTCAGACCATGCTGATTGCTTCGGCACGAATGAACCGTCTCGACTGGCCGAAGAAGATTCACCGCGAGGTGAGATCATGAAAGCACTCCTTGCCAGACCTGGAAGAAGTGGACTGAAAGTGACCACTCAAAAACTGATTGATTATGGTCTTGGCCAAAAGACGGCAATGCCATCAGTAGCGAGACTCAACGAGGAACAACAGCAAACTTTGGCACTCATTGCATGTGACCTTCCTTTGGTTGTGTTGCAGCAAGCCCCGCCTGGCACAGGTAAGACACTAACATTGGCTACGGCCATCGACCTTCTTTTGTCGGAGAAAAATGAGGAAACGGTCATTGTGGCGACAGCTACGTCTAACCTTCCTGTCACCAAAATGGTGGAAGAAACTCGGGCAGTTGGAGTTTCGGAGGAACACTTGGCACTCTTCAGTGGAACGGCCAGAGTGCGCTACGGCGAGCAAATTCAACCGTTGGAAAGAAGTCTGCTACGGCCAAGACTCACGCAGACATTCTTGGAAGAAGTCAAAGACAAGAAGGACGTAAAGCAATTTGAGGACTACAAAAAGCACGTGTTTAACACACCTCTGCGGGTCCGAGAAGCGAAAGTGGCTGAAAGTTATCTGAAATACGACAAAAGGAAAGTCATTTTCCTCACGACTCACATGGCTGGTCGCGTCAAGGGTACGATAAATTGTGCAACCCATCTTCTTTTGGATGAAGCAACGCAGGCGAGCTTCACAACTGTAGTGAATTTGGCCTGCAGGGCACCGAACCTCAAGAAAATGATGGTCACTGGTGACGTTCGTCAGCTCGGCGTCCACTTAAGTGAACTGCCAGAAGTACTCTGGTCAGGCTTCGGCCTCGAATCGATCACGGATCAACTGCTGAAATCGCCACGAATGGAGGAAACTGTACTGAAAAGATGCTACAGATCACACGGAAGTTTGGTTGAATGCGTCTCCTTCGCATCATACGTGCCACACGGAGAAGTTCTGTTGCCAGTGGAAGCAGTGACCAAAGCGAGGACATCACTCACAACTTCGGCAATCAATTTGCCAATGGCTGGAATTCCCCTTGTGCTAATTCATTCCGAAGGTCGGATTCAGATGGATGAAACCTCCTTTTCGCTCTCAAATGTTGAGCACAGAAGGATTGCGCAGGAAGTCGTTCTGATTTTGGATGCAAATTTGCCAAAATCGAACACAATCGTCATCATCTGCCTTTATCTCTATGAGAAGGAACAATTGGCTTCGGCCATGAGGGAAGCACGTGAAAAGAAGATGCTTTCACGGACCATCGAAGTCCACACTGTGGATTCGTATCAGGCGAAAGAAGCTGATTTGGTGATCGTTGTGACGACGAAAACGGCGGCTACGGCCGATCAAAACCCGTTTGGCTCTTCAAGAATTTCAGGATTCTTTCAAGACAGCCACAGAGCTACAGTCGCGCTTTCACGTGCAAGAGAAGGCATGTTCTTGATTGCGGACTTTAACACACTGATGGGGTGCAAAGTTTGGGGCCGTTTTGTTGAGAAAGCCAAGGAAATGGTGCCAATTTTCAATGAAGAATATTTGCGAATGATGGAAAGCACCAAAATTAAGCGCGTGGATGGAATTTTGGCTAATTTAAATGGTTATTCCCCAATTCCCTCCAGCGGCAAATTTACGAATCCAACAGATGCTCGTAACCCGGCTGGGGGACCGGTCAGAGGGCGCTCGGTTGGCTGGCGTGCATTTGCTCCATCACAGATACGAGCATCACACTCTGAAAGGCCACGGCCGTCAAATCGCGGTCAAAACAGTTTTGGCCAAGGCATCTTCAGTAGGCAAGGAACCCAAAACATTACCAGGGGAGCCTGCTTCAACTGTAAGAAAAGTGGTCATTGGTCCCGTGAATGCCCGTCAAAATGAGTCTCTCCTTTCTCTTCGCGTTCACACTTTTCTTTCTTGTCCTCCTTTGATACTTCTTTCTCTTTCTTGGCAAATAAATCTGATCTTCCGTGCCCCAATTAATTTTAGTCTTATTCGTTCTAAACATTTTTTTTTACTTATTCCTCTTTCTTTTCTCTCTTCCATGACCTTCTTTTCACCTTTTCCATCAAATATTATTTTAAATGAGGACCAGAGACGGTCCTGTTGTTGGTGTGAGGGGCTGAGGGCGAAAGCTCATATCTAAACTAAACAAATTAATGTTCCGCATGGCTACGGCCGCTTAAATTACGACACAACGGCTACGGCCACCTAAAAAATCTCAAAATTGTGGAAGGCGCGGCAATTTCTGATGAATTTAAGTTCAGATTTAAAACAAATAAAATTCTGATGGACTCCGTCGCCGTGCCTTTTCTTTTGGACAACGTCCCGTCTTTCAAGTTTTTCTCCAGGAGATTTGTCCTTTCCAATCACTTCGTCCACACTTTCAACATGAATTTGATGAACACGGGCAAATCAACGTAATGAGCAGCGAGCACGCCTACTTTATGCTGAAGGCAGCGCATTTCGGCGACATGGCCTCGTTCCATCGCATCCGCCATGCGCCAACGCCGGCGGCAGCAAAACGGCTTGGCCGTCACATCATGCCGTTTGTCGAGCAACAATGGCACGTCGTCCGCTTCGAATTGATGTGCCGTGCGCTGCGTGCCAAGTTCGCCGTTGAGCACTTGCGCAGTGCCCTTCGAACGAGGGGCTACGGCCAATTGGTGGAGGCGTCCAGAGATGAGTATTGGGCCGCTGGACGCGAGATGCACGACGTCGGTTTAACGGCTACGGCCAATTGGCTCGGGCAGAACGCTCTTGGTGAAGCCCTCATGATAATCCGAGAGGAAGTGCGCACACACCCACCGACACCGAACAACTTGGTGCGGCATTATGTCGTCGCGCAAGCTTCGGCTGAGGATTACGTCATTGTGGCGGCAGCCTTTGATCATGAGCCCTTCTTTGTTCGCGTTGGAAACGATATGCTGCAGGACCTGGGTTTGCAGCGCAATCTCGCCGTTGGAGACACGCTGGTTCTGGTTGGCTACTACTGGAGAGCAGCTTTCGAACAAGTAGCGCAGATTGGTCATCCTACGTTGCCAGGCTGGCTCCATCAAGGCCAAATTGTGCGTCAAGCGGAGGCGCAGTCGGTGCAGAATGTCGTCTTGGTGCCATCTTTCGTCATGCCAGGAGTGATCAGGGCCATCAACAACGGCAGACATCAGGGCCATCGCATTGTTTGCTCGGTGAATGTCCTGGTACACGGTCGCATCCATACTCTAACGAAGCGAAACATGAACGAAGGCGTAATTGAACTTTTGGAAGAGGGCCAAAATGTGCAACTGCATGTGATGGAGGTGCCGGCAGGCTGGTGGTGTGCTCGAAATTACATCCTCCCTCCGAATGCGCTTCTTGGCACTGGGATGGAATGGCAGTCGAACGGAGGGGAAGTCTTTCCCCTGTGGTTGGAGCTTTGAGGAGGAAAGAAGGGGCGGTGGTGATGGAAAGAGGGCGAATGGGGAGAAGAAGAGGAAGATGAGGAGAGGAAGAGAAGGGAATTGACGGGGAAGAGGCGAGAGTGAATGGAGACTGAAGGGCAGTAGCAAAGAAGAGAGCGAGAGAAGAGATGACTGAAGGGCAATTAATTTGTGAGAATGCGTGAAAATGGTCTTTGGGTGAGAGGTTTGGCGGCGCAGCAGAATTATCGCGCAAAATTTCGAGTAAGTTGAGGAACCAGGGACGGTTCCTGCCCTGGGGTGGAGGTGTAAGCCGGGACTCGGGTCTCGGCTACCGATTGGGATTGAAGGGGAGAGGCTCCTCCCCATTGGAACGCCCACCGGGATTCCCCTTTTAAGCGATGGCTCTCCCAGCCATCGAGGTCAGTCAGTCAATTCCCCAGTCATCACTCCCACTACTGGCCCTCCCCCTAAGCCGACCGATGGGACGGAGCCTTTCCGCGGGGGCTACGGCCCAGTCCAACAATCAGTCGGTGGACGGAGGAGATCGATCTCAGGGGTCGGAATTAAGCAGGCCGAATCCCGAAACCCGGCACGGCTTAACTATAATAATAAATATAAAAAAGTAAATATAAAATTTTAATTTCTAAATAAATTTCATAATTTTTGTCAGAATGAAAAGGTCATTGACCTGCTAAAAATTAGTCACGGCCAATTAACGATGCTTAAATTTACTTTTGATGGCTTCGATTTCGACATTTCTTTCGTGGCAATTCCAAAATTGGAAACATTGGAACAGCGAATAACGGACAGAACACTAAGAAATTATTTGACTAAATTTGATACTGAAAATGTTGAACACCGACAGATGTTACGCGTTTTGACGAGTAGTTTTTTAATATTAAACTAATTAATTAAGGACTTAATGAGTTATTTATTTATTTATTTTAATAATGGCCAATTAATTAATATTTTTTATTAGGTTATCTTTCTAATGTCCATATTATAAAATTGATGGATGAAAACCAGAAAAATACTTTCATTCCAAATAGCGACATAAGCGATGCAAAAATGAGACAAAACGGAAGAAATTATGAAAATTTGCGCTATTTAATTTTGGCATTGAAATTATGGGCAAAAGGTATTAAAAATAAATTAATTAAAATATTTAATTTATACTTTGATTTCCTAATTGGTTTTTTTCTTTTATTCTTAGGCAATTTCATTTACTCCAACAAATTCGGCTTTTTGAATGGCGTCATTTTGACAATTATGGCATCAAAAATTGCGCTACTTTATCAAAATTCATCTTTGCATTTTTTGCTTTGCAAGTTTTTCTTAATTTACGCAGCGAGGTAATTAAAATTATGTATATTTTTTTAAATATTTTAAAGTTAACAGCTAAAAAATCACAAATTTTAATTCTTAATTATATTTGGAGAACTAAGGATTTATATAATACCCATAGGAAATAATTTTTTCCAACTATAAAAAATTACAAGAAATTGAATGTTTTTCCGAGGGTATTATTTTTACTCAAAAAATTTAATCAAAAAGTGGCAAATTTTTTTGTCGATATATTCGATGACTCTAAATATTTTCAATTATCAGACCTTTTGGGCTGCCAATACAACTCGAACAAATCAACGAAAAGTCAAAAGCGAACCCATTTTTGACTAAAAATCATATGGAAAATGAAATCAAAATTTATACGGCAGTTTTTCCTCAACAAAATGCTGCTCGATTGATCACTTATACGAACGCAAAAATTATACGAAAGGAAATGACTGAAGGCAAAAATAATAATAATTATAATTAATAACCCAATTTTCATGAATTAATTAGTCAATTATTTTTACTCAATAATATAAAATAATTAATTGGGTTTTAGCCCTAAACAAACTGATCAATTTTGACGGTCATTTATTTGGTTGGTCGTCTCTTTTGTCACCAAATTCAATTGATTTTGTTGAAAAGGTATAAAATTCGATAAAAATTAAATTAATTAATTAATATTTTTTCAGTATGAGAATTTTATTGCAATTAATTGCATTGGCCATGAGAAAATTTCTGTCCAAAATTTTTGCCAATTTGTTGAGACTCGTATTCGACTTCAGTTGGAATTTGACATTAACAACAGAGGGACGACAACGAATTGGCACATTTATCCGGCACTGTTCCAAGAAACATGCAAAATCACTCAAAAATTGGAGGAAATTCCAGCTAAAAACCGGTAGACAATAACAAAAAAATTTCTAAGATTACCGAAAATATTTTACGTTTTATTTTAATTTCGCAATTTTTTTTGCAATTTTTAATTTCTCCAATTTTTTCAGCTCCGATTTCCACCATTGCAAAGTATGGCTGATTGGCACTGATCAGCAGTTTGTGAATGCCAATGAAAAACGACTGACCAATGGCAAATTGCTCAATTTCGATTGGGCCATAAAAAGAGATTTCCTTAAATTTAACGGCAAATTGTCTAACAAATCCGGCGGCAATGACAATAATGACCAATTCCAACAGATGGGACTCAACTTGAAGTCCGTTTTTGTACCAAATATGGCACATTTGTTGAAAAGCAATTAGCAGAAAAATAGCTAATTGATTGATTGTTCAAATGTTTTTGCTTTTGTTTAATCTAAAAGTTTCTTCAATAAATGATCAAAAATAATATGCGACAAAGTTATTTGTACCTCTAATGAAAAATATTATTTTCATTTTTAAAGAAATTTTATGTAATTTTAATCAATTATGTGACCCATTAATTTTCTTACATAAAACAAAGGCACATAACACTCAAGAAAAGTTCGGGCTTTTTTGGTCCCGGTCTCGAGTCTCGGGTTTTCAGTCTCGGTCTTCGAGACTTTCGGGACTCAAGACCGAGACTTTTTTACACCCCTAATGATTGGTTCTTGGTAAACTTAAATTTAATGTATTTTTTGGTAACTTTTTACATTTTTTATCATATCACTTTTTTTAAATAAGTCTCGGTCTCGACTCGAGAAAACTCTCGGGTTTTTTTTTGGGTATCTGTCTCGGTCTCAAGTCTCGGGGCCAAGTTCTAATTTGCGGGATCTCGAACAGGATTTTGAATGTTTCAAAAAAATACTATTAAATAAAAAATCTCCAAAAAAACAAAATATAACTAACCAATTTTGAAAAAGAAATGCAATTAATACGAAAAATGCAACCCGAAGAATTAATTCCAAAAAATTTGAAAAATCATCCCTAAAAACTCAGAAATTCAAATTTTTGATATTTTTCTATGGCTAAAATTCTATAATTTTTAAAAAATGACAAAAAAAGAAAAGAACCTCATTCTAAAACCTTTTTTTTCGCTACTATTTTTGCACTTTTCGTTAATTTTTTTGGCATTTTTTTCCACAAAATCACAAATTATCAAAAATATTATTAACACTTTATATTGTTCGAATTGGCCATCCGCCGTTGGCTGCTCTCTCCCAATTCAAAACTGTGCTTTACTTTTGTACATGGCCTTTCAGTTGTTTTTTTTTCATTTTTATATCGAAAACCGAATGAATCATAATTTTCAAGTAATTGATTGAATTTTATGATAATAATTTGTTTTCTTAATTAAAGTTTCTCATTGAAATTCAGACTCTAATTAAAGCAACTCCAACATTTATTATTTATTCCATAAATCAGTTTTGTAAAAAGCAGTAAAAAAAGAAAAAGGATAAAAAATAGGTCAATAGGGTGATAATTAAATGTAGAGATCAGCAGATCATATTGGATATTTATGATTTTTCCGCTGTTTTTGCTTCTTTCACAGTGACATCAATGGCCAATGTCACTTTGTCCTCGCTTTTGTCGTAAAAGCCTTTGTTCGGGTCCATTAATTCCTTAATTTGCCATAATTGAGCAATTAAGGGAATATAACTGAATTGGCACTCACCGTAAATGAAATAAAATTCGGAAATCCCCAATTGTTCGATTTGCTGTTAAAAGTTCTTTCTTCGCTTAATTCTCTTCTGAAATCCGGCACATCGCTCTTTTGAGAGACAATTAGAAAAGTTGTCGAACATTTGCAACTCCAATTTTTGTCTTAATGGCAATTAATTGCACAATTAATATTAATTAGCAACTAAATTGCACCTTCGTTTTGACCATCGTACAAAAGATAAGTGCCCAACCATTTCTCATTGTCAGCGCTTTCATTTTTCTTTTCTATTTTTGTCCATAATTTCCATGGAAATCCTTTAATGTGCACAATTTTGCTTTTCCGTTCACTCCCTTTAATTTCTCGTGCAAATTCCGACACTTTTTCAATGTCCATGAAAAGTTGCCCTTTCGCTTCGCTTTTATTCAAAATGAATTTTTCCATTTTTTCATCTTTAAGAATGACATCAATTGCCAATGTTACTTTGTAATCTTCTTCGCTGTAAAAGCCGTTCCTCGGGTCCAACAATTCCTTAATTTGTCATAATTGGACAATTAAGGGAACATAATTAAATTGGCACTCACTGCAAAAGAAATGAAATTTTCAAATCCCCAGCCTGTCGATTTG
Organism: Heterodera glycines; assembly: GCA_004148225.2. Classification (NCBI taxonomy): domain Eukaryota; kingdom Metazoa; phylum Nematoda; class Chromadorea; order Rhabditida; family Heteroderidae; genus Heterodera; species Heterodera glycines. The sequence goes on along the minus strand of CP049707.1, from coordinate 3,930,504 downwards.
TTGTCAAAAACACGGTCACAAAATGTGCCATTGGAATTCTCCGCTTCTTTTCTATGTGAAATAATTCGAAATGTTGCGGAGCGAACGCAGCAGCGCCAATGCGAATCTAAGTGGTGATTAATTGTAGCTGTTAATTAGCATTAATTAACAGTTAATTAGCACCTTTTTTCGTAGTATCGAACGAAAAGAAAAATCCGAACCATTTCTCATTGTCAGTGCTTCCATTTTTCGTTTTTATCTGTGCCAAGATTTTCCATGGAAATGCATTTATGTACACTTTTTCGCTGTGCCGACTGTTCCCAACCGCCTCTCGAGCAAATTCGGACACATTTTCAATGTCCAGCAAAAGTGTGCCTTCTTTCCGATCAGAAATTCGTCCATTAGTCGGAAATTGCATTGGAAAAAATCCATTGGAAATCCTACGACAATTTGGAAGGGCATGGAACTGATAAATGGCGAGCAATTCTTTCTCTGTTAACACATCGGTTGGAACTAAAAAAATGAGATAAATTTTAAAGAATTCATTTCTATTATAATTATATTTACTAATTTTTTCCAAAAAATCCTCTTGTGAGAAGAGTGGAAAGCGAATTTTGAACAGTGCCGGGCCAAGCATTTGACGGCGATTCTCTGCTGAACATTCACTGCCATTTTCACGGAACTTCGAATCGGCCCAACGGAGTGCCTTTATTAATATTAATAACAAATTAATTAGAAATTATTTCTTATTTATAGTAAAATTACAGCATTCCAAATTGAAATTTCGCCACTGATTTGCAATTCGTCACGCTCCAAAATTTCGCACAATAAATTTTGGTCAATTTGCAAAAATTCATCCGATTTGATCAAATCGTCCGCATTTTTGTCAATGTAAGCCAAACATCGTTGGGCAAAATCCTAATATAATATTTTAAAAATGTAATATAATTAAAATGGGTGCTTTGTGCCCACCTTCAGCAAGTCATTAAAGCGAGCGGTGGAAAACGAAACGAAAACATTGGACAGTTGGGAAATGGGAAAATCGCCACACACTTTGATCAATCGGATGACATTGAATTTTCGGGCTATTGAAAAAATTTAACTAATTCGAATTAAAATTTCATTATTCACCCGCGTAAAATACTTCGACCACATTTTTCCCGTTCAATTCGCTCAAATCGTCCGAATAAATGAAGCGCAACATCACTTTGAACGCTTCTGCATCGACGTCAGGGAACAGCACAGGGCCATCCTTTTCAACTGATGATAAAATAAATTTAAAATTTTCAACAAATGACAAAAAAAAACTAGGTTGGTAAATAGGTTCATAGGACTCATCTCAAAATAAACAAATGTTATTTCAATCGATAGCTCTCGGTCTGTAATTGAAGAATCCGAAAGAGTTTTTTTTGCGGTAACCAATCACTGAATGGTTACAGACCTGGGGACTGAAATGGCCAAATGACTTTGGGACTGAACCGTCCAACTGGTAAAAACGCATGGAATTGCGACAAAATAAAGTCCAATCAATTCCTCTCGGCATGATACCTACGAATCCGAAAGAATTTTTTGGAAAAAAATAAATTTACAAAAGTTATGGATCTTCAAAAACCACCGAAAATTGCTTTTATAAAAAAATAATTTAGTTGGACTAAAAACACTCAAAGTCATTTTCGGAGGTATTTGAGGACCCATAACTTTTGTCAATTTTTTTGTCCAAAAATTCTTTCGGATTTATGCTTTACATGCCGAGAGTAATCGATTGGTATCTAATTTGTCGTTTTCCATGCGTTTTAGGTAAGTGGACGGTTCAGTCCCAAAGCCATTTTGCTTCTTCTGTCCCGGGTCTGTAACTCTTCAGGGATTTGTTGCCTCCAAAAAACTTTTGAATTCTTCCATTACAGACCGAGAGCTACCGATTGATATATCATTTGTTTAATTTTGAGACTGAGCCCTATGAACCATATTCTCCTTTAGGTGTTTAAGCCAATTTATTAGCGTTAATTAAGAGCAGTTTCCATATTGAATCACTAATATACTTATAAAAACTCTATAATATTTCATCCCAAACAGTGCGGCAAAATTGATTAAAAAATTCTTTAATTACATATTTTTTGCCTACCCTTTCCTTCTGTTGTGCTACTATTCGAATTTTCTGCTTCATTTTGAAACATTGCCTCAAAAACACTGGATGAAATCATAAGAATGCATTTATGAGCATGAACAAGCTGAAAAATCCATTACCAAAACCAATTAATTCTTTAATTGTGCCATATTAGGGATGATATTTTTATGTTTTAGCCTATTTTTTTCTGAGATGTCAGTGGGTCTGAAATGCACAAAAAAACACCCTAATAAATTCAAAATTTTCTCAAAAATTAGATTCCATTTTTTAGAGCCTATTTTTGGGGTTTTTAAAGCATAGAGCCTACCTATTTTTGCAATTTTTAGAGACTAAAATATCATCCCTTGTCATAATTAATTTTTAATTAATTAGTCACTCGCCTCTTTTTTGTCACATTTGCCAACCAAAAAATGAGCATCGGCGCCTTTGGCCGTGCTCAGCAACAATTTCATCCGGTCACTCCATGTATCCGGGTTTGCCTTCTTTCTTTTGTTGGCATTTTCTTCTGATTGTGAGCATGAAAAAGCGTATTCAAAATGAATAAATTTAAAGGCAAAAAACAAAAAAACATTTTTTTGATTTCTTTTTTGGGTTATTTCTTTTACTAAGCCAATTTTTCGTAAAAGAGAGGCTTAGAAATTTTAAAATTTTCAGAGCACAGTTACCATCTCTAAATGTACCGTACGACTAAATTTTCTACCGTTTTCCTTTTCCGAATTCCTTTTCTGCAACCGTTCCAATGCTGTCTTTCTCCCAACTCGCAATTCCTCAGATGGCTTCAAATTTTCATTATTCACTGACAAAATCATTTTGATATTTATTATTTTAAAAATAAAATAGTAATTACCCTGATTAGCTGTAAATTCAGCAATTGTTGTACCGTTAGAAAAAGACATTAATTCTTTATTTAGCGCTAAGTAAAAAATAAAAAAATAAATTTAAATCACAATTTATTAATTTTTTACTCATTTTAATATGATACATATTTAATAGAGACCGAGATTTCCGAATCTGCCGGGCCAGGCCGGGCTGACTTTTTCAGAAGCAACCGGTTTCCGGGCCCTGCCTCTCAAAAACCGGTCAAACCGGGTTTTCAAATTGCCGGGCGCGGGACCATTTCCGGGTTATAAAATTTAAATTTTCATTAATAATTTGGAAAACCCTCAAAATTCATCTATATGTAGAAATTCGGTGCACCACTAAATGTCACCGCCGAAAACTTTGCCGGGATATAATGTCGCAGAAAATAATAAAAATTTGAAATTTCAAGAAAATTTTAAAAAATTTATAAACTATTTTTCAAATTTCGGGGTGTAAAATCGTAAAATTTTAGCCTAAAACCAAAAAATTAAGCCAATCAATTTGAAGATAAATAATTTTAAAATAAAACAGGAAAATATCGCTCATATGGCCGGGAGCCTAGAACGGCCAAAATGATATATCAATCAATAGCTCTTGGTCTGTAATTGAAGAATCCGAAAGAGTTTTTTTGCGGTAACCAATCCCTGGAGAGTTACAGAACCGGGACAGAAGTGGCAAAATGTCTTTGGGACTGAACCATCCAACTGGTAAAAACGCATGGAATTGCGACGAGTCGGGGGCGTTTGGGCCCCAGTTTTTGGGCCCCCGCGTTTGGGCCCCCGTTTTTGGGCCCTCGTTTTTTGGGCCCCAGGGTCGTTTGGGCCCCAGGGTCGTTTGGGCCCCAAGTACAGAAAAATGAAAAATCACAGTAAAAACAACTTTTTAAATTTCAGCATAAAAATGTAAAATAAACAGTTTAAAAATAAATTCAACAATAATTTTAACAATAAAAAATGTAAAAATTAAAAGAAATTCACGGGTTCATTCGATAGTTGCGAGAAATTCCCCGGAGAAACTCCAAAATAATGTGAAATTGATTGCGATTGTGGTAATTGTGATCATGGTTGATGTTGCCTGCATTCATCGGGACGTAAAGGCGCACCAAATTAAGAATTCGTTCATCTGTCGCCAAAAACTTTCGCTTTTTTGGTGGTGGCTCCTCTCCGGCAATGAATGACGCGTATTTGACGTCTGTTGTCTTCTGCTCACGACGTAGCACGTCAATAAAGTGAAAAATCGACGGGTGTCGGCAATTGAAGGCGCCCTGTAGACGATGATGCTCCGCCTCGGAGTGGTTGTTGGTCCGTGCATCGGCATTAAGCGTGCGTGTGTAGACGTTCCATTGTTCAGGGCGAAAAGTTGGTTGCTGATTATAAGCTGCTCAAGATTTGCAGGAACGACGGGGGGCGCATTCACTTCTTGGCGAGCTCTTTTGATTAACTAAATTGGAATTGTTTTTATTATATGAAAAATATTTTGTTTTCACATCTTTTGCTGCTTGTTTTGACACCAAAATTGCCGACGGAGACGGGACATTTTGAAGCGCTTCTGCTCTGATGACAGAAGGCGGTTCGAAGGTGGCAATTGCGCGCCTTTTGATTGCGGTCGTGACCATTTGAGCATCAACACGTGACGCATCTGCTGGACATGTGTGCGGAGTTGCGAGGCGAATGAATTGGTCGTGGAGGTCCGTCCAGATTCGGCCGTTGCATTTGTCGGTGCTGTTTTTGAACTCGCATCTCCAAAATTTTGTCATCCCATCAGAACTCATTTTAGCGAAGGTGTAAAGGTGGCCTTCGTAAGACAATTTTACTTTTTGTTTTTTGGTTGCAATTGGGTTAGCCATTTCTGAAAAATGTCCAAATCAGAATGTACATCAAATTGGTTAACTATTAAAAAATAATAGGATTTGGAATAAGTAAAATTGTAAAAAATGAGCGAATGTTAATTAAACCTAACTTATGCCAAGTGGCGAGGGATCCCTCAGGCTTAGTTTTTAGAATCTTAATTTTTAAAAAAGCACATTTTTCGATTTTTGGGTTGGGGCCCAAACGACCCCGGGCCCAAAAACGGGGGCCCAAACGACCCCCGGGGCCCAAAAACGGGGGCCCAAACGCGGGGGCCCAAAAACGGGGGCCCAAACGCTCTGGTCCCAATTGCGACATATTAGATACCAATCGATCGGAACGTGCCAACTCCGTCTGGCCAACTCCGTCTGAGCCAACTTTGAGTCAATATAACTCTTGAAGTTATTGACCGAATCAAACAATCTTGATATCATTCGAAAGCTCTTCACAGGCTCTATTAGCCTACTAAAAATTACAGAAAATTTCGAACTATAAAAAAGATAGAAATAAAAAACTTTGAAAATTCTGCCTTTTGCGGTTTTCAACTGACAACTTTTTTGAGAGCTGATTAATCATTGAGAAATAGCTTATAAATATCTTCTAAACATCTAGGGCTTTCGAATGATACCATGATTGTGAATTAATTGAAATTTTTTCGATTTTCCAAAATCCCGCAATCCCGCACGGGATCCCGCAAATTTTAAATGCGGGATTAATCCCGCGGGATCCCGTCCCGCAAAAAATTTTGAGTTCCAGTCCCGCAGCGGGATCCGCAAATTTGAAATTTCCGGTCTCTATGGAAAACGACAAATTAGATACCAATCGATTCCTCTCGGCATGTAAAGCATGAATCCGAGATTTTTTGAACAAAAAAGAAATTGACAAAAGTTATTGGGTCCTCAAATACCTCCGAAAATGACTTTTGATCAAACATCGGTTCGACACGAAAATGATAAAAACCCATAAAATTTAAAAGTCTAGTTTTAGTTATTGCGCTAAAACATGCTCACACTCGACTAAGGCGGCTTGTAGGTGGGGCGAGACTACGGGCTACGGAAAAAGTCCGCGCGTGATCCGCAGGCGGTTGACTGATTGGCGAGTGGACGGTTTAGTCGCAAAGTCATTTGGCCATTTCAGTCCCGGGTATGTAACTCTCCAGGGATTGGTTGCCGCAAAAAAACTCTTTCGCATTCTTCAATTACAGACCGAGAGCTATTGATTGATGTGAAAGTAAAGAGATAAATTTTAAAGATTAATTTTTGAGAAATTTTTCATTTCTTAGAGGTGTATTTTTCAAAAAATTTAGGTCGATTCTTAGGGGATTTAATTTTCGTTTTTATTGCATTTTTGTTAACTAAAACATGAAAATATGGACAAAATGAGAAACATGGAAAAATATGAGATGTAATTAAAGTTTTTTCTAATAAAAAACAAACAAACATTGGATAACAGTTACGAAATGCGACGCCAAAAAATTTTTTTAAAAGCTATCTCAATCACGGCATTGAAATATGCATGGGAATGTCGCGTCTCCTTTCCTCAGAATTACACCTCAATCACTAATCCTCGCCATTTTTCTCAAAATGAAAATTTTTCTCATTTGCCTCAAGAAAATTTGTACTTAATTCCAATGAAAGAATGGGAAATATATCAAATAGAAGGAATAAAGTCAAATTAAGTGTCAGAAATATGACTTTATAAATAAAAATAAATAATTGAATGAGATAAATGAAAAAAATATGCTAATTTCAACAAAAATTCGAATCTTTCAATGTTTACAATTTAAAAAGGCGAAAAATATATCAAATGAAGAACATAAAAGATAAAGAATTTCAGGAAAAAAAAACATCAGCCAAGAGTAAATGTGTAATTTTTTTTCATTTTGTAATATACCTTGGATTTTTTGAAATATTTAAAAAATGGGTTTGATCTGAATTTTTGATATATACTTGGATTTTTTTCGAAATTTGAATTTAATACTTGAAGAAAACCTTAATAAATACAAAAAGATTTTACGTAATTTTAATTTTTTTTTTCATTTTTATTTGAGAATTCATTGTTTTTTTTTGTATGATTTCATTAAAATTTATATATTTCAAAATATTTTAGACAAAATAAAATAAACTTCTCGGAAATTCATAAATTTCGCAATAATTTGGCGGACTGAAATTGTTAAAATGGAATTTACTAATCTTTATAATTTCTTTCCTAAATAATTGTCAAAAACATTCCGAATTCATTCAAAATTGCCTTTATTGTGCCGTTTTGGCCAAATGTTTGCACAATGCCAACAATAAATGCCAAATAAATTGGGCTTCCGTTGCCGCGAGTGTTCGCACGTGGATATGTCAATTGGATGCCACGCGCGGACAGCGCGAAGCAGAATTTAAACAGCCGAATGAGACCACTTTGGCATTGGCCATTTCAATCGAAACAAATTTCCTGAAAGACGAAGTTTCGAACAAACCCAATAAGTATGCATTAAAGTTTAATAATGGGTTTCTTTCATTATTTTTGTTGGTGAATTTAATAAGTGGAATATATTAAAAAGTTGAAATATTTTTCATTTTGTGCCGAATGCTTTTACTTTTCTTTCTTTTTTTAAATCGGCATTTGCACCTCAAAATGTGTCAATTCGCCAAATATTCTGTTCGCATTGGCTCGAATTTGTCAGCTCAAAATTTGCGCTTTCCACTGCTTTCGCATTGGAACAACTCTTCAGCGGGCAAATCGTTCTCCATCTCTTTCGATTTCCGTCAGAATGTTGTCCTCCAGCAGTTCGCCTACAGCTTGAGCCGGTGCCTCACACAGTTCACTGCTGTGGATCACCAAATTGACGAATTTTTGCCAACATAAACTTTGTGCTGTTTCTTTGCGGTTTTGTGTGGCAATTTTGGCCTTTTTGTAGTCACAATAATTGCAGTAGGAAACTCGGGCAGAAAGCGTGAAGAAATTCCGGGCCAAAGACATTTAGACGGAACAAAAAGCAATTAATTATCAGCAAAGTGTCAAGTGATTAACAAAATGATAATTCAAATTCAAACACACAAATTTAAATTGCATTAAGTTAATAGGGAAAAACGAACGAAAATGCAAAACTTTATTCCGCTTTTGCTTCACTTTTTTTTTGTTCTGCTGCTACTTTTTTGTACATTCTTCTCTCATGGATTATGGCACTTAGAAGTAGATCAGGTATTCAACAGGCAAGATGATTGATCAATGTGCCAAAAAAATGCACGAAAAAGGGCGAAGATTGGTCAATGTGCTAAAATTGCATAAAAGATGCGAATCCTATCCAAAATAAAACTTTTTTCTTTATGAATGTTATGGTTGCTTTCTTTTGCTGATTTTTTATGTAATAAAAACATTATTTATTTCCGTTTTATTACGCTTATAAAAAACCTAAGTATGTGCAGACTAAAATAAAATCTTTTAAATTTTTTGTTTTATTTATTTTTAACTTATTTATTGTTTATCCAATAGTGTCCAAATTTCCATTAGTGTCCAATGTTCTAGTGTCCACTTTTCGGTGTCCAATTTTCTGTGTCCAATTTTCCGGTGTCCAATTTACCGGGAGCCCCGGACCAACCGGAAATTTCAAAAATTCAAAAAATTTTAAAAAATTTAATTTTAATTTATTTCAATTGAAAATAATACAAAATTAAATTTTAATTTTGTTTTTTATTTAATAAAATCAAAAAGTAAAGCTAAATTAAATTAATGAAAATTTTCAAATCGAATTTACTTCTATTATATCCGTACAAATTGAGCCTAGTAATCCCAAAAACCAGCCCTTTTTTTGTTGAAAATCTGTTAACAAATCACACTCAAATTTTCAAAATTTCCCCCGGCGGCGCCTACCGGCACCGCCGGGCCCCCTTTCTTTCCCAAAAGTGTTTTGGAAAAAGCGCGCCGAAAAAAGTGATGTTAAAAGCAAATCTGAATTTCTATTAATATTCGATCATTTGGTCCAAAAATGATTAATTGTTTGAAATAATTGAAGTAAATTCGATTTGAAAATTTTAATTAATTTAACTTAGCTTTAACTTTGGATTTTATTAAATAAATAGCAAAATAAAAAATTAATTTTGTATTATTTTTACTTGAAATAAATTTAAATTTAAATTTTTTGAATTTTTAAAATTTCCCGGTTGGTCCCGGTTCCCGGTCCCGGACAAAAATCGAGGTCCCGGTCCCGGTCCCGGCTTCTCAGGTCCCGGCAAGTCCCGGTCCCGGTTTTGCTCAAAATTCCCGGTCTGGGACTTTTATTTACATATTTTTATATATTTTCGGATTTTTCTACATATTAAATATGTACATATTTTTATACATATTTTGGACTTTTTCGTACATATTTCGCAATTTTTCGTACATATTTTTCATTTTTTTACATATTTTGAGGATTTTTGAGAATTTATAGAAACTTTTTGTAAAAAATTTAAAATTTTTTTTTGAAAATGTATCCCTAAAAAATCGATTTTTTGTTCAAAAAATGGTATATCAAAAATTAATTTGTAAAATATTCAAATGTGATTCTAAGCCTATTTTGGTCATTTTTATGGAATTTTGTGCCTATTTCACTTTTTACGAAGAATTTTTTTCCAAAAAATAACCATTAAAAAATTTTTATTTACATATTTTAGTACATATTTGGGGGTTTTTGTACATATTTCATACATATTTTAGCATTTTTTATACATATTTTATTTACATATTTCGCAAATTTTGTTACATAAAATTAGCATCCCTACCAATAACAATGCAATAAAAATGGTTTTTTTTTTGAGTCGATGACATTTTTTGGCGACAGGTTCAAATAAATCCTAATTTTCAAGAATTTCGAAAATTTATTCATCTTTAAGTTAGAAATCAAATAAAATGCATAAAATTCTCTCGATTTTCTTTATTTTTAAGCTTTATTCTAGAGTAGAGCGGGACCGGGACCGGGCCGGGAATTCCCGGTCATCCGAGGTCCCGGTCCCGGGTTTTGAAAAGCTCAGGTCCCGGTCCCGGTAGGGCAACCGGGAACCGGGAAAAACAAGCACTGGTAAGAATGGGGGTCTGAGTGAAAAATTAGTGATGAAAATTGGAGTTAAAGGGAAAAAATTAAGAAATAATCATAAATATATTCTTTCAAAGAAACAATACCAATTGTGCAAATGGCCTAGTGGCTAGTCTCCTTGACTTTTCTCTTCTTCTTTCCCTGTCAATCCTCTACAGAAATTAAAATATTTTGAATTTTCTTTTTGTATACTCATGGCTTTCCTATCGACAAAATATGATTCTTAATTTTTTTTAATTGTATTTTATCATTTTTTAAAGAAAATCCGTACAAATTGAGCCTAGTAATCCCAAAAACCAGCCTTTTTTGTTGAAAATCTGTTAACAAATCTCACTCAAATTTTCAAAATTTTCCCCGGCGGCGCCTAACGGTACCGCCGGACCCCTCTTCTTTCCTCCCTAAAATTTTTTTGGAAAAAGCGCGTCGAAAAAAAGTGATGTTAAAAGCAAATCTGAATTTCTATTAATATTCGATCATTTGGTCCAAAAATGATTAATTGTTTGAAATAATTGAAGTAAATTCGATTTGAAAATTTTAATTAATTTAACTTAGCTTTAACTTTGGATTTTATTAAATAAATAGCAAAATAAAAAATTAATTTTGTATTATTTTTACTTGAAATAAATTAAAATTTTAAATTTTTTGAAATTTTTTGAATTTTTAAAATTTCCCGGTCCCGGTCCCGGACAAAAATTTTTTGAGTCGATGACATTTTTGGCGACAGGTTCAAAAAATTTAAAAAATTTACCACTAAATAAATGTCGAAAAATAATCCCCCCGTCTCCATTTATCCCCCGTATCTAATAATCCCCCCTTTCTGAGGAGGTTGATAAATAATCCCCCCGGGGTGTAATTAGAGAAAATACAGTAAGTTATATTTTATTTTTTTCATTTTAATGTAATGAAGTTAATAATTTTTTTCTCAACGTAAAAGAAATAAAATATTATAATAAAATACATTTGACACGTCATGGAAAAATCATTAATGGAAAAATTTTTTTGTAAATATATTTACATGTTTAAAGCGATAAACCCATCATTCATTTTTATAAAAAAATTTAATGCATTTCTATTTTATTAATGCAATTTTTATATTAATTTTTTACTTTACTGTTTTTTCAATTTCAAAAGAAGCCTTGGAAACGGTGGGTTTTATACCGTATATGCTCTTTTTATACCCCATGGGGGATTATTTTTCAACCTCCTCTGAGACTGGGGGATAATTAGATAGTGGGGGATAATTGTAGACTGGGGGATTATTTTTCGACGGATTTTTAATGACTAGGGCAGCAACTTTTAGTGACAAAAAATCTCGAAATAGTTAGTATTTTATTGGTCCCATAAAAAAAGAGATTAAAAAGAGGTTTTTATGCAATTCGGAGTAGTACTCGGGGGTTTTCGGGGGCGCTGATCACGAATATGACATCCATTTTACCAATTTCGAATCCCGAACCCGAATTCGAACAAAAGTCGGAAATTAAAATCTTTTTTTATGGGACCAATAAAATACAGGATTACCAAAATTGACAAAAATAATTTTTATTCACTGATTTCAGATGCAATACACCCCTAAGAAATGACCCGAAACATTTTTAGAAAATACACCCCTAAGAATTGAAAAAATTTTTAGAAAATAAACCCCTAAGAATTAAAAAATTTTCTCAAAAATTGATCACCAAAATTTATTTATTTTTTTCTTTTAAAAAATTTTTAGGCTTAAAATTTTCCTTATTCGAAAAACATTATAAAGTATTTCATAATCATTTAAAAGACCAAAATATAGTTTTTTGGTTAATTTTTACGTGTTTTGTTCCCTAAAAATCCTTAATAGATATTTTTTAGATGCTTTTTCGCCACTGGGGGATTATTTTTTAACCTCCTCAGAGAATGGGGGATAAAAAGAGAATATACGGTAATTAAATTAAATTGCCATGAAATAATAATTAACTATTAATTAGGATGATTGTCTTGATAAACAAATCCAAAATCAAATTAAGAAATTTTTAGTTTTTTTACCAAGTTAATTGTAGTTTTTGCAAAAAAAAATTAGCAAATTGAGAATTTTGGACTAATTGTAAAAATAATTTAAAAAAAATTATTAGCTGGATGATTCAGTGAATTTGATAATTTATCTTTAATCACCATTCTAATTAGACTGATCTTGAATCGGAAGTCTTTCTTGAGTTTGTGAAAGGAAAAAACCATTTTGACAAATTTTGTCAAGAAAAACTGGATGAAGTGAAATCCTCTTTTTTGTCGGGCCACACATTGACTTTTGATGAACGGAAAGAGCATTTGACACAAAAATTTGACGCCCAACTTGGCACAATGTATCAAATGAGAAGCAAATGGCAAAGCAAATGGCGATGTGCCAAACTGAAGAGTATAATACTCAAAAAGAGTAGCGGGGAGGAGAAGCCGGATTTGCCAGAATGTCAAAAAATCAGTAAATATTTGGATGTTTTGCATGAACATTTTGTCAGAATATATACCGAAGGTTCGTACCGAGTTTTGAGTGTACCCGAAGGTTTGAGTCCCATTGTTTCTGTGTCAATAAAAATGGAGGGTCAGCTGAATCCCAACCGTCAAAAGCTGGGAGTTTTGACAGAAATTTCGGCAAGTGCCAGATTAATCAAAAAAATTCCTAAAATAGATTTAAAAAGTATAGAATTTTCCATTATTATAAAAATTGATGAAATTCGGGTAAAAAAATATGTTCTTATTAGTTATCCTTTCTGCCGGCAACCAAAAATTTTAATTAAAAAAAGCATAGAGCACAAACTTTTTGCGCCTTAAGCGCAGGCCGTTGGACCGAATACTGGGCCTCCGTTTTATGTGAGGTCGAAAAAGCACCAATTCGGAAAAATTTTGGCCAACAGAGCCACACAAATTTTTTAATCCTTTTCACCTGTTGTATTATATAAAGAAAAATTCTTCATAAACCGTTTGGAATAGTGCCAAGGCATGTTCCTTGGGCCTGAATTTGGCGGCTCGGCCTGTGTTGTGTTGCAGTTTCCGGCCCAACTCAGTGCGGTAGGTCTTGCGGCCACGGCCATGTGGACGACTCTCGACCGGACTCGGCACGGATTTGGCCTATTGGGCTTACGGACGGACGGGCTCGTAGTGCCTATGTTGTCCTGCCCTGAAAATTCCTTAGAATTTTTGACAAAATCTTACTTAACCTTAAAAATTTGTTTTTATTAGAGTTGTACGGGACCGGGACCTGGACACGGACAACTGAGTACAACTGAGTACCTAGGTCCCGGTTTTGACCAGTTTTGACCGGGACCGGGAAATTCCCGGTTTTCCCAGCCAAAAGGTCCCGGTTTTTCAATCCCGGTTTTGCCCAAAATTCCCGGTCCCGACCAACCCTAGTTTTTATATTTCTGTGGTAAGAATTGGCACATGCCAAAAATAGCTTTTGCTAAATTTCAATGATGACTCATCTTTTCCTAGCTATTTTAATTCCTTTGCTTGCTGCTGCTGAACAATTGCCTGACAAGATGGCGGTGCCAGAATTTCAAATTAATGGCACACCGGCGACAATTTTTGGCATATTGAAAAACTTGAACAAACTTTCGAAGTTTTATTTTGATACGAAGTTCAATGATGGAAATGATGCGTACAAAATGGAGGAACTCTACTCACGCTTTGGCAAACCTAATTTATTAAATGAGACGGAAATGGACGGGGTAAATAAAGCTAATGATGACCATTTAAGTAATTAGTAAGAGTAATTCGATTTTGAGTAATTAGTAGGAGTAATTTGCTGAACATTTTTTGTAAATGGTTTGCTAGGACTTTTCTCAGCATAGAAAATTATATTTAAAATAGATAAAATTTTTATATTCTAATATATTTGAAACTAAAAGCATTAGGTGTTGTCTAGCAAAATATTAATTTAGAAATGTTTTTTTACAAAATTTAAAAAAAAGTTATGGTCATAAAATTTCAATAAGACTTGAGTCAAATTGTTTGACCATGACTTTCTTAATTGATATATTTGATAGCCCTAATAATTCTCTATTTATTTTTAAAATTTCAAAAAATTTATTGTTTCAAAAAAATTCTTAAAAAATCTAACTCATTACTTATTGAAATTTTATTACTGAAATTTTATGACCAAAACTTTTTTATAATTTTGTATAATTTCTAAAAAAAAATATTTTTTAAATATTCTGATAAAGAACACCTAGAGCTTTGGAATGAAAATGAAATATTAATTTGGTAGAAATTGAGCTAAGTTATGAATTTATATTTTTACATTTTTCCTACTACTTGGCGGTTTTGAGTAGGGTAGGTCGGGTCCGAGACCTGGACACGGACAACTGAGTACAACTGAGTACCAAGGTCCCGGTTTTGACCAGTTTTGACCGGGACCGGCAAATTCCCGGTTTTTTTCCCGGTTTTCCCAGCCAAAAATTCCAGGGTTTTCAACCCAAAAAGTCCCGGTTGTGCCCAAAATTCCCGGTCCCGACCTACCCTAGTTTTGAGTAACGCCTTCTTATTACCGCATGCTAGAATTACTGTAGATAAATTCATTCCAAAATATTATTATTATTTTATTTTTTGCTAAAATGTCCTTCACTGAAGAAAAATCTAATTTATCAGGCGATAACAACGCCCAAAAAATCACCAGCAGAAGCGGAAGGAAAAAATGACCGTAATCCGGCTTATTGGAAAGGGTACCGTAAGAATTTTGACAAAATGTTGAAACAGATGTGGAAAAGCGCAAAAGCCAAAGCAATGAGCGAACGCAAACAGTTTTTTAAAAATCAACAAAGAAGAAGCATTGAGCAAAAGGACCGTAATCAGACAGAGCAAAGTGAAATGGCCAAAAAATGTGCCGAACTCAACGACAAATTTGGCATTATTTACAAAGCACCAATTATTTGCTTTTGATGGGAGGGAGTGACAAATTTGCGAACCGACTAATTTAAGATACAACAATTTTTTCTTGTTCAATCCAACCGGTTTATGGTAATATTGCTGATGGTTGACCCCCTTTTTGGAAAAAAATATTTTTTCCTTTCTCGAAAATATGTTTCAAAAGTCTTTCTGGGTCGCTGATCACGAATCTGGCCTCCATTTTGACCAATTCCGAGGCCCGGACCCGATTCAACCATCGGCAGTATTACCCGGTTTATTTTTTACAAGAATTAGAGAACTAACTAACTGTATATAAAACTTTGGGTCTATTTTTATATATATATAAATGAGTATTTTCAGAAGAAAAATTGTCATAAATTTACTCAGTCAGAAACAACAAATTTTATTTTTAAATTAAAATTTTTTTAATTATATAGATCTAAAGAGAACCTACATTGATTGATTGGTAAAAAAAATTATGACAATTTTTGATGATTAATGCTTATTTTGGCGACTAGTACCCTTTTGGTCATAGTATTTCAAAAATCCAAAACCGGAAAGTGACAATTGGGCGACAGACTTTGATATTTTGGTTATATTCTTTAATAGTATTTTGATAGAATGAATTTATTATAAATTCAATCGCTGTTCTCTATTAACCCTCAATTCTTGAGGTCCGGTGGTGCCGACAGGCGCCGCCGGTCAAATTTTTTTTTTTTTGAAAATTGAATGCATTTTGTAATGAAATTGCTTAAAATTTTCTAAATTTTTCTATTTTTCTTGAAAATTTTTATTATTTTTTGGATTTCTTGGGGGGGAGGGAGGGCTTTAGCCCCCTCAGCCGCCCCCCCCCCCTGGCTACGCCCTTGCTACCTAATGCTATCAAATTCATATTATTCGAACAACTATGAAAAGAGTTAGTTATACCCAAAAAGCCAGGCTGTCGCCCAATTGTCTGTCCCCCATTGATCAAATCGTTTTATGTTTTACGATGCTTTTCGAATTTTGATTGACTTGCATTGTCACACATAACCAATGTTGCTATTGTTTAAATTCTTGTTTCTTTTGGTAAAAAATGCATGTTTTACTGAGTGATTTCGCTGTTTTTTTCTTGGACGTAAAATATTTTATATTTTTGAATTGTCTGGAGGCGCTGAAAAGTAGCGCAAGAAAATATTGATGGGATGGGATTAAATATTGTGGATTTTAGAGCCAGGAGTTTTGGAAAACTCGGACCCGGATCTTAGGATTTCGAGATGGACCCGGAAGTCGCAATTAATTTTAATTTTATTTAAAAAAATTCTTTTTTTTTCCCATTACATAATCTTTATGCATATTCCATTAATAACCTCTAATGAGGAAACTGTTGAGATTTATTAAGAATTATGTTAAAAAAGAAGTTAATTTTCAAATTTTTGGGCGTTATTTTTAAAATTTTTCTCACGCATTGTTTTACCTTGGACTTAAAACAGAATAAATATTCATTTTAAAGTTTAGAGAAAATTGTTGAACACCTAATTTACTTTTTTGAGCCAATTTTAATAAATTATGGAGTTTTAGAGTGTTAGCGTTATCATCAATTACCAGGGCTGTCAAAAATATGCACGAAAAATGACCAAAATATGTTCATAAATGCAAATAAAATCGCAAAATATGCACCAAAAAAAAAACTTGAAAATTAGGGGGGTAAATTAATTTAAAAATTTTCCTTATAAATTTTATCGGTTTTTTTGGAATTGCAAATCAAAAATTTTTCAAGATTTTCGGCAGCGAATCTCACTGTTGACCCACTTGCGCATCCATTCAGATTTGGATTTAATTTAGGCATAATCAAATTTTTTTTTTGTTGCTAAGGGATATTCAAACGAAAAATATTTGACAAAAAATGGAAAAATATGCAAAAAATCTGAAAAATGTAGTATTTGCATATTTTTGACATCCCTGTCAATCAGTCTCCATTTAGTGCTAATAAATATTTTTTCCACCGGGAAATTAGCATCTTTGAGTTCCGAGGATGGCAATGTAGGAGGTAGGGAATAGGCCAAAAATGTCTGAGATTTAAGACACATCCCATCCCTTACATGAAAAATTCCATTCAAATTTTTTTCATTAATGTTTGGTTTTCTGTAAGCTTTGTCATAGTTTAAGATCGGTTTTAACAGCTCTTTATCCACCTGAATATTTTAGGCATTCGCATTTTTTTTTTGAATTTTTACTTTTCCGAAGATTTTTGCAAAAATATTTAATTGCTAATCTGATTTTTATGATTAATGTATGTAAATCTTAATGTTTTTCATCATAAAATATGGAAATGGGATGCTAAAAAATGGACAAAAATAATTTTGTTTCTTTGTAATAACGGTAAAAAATTGACAAAATAAATATAAAAAAAGGTTAATCTATTTCTTCGAAATTAATGTAAGTAAATCCTACTGCTTGTCGTCATAAAGCATTGGAAATGAGCTGGCAAAAAAATGACAAAAATAATTTTACGTCATTGTAATAAAGATATTGTGTATATTAATATGAAATAGATTTTTACAGCCTAAATCCACCCATCCCATCATTCTTTCATTCATTTATTTTATTAAAAATGAAAATGCATTTCTTTTTTACGAATCGAATTTTGGTTTTCATTTATTATTATTTTATTTTTTCAATTTCAAAGGAAGCCTCGGCAGTGGTGGGTTTATTAAGTTTATTTCTTAGGTTTTATTTCATTTTTGTTAGGAATTTTCTGAAATTCCAAAAAAAAGGTCAAGAAAATGAACTCTGAAGGAGATCTCTGATGGTGTAATTACCTTTTTTGATTAGAAACAGAAATTTTTTACCTATTTTTTAAGAATCGTCTTTGAAAAAATTAGGAGCCCAAAAGTTGTGCTAACTTTTGAAAAACGGTAAATTTAGGATAATTTTCGCAATATATTTTCTTCAATTTCTTCTAATTTTTTGTGCATTTTTATGGGGGAAGGATGATATGATATTTGTTATTTTTTATTCTTTAATTACCCCTATAGACTGATGATGATTCGGATGCATTTCTCACATTTGTGAACGGAAAGAATGGAACGAATCGTGCATTTAAATTCCACGTATTTTGTCAGGATCTTTACAAAAAGAACAAAATGAATGGCATCGAATCCTTGTCTACGTTCGGCCGTGAAAAGGATTTTGAACATGAAAAGCATTTGGCACAGAAATATGCGGCCCATCTTGGCGCAATGTATCAAATGAGAAGCGAGTTTGAAAAATATGTCAAAGGCAATAAAGAAAAAAGAGAATGCATCGAATGTGAAAGAATGTTCAAATATTTGAATGTTCTGTATGAATTTTTGTTCAGAGTGTACGCCGAAGGTACGGTTTTGGGTCTGAGAATCAGAAAGTTTGAAGAAAAATAAACCCGGACTAGGACCAGGATTTCCGAGGATACATTTTTGTGAATCCAAAGAAACACAAATCATACACTAATATTTTGACTCCAAAACAGATTGTTTTAAAAGGAAACCACCCAGTTAGGCACGGCTTTTTTTTTCCGGCGTGAGCGTTTTCAGCGCACTCGGCCCAGCGACAGTTATAAAATAGTTTTTTAGTAGAAGTAATTAAAATTTTAAAAATTGGATTGACTCATTTTGAATTTTCATTAAGCTAACTATTATTATAAACAGAAAACCGGATTTTAAACAAAAAATTATCAAGTTGAATATAATACCCAGACCAGGGGCAGGGTCTCCAAGATGGCACAGGACGGTACAAAAGGGATTAAAGTCCTTGCTTAACACGACTCTTGGTGGTCCCGGGATCAACAGGATCCTTGGAAAAGAAATTAATGAAAACACTTTCATTCAAAGATAAATTGCCCAAGGAAGTGCCACAATTTCAAATTGATGAAAAAGAGGCGACAATTTTTGTCGCTGTGAAAATTCTAAACAAAATTGCAGCGACCTATTTTGCTGCAAAAACTCAAAACCAGAAGCACTTCCCACTGCTCAATACTATTGGGATGCTTGGCAACCCAACGCTATTAAACGTGAAAAAATGGTCGGACAGTGCCGGACGATTCAGTATCGGACAAAAAAGTATTGGCCTGAAAAAGTCAAGTGTAACACCAAACAGCTCACAATCAGCAGAAGTAATTTCAGACAAAAAGGTACGGAATACCACAAAATCTTTATGTATTTATAAATAATAGAGTGGGACGGTACCAGTACCGGTATGTGCCGTTAATTACAGGTTTTTTAGAATGAGAATTTCCGGTACCGCTTTATGTAGTACCAGTGGTACCGGAACTAAAAAATTTTAATATTTGACCCAAAAATTGCCATTTTTTGGTCATTCTTGACAAAAACTGTTAACAAATAGCACTTATATTGTTGAATTACAAAATTTTGTCAAAAAATGTACAACTCCCAAAATTAGCGATTTTTCTGGTCAGTACCGTACCGATAAAGTGAAAATTATTTGTACCGCTCTAATTAATAAATAAGGATGTAATTCTTAAGTTGTTACTTTTTTTTTCTCTGACATTTTGTTTTTTTTTGATGAGAAATTCACAGATTTCTAGCATAGAAAAATTCTTCAATTTAATCTTCATTCTTTTCTTTGTAATTTTCTTATTTTGGCGTACTATTTCTTCATTAACAATTTAGGGCCGGTTTTTTGGTTGCTAAAAATCGAGAAGCCATTACCAAAATAGTCGTGAAAAAAGAAACAGAAATAGTTTCTAAATACCCAAAAATGCTAAAATAGTTGCTAAAATAGTTGCTAAAATAGTTGTTAAAATAGTTGCTAAAATAGTTGTCTGCCGGACCCAAATATAACCATTTTTTAAATTTACGCAAAAATTGCAAAAAATTATTGTCAAACTGAGATTTTTTCGGGTCAAATATAAGAACATTTCGCATATTTGCTTTAATCTGTTATTTTTACAATTTATACGATCCAAAATAGAGGGGAGGGGGACGGGTGGTACGGCGATGCCGACAGGCGCCGCTGTATAAATTTTGAAAATTTGAATTGATGACAATTTTTGGTGATATTATGACAAAATTACATTACTTTTTTCATGATTTTGTTCTCTAAAACACCAAATACCCGCAAAACAATTGTTAAAGTTTCATAAGCCAAATTAACGAGAGAATGAAAAAAAGCACCAAAAATCGGGAAAAAGGCACAATAATATGCACCAAAATATTGCAAAAAAGCATGAAAAGGCACGAAAATTCCGAAAAAGGCATGAAAAAAGGCATTTAAATTTTTTAAATTAATAGTGAGCAAAACATGTAAAACTTAATCAGAAAACTTAATTTTTGTTATCTAAATGATTATAAATATTTTCTATAATTGTTTTAAAGGAGGAAAATTTTTAAACTTAAAATATTTTGGCGATGAATTTTTGAAAATTTTTTTGATTTCTAAGGGTGTATTTTCTGAATTTTTTTCGGGTCATTTCTTAGGGGGTGTATTTTCCTCGGTTTTAGTGCATTTAAATGGTTTTTCTGAAAAAATGCTAAGAAGGCACGAAAACGCAAAAAAGGGCATAATAAAAGTCAACATAGAAGCCTCAAACCAAGTGGAAACTGCGTTTTTTATGATTACCGTATTTGCCTCTTTTTATGCCCCATGGGATATTAATTCAACCTCCTCAAAGACTGGGGGATAATTAGAGACTGTGGGTTAAATGGAGACTGGGTGATTATTTTTCTGCAGGTTTAGTGGTAAATTTTTTAAAATTATTTCAACATGCGCCAAAAAATGTCATCGCCTCAAAAAAAGATCATTTTTTTCCATTTTGTTAGAATTTCTGAATTTTACATAACATGCGCGCTAGTTCCGATATATTAAGCATAAATAACATATTTTCCACTTGATTTGAAGCTTCTACGTTGACTTTTATTTGCCTTTTTTTGCGTTTTGCCTTTTTTGGTGTTTTTTTTCTGAAAAATCCGTAATAAAAATGTAATAAAAAAGAATACCTCCTTAGAAATGACCTGAAAAAATTTCCGAAAATATACCCCTAAGAATTGAAAAATTTTGTCAAAAATTGATCGCCAAAATTTAATTTTTTTTTCTTGATAAAAAATTTTAGGTTTAAAATTTTCCTTATTTTACAGAAAAAGGACCATTTTACCCAAGAACACCTAAATATATTTCAACTAAATGTTTAAAATGGTTTATGTGAAAAATATTTGTTGTTGTTTTTTTCTTAATTTAAATGGTTTTACGCCGGTTGATTTTCATTCAAAAATTGTTTTTTCCCATCAGAAGTCAAAGTCACAAGCAAAAGGAGTAACCAAAAAAGACTTTAATGAATTATTAAAACAAATGTGGGAAAGTGCAAAAAAAGAAGCGATGGAAAAGCGAAAACTTTTTAATGGAGAAAATGCTAATTTGGCTTCATCAAACAAATTGGAGGATATTTTTGAGCGTGAAAAGCTGAAAATAAAACGTGCCGAACTCGACGACAAATTTGGCATCTTTTACCTGATGCCAAATTACCTTTATTTGTTGTGATTTACAAATTAGTGTGGTATTATAAGACGAGATTCTTATGTTTTCGAAACGGAAAATTTTTTTATTTATTTGTTTTTAGTTCGGCTTATTCACTGTAAAGAATTTTTTGAATCAATACCGTTTTGTTTCTTTAAGACCTTTAAATTTAGACAAACAAGGACCATTTTTTCATTGGCAAATTATTAGTAAATTTTTATGGCTATATTTTGAGATAAATTTAAAAAAAAAATTTTTCATAACGAAAAAAAAATTTATAATTTACAAAATTAATCATTTTCGAATTGAAACATTTGTGTTTAAAGCCATTTCTGTTTCCTTTTTCAATTTTTGCTTTTCTTTTTTATGTATCTTTGTGTCTAAAAATTCTCTGAAATTCTTTTTATTTTCATTAAGAATTGGGTGGTACTGTCATTCACTTACCGTATCCTATTTATTGTTCCATATTTGTCTCATTTATTTTGCTTTTCGATTATTATTTTTTCAATTTTATGTCTGTCAGTAAAAATTTGCCTTCAGTTTTTTTGTGTTGATGCAAAAAAAAAGCAAAACGAAATAAAATTTTTGAGATTTTAAAATAATCCAATCCTCTTTCTAAGAGTAGGAAAAATGGTAACAAAAACTGCAAAAGGCATTCTGTAAAGCATTTAAAAATGGCACTTTCCAAAATATGATGGAATATTAAAGACGACAAAAATTGAGAAGAAAATATTTGACAAAAGCCGAATTAACAAAGCCATAGCAAAAGATCAAATTAACAAGGGCAAAAACAAGCAAATGTTTAAACAATTCGAACAAGCTCATTAAAATTCGTGAAAATTTAATTGAAGCTAAAACATTCGAAATTTTATATTTTCCCGGCGATGAAGGAAATGTGTTCTAAGAGGGCATAACAAATCATTTAATGATTGGGACCACAAATTCCTGTTTTACAGTACTCCGATTCTTGTTCAACTGTACATTATTGACGGGGATCCTGTACAGGATGAGGATTTAAGACATTTGTTGACATTTTGATCATATTTCAAGTTCTAAAGATTGACCGTGGATTGATTTTAATGGACCCGGAAAGATCGGGCACACAGATTCCTGTTTTACAGTACTCCGGTTCTTGCTCAGCTGTATATTATTGACCCTGGTCTTGTACAGGAATTAGGATTTTTTAAAATTTTATAAAGTGTGTTCTAAAAAAGATTATTTTTTCTCCATTCAATTCTCTAACAGTTATAAAAAATAACATTTATATATATTTATGCATAATCCATGAAATATTGAGGAATTTGGATTAGATTTGTTAAGAATTATGATAAAAATGTACTTAAAGCGCACCGCAAAAAAACTTTTGATTGATTTTTCATTTAGAATTATATTTTCAAAATGCTGAACTTTTATCCAGAGGCAAGAATTTTTTGTACTTTTCCGTTTTGGGGCCAAAGTTTGACTTTTTTTAATAATCAACAGCGGGCGAGTAGGAGGAAAAGTATCGAATTTTTTTCTCACCAGAAAAATTGATTTTGGTCGATTAAGATTTTAAGCAGAAAATGATAAATTAGCTTCATCAAACAAATTAAAGAATGTTTTAGAGCGTAAGAGATTGGAAAGAAAACATTTGGAACTCGAAGATAAATTTGGCATCTTTTACCTGATGCCAAATTTAATCATAAAAATCAGATTAGCAATTAAATATTTTTGCAAAAATCTTCGGAAAAGTAAAAATTCAAAAAAAAATGCGAATGCCTAAAATATTCAGGTGGATAAAGAGCTGTTAAAACCGATCTTAAACTATGACAAAGCTTACAGAAAACCAAACATTAATGAAAAAAATTTGAATGGAATTTTTCATGTAAGGGATGGGATGTGTCTTAAATCTCAGACATTTTTGGCCTATTCCCTACCTCCTACATTGCCATCCTCGGAACTCAAAGATGCTAATTTCCCGGTGGAAAAAATATTTATTAGCACTAAATGGAGACTGATTGACAGGGATGTCAAAAATATGCAAATACTACATATTTTCAGATTTTTTGCATATTTTTCCATTTTTTGTCAAATATTTTTCGTTTGAATATCCCTTAGCAACAAAAAAAAAAATTTGATTATGCCTAAATTAAATCCAAATCTGAATGGATGCGCAAGTGGGTCAACAGTGAGATTCGCTGCCGAAAATCTTGAAAAATTTTTGATTTGCAATTCCAAAAAAACCGATAAAATTTATAAGGAAAATTTTTAAAATTAATTTACCCCCCTAATTTTCAAGTTTTTTTTTGGTGCATATTTTGCGATTTATTTGCATTTATGAACATATTTTGGTCATTTTCGTGCATATTTTTGACAGCCCTGGTAATTGATGATAACGCTAACACTCTAAAACTCCATAATTTATTAAAATTGGCTCAAAAAAGTAAATTAGGTGTTCAACAATTTTCTCTAAACTTTAAAAATGAATATTTATTCTGTTTTTAAGTCCAAGGTAAAACAATGCGTGAGAAAAATTTTAAAAATAACGCCCAAAAATTTGAAAATTAACTTCTTTTTTAACATAATTCTTAATAAATCTCAACAGTTTCCTCATTAGAGGTTATTAATGGAATATGCATAAAGATTATGTAATGGGAAAAAAAAAGAATTTTTTTAAATAAAATTAAAATTAATTGCGACTTCCGGGTCCATCTCGAAATCCTAAGATCCGGGTCCGAGTTTTCCAAAACTCCTGGCTCTAAAATCCACAATATTTAATCCCATCCCATCAATATTTTCTTGCGCTACTTTTCAGCGCCTCCAGACAATTCAAAAATATAAAATATTTTACGTCCAAGAAAAAAACAGCGAAATCACTCAGTAAAACATGCATTTTTTACCAAAAGAAACAAGAATTTAAACAATAGCAACATTGGTTATGTGTGACAATGCAAGTCAATCAAAATTCGAAAAGCATCGTAAAACACAAAACGATTTGATCAATGGGGGACAGACAATTGGGCGACAGCCTGGCTTTTTGGGTATAACTAACTCTTTTCATAGTTGTTCGAATAATATGAATTTGATAGCATTAGGTAGCAAGGGCGTAGCCAGGGGGGGGGCGGCTGAGGGGGCTAAAGCCCTCCCTCCCCCCCCCAAGAAATCCAAAAAATAATAAAAATTTTCAAGAAAAATAGAAAAATTTAGAAAATTTTAAGCAATTTCATTACAAAATGCATTCAATTTTCAAAAAAAAAAAATTTGACCGGCGGCGCCTGTCGGCACCACCGGACCTCAATTTTACCATATTTTTTCAAAATGGACCCAAAAATGGCAAAAAATATTCATTTTTTGACGAAAAAAGCTACAAATCTGCAAAAGATACCCCCCTAATTCGACATTTCTGAAAAATGAAAAATACACCCCTAAGAATCGAAATTTGAATTCAACCCCCTCCCCCCAGAAGCCAAGGGTCTGGCTACGCCCTTGTTAGTTAGCCTAAGTGTTTAATTTACAATATTTCAAATAATTTGTTTCATTTCCAAAAAAGTTATGGCCAAGAAATCTTTAAAAGTTCGTTTTTGCAAATACTTTTTAACATAATCTTTTGATTTTTTTATGAATTGAGGGTTAATAGAGAACAGCGATTGAATTTATAATAAATTCATTCTATCAAAATACTATTAAAGAATATAACCAAAAAATCAAAGTCTGTCGCCCAATTGTCACTTTCCGGTTTTGGATTTTTGAAATACTATGACCAAAAGGGTACTTACTAGTCGCCAAAATAAGCATTAATCATCAAAAATTGTCATAATTTTTTTTACCAATCAATCAATGTAGGTTCTCTTTAGATCTATATAATTAAAAAATTTTAATTTAAAAATAAAATTTGTTGTTTCTGACTGAGTAAATTTATGACAATTTTTCTTCTGAAAATACTCATTTATATATATATAAAAATAGACCCAAAGTTTTATATACAGTTAGTTAGTTCTCTAATTCTTGTAAAAAATAAACCGGGTAATACTGCCGATGGTTGAATCGGGTCCGGGCCTCGGAATTGGTCAAAATGGAGGCCAGATTCGTGATCAGCGACCCAGAAAGACTTTTGAAACATATTTTCGAGAAAGGAAAAAATATTTTTTTCCAAAAAGGGGGTCAACCATCAGCAATATTACCATAAACCGGTTGGATTGAACAAGAAAAAATTGTTGTATCTTAAATCTGGTCGGTTCGCAAATTTGTCACTCCCTCCCATCAAAAGCAAACAATTGGTGCTTTGTAAATAATGCCAAATTTGTCGTTGAGTTCGGCACATTTTTTGGCCATTTCACTTTGCTCTGTCTGATTACGGTCCTTTTGCTCAATGCTTCTTCTTTGTTGATTTTTTAAAAACTGTTTGCGTTCGCTCATTGCTTTGGCTTTTGCGCTTTTCCACATCTGTTTCAACATTTTGTCAAAATGCTTACGGTACCCTTTCCAATAAGCCGGATTACGGTCATTTTTTCCTTCCGCTTCTGCTGGTGATTTTTTGGGCGTTGTTATCGCCTGATAAATTAGATTTTTCTTCAGTGAAGGACATTTTAGCAAAAATATTAATAATAATAATATTTTAGAATGAATTTTGATGCCAGAAGGAACGGAGTGTGGGAGAAAGTCGGATAAAAGGACCTGAGAGAACCTCTAAAAGTAGCGCCCGTAGCTCAGTTTGGTTAGAGCACGGCACGGATTGCTGGGGTCGTGGTTCGAGTCCCACCGGGCGAGTTACCTTTTATGTTCTACAATTTATCTACAGTAATTCTAGCATGCGGTAATAAGAAGGCGTTACTCAAAACTAGGGTAGGTCGGGACCGGGAATTTTGGGCACAACCGGGACTTTTTGGGTTGAAAACCCTGGAATTTTTGGCTGGGAAAACCGGGAAAAAAACCGGGAATTTGCCGGTCCCGGTCAAAACTGGTCAAAACCGGGACCTTGGTACTCAGTTGTACTCAGTTGTCCGTGTCCAGGTCTCGGACCCGACCTACCCTACTCAAAAAACCGCCAAGTAGTAGGAAAAAGTAAAAATATAAATTCATAACTTAGCTCAATTCTACCAAATTAATATTTCATTTTCATTCCAAAGCTCTAGGTGTTCTTTATCAGAATATTTAAAAAATATTTTTTTTAGAAATTATACAAAATTATAAAAAAGTTTTGGTCATAAAATTTCAGTAATAAAATTTCAATAAGTAATGATTAGATTTTTTAAGAATTTTTTTGAAACAATAAATTTTTTGAAATTTTAAAAATAAATAAGAATTATTAGGGCTATCAAATATCAATTAAGAAAGTCATGGTCAAACAATTTGACTCAAGTCTTATTGAAATTTTATGACCATAACGTTTTTTTTTAAATTTTGTAAAAAACATTTCTAAATTAATATTTTGCTAGTCAACACCTAGTGCTTTTAGTTT
The DNA here is from genome assembly GCA_004148225.2 of Heterodera glycines. NCBI lineage: Eukaryota > Metazoa > Nematoda > Chromadorea > Rhabditida > Heteroderidae > Heterodera > Heterodera glycines. Next base: position 3,903,838 of record CP049707.1, on the reverse strand, counting down.
CAAATATATTAGAGTATAAAAATTTTATCTATTTTAAATATAATTTTCTATGCTGAGAAAAGTCCTAGCAAACCATTTACAAAAAATGTTCAGACAAATTACTCCTACTAATTACTCAAAATCGAATTACTCTTACTAATTACTTAAAAGGTCATCATTAGCTTTATTTACCCCGTCCATTTCCGTCTCATTTAATAAATTAGGTTTGCCAAAGCGTGAGTAGAGTTCCTCCATTTTGTACGCATCATTTCCATCATTGAACTCCGTATCAAAATAAAACTTCGAAAGTTTGTTCAAGTTTTTCAATATGCCAAAAATTGTCGCCGGTGTGCCATTAATTTGAAATTCTGGCACCGCCATCTTGTCAGGCAATTGTTCAGCAGCAAGCAAAGGAATTAAAATAGCTAGGAAAAGATGAGTCATCATTGAAATTTAGCAAAAGCTATTTTTGGCATGGTCCAATTCTTACCACAGAAATATAAAAACTAGGGTTGGTCGCGACCGGGAATTTTGGGCAAAACCGGGATTGAAAAACCGGGACTTTTTGGCTGGGAAACCCGGGAATTTCCCGGTCCCGGTCAAAACTGGTCAAAACCGGGACCTAGGTACTCAGTTGTACTCAGTTGTCCGTGTCCAGGTCCCGGTCCCGTACAACTCTAATAAAAACAAATTTTTAAGGTTAAGTAAGAGTTTGTCAAAAATTCTAAGGAATTTTCAGGGCAGGACAACATAGGCACTACGAGCCCGTCCGTCCGTAAGCCCAATAGGCCAAATCCGTGCCGAGTCCGGTCGAGAGTCGTCCACATGGCCGTGGCCGCAAGACCTACCGCACTGAGTTGGGCCGGAAACTGCAACACAACACAGGCCGAGCCGCCAAATTCAGGCCCAAGGAACATGCCTTGGCACTATTCCAAACGGTTTATGAAGAATTTTTCTTTATATAATACAACAGGTGAAAAGGATTAAAAAATTTGTGTGGCTCTGTTGGCCAAAATTTTTCCGAATTAGTGCTTTTTCAACCTCACATAAAACGGAGGCCCAGTATTCGGTCCAACGGCCTGCGCTTAAGGCGCAAAAAGTTTGTGCTCTATGCTTTTTTTAATTAAAATTTTTGGTTGCCGGCAGAAAGGATAACTAATAAGAACATATTTTTTTACCGGAATTTCATCAATTTTTATAATAATTTGGAAAATTCTATACTTTTTAAATCTATTTTAGGAATTTTTTTGATTAATCTGGCACTTGCCGAAATTTCTGTCAAAACTCCCAGCTTTTGACGGTTGGGATTCAGCTGACCCTCCATTTTTATTGACACAGAAACAATGGGACTCAAACCTTCGGGTACACTCAAAACTCGGTACGAACCTTCGGTATATATTCTGACAAAATGTTCATGCAAAACATCCAAATATTTACTGATTTTTTGACATTCTGGCAAATCCGGCTTCTCCTCCCCGCTACTCTTTTTGAGTATTATACTCTTCAGTTTGGCACATCGCCATTTGCTTTGCCATTTGCTTCTCATTTGATACATTGTGCCAAGTTGGGCGTCAAATTTTTGTGTCAAATGCTCTTTCCGTTCATCAAAAGTCAATGTGTGGCCCGACAAAAAAGAGGATTTCACTTCATCCAGTTTTTCTTGGCAAAATTTGTCAAAATGGTTTTTTCCTTTCACAAACTCAAGAAAGACTTCCGATTCATGATCAGTCTAATTAGAATGGTGATTAAAGATAAATTATCAAATTCACTGAATCATCCAGCTAATAATTTTTTTTAAATTATTTTTACAATTAGTCCAAAATTCTCAATTTGCTAATTTTTTTTTGCAAAAACTACAATTAACTTGGTAAAAAAACTAAAAATTTCCTAATTTGATTTTGGATTTGTTTATCAAGACAATCATCCTAATTAATAGTTGATTATTATTTCATGGCAATTTAATTTAATTACCGTATATTCTCTTTTTATCCCCCATATCCATTAATCCCCCATTCTCCAATTATCCCCCATTCTTTGAGGAGGTTAAAAAATAATCCCCCAGTGGCGAAAAGGCATCTAAAAAATATCTATTAAGGATTTTTAGGGAACAAAACACGTAAAAATTAACCAAAAAACTATATTTTGGTCTTTTAAATGATTATGAAATACTTTATAATGTTTTTCGAATAAGGAAAATTTTAAGCCTAAAAATTTTTTAAAAGAAAAAAATAAATAAATTTTGGTGATCAATTTTTGAGAAAATTTTTTAATTCTTAGGGGTTTATTTTCTAAAAATTTTTTCAATTCTTAGGGGTGTATTTTCTAAAAATGTTTCGGGTCATTTCTTAGGGGTGTATTGCATCTGAAATCAGTGAATAAAAATTATTTTTGCTCAATTTTGGTAATCCTGTATTTTATTGGTCCCATAAAAAAAGATTTTAATTTCCGACTTTTGTTCGAATTCGGGTTCGGGATTCGAAATTGGTAAAATTGATGTCATATTCGTGATCAGCGCCCCCGAAAACCCCCGAGTACTACTCCGAATTGCATAAAAACCTCTTTTTAATCTCTTTTTTTATGGGACCAATAAAATACTAACTATTTCGAGATTTTTTGTCACTAAAAGTTGCTGCCCTAGTCATTAAAAATCCGTCGAAAAATAATCCCCCAGTCTACAATTATCCCCCACTATCTAATTATCCCCCAGTCTCAGAGGAGGTTGAAAATAATCCCCCATGGGGTATAAAAAGAGCATATACGGTATAAAACCCACCGTTTCCAAGGCTTCTTTTGAAATTGAAAAAACAGTAAAGTAAAAAATTAATATAAAAATTGCATTAATAAAATAGAAATGCATTAAATTTTTTTATAAAAATGAATGATGAGTTTATCGCTTTAAACATGTAAATATATTTACAAAAAAATTTTTCCATTAATGATTTTTCCATGACGTGTCAAATGTATTTTATTATAATATTTTATTTCTTTTACGTTGAGAAAAAAATTATTAACTTTATCACATTAAAATAATTTAAAATGAAAAAAATATATATAACTTACCGTATTTTCTCTAATTATCACCCCGGGGGATTATTTATCAACCTCCTCAGAAAGGGGGATAAATGGAGACGGGGGGATTATTTTTCGACGGGAGCGGGAATTTTGAGCAAAACCGGGACCGGGACTTGCCGGGACCTGAGAAGCCGGGACCGGGACCTCGATTTTTGTCCGGGACCGGGAACCGGGACCAACCGGGAAATTTTAAAAATTCAAAAAATTTTAAATTTTAATTTATTTCAAGTAAAAATAATACAAAATTAATTTTTTATTTTGCTATTTATTTAATAAAATCCAAAGTTAAAGCTAAGTTAAATTAATTAAAATTTTCAAATCGAATTTACTTCAATTATTTCAAATAATTAATCATTTTTGGACCAAATGATTGAATATTATTAGAAATTCAGATTTGCTTTTCACATCACTTTTTTCGGCGCGCTTTTTCCAAAAAACTTTTAGGGAGGAAAGAAGAGGGGTCCGGCGGTACCGTTAGGCGCCGCCGGGGAAAATTTTGAAAATTTGAGTGAGATTTGTTAACAGATTTTCAACAAAAAAAGGCTGGTTTTTGGGATTACTAGGCTCAATTTGTACGGATTTTCTTTAAAAAATGATAAAATACAATTAAAAAAAATTAAGAATCATATTTTGTCGATAGGAAAGCCATGAGTATACAAAAAAGAAAATTCAAAATATTTTAATTTCTGTAGAGGAATTGAACAATGGGAAAGAAGAAGAGAAAAGTCAAGGAGACTAGCCACTAGGCCATTTGCACAATTGGTATTGTTTCTTTGAAAGAATATATTTATGATTATTTCTTAATTTTTTCCCTTTAACTTCAATTTTCATCACTAATTTTTCACTCAGACCCCATTCTTACCAGTGCTTGTTTTTCCCGGTTCCCGGTTGCCCTACCGGGACCGTGACCGGGACCTGAGCTTTTCAAAATCCGGGACCGGGAACCGGGACCGGGACCTCGGATGACCGGGAATTCCCGGCCCGGTCCCGGTCCCGCTCTACTCTAGAATAAAGCTTAAAAATAAAGAAAATCGAGAGAATTTTATGCATTTTATTTGATTTCTAACTTAAAGATGAAAAAATTTTCGTTAAAGATAAATTATCAAATTCACTGAATCATCCAGCTAATAATTTTTTTTTAATTATTTTTACAATTAGTCCAAAATTCTCAATTTGCTAATTTTTTTTTGCAAAAACTACAATTAACTTGGTAAAAAAACTAAAAATTTCCTAATTTGATTTTGGATTTGTTTATCAAGACAATCATCCTAATTAATAGTTAATTATTATTTCATGGCAATTTAATTTAATTACCGTATATTCTCTTTTTATCCCCCATATCCATTAATCCCCCATTCTCCAATTATCCCCCATTCTTTGAGGAGGTTAAAAAATAATCCCCCAGTGGCGAAAAGGCATCTAAAAAATATCTATTAAGGATTTTTAGGGAACAAAACACGTAAAAATTAACCAAAAAACTATATTTTGGTCTTTTAAATGATTATGAAATACTTTATAATGTTTTTCGAATAAGGAAAATTTTAAGCCTAAAAATTTTTTAAAAGAAAAAAATAAATAAATTTTGGTGATCAATTTTTGAGAAAATTTTTTAATTCTTAGGGGTGTATTTTCTAAAAATTTTTTCAATTCTTAGGGGTGTATTTTCTAAAAATGTTTCGGGTCATTTCTTAGGGGTGTATTGCATCTGAAATCAGTGAATAAAAATTATTTTTGCTCAATTTTGGTAATCCTGTATTTTATTGGTCCCATAAAAAAAGATTTTAATTTCCGACTTTTGTTCGAATTCGGGTTCGGGATTCGAAATTGGTAAAATTGATGTCATATTCGTGATCAGCGCCCCCGAAAACCCCCGAGTACTACTCCGAATTGCATAAAAACCTCTTTTTAATCTCTTTTTTTATGGGACCAATAAAATACTAACTATTTCGAGATTTTTTGTCACTAAAAGTTGCTGCCCTAGTCATTAAAAATCCGTCGAAAAATAATCCCCCAGTCTACAATTATCCCCCACTATCTAATTATCCCCCAGTCTCAGAGGAGGTTGAAAATAATCCCCCATGGGGTATAAAAAGAGCATATACGGTATAAAACCCACCGTTTCCAAGGCTTCTTTTGAAATTGAAAAAACAGTAAAGTAAAAAATTAATATAAAAATTGCATTAATAAAATAGAAATGCATTAAATTTTTTATAAAAATGAATGATGAGTTTATCGCTTTAAACATGTAAATATATTTACAAAAAAATTTTTCCATTAATGATTTTTCCATGACGTGTCAAATGTATTTTATTATAATAGGTATTTTATTTCTTTTACGTTGAGAAAAAAATTATTAACTTCATTACATTAAAATGATTTAAAATGAAAAAAATATATAGGTAACTTACCGTATTTTCTCTAATTATCACCCCGGGGGATTATTTATCAACCTCCTCAGAAAGGGGGATAAATGGAGACGGGGGGATTATTTTTCGACGGGACCGGGAATTTTGAGCAAAACCGGGACCGGGACTTGCCGGGACCTGAGAAGCCGGGACCGGGACCTCGATTTTTGTCCGGGACCGGGAACCGGGACCAACCGGGAAATTTTAAAAATTCAAAAAATTTTAAATTTTAATTTATTTCAAGTAAAAATAATACAAAATTAATTTTTTATTTTGCTATTTATTTAATAAAATCCAAAGTTAAAGCTAAGTTAAATTAATTAAAATTTTCAAATCGAATTTTCTTCAATTATTTCAAATAATTAATCATTTTTGGACCAAATGATCGAATATTATTAGAAATTCAGATTTTCTTTAAACATCACTTTTTTCGGCGCGCTTTTTCCAAAAAACTTTTAGGGAGGAAAGAATAGGGGTCCGGCGGTACCGTTAGGCGCCGCCCTGGAAAATTTTGAAAATTTGAGTGAGATTTGTTAACAGATTTTCAACAAAAAAAGGCTGGTTTTTGTGATTACTAGGCTCAATTTGTACGGATTTTCTTTAAAAAATGATAAAATACAATTAAAAAAAAATTAAGAATCATATTTTGTCGATAGGAAAGCCATGAGTATACAAAAAGAAAATTCAAAATATTTTAATTTCTGTAGAGGAATTGAACAATGGGAAAGAAGAAGAGAAAAGTCAAGGAGACTAGCCACTAGGCCATTTGCACAATTGGTATTGTTTCTTTGAAAGAATATATTTATGATTATTTCTTAATTTTTTCCCTTTAACTTCAATTTTCATCACTAATTTTTCACTCAGACCCCATTCTTACCAGTGCTTGTTTTTCCCGGTTCCCGGTTGCCCTACCGGGACCGTGACCGGGACCTGAGCTTTTCAAAATCCGGGACCGGGAACCGGGACCGGGACCTCGGATGACCGGGAATTCCCGGCCCGGTCCCGGTCCCGCTCTACTCTAGAATAAAGCTTAAAAATAAAGAAAATCGAGAGAATTTTATGCATTTTATTTGATTTCTAACTTAAAGATGAAAAAATTTTCGTTAAAGATAAATTATCAAATTCACTGAATCATCCAGCTAATAATTTTTTTTTAATTATTTTTACAATTAGTCCAAAATTCTCAATTTGCTAATTTTTTTTTGCAAAAACTACAATTAACTTGGTAAAAAAACTAAAAATTTCCTAATTTGATTTTGGATTTGTTTATCAAGACAATCATCCTAATTAATAGTTAATTATTATTTCATGGCAATTTAATTTAATTACCGTATATTCTCTTTTTATCCCCCATATCCATTAATCCCCCATTCTCCAATTATCCCCCATTCTTTGAGGAGGTTAAAAAATAATCCCCCAGTGGCGAAAAGGCATCTAAAAAATATCTATTAAGGATTTTTAGGGAACAAAACACGTAAAAATTAACCAAAAAACTATATTTTGGTCTTTTAAATGATTATGAAATACTTTATAATGTTTTTCGAATAAGGAAAATTTTAAGCCTAAAAATTTTTTAAAAGAAAAAAATAAATAAATTTTGGTGATCAATTTTTGAGAAAATTTTTTAATTCTTAGGGGTTTATTTTCTAAAAATTTTTTCAATTCTTAGGGGTGTATTTTCTAAAAATGTTTCGGGTCATTTCTTAGGGGTGTATTGCATCTGAAATCAGTGAATAAAAATTATTTTTGCTCAATTTTGGTAATCCTGTATTTTATTGGCCCCATAAAAAAAGATTTTAATTTCCGACTTTTGTTCGAATTCGGGTTCGGGATTCGAAATTGGTAAAATTGATGTCATATTCGTGATCAGCGCCCCCGAAAACCCCGAGTACTACTCCGAATTGCATAAAAACCTCTTTTTAATCTCTTTTTTTATGGGACCAATAAAATACTAACTATTTCGAGATTTTTTGTCACTAAAAGTTGCTGCCCTAGTCATTAAAAATCCGTCGAAAAATAATCCCCCAGTCTACAATTATCCCCCACTATCTAATTATCCCCAGTCTCAGAGGAGGTTGAAAAATAATCCCCCATGGGGTATAAAAAGAGCATATACGGTATAAAACCCACCGTTTCCAAGGCTTCTTTTGAAATTGAAAAAACAGTAAAGTAAAAAATTAATATAAAAATTGCATTAATAAAATAGAAATGCATTAAATTTTTTTATAAAAATGAATGATGAGTTTATCGCTTTAAACATGTAAATATATTTACAAAAAAATTTTTCCATTAATGATTTTTCCATGACGTGTCAAATGTATTTTATTATAATAGGTATTTTATTTCTTTTACGTTGAGAAAAAAATTATTAACTTCATTACATTAAAATGATTTAAAATGAAAAAAATATATAGGTAACTTACCGTATTTTCTCTAATTATCACCCCGGGGGGATTATTTATCAACCTCCTCAGAAAGGGGGATAAATGGAGACGGGGGGATTATTTTTCGACGGGACCGGGAATTTTGAGCAAAACCGGGACCGGGACTTGCCGGGACCTGAGAAGCCGGGACCGGGACCTCGATTTTTGTCCGGGACCGGGAACCGGGACCAACCGGGAAATTTTAAAAATTCAAAAAATTTTAAATTTTAATTTATTTCAAGTAAAAATAATACAAAATTAATTTTTTATTTTGCTATTTATTTAATAAAATCCAAAGTTAAAGCTAAGTTAAATTAATTAAAATTTTCAAATCGAATTTACTTCAATTATTTCAAATAATTAATCATTTTTGGACCAAATGATTGAATATTATTAGAAATTCAGATTTGCTTTTCACATCACTTTTTTCGGCGCGCTTTTTCCAAAAAACTTTTAGGGAGGAAAGAAGAGGGGTCCGGCGGTACCGTTAGGCGCCGCCGGGGAAAATTTTGAAAATTTGAGTGAGATTTGTTAACAGATTTTCAACAAAAAAGGCTGGTTTTTGGGATTACTAGGCTCAATTTGTACGGATTTTCTTTAAAAAATGATAAAATACAATTAAAAAAAAATTAAGAATCATATTTTGTCGATAGGAAAGCCATGAGTATACAAAAAGAAAATTCAAAATATTTTAATTTCTGTAGAGGAATTGAACAATGGGAAAGAAGAAGAGAAAAGTCAAGGAGACTAGCCACTAGGCCATTTGCACAATTGGTATTGTTTCTTTGAAAGAATATATTTATGATTATTTCTTAATTTTTTCCCTTTAACTCCAATTTTCATCACTAATTTTTCACTCAGACCCCCATTCTTACCAGTGCTTGTTTTTCCCGGTTCCCGGTTGCCCTACCGGGTCCGGGACCGGGACCTGAGCTTTTCAAAATCCGGGACCGGGACCGGGACCAGGGGTGGGCGAAACTTCGGCTTCGGCTTCGAAAACTTCGAAAACTTCGGGTTTTTTGAGCTTCGAACTTCGTGCTTCGGCTTCGGCTATTTTACCCGAAGTTTCGGGAAAAATACACCCCTAAAGATTGAGTTTTCAATGTGAAAATGCACCCTTAGTGATGGGCTTTTGATAAACTTAAATTAATATAAATTTATTAATTTTTTTTTTTTTTTTTCGCACGCATGGTCGAGTGGTAGTGCTCTTTGCTCTTTTCATTATGTTTCTTTTGATCAGTTCCCATCCAAGTACTTTCTTTTCTTCTAATTTTTCAAAATTATTCTTTTTTCGACGGAAATTTAATATAAATATAACAATTAAAATCGCAAAATCTTTTCATTTTTGAACTAAATCTGTCACTAAAATTTCAAATTTTTCCCGTCGGCGCCTATCGGCACCGCCGGAGTTCCAAAATTCCCATTATTTTTTAAATTGACTCAAAAACTGTGAGTATTCTAAGAATTATAAAAATTTAGAAAATACATTGTTAAAAAAATCATTATATTTATTTATCGAAAGGGGTTGTTGGTTGGTCTATTTGATATTTAACCGAAATTTTGTGATGAAAAAATTTTTAAGAATTAAAAAAAATTTTGAAAAAACTTCGGCTTCGAAAACTTCGAAAACTTCGGGTTTTTTGGGCTTCGAGCTTCGGACTTCGGCTTCGAATAAAAATTGGGCTTCGCCTTCGGCTTCGGCTTCGAGTACTAAGCCGAGCTTCGCCCACCCCTGATCCGGGTACGCCTTTGCTACCAAAGTCCTAATCTCTTGAGCAAATTCGTCCAAGCTTTCGCCGACGTGTTGCTTTCGTTTGGCCAGCATCTGTCGCGCAACCAAGCTGGAGGAAACCTTTGTTAAATTGGTAGCGAGAGTGTCGACTAAGGTTTTCAAATTTGATTTAGCATCTTGTTGTAATCCATCGCAAATAGCCCGAGCGGACCCGCGCAAGTACAACGGTAGAATCTGCGCACATCGAACTGGTGTCCACCCGTGTGCTGTTGCCACAAGATTAAAAGATTTTAAATAATTGTGAAAATCAAGCTGTTCCGTCAAAGGTCCCCGGATGTGGCAAGCCTGCTGAGGTGCGCGCCATCCCCATCGAGTCCAATTCCCGCTCTAAAGTCGAGACCCTCCTTCTTAGGGTCTCTACTTCCATCCGACGAAGTTCCCTTTTTTGGTTGAGTTCAAAATGGCGTTTCTCACGTTCTGATCGCTCCCTTGTTGGGTCCTCTTCTTCAGTGCTTGAAGAAATTTTGTTGGATTTTCGTGGGAATGCAAATTTAAAAAATAAAATTTAATGAATAAGAAATTTTGCTTCCGAGATGAGTGTTGTATTTTAATGAAAATGTAGTTGAGTTGTGGATGAACAATTGATTTAGACAAATTGTTAGTGAATTGTGATTACTGACGAATGGTGAATATTGGTGATTGTTAGTGAAAATTGGCGAAGTCAAATGATGTGCATTAGTCAATTGTTGTGAATTTAAATAGAAATCGGCGAAGTCAACTGACGTTCATCGGCCAATTTTTGAGGAATTAATTAGAAATTGGAAAAGTCAAATGATGTTCATCGGCTAATTGTAGCGAATTAATTAGAAATTGGAGAAGTCAAATGATGTTCATCGGCTAATTGTAGCGAATAATTTGAATTGGTTGTTTTTGAGCTAAGTTAAATAATTTTTATAAAAAAACATTTTGATAAAAACGACATAGCACCGATTGAATATTTGATCCACTCTAGTGCCTTAATCCATTTTCCCACACAAATTATTTTTCAACCTAATTCATGGGTTTATTTTTTAAAAGTGGAATTTGATGTCCATTTTTCCAGTGTCCAATTTTCCTTTGGTGCCCAAAATTCCGACGGTGTCCAGTTTTCCGCTTGGTGTCCAATTTGTTGTCACCCCATCTGCCACGCCCTTCCGGGGGAATACCCGGGTTTTTTATTATGTTGTTCTCCACGGGCCCCATCAAATTTCGAGCGAAGCGTTGGGCTGCGCTTCCCATTCTTGGCCTTGTGTCTAATGAGGTGTCGGCATTTACGAACTCTCTGAATGCCTTGTCCCGTTCTTCTGCCGTTAATTCTTTTATTTTTTGCTCCCCCCTTTTTGAAAATCGAGAGAATTTTATGCATTTTATTTGATTTCCAACTTAAAGATGAATTAATTTTCGAAATTCTTGAAAATTAGGGAGTTTTGGCACATTAAATACTAGAAAAATGCACAATTTTGCATTACAAGAGATATTTTATTTTATATTTTATTTTATCTCTTTTTTTAAGAAATATTTTTATTGAGGGGGATGCTTAGGTTTGGATCCGGGTGAAGTACCTAAGTAATTTTCTGTATTATTTTTTCATCTTTATTAATAGAGACTGGATTTTTATGTTTTTTACATATTTTTTTTGCCACTTAATTATGGCGAGAGAAACACAAAAATAGAATTTTCTCCGAACAGTTTTTGATTTAAAACGACTTATAAAAAAATAATTGGCACATAAAAACATATCGCACATATTTGGGCTATGTTGGATTTTTTAGCACATATTTGGCTTTTTTGAGAAAAATCTGTAAGAAAAATGCAAGAAAATTGAAAAATACACCACTAAAAAATTTTTTTGCAATATTTTCAAAAATTTTTTTAATTCATTTCAAATGCCGAAAGACATTTAAACGAGGTTCAATTTAGAATAATTAATTTTTTATTAAATAATAAAAAGCAATTATTTTCTATTTATCCCCCCGGGGGATAAATGGAGACGGGGTGATAATAGAGAAAATACGGTATACCCCAAAATTTAAACTTTTTCAGTGTCTTTTCCCATCCATTTTTAGAACTTTATTTGTTAAAGCCTTAAATCCTTTTGGAACCGTTTTTGGTGCCTAAAACCCAGGCAATTCACGAATTCGAGTACTTCGCCTGCTGCTTTTTGCGTAATTCAGATTTAAATTTTGAACTTTTTCAAAAACCGATTTAAATGCTTTGCGACTTTTTTTGGTTTTTTATCAATCCCCTACAAAATCTTCACCCAATTTTGGATTTATTGATATTTAGTTGAAGAGAAAAGTTTAAATTTTTTCTGTTTTTTGACTAGTTCACTTCAAATTTCGGTAACTTTATGGTTCAAAAACCGATTATTTCATTTGTTCACACCTCGGTATATTTTTTATATTGTAAAAAGTCATTGACAGTAGCATTCGTTATTTGTACATAATCGATTTCTATTATTTATTAAGAGATAAGAAAGAATTACATATTTTGTACATATTTTGCCATTTTTGAGAAAAATATGTCAGAAAAATACAAGAAAATTTAAAAATGCACCACTAAAAATCAAATTTCATGCCATTTCTTACAGAATTTGCAAAATTTCTTAATTTATTTCGAATGACAAATTCTTAATGGTTAGGGCTTCCTTTTTTAGGCAAATGCCAAAAATTTTGCGCAGTTAATACACAAAGATAAGCACGAAAAACGCGTTTTGCGCTTGGTTTGGGGTGTCTACAATGACTTTTATAATGCCTATTTTTGCCTATTTCGGGATTTTTGTGCCTTAAGTGCCTATTTTAGGATTTTCGAAAAAATCCTTAACAAAAATGCAATAAAAACGAAAAATACACCCCTAAGGAATGACCCAAAAAAAATTTCAGAAAATACACCCACCCCTAAGAATTGAAAAAAGTTTTCAAAAAATTGATCCCTAATTTAATATTTTTTCTTAATAAAAATTTTTGATTTAAAAATTTGTCCTTATTTAGAAAAAAAAAACTTAAAACTATTAAATAATTTCATTTACAATTGAAATTTTAAGTTTTTACGTGTTTTAATACCTAAAAAGCGTTAATCAAAAAAAATTTTTTTTGCCTATTTTTGTGCCTAATCGAAGATTTTTATGCCTATTTAATGCCTATTTTGCGATTTTTTTATGCCTTTTTAGGTGCCTATTTCGCGATTTTTTGTGCCTAAAAAAGCAAGCCCTATTTAATGGGCATTGGATTTCGAAGTTCTCTGCTGGAGCTTTTAATTTACAAAAAAAATTATCGGAAAAAAAGATTAATCTTACTTTCGAACATCTTGAAATGTATTTGTTTTGCAATTGTGCGAGCGAAAATAATAAAATTGAGATTTTTAGAATTTTTATGCATATATAAAGTTGATATTTCCAATTTTTAACACAGATTTTAGCACATATTTTGACATTTTTTGTGGTTAGTAGTTATCCCACGGTACCCGTCCGCGTCCGGTGTGAAGTTTCACACCTTTGGTGTGAAACCGGCACCGTCCGCAGGGTTTAGGACGTAGTTTTCGCGCATTTAGCGGACGGTAATTAATCTCCCAATTAAAACTAAAAGGTTTGGGACCAATTTTTCGCGCACTTCTTGGGGGAGGGGGCTACCGTAATAAAAATTTAAAAAAAAAACCAAAAGGTGTGGAGCCGAATTTTAAGGGGGTTACCGTAATCAATTCGAATTAAAATAAAAAGATTCGGGACCAAATTGCAGAAATGTAAAAAATTAATAAAAAATAACTAATAAATTATAATAATTTAAATTTATTGCCCTCAGCAATTTTTCGGCAAATGATTATCCCCCGTTTCCCATTCACAGCGTCTCTTTTTTTGAATGTGTTGGAGGATCAATGATGAAGAGAATGGGGATAAGGGGCAACGAAGGGGGGGGGGGGACGAAGGGGGGAGGGGGCAAATGAGGGAGAGGGCAGAAGGGGCACAGGATTACAAAATCAATTAATAAACGAATTAAAAGTAACATTTATTTTCTTTACAATTATGAGTGTTTTAATGAATTATTTTAATTTTCATTTCAATTTTTAATTATTAATTTTTTTCCCTTTTGATTAAAAGACAATTCATTTCCAAACAAATTGTTCGCTTCCAAATTGTTCGCTTCCAAGTTGTCAACAGGATCATGCCGCCAAAAAAGGTAAGTTTGAAAACAATTTTTAAAAAATAAAGATAAATCAATTTTTTAAAAATGATAATTTTATAATTTTTTTCAGAAATTGTCCGAAGTCCTGCCAAAGCCGGTGATGGTCACACGGAGTGCGACCAAGCGTGAGACGGAGGTGCCAAAAAGGCAGATGGCCATTCGCGGCGCTGGTCCACCAAAGCACCGTGGGTTTAAAATGCGCAGAATTTAAATTAATTTAAAATTTAAATTAATAAAAGTAAAATTTATATTTAAGCATTATTTCCACCACCAGCAGCAGCAGCATCAACTTTTTCAACTTTTACACCGCCGACACCACCACCATTTTCTACTCCATTTCACAAGCACGTCTCATTTTTGACACCTTCACCACCACCACCAGCAGATGATTTGGAGTATGGACCTGCACCACCACCACCACCAGCAACAGTTGATTTGGATCAGATTCCGCTTCCGCCAACACCACCACCAGCAACATTTTCAGTGGAATTTTGGCTACAACCTGCACCACCACCACCAGCAGCAGCAACAGTTCATTTGGATATGAATCCCACATCATCTTCAAAAGCGGCAGCAGCAGACGAAATTGAACGTGAAAAAAAGAGGAAAAAGCGGCGAGGCAATCGGTGGAGCAAAACAAAGGTCAGATTGGATTTTATTTTTTTATTTTGATTAAATTATTTATTTTTTTTGGGGTTTGAACTTTGTGTTTGGAATTAAAAATTTTAGGAAAATGACCATATTTTTTAAAACCTAAATGTTTTTTTTTAAATTTTAATGAATTCTAGCCGCATCAGACTGCGCGTGTCAAGAAGGGTGGCGTGCCGGCCAAGGTAGTGCCGCGCCACCCTGATCCTAACTCCCCAGACGACGAGTACGTCGTCAAGTCGGTGTTGGCCTCCTGCGAGGTCATAAGCCGAGGGGTCAAGAGTAAATGTTATTACATCGACTGGGCCGGTGAGTCTCCCCCCTGCCATTGAAATGTTTTGAATTTAAAATTTTTTAAAGATGCGCGTGGGCAGGAGAGTTGGATTTTGTCAACATGCAACGACGCATTAGAAATTACCGGCGAGCATTTAGAGGATTCGATGTTGGACGCCGCGTATGATGCGGTGTACGGCGAGCCGGTCGCCGACCATCTTGCGCGAAAGATCGTAATGCGACCAAAATACCACGATCGTGAGTTTTTTTTGCCGACGAATTTTAAAAATAATTTGAATTCTGAAATTCAGTTCGGCGCCGAATGGCCGGAGTCAATGCTGCACCGATTTGCCGTCAGCCCTTTGCTTTTCACACAGATGTCACAAAGGCCCAATTTGATAAGGTGGGTTTGGAGTTTGTGCTCTGTTTAGCCTTTCTCAATCTCTCTCTTTCTCATATTTGTCTGGGCATTGGTTTGCAGGCATCTCTTGGTATTTGCCCCCTTACCAATGCTCTTTTCTGTAAAGTGGAGAGCATAAGGCAGGCATCTCCTGGTATTTGCCCCCCTTTTGTTTTTTCATTTTTCATCTTTTATTCTTTGTCTTTATAGTCTGTTGTTTTCAAAGAAAATCATTCTAAAACTTTTATAAAATTAAGGCGGAGCGCCTTTACAAAGAATTTCTTGTCCGGGAGGGGCTGATCGAGGATCCCCCCTCCCACGGGGCCCAATAAAACGGAGGAAAGGCGCCTTGGAAGCATCTTGCCCACAGTGGCCATAATTGTTAATGATTCTGACATTTACACTTTTTAATAAAAAAAATAATGCTTGAGGGTATGTTGAAGTGTAAAATAGAAAATTTTTTTACAAAAATTGAAAAAAAAGAAACAGCGTCCAATTTTAAAATAAATAGGTATTACGGTCAAATAAATGGTGATCGATGTTATAATGAAAATGTTTTACAAAAATGAAAGAAAAAGTTATCCAATTTTAAAATAATTAGGTAATACAATCAGAGAAGCAAATAAATGATCAGCATATTATGGGATAGAGTGACAGACACAAAATGCTGAAAATAAGTGTTAGTGTAATGCAAACATACTTATTGTTCTGTACTTTTATTTTTTTCCAAATTTTTAAAATTATGCTAACACTTATTTTCGTGTCCCAGTTAACGAACATATGGGTATATGCCGTTAACTGGGGCACGGCACATCATACAGACAGTGAGTTTTTGGATTACCGCAGTGACTGCGCACTCCGCGCAAAGGCAAACATGCCCGCACTGACGATTATAAAAATTTGCACGGGCGTTGGTGCAAATGACGCATTCCTCCTCCCAAAACAAGGGAGGAGGGACCACAACCGAAGAAGCGACTCCGTTGTGAAAACGGCGAGCTTCCCGCAATTGCAAGCGGACAAGTCGCTCGTATTCTGCCTGTCGAGCGACCTGAACTAGTCGTCGCTGCTCCATTTCTGGGTCGCGGTTCTCGTCGTTTTCTTCGTCCTGCTGCTGCAGCTGTTCTTGTAGAACGTCTGCTTCCTCCATCTGTTGTTCAACATTGGCCTGTCGCACTCTTTCCGCCCGTTCAAGCAATTGCTGATGCTGATGTTCCACCTGTTGCTGCATCGTTCGGTGTGCCATTTCCTCGCGCACAAGTCGAAGTCGTGATCGGTTCATGTGGTTTTCAATCGTGGGCCCGAACCACTGACCTAAAATATATTTCCATTATGATGACTTAAAGAAAGAAAAATGTTCTTACCGCCGCTTTCAGCGCCCCCATCTGCAATTCCCGTGCTGGGACCAGCACCAGCGGTATCTGAAAATTAAATTAAACAGATTTCTCTCACTTAATTTGTTTTAAACGCACTCTGACGCAATGGAGCACTGTTTTGTCCACGAGAGCTGAGTGGGGTTGGTGGGACTGAAAAAATATGATAATTTATTTTTTGGGTTTTTTATAATTACAAGTTTCAGTCAAACCCGAGTTGACTGCTATAGCTCCAACACTCGGCTCGTTTGAGCCTTGTCCTTAAAATATATATTTTTTAAATTCAATATTTCAAGAAAAGTATGAAAATTCAAAAAATCACCATTGGCACCATCGCCAGAGGATGTGCCGGGCTCACCGCGCCCTGGTGATGATGAATTGGTCGATGCATGGGCTTGCGCATGGCGACATTGTTGTCTCTCTTCAAGCCGCCGTCCTATGGTGGTCATTTCAAGCGCCACCATAGGTGAATAACGGGGACGAAATCTCCCTCCTCGGCTCTGAATTGACCTGCGCAAACCAAAAATTGTTCTCTGTTGTTCACGCAGTGCTCGTTGTAATTCACGAATGGCATCGTTGGTCGAATCGCTCATTTTTGCTTGCTATCTGAAAATTAAAATTTATTATTCAATTAAATAGAATGGGCGAAACGATAAAACAAACAATTTTGGTTCGCAAAAATCTAACAAAAATGACTAAAATTGTCGTTCCTCTCGGTTTACCATTTTTGTTGGTCCCGCCCCATACAGTCGACCTAATATTGGAAGCCATTCTGACATCTCAGATTTCTTCTCTGCTCATCGTCGTTTTTTGCCGAAGAGTGCTTGAACTGCCGAGCGAAAATCCTTTTTTAGCTACCGACGATTAGCTCCTAATGCTCAACTAATATAAACACTCTCTGCGCGGAAGGGCAAGCGTAATTCAAATGACGGGAAAGGGCAATTGCTAATCGCGGAGAGGAAAATTTTCTCGGCAATATTTGTGCAAACATTAAGGAACTCGAGAGCAATGGAAGACTGAAAGGTGCCGATTAATCGGGGAAAATAATTGAGAGGGAATTCCGAATATTGACATTTTATTTGAGAAATTAAATAACAAATTTAATGATGTACTGAATGAAAAATATTGATTTGTCCCTAACTATTGCATTCTTATGAAGAGTTATTTCTTTGGTCTGTACGGGGCCAAAACATCAGTAGCTCGGCAATTGTCAATGGTGCACTTCTCACAGAGTTCAAAACTGATCACTGATCGTTCTTCGTTATTCGTGAATTTGTTTTTGTTGGACCAAAGAGCCGAAAGACATACTTAAACCACAAAGTCAAATATTTTTGCTAATTTGATAAACTTACAGTCGCACAAGCGGTAAGTCAACATGTATTTTGGACGAAAAAGTTTCCAGGATTGAACTTTTGGTGATGAAATGTTGACTTCTTGTTTTGGCTCATTCATGCAGGAATCTTCGTTTTGGAGCATTGAGATAATGAATGGGCTGGTGGGATATGTTAATAATGAATGAATGAATGAATGGACGATAATATCACGAATTTTTTTGATTTTATAGCTCCTAATATTTGTTTAACCTAACCCAATTCAAGAAGTCGTTTTTTGAACATTGATAAAGATTTATTAATCCAAATTTGAATCAATAACAATAACAGTACAAAGGAGTGTTTAATTTTCGCCTTTGTTGTTTTCCATTTTTTCTTCATATTCTTTCCGCTTTCGCATCAGAATTTCATCTCGCTGTTCTTTCTTCTTGGCATATTCGCGAAGACTTTTCTCAACTTTAAGAGCCCCCTCTCCGCCAAAGAACTCACGCAGAACCTAAAGTTTTAATTTAAACATTAAAATGGATAAATATCACTGACATTCGCTTCTCCTTTGTCGAGGAATTCTTGCCAAATCTCTTCCTCGGCAGGCATTTTTCCATAACTACGCTGGTCCCATTCAATCACTTGCTCGGGCGTCCATTTCTCAACTTCTTCAGGAGAGGGGTCCGTATCCACTTCATCAGCATCATCGACTAATTTTTTGAATATTATTAATAAATAATGAGACAAAAATACCTTTTAAATATTCAGATTTTTTGTAAATTTTGTTGTCATGAGGAGGAGTCGGCATTATTAGCTAGGATTATTTATTTTAATAAATTAAATATATTTGAATAAAGGATTGAATAAAGTGATCTTGTTCTCCGTTTTTATACAGATTGATGTTTGTTTAACCCAGAAAAACAAAACCAAGATTGTTATAAATAGTTGATGCACACTTATATTTTTCAGTTTTATTCTTCACTTCGTTAATTCTGCTCTTTTTCTCCCTAAATTTACATCTTTTCTTCATTAATTTTTACAATATTTTAGCTTTTGAATTTGATTATTATGCTTCTTACTGAGAAAATCGCCCAAATTTTGAATTGTCGTGTGTCTGAGCTCCGCGATCGGCTTAATCATCCTTCAGATTTTGAACATGTCGTTAAAGCATTGAAGGGATGTCACGTACAAACAACATACAAGGATCGGAACGGTTTCACAAAGAGCTTTCTGTTTGGTGGCATAACACCGCAAGGAGCATCAACAACTATGGCTTACGGGCGATTGGGAAGACCCTTCAATGTGAATGTGACAGCGCATTTTTACGTTCGCCACCGCATTAAACTTCGACACCCATTCCTGCACTGTGTAATCGAGAGATTTCCCGAGGGTCAGGAGGATCGCTTCTACCCGCTTGAGCTATGCAAAATTAATGCTGGACAGATTGAACCGGGTTGGCTAGGACGTATTTTTACTGAAACCGGAAGTGACAACAATAACAACATTAACACAGACGAAAATGCAAGCACTGAGACATCACTAATATCAAGCGGACGCCAAGAATGTAGCCAAAGCGACGGTTATTCTTTATGGTAGGTAGGTAGTTCAAATGTATAAAACTTATCTACTAATATTCATAAAATTGTATCTTCTATTCATTAATTTTTCATTTTCCCAGCCAAAATTGACTTCTTCTTAACCTTAATTTTTAAAAAAGTGTATCTTCTCTTTTGATATTTGCATTACTCATACCACAAAAATGTCAGTTATTACACTTTATTTTACATTTTTTATTTGTTCGGTAATTAAAATACAATTTTACTGTGCAACATATCCAAAATCGATCACACGAAAGTCACGAGAACAAACAATTCCTTTACTAACATATGGTTTGTATATCTTTTGAAGGGGGGCGGAGATAACGCTGCCAGCGTTTACTGTAGGACGGAGGAAATTTGGGTAAACTGCTTTGATTGGCTCAACATTTCCGGTACGAGCAAATTGTAAAACTTTTTCTTTGAACGTATCAAATCGAAGCCCTTGGTTTTCGGTGACATCATAATTGAGTGTAATCCCTCTGAGCTTCAGCATGTGCTCAATTTTTTCAGTCCCTTTCCGCCTGAGCTTCAATCCATATTGCTTTGAGCCGCCGCTCACAAATTCCAATATGTCATGCTAAAGATATTTTTAAGAGAAAAATTAATATTTTTAAACTAACCTCGGGGAATTCATCAGTGAACTGACCCAAATGGGGCCCTGTACTAAGAGGGTTTTTGCCAATTGGGTGAGCATATATTAAAGAATCGGTATCTAAAATTGCAAATATTTTGGATAGAAATTTTATTCTTACCTGTATATAAAAGGACACAGCCGGGTGTTCGAACGACCTTTTGCATTTCTTTTAACAAATGAAGCCGAGCTGCAGAAGTGGTAAAAAGTGAGACAACAACATTCGAGCAAGGGTGTTCCTTAACCCAATCTTTTTTCTGTTGGTAGCTGATCAAAATTCGGTCCGGGGTCAACATGTCAAGCCCTGTGACATCGATTTTCTTGTTGTCCAAGTAGTTGCCTAACTCTGACGGGTCGTCAGTGATGAGCGTTTGGGAGAGTCCATAGTTGCGTAGGGAAAAACGACCCCCTAAATTAAGGAGATGAAAAAAATTTTAAAAAAAACATACACAAATTATTGACTGCCAATTTGGCAAGGGCTCTCTTTCCCTTATTTGGTATCATTTTGTTGCGATCAATTTTCATTCCGAATTGTTCACAACATTCTGCAATAAATTGCTCCTCGGCTTCAAGATTCCCACGGATGTTCTGATCAAATCCCGAAGCGTGCAGCTTTTGGACAACAAATTCGCTCATGTACGGGCGGAATAATTCATTGTCGCTTTTACTGTACTCAAGTACACGCAAAAGCTCTGTTACTCGGTACCCCTCTTCTAATGCTGCGTTGAGCTAAATTATTTATAGAACTGTCGAAAAAAGCAACTTACTTCCAGCGAAGTACACGTGCTTATCCACCCTCGTTCACGGTCGTTATGCATGCAGCTGTATGCCGCTTTAACAGCACCATTTGGGAATTTTTTGCAACATTTCATGCACAGAGGAAAGCATAGACGATCATCGACTTTGACAGGTAAAACGGGGACATCAATTCGTCGAGGTGGGATGACGAAAACTTTGAGAATTGCCAACGGGTAGGGATTATCCTCAGGGCGCCGCCAATCAACATCCTCACAAGGAACATGGAGAGTTGGATGGCCAATTGGGTAATCGGTTACATAGCTAATTTTTCTTTCTAATTAATTAATTATTTTATTATTGAATTACTTTATATATGGGTAGAGACTTGTGAAGTCATAGTAACTGATTTGCTCGTGTTTTGCTGCCTCATGGTAAAGTTTCAAGGCTCCCGTCCGTCCTCCCATGAAGCAGGAACGGATATCTATTGGGCCTCCATCTCCTGTATATTCGCTGAACTTGGTCTTCATTTGCTTGTCTCTGACCAACATCGCCTCAATTTCGCATTGCCAAAAAATTTCAACATTTGGCACTCGCTCCGTTATGAAATCCATCCTTTGTTTGTTCCTCTCCCGAATCCGTCCTGCACTTTTACCGCATGGCAAAATTTCGTTATCATCCGGATAACATTTTGAACATGCGTGCCAAACGCAGCCATGGATCTCAAGCCCTTTCTTTTGAGTCTCGATCCATCCATCAAGGCGGAAATTTCCAACCCTTTTAGTAAAATTTAATCCTTTATTTGTTCAAGAAATTACCTTTTCTCTCCTTCAGCGGAAAAGGCATTTTGAATGTGAACTCCGTATTTGTCGGCATACCACTGCATAAAATTGAGCGCCAAGTCGCTTTGATTATCGCCACAGCTGTCGTAGCCCTTTTCTGGCACGAGCGCCAAGTGGGCTGGCTTCAAATGATTTGTCCGAAAGTGTCGCATGCATGCTGAGGCGATTGTTATGCAATGCCTGATCGGGTCAATTCCCTCATGAGGCGTTTTGTAGGCGGCCCTGTCCGCTTTTCCATCGGACCCAGCCGGTCGTTTGGTCATCTCCAAAAATTCCAAACGAAATACAATAAGCCCAGCCATTAAAATATCAACATCATTTTTGCAGTAGCTTAAAATTAGAAAATTTAATTTAACAAAGAATGAGATACCTAGCCAATGCTTCATCGAGCAGAAATGGTGTGTTTCGGTTTTGTTGGTACCAAGTGTCGAATTCTTTGCGCTTTTCCAGGTTCATTCCGTCAGCCAAATAATCCGTTTTCGATGGGAAAATTTGGCATCCATAATTTTCCGGTCGGTTTGCCAAATGTGGGAAAAATGGCTTGTCTTGGACATCCAGGCCAAACATTGGGACCATTGAAGAAAGCGGTCCTGGGATCAGATTCCACGAGTCCCGAAAAGTTACATTCGGATTCATCTTCTTTCTGCTTTTGACCTGAATTGAAAATAAAAATATAATAAGAAAATTAATCCACCTTCATTTCGAATAAGCGATTTCCTTTTTTAATCATTGATGGGTTGAGCCCCTCCATTAGCAATTCTTTGAAGACCAAAACCATGTCGAATCGTCCACCGAAATGTGAGTAGGCAATTGTTTCATATTGTTTTGGCAGCTTGTAGAGAATCCATTTGACAAAAGCCACCAAAGGATGGCGATCAATTGTTTGTCGATCCACAGTTGTATTATTAAAAGGCATTTGGCTGAAAGTGATTGTCCGATGATAGCCGCAAACATTGCAAAATTTTCCTCGCAAGCTCTCTTTCCATTTTCCCGAAGAAATGCAGTCGGGACAAGCAACTTTGGCAGTGACGAAGTTGACTTGATGCTTTCGTCGTTCCGGAAAGTTAGGGTCGGCTGGTGCATGCTGCATTGTTTCCAAATCGAAGGTCACCAACCGCCACCCTGTGGCTTCCTTCTTCTGATTTGGTTGTAATGGGCGGATAAAGCAGCCTCGTCCGAATTCATGGAAAATTTGGCAGTTTTCACACCATCGCTCTTGGCATTTATGTCCCTAAAGCAATTTTTGATTGATCAGAGAAATAAAAAAACCTCTCTTCCATCTTTTGTGTTGTCTTTCAAGTCCCACACTACACCACAATACTTGCATTCCTTGCTGTTTTTGCAAAAATCTGAAGCGAGGTGATGTTGGTAGCAGTCATTGTTATAAAACATTTTGTTGCATCCACTGCATTTTTGACGAAATCCATCAATGGGTTTGCACGGAAAGGTGGGACCCATTTGTGAGCTAATGAAAAACTGGGAATATTATTTTGAACCTTTTTTTTGAAACCATTTTATCTCCATAAATTAATCTTTTTACTTAAAAACCTTGATAAGACATTGCTCGTGGATTTGGTGATTCACTGGTGCTAATTTTCTCGGAGCTCCTCCTTTCAGTTGCCGCTTCTCTGGCAAACCCTTCCGGTTAACAGTTATCACAGTGACATTAAACGGCTGCCCCCAAAGCGTTACACCGTCCTGCTTTTTGCTCTGTGCAACGTCATTGAATCGGTTGAGAATGGTATTGATGGTATCGGGAGTGATCTGACGGATTGGTATCCAAATGTCGGATGTAAGAAGTTGACTGGAGACAATGCAACCAAGATGAGTTGGTTTAATGCCTCCCAAAACGCTTTCGCTCATTGCTTCGTCCATGCAATGTTGAAAAATTCCAATTAGAAGCCCTTCGGGGTCTGCTGGTACATCCTCAATGATGAAGGTTGATTTGTTTTTTAACCATTGAAATTTTGGGACACGCTCAATTTCCGAGTCGAGCTTTTTTACGTAGTCTTTTGGAGACTTTCGTGGATTTGAAAGTTCATTGTATGGTTCACGAAGTAATTCATCAATGAAAAAACGCCGCGAACGTTTTGATGGAGGAGAAGAAGGAGTAGAATTTGACATTTTCTTTAAATTTAAATGAACAAAATTTCTTTTTTTTCTGTATTTAAGACTATGGTAATCAATTTTTACACTTTATTTTAAATTTTTATCAATTTTCTAAGCAGTTTTTTTTAATGTTTTTCTCTCAAGAAAATTCCTTCCGTTTGCCGAAGAAGGAATGATTTTTGTCGGTCATATTTACTCATTTGGTTGACTGCTCACTGAGGAGGGGATTAACCTTTCAACCAATCACGACTCTCCCCTCTCTTCTGCGGAGGAAATGTCATATAAATAAAGGCGCGGAATATGCTCTCAGCCAATCAGCGTCCGACGGGTCGTTGAAGAAGGGCAAGGTTCAGTGGTCATTCATTGGTGCCTGACACTAGACGGTACATTGTGTTTACTTTACCTTTCATTGCTTTCGTTTTTGAGAGACCTAAGTACACAATGAAATTAAATGCAATTTCTTTACAATTTTATTGGGAAATTGCGAATAAAATATTTAACATATAATTCGGGATTATGTAAATTATCAAATTTTTGAAGAAACTGATCGAAAGTAAACCCAGAAGATATAAAATAAACAAAACAAATACAAAAATGTGCACATGAATTGGATGAAAATGACTGAACGGCTTTTTGGTTAAACATTACTCCGGGAAAGGAATTGAGAAAAGAGCTAACAATTAATGCATTTATCGGTAGCGCTAGACTATCAAAATAAATTGCTTTCTTATTTAATCCATAAACAAACATTGCAATCCAATGCGAGCCGGAAAATTGGTGGGGGTCTAAGTTAACAATCAACGATGACGGGAATTTTATGAACATTGGGTCAGGTAATTGATCGCATGGGAAGCATCCAAGGAACCTCGGACCCGTTTTCTCGGACGACATTAAAATTTTGGTAATTTGCGTGCTGTCCATTCGTCTTACTACGCCTTTCTGTTAACGTAAGCTTTAACCAAAGTATTGAGCGAAATTGATAGATGATGAGGCTTATGACTGACAAGGCAAAAAGGATGATCATAGCCCAACAAAAAATATGCGCATAGACATTTGCCTCTTTCGGTAATTCTTTGCAGTGGGGGACAAAAGGGAAATTAATGTTGTCCTGACGCTGTTGTTCTTTTAAGACACGGCTTGGTTGTGAATTTAGCGTAGTGACTTTAGTTTTTATAGTTGTATCTTGTATTGTAGTTTTTCGGGTTGTTGATACCTTTTTAAATGTTGTTATTTTTGTTGTTGTTATATTTCGCAATTCTGAAGAATTTTTAAATCCTAAAAGTCTTTTCCACTCATTATATTGGGGAATTTCATCAGTTTTTATTCCTTCTTCAATAATCAATGAAACAATTGGTTGAAAAAATAAGACAATAAAGAATAAATTAAACATTTTTATAATCAAATGGTTGTATCGGTCGCGATCGTTCTGTTTTTATCCAAAAAGTAGATGGAGTCTGCTTCTCCCATAACAATCAATGTAATTCCCCCATCGGGCACTGGCTTTTTGAATTTTATGTTCACTGCTGTACATCCCTTCTTAATCAGGTCAAATAAACCGCCATGATCATCTCCACTATTAGTCATGTTAAACACATAAATACAGTGAGTGTGCAAAAAAGAAAAGTAATCAATTCCATTTCCATATGTAGAGTTGGCAAAACCAAGCGCCTCCTGTGTGTCATTGTAGGGACGGACAAATTTCCAATTTTCATAGTCAATATCATACGGGGCTTGGGGATAAGAGCGACCATTGGCCACAACACTCAATTCCCGTACATTAAAATGTTGAAAGTTGAATGGGCTCCTTTTGGTGTTCCCCACATAATCTGAATTTGCGACAAGTCCCATTGTTACGCGGCGTGGAACTTGGTCCATGAACAAGTTTGCATTAAATTCATAGCGTCCCGGGCTTATGAACAGTGCTTTCATCATTGTCTTTCGTACAGCATACCGTGCTGGTTTCATTTCCAATTTTTTCGCCAACTCAAGAGCCAAGCCATCCATAAGACTGACTTTTTTGCAGTAGAGTTTCAATCCAACAAGCTCAATATTATATGGCTGACCGGGTGGGTCTAAGGTGTCAATTAACAAAAAATTGTCGTCATGGGGTTGTATCGTTATGTCAATTTCACAATGATTAATCAAATATTGGGGTACATTGAAAAGATCGGCATCGATTTTTGCAATGTATTGTGCTGTTCGACCTCCCAAATACCGTTGTCTTCTACTTTTGAACCCTTCAGAATTTGCGTTTTGTAGATTACTAGCATCTTCACGGTCGTATCCAGCAGCAGTTAAATGCGAAATTTTAGCTTCAAGTGATTGCGAAAGTTCATGAGAGAGATAAGTTTTGTATGCCATCAGGGAATTAGAGTTGAAAATTTCACGACCATTAATTGCAATTTTCATGTCTCGTATGAAAGTGTGTCCGATTAGTTGTATCGGTACAACCTGATCAGTGGCATCCAAATATCCCCATTCACCATTTGGTGCTGTCAATTTTCGCATTCGAAATTCGGTCAAAAGGTAACACTTTGACAGGTCAATGTAGTTTTGGCTCGAGTGTATTTTAAAATGGTAAGGTGTGTCGGTGAGTGGATTACTCGGCAAAATCTCGAAAACCTTTGACGATGATACTGTAACATTTGTAGGGGGTATACTGAAAAAATCCACGGCGTTGGTAATCGAATCGATGCTACTCGCGTCAATTTTGTGAAATGTCATTTTTTAATAAAGACCAAACGCGTCTGATCGAAGCCTTTTTTTGCTTTTAATTAATGGTTTCGTTATTGCTTTTCCGATTAAAGTCTGATGTGATAGAGTGGGAGAATTGTTAGCTTTTATACGCTTTCTTCGTCCTCCTGTGCCAAATTGACGTCGAAATCCGCCCTTCTCTAAAACATTGTCTGCTCCCCGTTTACTCTCAGTTGTCAATGTCTCTATCGTTCCTTTTAAGCCGGGTTTTTCATCGATTACTCTATTTATAAAGCGTTTTCCAGTCTGAATTGTTTCGTCTGCTACAGTATCTCCAGCTCTGCGAATTAGAGGCAGGAAAAAGCGCCAGAGACCACGAAAAATATCTCCTATTCCTGCACCCGTTTGTGCAGTGCCCCACCCGCGCTGAAACGGTTGCGCGCCTCGAAAAACTTGGTAGGAGGAGTCATCCCCGACTCCACATCCATTTTGCACAAAAAATGCATCATAGCCCGAAACCGATGTGTCGTATAGAATGTGAACCATTTTATCAATTATAGTGGTAACAAAAATGAGTGATTTCAAAAATTTATCACCTTCTTAAATATCAATACGATCAGCACTGTACCATAGGAAAATGGTACCAGTCGTCCGTCAGTCATAGTTCGCAATTCAATTTCAATTTCTAATACTTCTTTTGGTAAAACACGTGCATAGAGCGGAGAGTCGTAAATTTTTTCCGTGTATTCGCCTGGTACGGCCCCTGACACTGATACAACACGAAGAAGTGAGCTCAACGAGTTTCCAACAATCATATTCTCGGTTAGACCTTTTGCGTAGACGGCAAAGCTTGCAAATCCACCACGGAGATCACTTCCATATTTAGCAATTTCATTATTTCTTACATTCTGATGATTTTCAAAACCCAACACATAGCCGAGCTGAGGAGAAAATGAGATATATTCAATTCTCGGGTCTGTAAAAACCGCTTTGAACCGCTCAAAATTTTGATGATACTGTAATTCAACTCCTTCAATAATTTGCCTAAGAATTCTCAAGTTGATTTTTTTCCATTCCTTGTCTCCAAACAAGACGGAAAGTAACTGCTCCGCGTTGTTTCTTTCTGATGGTTCTCCGATTCGTCCAACCAAATCACCAATTGTGTCTTTTGGTGGCTCGGTAATTGTGGTGGTAGTTGTTGTTGTTATTGTTGTTGTTTTTTTAACATTCTCAGGGGTTAATTCAGTGACAAGTTGTGTTGGCCCCTGTTTGGTATTTAAGCTTTTTTCATTTCTCTGCTTCGGAGGTGGTCCTATATAATCAGTGAGAATTGCGCGAGGAGGTGAAGTGGCCTTTTTCTCGGTGGTATTGGACAGCTTAGGTAGAGCTGCTAGGGGATGTTTTGGTGTTGAGACTCTCTCGACTGTACTTTTTACGTTTCTTTGTTCTGGTGGTGGACCAATTTCCTTCTGATTCACTTCACTAATTGCTGATTGTGGTTTAGTTGCATTCCTTTGAGCAGGAGGGGCGACTACTATTTGCTGAGGTTGTGATACTGTAATCTGGTTCGTCACTGACGATGGCGCTGGAGGCTTTGAAACTGAATGTGTTAGCCCACTGCTGCTTTTTACTCCTTCCTGCTTTTTAGTCACATTTATTGATGGATTCGAAACGGGTGGTGGAGGAATATTTTTTTGTGAAACACTCTGATCCGGCACAATAGACACTGGTAATGGAGCCGTAGGCTTTGGATATGAATGTGAAATGTTATGTTTTTGGTTGATTTCTCCAGTTTTCGCATTTATGACTTCGGGTTGTTTTTCAATTTTTGGTTGTTTTTCCGGTGGCTTTGTCACATTTGTTAAAGAAGAATCATTCATTTCTTGGACATTTTCATTAGGTTTTTGTCCGGCCCGTGGCGGTGATGTTGATACTTTGACATTAAAAGTGACATTAGAAGCGGCACTTGGAGGCGACTTTGGCACTATTGCGGCACTTGGAGGCGATTGTGGTTGAGATGCTGCTCTCTTTCTTCGTATTGGAGTTTGGGAACCATCTTTTATGATCGATTCTAGTGACTCAGCATGATTCTTTAGGGTTGTTGTAAGAAACTCTCTCAAATGTTCAATGGTTGTATTTGAAGCTTTTGGGACCGGAATTCGGACAACTTTTAAATTTTCATTGTCTAATCCATCCTTAAAATGAATGTTTATCCACTGATCATCTAAGGTCCCAATAGTGGATGGCCACGAATACGCATAATTTATGCTGTGTAATCCGCAAACCCAAGAGCCGTTAAAATAAATTGGTTTGGGAAGACGGACACGAAATTTATTTGGAGCATTATCAACATACTCAGGGCTATTACTTGGTAAATGGACAAAGAATGTGTTAGACATTTATTTTAAAAAAACTATAATGGTTCAATGTACATTTTGCAAGTATTTATACAAGTTGGGTCTCGTGAATCCATTCTCTTTCAGGATAACCGATAAATTTCACTAAAACTTCCATCGTTCCGTCAGTCCGCTTCCGTTTCCGAAAAACGCGTTCAATTCTATAAGTCGTATCAGTTTCCTTACGTACGGGAGTTAATTCTTCAGGATAAAAGAATCCTTTAAACTTTTCTCCTTTTGCATCACGTAACTTATAACGCATTGGTTTCATGTGACGTTTGACGGCATCGATTTCCAGAATTTCATCGCCATAGTTAGGTATGTATCCTTTCTCGAATTGACCCTTTGCTATACTCATTCTTACATTCTGGTCGGGAACAAATTTTGGTCTTTTTCTGTGCTTTCCAAAAAGTGATCTGTGTTGTTCTTCACCAAACATTTTTTCCCAAACTTTTTGAGAATTTTTAAAATTCACATCAATTGGTCGCATGCCATGTACCCGACTCGGTGACTTGTTAATTCCATTAACAATTTTGTAGATTACATCAACCCAATTAAGAGTTTTGAGTTGGGCGAAATAGCGGTAGACTCGATTCTTAATTTGTCGAATGGCACGTTCGGCTAATGCTGCCTTTTTCTCAGAGTGATTACTCTCATATTTTTCGACTTCTTCTTCGTCGAAAAGCTTTTTCAGCTGCTGATTTTTAAACTCAGTCCCTTTGTCTGAAAAAATTCGGTGGGGTTTCATTGGCATTTGTGAAAAAAGTTGCTTAAATCCTTCAATCATGTCATCTGCCTTCTTTGTACGAAGTGGTGTTACAAAAATTTGCTTAGAAAGAACATCAATTAGTACCATCAAGTACCGGTTTCCACTGTTATGTCGAGAAAGTGCTTGAAAGTCTGCCAAATCCACCTGACAGTCTGTCATAAAGCCAGCAGCAGTTGTCCGAGAACGAGGAAAGTTAATACGTCTTGGACGCATTAACGTGTATGTGCGATGTCCCTCCAAGTAGTGTTTCACATCCTTTTTAGAAATTTTATACCCAAGTTCCTTTTTGGCTTCCAACCACAAACGGTTTACGCCAGCGAATGCAGCAGGCGAATTTGGGTCATTGTATAGACGGTCTAATAGTTTTTGAATTTTTAATGGTTTTTCCATTTCTGTGGTCTCAGACGTTGTGTCTTTGAGGGTATTTCCATTGCTGCTTCTGGTGGGACCGTTGTTTTCCGCTTGACTCCCCTCGTTGGAAACGGAAGCATCAATCCTTCCTGTGCTCTGCCTCTCGCCTGCCCCAATCCTCTTATTTTTTGTGATTTTTGGTTTAATTCCGCGTCTTGGTCTGTCTGTGGTAATTTCCGTTTGGCTCCCCTCGGTGGTACCGGTGGGGCCGTCCATGTTCGTAGAATAAGGTCTCGATTAATTCGATTTTGAATAATTTTTGTTCCCGGTGGCTGTCTAAACTGAGGAACTCTTCCAGCTCTGCGTTCAATAATATATTCAAGTGCTTGTGTCACACTGCTATCCGTTATTGGATTTCCTGCATTATTTAAAATGGTGTCTCCGCGTACACCATACTTTACCGGGTTTCGGTTAAATACGAACTGGAGCCGTCTTCTCTTTTGCTCATTGGTAAGTTGGGAATTCGGGATGGTGAAAAGGCGTTGATCGTCCGCAAACTGACGACGCTGTTCTTCTGATAGTCCTTCGTTTCCAGAGCTCTTTTGTCTTTTTGGCTCATTTTTGGTCACAGTTGGTGACGACAATCTCTTTCGGGAACCAATTCTGGTTCTTTTTCCTTCGGTATCTTCTTCATCTTTGTTGCTTTTCCGCTTTTTGGTTTTGCTAGGCAACGGAGGTCCAGGTGGGTGGGCCTGAGCCGAGGTTCCCGGTTGTTGTGAGAGCTCAAAGTCATCGTCACCATCATCATTAACGGGTAATGGAGCAGCGGCTGCTTCTTCCAGCAAGTCCCTTTTTCGAGAGCTAATTTTGATTCTTTTTCTTTCTGTGTCTTCTTCCGCTTTGTTGCTTTTCCTCTTTTTAGTTTTACTTGGTAATGAAGGTCTAGGTGGGAGAGGCTGGGCCTGAGCTTCGGTGGCTGGTGGTTGTGAGAGTTCAAAATCATCGCCATCGTCATTATCTGGTAATGGAGCAAAGGCCGCCTCGGCCAGTAAATTCCTCTGAGGATTTCTTCTTGTTACCAAGGCCGATGAACTCGAATGCTGGGGTTGGCTTACTCGGGGTTTGTTTGTTCTTTTCTGTTGAAAGCGAAGGGATGCTTCTTGCTGGAGAGAGGGAGGTCTAAGTTCTTCCAAGCCTATAAGTCTCTTTTTTATTTCTCGAACATCATTTAGAGCATTATGGGCTTTGCGTTTTCTGTTAATTTGTGGGTGGATGGGAATAGACGGTTCTGGGGCTGGTTGGAAGGGTTCTTCCTGCTGAATCTCAGCGGGAATTTGTCGTTGTTCTCTTCTCAATGAGAGTGGCGGTTGTCTTCTTCTTTGTCTATTACCAATTTTAGAGGAAGAAGGAACCGTTTCATCTTCGTGACGCAGTTGTCTCTTTGCGCCCTCCTCCCATGAGGAATAAAAATCATTTGCTTTCCGCTTTTGTCCCCTATTTTCAGCTTGAAGCGCTGGAAAAGCTGGCTGCAATGGCATTTCCTCATCGTCATTATTATGATGATGATGATGTCGACGCGGTCTGCGAATTTGTGAAGCTGGCTGTTGTGATCTATCTGACTCCAAATTAAAAACTTGTTCTTCTTCATCACTTTCGTTTCCTCTTTTGATCAGTGCATTTAGACCTTTGGTAATTTCTACTTTTGATGGCTTATTTTGATCTTCATCTCTCAGGTGTAGGTAACGCGACAATTCTTGGTTATAATGGACATTTTTTGCTGTCACATTTTCGCCCTTTCTTTTTGTTCTTTCCAAAGCACGCTGAACAAAATCCAAGTTGATGTTTTCCGAATCACTGTTTGTTAGACCGCGATAAATTTCATCAGGCACAAGAACAAATTTTGATGCCATCCTAAATGGTTAATTCTCCGAAGATGAGCTCGAATTTATAGCGGATCGAGCCAAATCAATTAATATAGGGGTAAGCAGAGCTGCAAAAACACCGCCAAGTCCGCCTCCGGTTTGAACTAAAAGTTTGCGGGCTCCTTTCTCGGTTCTTCGTCGAGCAAGACTCCGAACAAAATTAGCATATGGTAAAAGACGTTTTTTTTGTCGAGTTGTCATTTTGAAACGTTGGCAAAGGATGTTTAGGCAAATTTCAACAAGTGTTAACAATTGATCGGCATTTGCGCGTTTTAAAATTTGTTTTCTTTTTCCGTTCGATTTAGTTTTTGCCAATGCGCGAATAAAATTAAAATTTTTATGAACAATATCTCCAATTTTACAAGAGCCCATTTTTTGGAATGAAAATGATTTTTTCTCCTTCTTCTTCGTCCTCTTTAAATATTCCGCTTCGAAGCCTCAGCAATGGGTTTGAAGCAGCATGCATATCAACGAGAAGATAGCCATACGGTCTGTTGGTTGCAATGCGGTAAGCTGAAAGAAAATAATCCAATTTTCCTGGAAATAATTGTACTCCGATGTTTCTGACGGCCAAAGCTGAGTTGGGAGCCCGCATAAGCACCAAATATTGGGCATTTTGTCTTGCAACTTTTATTCTTCGTTCAAAAAGATTTTGCGTGACAAACACAACGGCAAAATTCTGGTGGTGCGATTTTTTGGTGAATAATGCACTGAGATAGGCCTCATCGATCGATAGCAAAAGGTCATCAAGGATGAGAAGCAATGGTTTAGGTAAACGATTAATCAATTCCTCAGGAGGAACCCCAGAATACACACTGATACCACATTTTTGGAGCGTTGGCACGATGCTGGACATCTCTCCAAAAGCATAGAGAATGGAAACAGGTTTAGGATGAATAAGTTCGGAAGACTCGGCAATAAATTTTATTAAAAAAGTGCTTTTCCCACTCCCCGATGGCCCAGAAATGAGCATACCAAATGGCATTTTTAATTTTAGCTCTTTATCTGTATAAAATTGATTTCCAAACATTCTGGATATTTTTAAAAAATCAATTGCATCACAAGTACTTAAATAGTTTATTGTTTACGGGTGATCGATGCGATTGCTGCGGCTTCTTCATCTTCTACCTCCTTCTTTCCTTTCTTCTTCGGCTTCTTCTGCGGAACATCCAATAGGGTTGTTGCAGCCGAAACGCTCTCAAGAAACTCATCCAAAATTTCTTGGTCCGTCTGTTCCTTCTCTTTTTGGGGCGGAGGCTGATGTTGGCGTTGTTCGTTGCCCATACCCATTGTTGCAGCGGAAATGGCCGAAGCAAACTCAGAAGCAACTCCGTTTTGCTGTTGATTTTGTTGTTGTTTTATCGTTGGCTTTAGCTGTTCTGCACCCATTCCCATTGTTGCCGCTGAAATAGGTCCAAAGAAATTTGAGGCGTCTGTTTGCTGTTGTCTCGGCTTTGGGTTGGGTTTCTTTTGTTCCACGTCCATCGCCATTGTAGCTGCTGCAATTGGCGAAAAGAAATCAGAAGCTTCGGAATGGCTCTGATGTCTCGGTGGTAGAGTCGACATTTGACCAAAATCGAGCCCAGTTGTAGCCGCCGAAATAGAAGAAGCAAAATTTGACTCTTGTGACTGAGTTTGTTGAGCCGAAGGATTGACGGTAGTTTGGGCCAATTCAACTCCTAATGATGCTGCCGAAAGTGCGGAAAAAAATGCGGGAGCATCCGCTTGTTGTCGTTCCTTCTGTTTTCTTTTTGGGAGTTGTGGCGGGGGTGGCGGAGGTGGTAATTGGTAGACTGGTGCGGGTGTCTGAGTGCAAGCATCGTTTCGGGTGCCATGGTCTACGTTGAAAACTCGGCCCTTGTTACGGATCTATAAATTAAAATGGCTTAAGTTAAGAAAAATTGCAAATACCTTGAAAAATGTATGTCCGGGGAAATCGTAGACAACATCAAAAGGTACAAAACGAGGGCTGATTTTAAATCGCGTGCACCAGACCGTCACACCCTCTTTTGATATGCACCATTCCGTTTCGCATTCTGTAGACTTGCACTCCCTGCATTTGCCGACAATGTCGAAAGGAATTGTCCTCGCAACAGCAATGCGCTCACTGCTCACTGTAATTCCATTAGTGGTGTGACTGATTTCAACTGCTGGCAAAATGTTCTCCATAAGCGATTTTTTGTCACGAATATTGATGCTCATTTTCAAGAAAATTTATCCAAAATGAACCTATCCAAAATTACCACCATTTATATACCGCATTAGTGAATCCATAATTAATTTATTTATCATTTATAAGATGGTCCCTCTTATTTGTCATCCGTCGGGAGTGACCTACATTCTCATTTTTTGGCACACCCAATGAATGGCAAATAATATGGATCCATCATCGTCATCGACCCTCCTCCATCATTTGTTCATATTTATTGTAATTTTTTTACTGATTTTAGAAGCAATGTCCCGTCCTGTTTTACCGATTTTTAAAAAACGAAGAGCCTACAACCGACACTACAGCGTTGGAACGGTTAATAATTAAATAATTAGTACTTAATAATTTTTATAATTTTAATATTTATTTAGATGATCTTTTATGAACGAGGTCATCAGTCCTCGTTGTGCAGTTTTTGGCGTGCATCTCTGATTATTGCGTGCATCTTCTTTCTTTGGATTGTTTGGTAATTTAAATTTTGAATTTTTTATAAATTAAAAATAAAATTATTTAAATATTTTTAAAATTGTAAAGGCACTAGAAGAGTTTCAACAAGATCCAAAACGGCTATCAAAAAGCAAGAACGAGATGATAAAAATGTAATGCATTATAATTATCTGATTAATTCTTTATTTTAACTGATAATTTAAATCCAGCTTCTATGTAAAAATTAATTAAGCACTTAACTCTAAAATAAAATCCTCCATTCAGCTTGCCCATGTATTTAAATATTTTAAATGATAAATTACTAAAAATATATAAGATCAAATCATCACCATCACCATCAAAAAGGATTATATAAAGTTATTCCCTCCGTTTTTTCCATTCTTTTTCATGGACATCTCAGCCGCTGGCAACGGCGTTCTCGTTTTTCTTTAAAAAAAAACAAAAAAAATTAAATTTTGTAAATAAATAATAAGGTCATTTCACCTCCTGGATCGTAGACAAACGGTTGCGAGTACCAGTTGAGTCCTGCAACAAAAAATAAATTTAAAAAAAAATCCCATTTTTCTCCTCCATTCACTGACCCCTCCAGTGCGGCGCTCGTTGCCGTCATTCTCGGCGGACAATCGATGGTCCGACGAACGCTGAAGGGAAAATGATTGTGTAATCGGATGATAGGATGAGGGGGGGTGGGGGTGGGGGACTCACCTCACGAACCAGAAGATGAAGCGGACGAAGCGGACGGGTGTCTACATCATCGAATACCGGCGGACGACGACGCGGACGCAGACCTCCAATGCGTCGCAGGCGAGACGGCACGTTCAGCAAGATTGCCCAAAAAATGAAAACCTGAAATTAAACCAATATTAAAAATTTGAAATTTCATTTGAAAATTTTTTAAGATTTTATTTTAAAAAAATTTAAAAATCACCTGAGTCATGAAGATGAAGAGAAAAAAGACAAAATTCATCGAGTTGACGCAGCCCGTCCCTTTGATGGTCATTCCAGCCACCAACTCGGTGACATTGAAGTTGCTGGTATTGTCGCACGGTTTGCTGAGAAGATGGTCGGTAAACGACCCCAAATGGGCCACATTAATGCACTCTACCGGTTTCGTATAATCAACCGGCCGGATGCATACAGCATCCGGCCGGTTGCATACGCAACCCTCAATGACCATCCAGGTCAAATTGGTGGGACGAACAGAAATGGGAATGATGCTCATTAGGGTAAGGGAATTTGATCAGTTGTTCTAAAAAAAGGAAAAGGGCCAAATTTTGTACAAATGATGGTGAAGATGTGGCCTGTGGGTATTCGGGTATGACTATCCCGCCCATCCCAAACTTACATTCAATGGGACCAAAAGTCGTGGCCATTGTCTGCTGTGATCCTTTGTCCAAAATGTTGACCATTGGACACACCTAAAAGCAATCCGCGATCAAACCCCCCCCCCCTTTCCCCGATTTCTCTTCCATATTTCTTTTCACACATTTGCCGCGATGGCTATTGGCCCAAAACGCAGATGCGTTTGATCAAAGAATGACACCAATTTGGATGAAGTGCGCCGAAGAGGAAGAGAGAAAAGCAGAGATAGCATACACTGTTCACTCTGTCCCTTCTTCTCTTCCCTTAGCCGCACATCGTCTCGCAGGCAGAATATGCAAAGCAACAATATTGTCAATTGAATGGAAAAAATGGGGGAGGGGGGGGGTGAGATGACCCCCCCCCCCAAAGTTTGGATAAAATAAATTTTATTAAAAGTCAAATTTATATTACAGTATCACAAAATGCGGGAAAATTTGGCCACGAACCTTTGAATTGGTACAGTAACGTCCTTAAATTTCGGCTCCACACCTTTTGGTTTTTTTAAAATTTTTATTACGGTAGCCCCCTCCCCCAAGTGCGCGAAAATTTGGCCCCAAACCTTTTAGTTTTAAATGGGAGAATTACCGTCCGCAAAGTGCGCGAAAATTTGGCCCAAAACCTTTTAGTTTTAAATGGGAGAATTACCGTCCGCAAAGTGCGCGAAAACTACGTCCTAAACCCTGCGGACGGTGCCGGTTTCACACCAAAGGTGTGAAACTTCACACCGGACGCGGACGGGTACCGTGGGATAACTACTGTGGTTTTAGCATATAATTCAGCATTTTTTAGAATATATTTTCTTACATATTTCAGGATTTTTAGCACATAGAAATCCGGGGTCTAGTAATAATAAAAAAAAAATCGTAATTAAAAGGAATAAAAAAATCTAATTTAATGTAAAATTTTTATTAGATTGAAGACGACGCATTTGTAGCATTTGTGAAAGGGCCAGACAATTTTAAGCAATTTTTTATGCACATGCAAGTGACCAACAACCAAAGCCAGGAACTGTTGGCTCGTATTTATGGCACTCACCTTGGCACATTGTATTACATGCGAAAGAATTGACATTGTGCCAATGTTCGGATAGAAATGTAGAAATTCGTTGACCAGGAGGAATGTGACCGAGGTCGAAATTACTTGGGCATTCTGTACGAATATTTGCTCAATGTTTACGCCGGGCAAGACTTAGCGGGGAAGCCGTTTTTCGTTGAAAATCAATTTCGAAATCGTTACTCATTTGTCAAAGTCGTGGCCGAATTGGCCAAAATAGCAAAAAATGCTACGAATTTATTTTTTGTTGAAAATGTGATCAATCTGAAACTTCTTTTACGTTCATTACATCTTCAAAATGAGGAAGGATGAGCTCATTCGATGGCAAATTTGGCAGAAAATTCAAAAAAACAACGAAGAGATGCACAATTTCGTACAAATTTTGAAGAATTAATGGGAAAAATGTTTAAAAAGCTGGGAGAAAATGAAAATGAAGGAAACTCGGGATCTGGAAGTTCATCTGGGTCGAGGTTTGGCACGGCATCCATACTTATGGCATATTAAAAATTTAAGTTTTAAACTATTTTTGCGGAATTCCTTCCTGCAAAAAATTGAATTTTTTTTTCAAAATTTACAAAGAAACGCAAAAAAAAAATAATAAAGACAAAAAATCTTTAAAAAAGCGCAAAAAATCGAATAAACACCGACATTTTAAGGCATTTCCAGTCAACAAAGAACCATGTTGTTTGAAAAATAATAATTGTTTTTATGACATCATTATGGGATTGCCAAAGTACACCATGGCTATTTTTCATTCGATTGCCCAATACTACTCAATTAACTTATAAAGTTTCGAGAAATTCCATTAAAAACTGATGGGTTAATTTTTCTAAATTTTAAATAGCCAAAAGCTTCAGATTGAAGACAAAAAGAAGCACAAATTTTATGAATATTTTAAACCATATTGCTGACTGTTGTGACTGGGATGTAGTCCACTCGGCCAAGTGGACTACATCCCAGTCACACTGACAAAGAACCAGAACCTCGATTCATGTTGCTATTATACCATTTTGTAGACCAATCAATTTTTTTAGATGCTTTTTCACTTGTCGGTGGATAATTTTTAGAAATTTAGGTAATTTGGGGTCCGCATTGGTTTATATTGGTGCATTTTTCGGGATTTTTAGTGCATATTTAAGCATCGTTCGGGTTTTTAGAGCTTATTTGTTGGATTTTTAAGTGCATATTTAGGCATTGTTATGGTTTTTAGTGCATATTTTATGTGCATATTTGGCATTTAGTGCATACAACTTATAAGCCTAATAATAAGTCAACTGTTTGAAATGCCCAAAATATATGCCGAAAGGTCCAATACCCAATTTAATAAAAATTAAATGCTCGAAGAAATGTTTAATATTATCAAACTCTTAAAAAATAAATGTAATTAATATTAAATTAAAAAAATTCTAATTTTCTGACGGGAAATGTTTTAATTGACATATTTTAGTCGTTAAATCCAATTTTTACATTTTTTAAAGATGTATTGCTTCATGCGAAAAGAATAGAATTTAATTTGAAAAAAGGCATCCATCGACTGAAATTTATAGAATTGTTGAGTTCGCCATTTTTAAACACCTAATAAGGCATGAAGAGGCTTGAAATTTCACGTAAATGAATTTTTACTGATTTTTCCATTGTTAAAAATAGGAAGAAAAGCATATTTTTTATTTCTTAGATTTAACTACATATTTCGTACTTTTTGATAATTATTTGGCACTTTTTAATGCGCGACAGGACATTTGGACAATGGGTTTGTACAGAAGTGAACAATGGACATTACGACAGAAAACCAATTTTTTATAATGGCTTTAGAAAAAAAAAATATATATATATATATATATATATATAGGTTCACAAGACGGCAATTCCTTTTGTCAAGTTGTTACAATATTAGAGTAGGTCGTGACTGGTTATTAACCGGTACTCCCGGTTTTCGGTGGTGGTTTTTGGTCGACCCCCGGTTTTCGGTTATTTCGGTTAAAGAAAATTTAATATAAAATTTTAACTTATTTGTCTCACCAGGTACAAAAATTTTATTAATATATAAAACCTAATTTAAACAGGCTAAAAAAATGGGATATATTTAGGAGTGTCATTGAATAAACTACGAAATCAGAACTTCGAGCTCAAAAATATATCAGCTTTTAGTTCAAAACCCAGAACATTAGTAAATTACTCAATCAAAAAGGCATTAGTTATTATCAGGGCTGCAAAAAATATACACGAAGTGACCAAAATATGCACATAAATATGCAAATATAATTGCCAAATATGCATCAAATATGCACAAAATCGCAAAATATGCACGGAATATGCACAAAAAAACTTGAAAATTAGGGATGCAAAATAATTAAAAAATTTTATTCCTCATAAATTTTATCGGTTATTTTTGTAATTGCAAACCAAAAATTTCTCAAGGTTATCGGCAGTGAAGCTCACTGTTGACCCACTCACGCATCCATTCAGATTTGGATTTAATTTTAGGCATAATCAAAATTTTTCCTAAGGATTTTCAAACCTAAAAATATGTACAAAAAATGGCAAAATATGCAAAAAATCAAAAAATATGTACAAAAAATGGCAAAATATGCAAAAAATCAAAAAATATGTACAAAAAATGGCAAAATATGCAAAAAATCAAAAAATATGTACAAAAAATGGCAAAATATGCATGAAAATACATAAAACCCAAAATATGCAAATAAAAGTCCCGATTTTTATACGCAAACACAAAAAAGAAAGTGTTTTTCCTACTATTTAGAGCATGGAGAAGCCAGGAAAAAATATGCATTTGCATGTTTTTTGCAGCCCTGGTTATTATACTTTCAGCCTCCCATTATCAATTTAATAGTTTTGGAGAAGAAATAAGCACATAGTAGTGGAAAATGGGATATGAGGGGTCTGTGGGGATTGGACAAATACGAATTGTGGGGATTGGAGATGGGCCAGAGATGTGTTGTCCAAATGTTGTCACTGTTGGAATAAATATTTATTGAGAAAGAAATTGGGAAGCGGCAGAATAAATGGAGAGATGATAAATTGAGGAGAACTGCAGAAGAAGATAAAAATATAAAAACTGAACGAACTTGAATGAGAAAAGGAATGATGAAAAGAGGGATGGATTTTGGGACTGAATTGGGAAATTGACAAAATAAATGATCGCGGTAATACAAAATGTTTAAATTGGATCGTTGTCCGTTGGTATGACATCACCGTGCTCCGACCAGCTGAGCTCATGCGAATCGTTCATACGTTTGTCCTCCCTCCGCAACGAACCATGGAGGCCTCCTGGCCGACGATGTTGTTGAACAGTGGCGTTGTGTCTGCAGTGACTGCTACTGAAATGAAAATTTTGGGGGAAGGGATGGCGGGCAAATTCGGAAATGGTCTAATAATATTTAGAGGACATGTTCGAGATGGGGAGAAATGCTTGGAGAATGTGTGTTTGAATTGAGAGGATGCTTGGTGGACGAAATTGTTGAGTAAATGCTGTTTCCACGGTCTTTGCTTGCTTCAATTTTGAATTCAGAAAAATTCGAAGCTTGATGGGCAAATATTTTGGGCTGAATTGTTTCTGATTCGAAGTTTTTGACATATTAATTATTTGGAAAATAAAGATTTATCCTTGGATTTTGTCTCAACATTTTTGATGAGAATTGTCCGAATTTTTGATTTGCTTTGTCTTCGTCTCTCTTCAAATTCCCCAACATCTTTAATGCTTTTCCACATAAAAACATGTCATATTCAAGCGGGATTTTAGTAACCATGCACATTGTTTCAAATTCGGAATAGCCTATATCGATTGGGATGTTTACCAATCCGTAAACAGGAATTTTTTATCCCTTATAGGTGGCAAACTGATATGGCAGTCCTCTCAAATCACCCCCCTTTCTTTGTCTCTCTCTCTCTCTCTCTCTATCTCTTTGTCTCTCTCTTTCTTCCTCTCCATCTCTTTGTGTCTCTGTCTGTTTCTTTCTCTCTCTCTCTCTCTTTGTCTATCTATTTCTTTGTCTCTCTCTCTTTCTCCCTCCATCTCTTTCTCTCTCTCTTTGTCTCTCACTCTCTCCCTCTGTCTCTCACTCTTCTTTGTCTCCCTCTCTTTCTCTCCCCTCTCTCATTATTTCTCTCTCTCTCTCTCTCACTTTATTTTTGTCCCTCTCCGTCTCTTTCTCTCTCTCTCTCTCACTCTCTCTTTTTGTTCATAATTTTTTTATGCGTATATGTATAGGAGAGATTTTTGTATTCTGTGCAAAAATATTGTAAATAATATGAAAATTTCTGTGAATACGTTTTTAATGCGTATACGAATAGAGATTTTTGTATTCTGTTCAAAAATATTGGAAATAATATGAAAATTTCTGTGAATACGTTTTTAATGCGTATACGAATAGAGATTTTTGTATTCTGTGCAAAAATATTGTAAATAATATGAAAATTTCTGTGAATACGTTTTTAATGCGTATACGAATAGAGCTTTTTGTATTCTGTTCAAAAATATTGGAAATAATATGAAAATTTCTGTGAATACGTTTTTAATGCGTATACGAATAGAGATTTTTGTATTCTGTGCAAAATATTGTAAATAATATGAAAATTTCTGTGAATACGTTTTTAATGCGTATACGAATAGAGATTTTTGTATTCTGTGCAAAAATATTGTAAATAATATGAAAATTTCTGTGAATACGTTTTTAATGCGTATACGAATAGAGATTTTTGTATTCTGTTCAAAAATATTGGAAATAATATAAAATTTCTGTGAATATGTTTTTAATGCTTATATGGAGTTTGTTTTTTGTGCAGAATAAGCATATAAATTGACTGGATTGCGGCTTTCAAAATCACAATTTCCAAAAACTAAAACTAAAAAATAAAACAAATTAATGCTCAATAAGCGCTGCCATTTTTTGAATCTAAAATATAAAATAGAGAAAAATTCTCTCTTTTCGCTTTTTTTGCCTGTTTATGGCTTTATCAAAACAATATTTCCCCACATAAAATGAAAATTTATTATTAAATTTAGCGAAAAAAATTACTAAAATGACAATTTTCTTCAACATTTCCCGTCCGTTAACAATTCAACTTTTATTCTTTGTTATTTTATTTAAACTGACGCTTCAACAAGGTGATTAATTTTATGATTTTGCACTCAAATTAGAGGGGTGAACAAATCAAGAAAATTTTCAATAACTAAAAGAAACGAAAATATAAAATTAAAAAAAATAAAATATTCGCCTTTGGAAACGATTATTGTAATAAAAGTAAAAGCATGTGACTAATAACGGCATTCACAAACCAAGGAGCGGGGACCGTTCTTTCCGAACGGAGAAATTTGGATGAGAAAATTCCAAATGAAATAAATGATCCTAAAATTCCACTATTAATATTGATGAGACCTAAACCATTCATAAAGGACCATAAAAATTCTCAATTTTTTCCTAAAAATACACGCATAATTTAATTCCATTTAATTATTTCAAAAAATAAAATAATTTTTTACTATTTAAAAATCTTTGAAAATTTGTTTCTCACATTTTAGAAATTTTCTATACGATTTCATTTTCAGAGATGCTCAAAGAACCTAAAAAATTGGTTAACCAAGCAACAAGTTTCTTTGACGAAGTAAAGAATGGAAAATTTGGTGCCAATTCGGCCATTGAATGGATACAGGAAAATGCGATTGACATTTTGTGTAATGGAAAATTTTTAGAAATGGGTGAAAATTTGAACAAATTGCAAAACAAATTCTGTAAATCATTTGAAAATAAAAATTTTCAAAAAATGACCAAAATATTACAAACGACAAAAATTGAAAAGAAACCATTTGACAAAAGCCAAATGAACACAGCCACAGAACAAGACCCAATTCTCAATGAAAACAACAAAGAAATGTTTAAACGACTATTAAACAATTCCAGCAATCTTTTTGAAATTAGTGAAAAATTAATTGAAGGTAAATATTTAAAATTTATTAATTTCTGAAAATTCAACGTCAGTTCTTTCGTAAAAGCTGCATTTAAATTAAAAAACGAATAAAAAATATTTTTTCAAATAAAATATGACCAGAAATGGATTTTTTCCTTGTTTTTTTTTTAAAACAATTTTTAAATTTTACATAACTCATGACAAAATGCTTTGAACAACCCATGCAAAGGGAATAGATACTTTTATAAGTAACTCGCCCGGTGGGGTTAGAACCCACGACATTTCCATACCGCGGAAGCTCTAACCGACTGAGCTAGTGGCGCTCCTCTTAGAGGTTTCAAATTGTGGCAGTTTTTCCGAAACAACATTTATTAAAATGTTTAATTTTCATTTTTTTCAGAAAAAAAGTTTGCCCTGTTCCAACAAAAACCAAACAGTTTGATGGGCAGAAGAAAAAAGCGTGCTGCCAACAACGCTGCAATTGGGGTCTGTGTCGCTGGAGCAATTTTAGCATTTGTCGCTGCTATAGAATTTGGTATCAATTACACTAAATATACCCACGAGGGCAATGTCCAAGTTGATGTCACTCATTGTCCTCGACGAGCAGTTCACTGTTACCAAGACAATCATTCGGTTCATGGCAGGACTATTAAATTTGCAATCCTATTAGCTGTTGGTTTAATCATAGTGGTGATTTGTATCTGCCGTTGTGCATATAAAGCATATAAATCGTAGTCATAATTACTGTATGATTACATGTAACTATTACGGTGCGTATGACTTTCGATGCTGCAGTTCTGTCCCACACATGTGTTTCATTTCATTTGATATGATGAAGTGCAACTAATTTTTCGGCATATTTCTAACATTTTGAGCTTTTAAAATGAAAAAAAAATTGAGCAGTTTTTAAAATTTCATATTTTTCATGAAAAAACATTTTTTGATTTTTGCAAAAAATTTTTGATTCAAG
Source organism: Heterodera glycines (assembly GCA_004148225.2). Classification (NCBI taxonomy): domain Eukaryota; kingdom Metazoa; phylum Nematoda; class Chromadorea; order Rhabditida; family Heteroderidae; genus Heterodera; species Heterodera glycines. Next base: position 3,859,990 of record CP049707.1, on the reverse strand, counting down.
GTTTTTTCCATAAAGAAAACAAAACTTTATATTTAACCAAATTGTTCATTTCAAAATGAAACCCTTGTCTAAAGCCTTTCTCTGTTCAGTGCTTGCTTCTCTAAAGCGGAATTTTTATCTTTTTTATGATGGGTTGTCTGTCGAAACTTTTTTTACAATTCTTTTTTATTTATTTAAACATTGGGTGGTAAGTCATTGAATTACCGTAACCTTTTTATTGTTCCATGAAATTGTTCCATTTCCTTTGCTATCATTTTTATTACTTTTATTATTTTCTACATTTTCTCTCTGTCTGATAAAAACTTTGCATTGAGATTTGCCGACTATGGATAACAAAAAAAAAAATTAAATTAAATTTTAAGGATTTAAAACAAATGAGAAAAAAGCTTATATAAAAAAAAAATTAATGTTAAAACTGTTAAATTGTTAACAATAAATTTTTAATGAATCAGTTAATTGAAAGAAATTAGTTTTCTGATAATTTCAAAAAAAGCTCAAAAACTTTTTGCTCACCCTAAGTGTCGTCAATTAGCCTGCAAAATTTCAGTAAATTAAGCTAAGATTCAAAAAAGTCAATTCAAAAAATGTTCCGAACAACCATGAAAAGGGCACTTCACTCTCCCTTTCCCACTGCTTCTGCCTATTTTGTGATTTTTTCTGCCTTTTTAGGTGTCGATTTTAGGATTTTTTTGTGCCTAAAAAATGAAACTCAAATAATAGATATAAGATATTTTTAAGGTATTTTTTTGACGTTTCGGTACACCAAAGTGTATGAGACAAAATTCGTTCCTTAGCCTCATTTTTTAATGTTTTTTTGTAAATATTTTAATGAAATTTCGTGAATTTTATCAACAAATATTTTTATAGGCCCTATCAACAAGATAATAGAAAAAATGTTTATAATGGTAATTGGTATAATAAAATTGGAAAGGCATAGATAGTGAGTAACTACAGAGACAGAAAGAGAGAGAGAGAGAAGAGAGAAAGAGAAAGTGAGAGAGAGAGCGAGGGAGAGAAGATAGAGAGATAGAGAGCGAGGGTGAGAAGAGAGAGAAGAGAGTGAGAGAGAGAGAGAGAGAAACCAGGGACGTCCATGGGGAAGGGGTAGTACGTGGTAGAGACCGGAATTTTCAAATTTGCGGATCCTGTTGCAGGATTGGAATTCAAAATTTTTTACAGGACAGGATCCGGCAGGATTATTCCTGCAAATCCTGCAATCCTGCAAATCCTGCATTTAAAATCTGCAGGATCCTGCGCAGGATTGCGGATTTTAGGAAATTTCAAAAAATTCTGTATTAATAAAAAAGTCTTACAAAGTATAAAAAAGTATTCAAATATATTTTTAAACCAAAAAATGATGAAGATGAAAAATTAATAACGTTTTTTTGCTTACACTCCAAGCAATCGACTGATTCTTCTTTAATGCGTTTAAAAAGACCGATTTGCCAAATTGGGTGGCTCATAATAATAGCTTAAATTAAAGTAAAATAATTTTTATTTAAATTTCTTGGCAAAAAAGCCATAATCCATAATGTATAGGGATGGGATTTTTAGGCACAAAAAATCGCGAAATAGGCACTTAAAAAGGCAGAAAAATCCTAAAATAGGCACGAAAATAGTAAAAAAAAAATTTTATTAACGCTTTTTAGGTAGCAAAACACATAAAAAATTCAATTGTATAAACTTTTTTCGAAAATTTTTGAAAAAAGAAAGTTTCTGAATATTTGGCATTCTATAAATCCTGTATTTTCCAAAATATGCAGGATTGCGGACTGGGATCCTGCAAAATCCTGCGCAGGATCCTGTCCTGCGCCGATCTCTAGTACGTGGGTTACGTACCTCCGGTGCTGCAGTAGGGGGTCAGTTCCGTCTCGCCAGTTCCGTCTTAGTACTAAAAGGGCCGGTTCCGTCTCGAATCTTTTTGGACCCAAATTTTTTAAATCAATAACAAATTTAGGAAAAAAAAGTAAAATTCTTTTACTTCGCAGCCTACAATATACCTATTCGAAAACAAAAAAAGAAATAATAACCTATATTAATATTTTTTCTATTTACAAATACATTTGTTTGAATTTTATTATGCAGTAGACTTTACTTCTCGAATTATTCTAGAAATTTTCTGAAATGAAAATAATTCTGCTCGAGCTTCTCGGTCTTGGTTCTCGGGGGCAATTCCCAACAACTTTTGGTTCTCAAGTCCCGGAAAATTTCGAATCTCAGGTCACAGCACTGTCCGCAAATGCCAAGTCGTCCGTCCGGCGTCCTTGTTTAAAGTGGGCACCAAAGGCCGCTTCATCAACTCGCCGGTCCAGCACGCGCCAGTTCAACCTGGCTGAATGCCGCGTGGTCGTCAAAATACCAAAACTGGTGGCTTTAACTTTTTTGAAAATCATATTTTTAAATTATAAATATTTATTAAATTGTTGTTCTATAATTTGGTCTTTTTTCAAGCCCAAACGAAATTCGTCTGAGGGCGAGGAGGAGGATGTGGAGCATTAGGTCGTCGAGAATGAGCAAGAGGGGCTTTGGGAGGCGCTTGAGCAATTCATCGGGTGGGACTCCCGAATACACATCGACTCCCGACTTTTGAAGCGGCGGCACTGCTGAATTCATTTCACCAAAACAAAAGAGCATCGCGACGGGCTTTGGTGTGACTAATTGATCGGCTTCAGCCATAAATTTTAACAAAAATTCAATTTTTCCAGATGAGGAGGGGCCTGAAATTATTAGGCCAAACGGTAATTTGAAACAAATATCTTTATTGGTAAAGGATTGTGTATTAAGCATTTTTGGGAGAAAATGGTTTACATGTTTGAGGTCGAAGCTTTAATACTGTCAAAAAACTCGTCAAGCATTTTGTCAATGTCGCCGAGGTCCTCCTTGTTTTCTTCTTCGTCTCGTCTGGGCTCTTCCTGGACATTCTCTTCCTCCACAGGACTGTTTGTCACTTTGTTGTCCAACGATTCCGCTAAAAGGAGGTTCCCGAGTACAGTGATTGCGGTTTTGGCCTTCTTCCAACTCACACCGTCCTGCATGGTATCGGCCATTATCCCAGCTTCCACTAAATCAAGTGCTACCTTAACTTTGCGCTTAGTGGAGTACATATCTAGGGATACGATTTTTAGGTGCTAAAAACTGCTAAAATAGGTAGGTTTTAGGTTCTAAAAAACCCACAAAATATATGCTAAAAATGGGAAAATAGGTACCAAAAAGTTTCAATTTTACGTGTGTAAAATCGTAAAATTTTATCCAAAAAGGCAACAAAATTAAACCAAATCAATATTGAGATAAAATATTTTTAAAATCACAAATTCTTGTCAATAAAAAAATAAATAAATTTTTTAGGTGAATTTTTGAGAAAATTTTCATTTCACTGGGGTATGTTTTTGAAAATTTTCGGGTCGATTCTTAGGGGTGTATTTTTTGAAAAAAATTTTAAGTCGACTTGGGAGTGCATTTTTTCTTTTTATTGCGTTTTTGTTAACAAATTTTGGGCAAAACGCCAAAATAGGTGAAAATAAGTATTTAAAAATTTTTTAGGTTTTTTAGGTGTTCAAAATAAAAACCTAAAAATAGGTGCTAATACTCGAAAAGTAGCTTAACAACAGCACAAAAAACATGTTTTTCGTGCGTTTCAGGCCACGGTGAGCTCAGGAAAAAATAGGTAAAAACCTAAAAATCGTATCCCTATACATATCCCACGTAACCCCCCGCCCCCCCTCCCCTGGGACCGTCCCTAGTCATCGGGCGAATAGAAATACAAATATATCCTTAAGCATACATCATCTATCTATCTATAGGTCATAGATAAAATCAGTGCGAATGGAAAAGTGCAATTCTCGAGATGTTAGTTTATTTTCTGCTTCTGTTTTATATATATATATATATTCTTCATTTTTAATTACCTTTTTCCCTTTTTTCGAATTTTAATCTTTTTGTCTACGGCTATACTTTATCTTACAGTTAAAAAATTAAAATTTCATAAATTTTTTTTGCACAATTTATCGGCGAGTCGGCGTCGGCGAGTTGAACTGTTCCCCTCAATAAGCGCTGCCGTTTAATTTTTCGAATCTATAATATAAAGTAGTGGAAAATTCTCTCTTACCACTTTTTTAAGCCTGTTTATTGCTTTCTCAAAACAACATCTCCCACACAAAATGAACATTTAGTAATGAATTTTAGCAAAAATATTCTCTAAAATGGCTTTTTTCTTCAACATTCCCCGTCGAAAAACAATTCATTATTTATGATTTTAATTAAAATTACGCTTCAGCAAGGTGATTACTTTTATGATTTTGCTTTCTAATCAGAGGGGTGAAAAAATCAAAAAAAAATTTCTATAACTAAATAAAACAAAATATAAAAATTTTAAAAAGAATAAAATTTTTGTCTTGGGAAACGATTGTTGCAAAAAAAAAGAAACCAAGGAACGGGGACCGCGCTTTACGAACGGGGAAATTTGGATGAGAAATCCCGAATGAAATAAATTATCCCAAAATTAAACCATTAATGGAGATGACTTTTTATATATGTTTTCTATTTTACTTAAGCTCTAAGTTTCGATTTTCGCATTAATAAATTTTTAATTACCTGGTGATTTCTTATTATTGTTTTCATTAATTTGGCAATTTCGATTTTAGCGTTCATAAATTAAATTATTTTGGCCATTTTCATTAATTTAGTTTTTGCTAATTGATTTGGCTACCCGAAATTTGAGGATTTGACATTTGAGGACCCGACATTTGAGGACCCGACATTTGAGGACCCGACCTTTGAGGATATACACAATTTAAAAAAATAAATGAAATTTTATTTTATATCATTATAAAAAAAGCCTTTCCCAAGGGCCAACGGGAGCGAATGTGTCAAAAATTGATCAGGGACAACCAAATAATTCCAAACTTTCGTCTCCACGTACAGCATATAAATAGGGCTCGGATTTTTAGGCTCTAAAAACTGCCAAAATAGATAGGCTTTAGGCTCTAAAAAACCCCCAAAATAGGCACTAAAAATGGGAAAAAGGCACTAAAAAACCTCATTTTTAGGGGTGTAAAATGACAAAATGTATTCAAAAAAGTAAAAAAAAAAGCTCCTCATAATGTTTGAAGCTGAAAATTAGTCTTTTTCTTAATTGTTTGAATTAGAGTGCCACGGGACCGGGAATTTTTGCCAAAACCGGGACCGGGACTTGCCGGGACCTGAGAAGCCGGGACCGGGACCTCGATTTTTTTTCGGGACCGGGACCGGGACCGCAAGAAAAACCGGGAACCGGGACCAACCGGGAAATTTTAAAAATTCAAAAAAATTTTAAAAATTAAAAAAAAATTCAAATTTTAATTTATATCAAGTGAAAATAATACAAAATTATTTGGTTTTTTATAATAAATTAAATTAATGAAAATTTTCAAACAAATTTTCTTCAATTATTTCAAACAATTAATCATTTTTGGACTAAATCATCGAATATTAATAGAAATTCAGATTTGATTTTCACATCACTTTTTTCGGAGCGCTTTTCAAAAAACTTTTGGGAAAGAAGGGGTCCGGCGGTGCCGATAGGCGCCGCCGGGGGAAATTTTAAAAATTTGGGTGCAATTTGTTAACAGATTTTCAACAAAAAAGGTTGGTTTTTGGGATTACTAGGCTCAATTGGTAGGATTTTCATTTAAAATTCCCGGCCCGGTCCCGTGGCACTCTACCAAAAAGAAAATATTTTCTTACCAAATACGAAAATGTAACGAAATAATCAAATCCGTGAATGGGTGTTTCATTGCTAACAATGCGGCGTTCGAACCATTCCCTAGGTGCACCCGAAACAATCGAAAAGTTGCCGAACATTTGCGACTCCAATTCGGTGCTTAAAGCAAATTAATATTATATTATTCAGTGCTCTTATCGTTTAAACTCTCTCTTTCCAAGGACGGATATACTGATTTACAAGGACATAACGGGCAAATTTCACGAAATCCAAGGACATTATGTAGAAAATTGGTCAAAATTTATTCAAAAAATTTATACCTTTTGCAGGGCGGGTAACTAAAATTTGGAACCAACTCGATAAAAAGCTTATTGAAATAAACTCATTAAATCAATTTAAAAATAAAACTAAAACTATTTCATTCCTGTAAAATAGACCGGAAAAATTAAAGTCGAATTTTTAATCCATTAAAACTAAAAGTGATTTGGTCGCTATTTATTTATTTGTATTGATTTCATATTATATTTTATTTTGGCGGTGATCTCGTTTTAATTGTTTTGCGCTTTCTTGAGGACATTTTTAATTAATGTTTTGTCCTCAATGTAAGCGGATTTTCCCTTTTGTGGACTCTTTTTTCTTTACTGACAATAAACAATAAACAATCATTTTTTTGAATTAATTAAATAATAAATTTAATTAAAATTAACTCATTTTCATCGAAAATTTCATTCAAAATTTGTGAATTTCCCGGCGGCGCCTTTTGGCACCGCCGGGGGAAATTTTAAAAATTTGGGTGCAATTTTTTAACAGATTTTCAACAAAAAAAGGTTGGTTTTTGCGATTATTAAGCTCAATTGGTAGGATTTTCGGCGCCCCCACAAAGTGTCCAAGCCACGAATTGTCCAAGCCACGTTTTGTCCAAGCCACGAATTGTCCAAGCCACGAATTGTCCAAGCCACGTTTTGTCCAAGCCACGAATTGTCCAAGCCACGAATTGTCCAAGCCACGAATTGTCCAAGCCACGAATTGTCCAAGCCACGAATTGTCCAAAAGGGTTCCCGGTGATTTCGTCAGTGAGTGATTTCGTCAGTAAGTGATTTCGTCAGTGAGTGATTTCGTCAGTGAAAATTAATTATTAAAAAAGCGTACACCTAGCTAAAAAAATTCAAAAATTCGAGCCATAAGAACAGGCCCGTAAATATTTAAACGATTCACGATTTGCAAAGTCCTCTATAAGATTTCTCAAATTTTTGCAATGCCGAATCCATTTTTATTTGTGCTTTTCACGTGCCCACTTTCCGTCAGCTGGGCTACGCGAAAATCAGCTACTCGTAACACACTCGAAAAGGTAAAGTAAAGGTCGCTTCCATACGTGATCGCCGCATTTCTCTCATTTAATTATTTCCCATTGGCCATTTTCAATTCAATCACATTTATACTTTTCACACGTTTTTTCCTTTTCTCATTGTAATGTTTCTACGCCCATTCTCTTCGCATTTCTTTTTCCCCAGTGATCAGTCAGTCAGTTAGTTGTGGAACAGACTTCAATTATTTATTCCTTTTCTCGCTTCGTGTAAATCCAACAACGAGTGAATAAATATATCGACAGTCAATGAGTCGTTGGGATTTTGGGGCTTAGTCACTGGCCATGGCTTTCCCCATTCCCTCCCATGTTCCATCCGGGATAGACGGTGCGGTTGGTCTGGGGGGCACAGTGCGCATCCCTCACTTATCGAATGAATTTTAATTTATGAAAAATTAAATGTTTTTTTCATAAAAAAATGATTATTATCACTGACGAAATCCCTTACTGACGAAATCACTGCTGACGAAATCACTCACTGACGAAATCACTTCTGACGAAATCACATGTTACCTCCAAAAGAGTAAAAACCCACGAATTGTCCAAAGTCTAAAAAGCTCATAAAAAGCCGGAAAATGGGTCTATTTTAGGGTTTTCGGGGTCGCTGAATACCAATACGACATTTATATAGCCCCTTGCCTAACCCTAGATCCAAATATAACCATGAAATAGGAAAAATTTTTAATTTCTAATCTAATGGCGACCAAAATTCGAACAAATTTTTAATGCTCCTATGTGATCCGAATTCTCTCTATAGACACACCCTCAGCTTCACATATTGAAAAAAATAATTTTATTAAACATTCAATAAAATCATCACGGAACATGGACAATTGAATCATCGTAATTTTCAAAATCTCTCAATTTTCCCGCATATCCTTCAACTTGGAGACCAAGCGCCGACATCAGATCACTAATTTCACCATTGCTGTTGTACGACGCGTCCGCCAAAATTCGCATAATGACAGCATCCTGGAGGATGTATCGTTTGTGTCGCTTGTGAATGAAATGGCGAGCAGATCGGGCAGCGTCCACCTGTCTGTCGATGCTTTCATTAACCCCACAAATGAAGTCCGAGAGGGCGGGGTGGTGTGGTGACAGAGGCCTTTCTAAATGTTTCTTTTCAATTTGTTTTTAATAAATTAAAGACCATAAAATGAAGATGAGTTGCCTCCAGTCCGTTGTTTGTACGAGCGAGGGCAGATGTTGCCTGTGAGTGCATGTTCCAAAGCGGAATTGGAAAATGTGGCGCACGAACGATTTCGTCCTCCCACGCTGAACTGAATTTTTTATTAAATTTAAACGGATGATTGATTAAGGATTCTGCCTGAAGGAGCTGTCAAAGTCGGTAGCGGGCTGAACGAATATTGAACAAGCTGCTCCCGTGGACTCACAGTGGTTGGCCACGTAAGAGTTGATGGTGCCGGTGAGCCGATGCTTCAGTGCTTCTTCGTAGTAGCGTCGCTGTTTTCCAGGCAGGAGACACCACATGCTGATGCACATCCTCTGATGCACTGAAGCACCAATGACGAAGCACTGCTCCTACATCGCTGGAGCACATTTGAAAGTTCCATCGAGGTGCCACGTGCCACATTGGCGCAAAATGTCCAGAGTCTAAAGGAATGCCAATAACAAACAGAATTTTATAGCCAAAAAATGTACCTTAACACTGCCGAAAATAAGGACAACGTCCTTTTCGCCTTGCCTGACATTGCGACTGTCATACAAGACGATGTCTTCGCCACGTTTTTCGCGTAACGTTGCTGGAATGACAAAGGCCAGTGGGTCCTGCACGTCGACGTTTCCCAGCAACTTTTTCTTCTCACGCCGCATCATTTCAGTCAACGCATTGTTGGAGCTCATGGCAACAAAGGCTTCATCCGTTGCTGATCGCCTCACTTTAGCCAAAAGTCGTGTGGGCTTCAGACACGGCTCGGCCAGGACACTTTCTTTGATTTTCTGTCGCCTTGACTCTGCCTTTAACAAAGCATTAATTATTTGGTTTTAAATTTATACAAACTTGTTGTTTCTGAGGTGCTGGGAGGTGGTTGTGTTCTTTTTGACTCAAGGTTCCACTAGCTCCGGTTTCGCCGTTGTTTGTGATGTTTATATATGCTGAGCAACTGCGATTTGTGCATCTCCAGCGATTTCCTGAGTGGTGTGTAAAACGAAATCCTGAATAGTTTGGAAATTTATTTTTTATTATTTTTTGCGGCGCTTAAACATACCGTTCAACCATAGGCAATCGGTCCCATAATTGGTTTTTCCGCGCTCAAAGGTCACTGTTGAGAGTTCAGCCTCTTTCAAATTCTGTTGTTCAACGCTGTCAGAGGTTGTTACGGCATTCGGTTCAACGAGTTCCACTCCCAAATTCACGGCCTCCTCAGTTGCGTTTGAAATGTCTGACAAATAACGCTTCTTCCGACTTTTTTGTAGACTTTCAAGTTTATTACGAATCATTTGTTCAATTAATGAAAAGAAAAATCTGAAGTAAAAAAAGAGCACATATTTTAGACAAATGAGATTTTTTCTTATCCGAGTGGATCTAGGGTTAGGCAAGGGGCTATATAAATGTCGTATTGGTATTCAGCGACCCCGAAAACCCTAAAATAGACCCGTTTTCCGGCTTTTTATGAGCTTTTTAGACTTTTGGACAATTCGTGGGTTTTTACTCTTTTGGACAATTCGTGGCTTGGACAAAACGTGGCTTGGACAATTCGTGGCTTGGACAAAACGTGGCTTGGACAATTCGTGGCTTGGACAATTCGTGGCTTGGACAAAACGTGGCTTGGACAATTCGTGGCTTGGACAATTCGTGGCTTGGACAATTTGTGGGTCAGCGGGATTTTCATTTAAAAAATGATAAAAATGTATCAATTTAAAAAAAAACTATGAGGAATCATATTTTCTTTATAGGAAACCCACGAGTATACAAAAAAAAATTGAAAATAATCTAATTTCTGTAGAGGGATTGAACCAGGGGAAAGAAGAAGGTCCAATTTTCTTCACTAATTTTTCACTCAGACCCCCATTCTTACCAGTGCTTGTTTTTCCCGGTTCCCGGTTGCCCTACCGGGACCGGGACCGGGACCTGAGCTTTTCAAAACCCGGGACCGGGAACCGGGACCGGGACCTCGGATGACCGGGAATTCCCGGCCCGGTCCCGGTCCCGTGGCACTCTAGTTTGAATCATAAAGTAACTGCGCACGAGTTCGATCGCGAGGTACACGTCGGTACCAATCGCCGCCAGGGTTAATCGGTCCGCCCCAAACTTTGGCAAACCAAGGTATAATATAATTAAAACAATTAAATAATCTTTAAATAAAAATTATAGAAGTATTTAAATATGAACTTGAGCTGCTGGATTCATCCTCAAATTTGCTTAACCAAGTAAAAGAGGGAAAATTTGGTGCCAATTCGGCCATTGAATGGGTGCAGAAAAATGCGATTGCCATTTTGTGCAACGAAGCATTTGAATTAAATATGGATGAAAAAAATATGCAAAAGCTTTTCTGTGACTCATTGAAAAATGGAAATATTACAAATGACAAAAATTGAGAAGAAAACATTTGACAAAAGCCAAATTGAAAAAGCCTTAGCAAAAGACCAAATTCTCAATGCCAACAACAAGACAATGTTTAAAGAATTATTAAAGAATTCCAGCAAAATTCTTGAAATTAAAGAAAATTTAAGTGAACGTAAACTATTTGAAATTTATTAATTTCTGTAAGTTTAACGACATTTCTTTCGTAAAATCTGCATTTAAATTAAAAACCTAATAAAAAAACGTTGTTTCAAAAAAATGTGAGCAAAAATGATTTTTCCTTGTATTTAAAAAAGTGATTTTTAAAAAAAAATTAAAAGATTTTATTTTAGTCTGCACATACTTAGGTTTTTTATAAGCGTAATAAAACGGAAATAAATAATGTTTTTATTACATAAAACTTCAGCAAAAGAAAGCAACCATAACATCCATAAAGAAAAAAGTTTTCTTTTGGATAGGATTCCCATCTTTTATGCAATTTTAGCACATTGACCAATCTTCGCCCTTTTTCTTGCATTTTTTTTGGCACATTGATCAATCATCTTGCCTGTTGAATGCCTGATCTACTTTAAGTGCCGTAATTATTAATTATTAATCCATTTACCCTACACAAATTTCTTTTTCAACTTCATTCCTGGGTTTATTTTTGAAAAATCAATTAAATAATTTTATAAAGCAGTTTTCCGCTTGGTGTCCAATTTTCCAGTGTCCAATTTTCTGGTGTCTTACCGGTCCCCGGTCCCGGTTCCCGGTCCCGAAGAAAAATCGAGGTTCCGGTCCCGGTCCCGTTTCTCAGGTCCCGGCAAGTCCCGGTCCCTGTTTTGGCAAAAAATCCCGGTCCCGTGGCACTCTAATTTTAATGAAAAAAAAAATTATTTTAAATATTTATGTATTCAACCCAAGGGCGTAGCCAGACCCTTGGCTTCGGGGGGGGGGGGGCTGAAGTCAAAAACTCGATTTTTAGGTGGTGTAAGCTGTTTTTCTCCAAAAAATTACAATTTTATGCCATCTTCGTCTCAATTTTTCAAAAATATAGTAAAATGGGGGTCCGGCGGTGCCGGTAGGCGCCCTTACTTAAAAATTGTTTATTAAAAGCTTAATCTCATCAAGAATTTGAATGAATTGTCAATTTGGTGTGCATAATTTCTTTTTATTTTCTTAATTTTTGGAAAATAAAAAAATATTAAGCGGACTCGAATATCCACTCTTTTTGCTGTACTGAGTTACATATGCTAATTTTTTTTTCGGTATGGAAGCTCACTTTCCAGACGCAGTGTACCAGATTTATAAATATCTTTTATTTTCTCTGCACTCTCTAATTATTGGTTCATTTCTCGTTTTGGTGACTCTGTTAGCAAAAGCATACGTAATTTTTTGAATTTTAGGCTGAATATTTTAAAAACTTATAAACATTTTTTTTTCATTAAAATTCCCAATTTCGGATCCCCAAATATATAGGTCGCACCAAATGCCGGAATCGCTAGTTTGTGTGTCGTATCCCGTTACAAATCCCCAAATTCGCGCCATGTAAATTTAGAATGGGAAAGAGAATGGGGAAACGAGCGGAGAGAAGCGAGAGGAAAATGGGGAGAAAGGTGCACTCTCTCAAATAATGCATAATCTCTTTTCCATCCGTAAAAGCATGTGCTATTTCTTTTCTCTGTCCGTCGGCTTTTTGTTAAGTCTTTACTAGTACATAATTGTTTCTCTATATCTCTGGTTAAAATAAATGTGAGAGAAAAAAGAAAGAATTTAAAGCGTAAACAAAGAAAATGAAAAGGGCACTTTCTCTCTCCCTTTCCCACTGCTTCATTTTGCCAAAGTGACCACAATCTTTTTTGAGGTCAATCCATTTTTTCTCTTTTCCATATTACTTCTTTGAGTAATTATAAAATATTTTTAGCTAATTTTATTAAATATATAGCGAAACCATAGAAAATGCCAATTAATACTGCCACTTTGGCCGATCGGATTAAGCTGTTGTTGGACAACGCAGCTAATGACGGCGATGTGCATTTTTTGGTCGGGAAAGGAGAGCAAAAAGAGGCGAGTTAAGCATGAGAAAGCGATTAAAATTAACTGGCAAAATGTCAGGGTTTCAAACCAAATTAAAGAACTAAAAGCCGGGAATTAATTTGTCGAGATTCACATACATATTGGCTCTGAAGGCGCTACGGGAAATTTTTCCATTTTACATAAATTTATTTTTTAAATTTATTTGCTTAATTTCAATTTGATTCAGGAGTTATATTTAAAAAAAAGAATATCGGACTCTAAAAATCAGATTTTGGGTGTGTGTTTGTTAATAGATTTTGACGATTAAATTGTCAATTTTGATTCATGTTTTAAAAATTTTCAAAGGGATTGAGTGTCCGGCGGTGCCAACCGACGCGGCCCAGAAACATTTGAGCAATTTTTATCAGATTAGGACTTTCCAAATCTTAACAAATCTGATAAATCAGACTAAAAATGACTCCTGATTTAATGATATTTAAGTTTTTAAGCTTTTGTCCGCTCACAAAATGATTCTGAAAACTGTGTCCGATGAGTTTAATTCATTGTTCCAATCAGCTGAAATTGAAAATGGGGAGATCGATGGTGCAAAATAAATAATTATTGTTTAAAAATGCATTAATTTGATTTAATTTACTCATTTTCGCTTTGTTATTTGACCCCGTGGTGGTCACTGATGTTGAGCCTGACGCGTTCAAAGCAATGCTCAAATTCATTTACACGGACAAATTGGATGAGCTCAGTGGAGACACAGTATTCAAAGTGCTTTATACGGGTAAAATAAAAATGGTTTTAAATTAATTTAAATTTTCAATCTAATTTTAATATTAGCTAAAAAATATGGCATCACCTCACTGATTAATGCGTGCGCAGAATTACCTTTGTCAGAGCTGGACAATGTGTTTGAAATGCTACTCAAAGCTCGTTCCATTGAAGAACATGTAAATGTGTCAATAAAATAGGTGGACAGGGGGGGAGCAATTTCGTAAAATTTTCGGCGAAAAATAGAAAAAGCACTGGTTAAGAAATTTACGAAAAGGAAAAAACGAAAAATTTACGATAAATATCGTTTCAACATTTTTTACTTTATTGAATTGCAATTTCGTTAAAATTTTTACAAAATTTTGTTTATTTTTCCATTTCATAAATCTTTTTAACGAAATTTGATTTCGTTTTAATTTCGTAAAAATTGGCTTCTGAACGGTGGGGGGGGGGGGGGGGTTCATATTTTCCAAGGGCAAATTTCTGCCGCCACTTGTCTATCCATGTGTGATAAATGAAAATATCTACATTTAATTATTCATAATTGTATTGTATTTAAATTTTTCAATTTCTGGACTTCGCTTCGCACTGTTTGCAACACATTGACGACAATGCGGAAACATTGTTCCAATCGGATGCCTTTTTACACATTGACCAAAAATTATTATGTGAAATTTTGGGACGTGATAGTTTGGTCAGCAATGATGAAAATGATATTTGGAAAGCTGTAATTAATAAACAAATTTTAAATGAATTAGTTCGATTGATTTGTCAGGCGCTCCGTTGGGCTGACGAAAAATGCCATCAAAATAAAATTGAGTGTTCTGCAGAGAATCGGCGTCAAATGCTTGGCCCGGCACTTGACAAAATTCGTTTTCCGCTCTTCTCAAAAGAGAAATTTGCGGAGATCGTTGGTAATATCGCCGATCGATCAAATTCCATTTGGGCACCGACCATTGTTGTCCAATTTAAATTCCCATTTTATGAATTGACTTAAAATTAATTGGTTTCCTTTAGAGACCGATTGTTCGATTTAGATATGCCGAAAAAATCGAAGAAAAAGCATCAATATTTAGCGTTTCACTATATTTTTCAAAAACTTAATTTTTAATAATTCACAATTCCCGACTTTTTTCCATGTACAGTTCCGTCCGGCGTTTTGACCAATGAGGAGATAATCAGCGTGTTTCTGTGCCATTGTCACCCGGCAAAGGAATTGCCCGGGCAGTACCCGCTCCACTTTAATTTAAATTCTGAACAATTGGACAAAACGCCAGAAAAAGGAGAAGCAGCAGAGGGCAAATTCGAAGAAGAATCGCAATGCCAACAAAATTCCTTTTCTTTTGTACTTTTCGTTTTACTCGCGTCCATTCGTTGCCGTTGCGGCAAAATCCCGGTACTTAATGAGGGCATTGAAGAATAGCACATGGACCCCCTCCTCATCCCCCCCCCCGCCCGCCGAGGGTGCCACCGCAAAAACGCGTCCGTATTCAAATTTTTATAAAATTTTTTTTTTTAAATATGGACGAAATAAGGACAAAAATGCTGAAATAAGGACAATAAATATGAAAATATGGACAAAAAATTTCTAAAAATTGGTTTGATTTTTTGAAAAAAAAATCGTAAACCCATAATTTTTGTCAAGAAGGAAAAAATCATTTTAATACATGAATTATATAATTCGATAATTGAGACCTCCTTCTTAATTTCATTTGATATCCCTAATTTTTTTCTTTTGTTTGTCTACCCAATTTCAAAAATTCTATTCTCAAATTTATAAAAAGTATGATCAAAATATTTGAAAAAACCTGTTTTTTTTTTTTGCGTTCTTCTGGCTATAACTTTTTTGAAAGGCAACAAAAATGTTTTTGAAATTTTATAGGCTAATAGAAAACATTTAGGGCTATTGAATGATACCAAGAATTAAGGTTGTTTTTAAGTTATGTTATGAATAATTTTTTCAAAAAGTTTCCATTTGATGCTTTTTGAATAACGATAGTTTCTCCAGTCCCACCTTTTTCAAAATATGCCAATTTTTTTTTCGTTTTCAATTTGGAAGCCTTTTTAATTCCATATTTTTTGAATTTTAGAAAGCCATGAAGAACATACCGTTGGAAATTGCCTTTTGGCAATTTGTGCTGACTTCTGTCATATCGTTTTTTGTTTTTCTGCTTCTTTTTGGACTGTCGCAACTTTGGACCGGTGGAAATTTTAAATTTTTTTTGCCACATATAAATATTTTACAGTTATTTTAAATGTTATTTAAATATTAAAATCTAATGTTAAATTAAAAAACTAATGCACTTCGGTCTAAAAAAAATTGTTTTTTAAAAATTTCAGCACTAGGGAGAAAAACCACGAATATAGCCGTCTGCCAAAAAATGACTATTTTTGGCAATTTTGGGGGTCAAATTTTCAAAAAATATAGTGAAATGGGAGTTCGGCGGTGCCGTTAGGCGCCGCTGGGAAAAAAAATTTTTTTTTTTGAACCTTTAATAAATTTGTTCAGAAAATGTTTAAAATTTGCCCAATTTTGTTGAAAATTTGGTAATTTTGTCATGAAATAACCAGCTTTTTACTATTTACTAATTTTGTCATTTTTTTATATTTTATTTTGCATATAATTTGTGTTGCCCTTTTTAAGCGTTCCTTTATTCAACATTTACCACTTCGTTCGCTGTTTTGGGCACTTCGGTCATTTTTATCATCTCCTACATTAATTAGTCTTTGTTAATTTTCGGCTCAGCAAATTTGGACACAAAAGAGCAATTAAAACAAAGAAAATGATTGTTTTTGATTACGATGAGATTGTCGAATTACGCATTCAAATTAATTATGAAGAGCATAAATATTTGTTCTTGAAAATTGGAAACAAATGCAAATGACTTAATTTTGATTTACACGAAAAATTGTTGTTTGTTTTTCAATTTTTAAATGAAATTATTATTTTTTTTTAATCAGAACCAAAAAGTTAATTTTTTGTAAATTAACATTTTTCGGCCAAAAGCAGTTAATGAATGCATGGAAATAAAATGAATACCACCAATAATGGAACACTTAAATGGACAGTTGTGATAGGCTTCTTTGATCGGAATTTGGGTTTCCGAAATAAAAGTTGGAAAATTTTCCAAAAAATCATCTTCTCAAATTTAAATTTTCATAAACATTATAAAAATATTTTCAGAAAAAATTTATGCCCTTTTTTCTCATGAATCAAATTTGGAAATAATTAACGCACTCATATTATAATAAATTATAAAATATTTTAATGTATTGTATTTTTTTGACGTTTCGATACATGAAAATGTATGAGGCAGTTTTATGCTAAATTCAAAAAATTATTTATTTAAAATTTAACTTCTAATCCAATATTTTTTGTCAATATTTTTAAATGTTTTCGCAAATTTTTTCCTAAATTTTAAAATTTCATATGAAAATCCATTTATTTATTTTTCTGTAAACGAGTTAATTAACCACAATTTTTTAAGTTGTTTTTTCGTTTTGAATTGTAACTAATTAAATTTAATGAAGCTGGTGATCTTTAGCAATAAATATTTATCGGCCCTAGCAACAACATACCTAAAAGGTTTATTTGGTCTTTTTGAAAATTTTTAACCGCCAGCCCTTCTCTTGTACAAAATTTAATTTTTTTTTTTTTTTTTGCGGCCGAAGAGCAAATAAATAAGCCGTAGGTTCCCCTTACAAGACTGTCCCTGCAGGAGACCGACTAATTGATTCGATCGATCGCTCTCAAAAAAGATATAAAATCGAAACATTGGTAGGCGTTGATCGATAAAGCGATCGGGTCTCTAATAGCGACAGTCAAGCAAAAACAGTAGCATAAAAATTATAATCAGAGACACATGAAATACAATAGTTATAGCTGCTAATCGCAGTGGGACATTTGCGGACGGACATTTGCGGACGGACATTTGCGGACGGACATTTGCGACGGACATTTGCGGACAGACATTTGCGGACGGACATTTGCGGACGGACACTTGCGGACGGACATTTGCGGACAATTTCGGGAAAAAATAAAAAAAATTTTGTAAAGAAATTTTAAAAAATTTCTGAAAATATGGAATGGGACTGAAAACTAAATAAAACTTTGTTTTTGGCCTTTTAGGCCTAATATTTTATTTTTACATTTTCTTATAAATTAATTTCACTACTGGTATTTTAAGTGATTAAAGTAAAATTGGTCCCCAAGATCGGGGATGTGAAATTTTTCCACCGACATTTTTTAAATTTCTCTAGACATACAGACAAATCTTGTAGGGGAATTTGCTACTCGCCCCCTGAATTTTCTTTTCCTTTTGTTCGGGATGGAGAAGAACCCAAGACACATAAGTCTTGCTCTACTTTTCATCAGCAGGGAAAGCATTTGAGGCCCCAAAATTTTCAAAAAAGGAAATCGGAAATCTGATGCCCCAAAAATGTCGGGAATCGGATTTTAGTACAGCTGATGTTCAGCATTTAGAATAATAGGCTGTTCATTTCGAAATTATAAGCAAATTTTGTTCACGATTAAACATGTCTCAGAGTTTTTTCTAAAGATGAAAATAGCACTCTCACCGAATTTGAGTGTAACAGGCGACATTCACACCTCCCGATCTTGGGACCAATTTTACTTTAATCACTTAAAATACCAGTAGTGAAATTAATTTATAAGAAATGTAAAAATAAAATATTAGGCCTAAAAGGCCAAAAACAAAGTTTTATTTAGTTTTCAGTCCCATTCCATATTTTCAGAAATTTTTTTAAAATTTCTTTACAAAATTTTTTTTATTTTTCCCGAAATTGTCCGCAAATGTCCGTCCGCAAGTGTCCGTCCGCAAATGTCCGTCCGCAAATGTCCGTCCGCAAATGTCCGTCCGCAAATGTCCCGTCCGCAAATGTCCGTCCGCAAATGTCCGTCCGCAAAATGTCCGTAAGGCCTGCTAATGATCTATTGTAGGGCAAATCGGTCACAAAATATTTGACACAACGAAGTACAGCAGGAAACAGTATTGGCACGGGTTCGCTAGGCCTATTTTTTTTTAAAAATTTGTCACATTTTATCTCAATTCAAAAAAATCGGTGTAAAAATTTTGCATGTTTTATAATAGTGTGAGGAATTACATATGGGTGTAAAGTAAATGGTTCAGTAAAGCCCACAACCCTTCAGTTTTGTGGAAAGTATCACGTCCAGCGTTGAGTCGAGCACAAATTGTACCTGAAATAAATGACCAAATAAAGAATTTTCAAAAAACCAATTTTCAATAGCCTAATGAAAGCAAATGGATTTTCAACCCTATTAAAAAATTGTTGAAAAATTCGCCAGGTATCCAATTTTAAATAATAATAAAAAAATTCGCCTGGTTAGTGTCTGTTGCGCAAGTGTGGTGACAGTAGATAGATTTGTTTGGGACCTAAAAAAATTCAAAATTACTTTAGAGGTATGTAGGCTAAGGGGGACGACTCTCTGCCTTAAAAATTTTGAAAAATCCGATTGGAATTTTTTATTTTATATCCTTTAGGTCACCTTTTGAATTATAAGCTCAAAACCAGTTTCTAATGGTTTTCTGGGGGACTGTCAAGGATTTGACATCGGTTTTGTCTTATGATATTAAATACAAAAAAAAACCAAAGAATTGAATAAATCATCAATTTGCCAGATGGAAATATTTGACAATGATGAAAAATTCATATATTAGATAAAATCATACTTTAGATAAATGATATGAGAAATCCGATGTCAGATTATGATCATTGATCACCACCCCGGAAAACTTTAGAAACCGTTTTTGAGCTCACAATAAAAAAAAAAGTTAATTGATGCCCCATTCTTAACGATTGATGATAATTAAAAAAAGTTAATTAAGGATGCCCATTCTTAACGATTGATGATAATTAAAAAAGTTAATTAAGGATGCCCCATTCTTAACGATTGATTGATAATTAAAAAAAGTTAATTAGGATGCCCCATTCTTAACGATTGATGATAATTAAAAAAAAGTTAATTAAGGATGTCCCATTCTTATCGATTGATAATAATAAAAAAAGTTAATTAAGGATGTCCCATTCTTATCGATTGATATAATTAAAAAAAGTTAATTAAGGATGCCCATTCTTAACGATTGATGATAATTTAAAAAAAGTTAATTAAGGATGCCCCATTTCTTAAGATTGATGATAATTAAAAAAAGTTAATTAAGGATGTCCCATTCTTATCGATTGATAATAATAAAAAAAAGTTAATTAAGGATGTCCCATTCTTATCGATTGATGATAATTAAAAAAAGTTAATTAAGGATGCCCCATTCTTAACGATTGATGATAATTAAAAAAAGTTAATTAAGGATGTCCCATTCTTATCGATTGATAATAATAAAAAAAAAGTTAATTAAGGATGCCCCATTCTTAACGATTGATGATAATTAAAAAAAGTTAATTAAGGATGTCCCATTCTTATCGATTGATAATAATAAAAAAAAGTTAATTAAGGATGCCCCATTCTTAACGATTGATGATAATTAAAAAAAGTTAATTAAGGATGTCCCATTCTTATCGATTGATAATAATAAAAAAAAGTTAATTAAGGATGTCCCATTCTTATCGATTGATGATAATTAAAAAAAGTTAATTAAGGATGCCCCATTCTTAACGATTGATGATAATTAAAAAAAGTTAATTAAGGATGTCCCATTCTTATCGATTGATAATAATAAAAAAAAGTTAATTAAGGATGCCCCATTCTTAACGATTGATGATAATTAAAAAAAGTTAATTAAGGATGTCCCATTCTTATCGATTGATAATAATAAAAAAAGTTAATTAAGGATGCCCCATTCTTAACGATTGATGATAATTAAAAAAAGTTAATTAAGGATGCCCCATTCTTAACGATTGATGATAATTAAAAAAAGTTAATTAAGGATGCCCCATTCTTAACGATTGATGATAATTAAAAAAAGTTAATTAAGGATGCCCCATTCTTAACGATTGATGATAATTAAAAAAAGTTAATTAAGGATGTCCCATTCTTATCGATTGATAATAATAAAAAAAAGTTAATTAAGGATGTCCCATTCTTATCGATTGATGATAATTAAAAAAAGTTAATTAAGGATGCCCCATTCTTAACGATTGATGATAATTAAAAAAAGTTAATTAAGGATGTCCCATTCTTATCGATTGATGATAATTAAAAAAAGTTAATTAAGGATGCCCCATTCTTAACGATTGATGATAATTAAAAAAAGTTAATTAAGGATGTCCCATTCTTATCGATTGATAATAATAAAAAAAAGTTAATTAAGGATGCCCCATTCTTAACGATTGATGATAATTAAAAAAAGTTAATTAAGGATGTCCCATTCTTATCGATTGATAATAATAAAAAAAAGTTAATTAAGGATGCCCCATTCTTAACGATTGATGATAATTAAAAAAAGTTAATTAAGGATGCCCCATTCTTAACGATTGATGATAATTAAAAAAAGTTAATTAAGGATGCCCCATTCTTAACGATTGATGATAATTAAAAAAAGTTAATTAAGGATGCCCCATTCTTAACGATTGATGATGGGTCGTTTACTGTTTTAAGTTTCAATTAAATCAAAATTTTGGCATTTAGTAAAAGGAATAAAATAAAACACAAAAAAGGATAAACAATTGCTAATTTTCAAAATTTTCTTCTCCCAACCTCATTGGCAACAAAAAACTTTTTCTCGATGTATTTGGAGCTGGCCTCGTATGTGTCAGGACCTGAAAAAAAGATTTTTTAAAAATTTAATTTGAAATTTTACCATTGAATTCTTTGAAAGCGATCCGCAGTGAACGGCCTTGGCTCATTTTTTCAGCGAAAAGGTCTTTTTTGTTCAGAAACAGAATGATCTGTAGAAATTTGTGGAATTTTTTGAGAATTATTCATATAATTTTATAAAATATTTTTACATATTTTTTTTTTATGAGTTTTTAAAAATATTTCTGCTGTTTTATTGTTAAAATGACAGAAATTTTTTTTTTGTTATTTTTGGTTTTAAATTAAACATCCGAAAAAATAATATTAAGTAATTAGTTGGAGAAAAAAAAATTTATTTTGAAAATATTTTGGAAAAATTTCAATTTTCAAAATAATAAATTTTAAATTTGTCAACTTACCGATGTTTCAACAAAATATTTGTTGTTGCAAACTTGTCGAAAAAGTTGCAGCGATTCTTGGAGACGATTCTTATAGTTTTATATTTTTGAAAGTGCATTTTATTTCAATTGAATTTAATTTCTTACTGTTGTTCCATCTTCCATAAGCACTTGGTCAAATTCACTCATTGCAGTGCTAAAATTTAGTTTTCCTTTTTTTATTAAACGCTTATTTATTTAATTGATTTTTTAAATTAAAATAATTTATTTATATATTTCAATTTTAATACAATATTTTTATAAATAATCGAACACAAAAATGAGGGCTCGCACGTCGTCAAAACAGTGGATCCATTTTTTACGCTGTATAAATTAAATTTTTTTAATTTTTGGGATTATTTCAAAAATTCTTTTAATGATTTAAACTCCTCTGATCAGTAAGGCTGTGAATTTATGTCTTGAGTTTTTCAAAAGGTCGAAAATACTGATTTACTTATTCAGTTTGAAAAATCAAATTGAAGACACTGCCGTGAAATTTTCAATTTTTAAAATATGCGAATTTTTGTAATTTTGCACTCGACACATGAGAAATGTCTTCCTTTTTTGGAGTACTCGTCCGTATTAATTTCTGTTAATTCAGTCTTGGTTTCAGGTTTCGCTATTGAGTCCCATAGGCACATTCTCTCGAACAACATTAATAAATTAATTTTTCTAAAATTTATAAGAAATTTAAAAATTCAATTTTTTACCCCATTTATTTTCCTCTTTTTTAACCATCGAAATTTATAAAAAAAAAATTTTGTTTTACAAATTTTTTTCTAACCTGTGATCGTTGTCCGCCTACGTCAAACACTCGCCATGTTTTCTCCTAAAAAAAGTCAAAAAATACACAAAAATGTTTTTTCTCTTTAGATACCTTTATCTTGAAAGTCACTTCAATTACACCTAAATTTTAAATTTTACAATTAAAATGAAATACAAAATGTTAAATTGTTATTTAATAAAGTTTGCTTTAATTTCACTTCAAAAATATTACAAATTTTTTTTTTTGTTTGATTTCATTTTACCCAATGTTGCTACTCGAAGATAAAGGATATCCTAAATTGTTTTGAAAAAATTTTAATTAATTCAAAATTTTTTTAAACCTGGGTTGTGGGCACAAAATTTGCATCAGAAATGCGGTCAAAGAATCGAGAAAACTTTGGGAAGAATTTTTTATTATTTAATTATTTCTAAAAATGTTTTCTCACTGTTGCGCACAGTCTGGCACATAAAATTCCACTCGCCTTGTCATTGCTGCCTAAAAACATTTACAACACAATGTTAAAAATTTTTATTTGATAACTTTAGCTAATTCACTAATTAGCTAATTACTCAATTTGATCAAATCATAATGGTCGTTACTTTTGACCGTGTTGCTACTTTTGCGCCCCGAAAATTTGCGCCTCGACACTTGCGCCGCCAAGCAAAAATGGACATTTGCGCCGCTCAGTCAAAAATATATTTTAAAATATTTTTACCAATTTTCAACGAATTTTACTCAAACTACTGTACAACAACTGCCAAAGTAAAACAAAAATAAGAAGCAACATTAATATATATATATATATATATATATGTAGGTTTTAATTTAAATAAAGTTTTTTGGGATATTTTAGCAGCCAAATTCCTTCAAGAAAAAGACGAGAAATTCTAGCTTAAATGATCACATGATCACTTAGCAAATAGATAGATTATACATACCACCCCTCCTTAATGATTCCTTTTTATTTTTGACAAGGCAGATGGTTTCGTAAAATCCGCCACTGGGCGTTTGGTTAAGTCCGCGCCATCCAAATGGTATTAAAATTAAAAAATAAAATCACAAATTGTTTAAATCAACTAAAAACATTCGTGGTATCATTTGATAGTTTTAACTTTCTCTACAGAAAAACTTCTAATTTCAAAAAATTTACAAAGATAATTTAAAACCAAAAAATTCAAGATAAAATTTCAGATTTTATGAACCTAACTTTCTTAAAACAATAAAATTTTGGAAATTTATGGTTAACAAAGGAATCCATTGAGTTATCGAAGGCATTTACAAATAAAAGTATTTAAATTGATTGCTTATGAGGGTAATTATGAAGCATTACCCTTATTAGGTTTTTAGATAATGTAAATTTTGAAAGCTATTTAGAATATAATAAAGCCCTTATCATTAACATTTCGATAATCTTAAGATTTCTTTATTTATTCATAAAATTTGAAAAGAAATTTATTACGCATTAAAAAATTTATGGCCATAGAATTTTGAAATCTCGATGCGATAATTTTGGAATAGCAAATTTTTTTTTAATATTCTGATAGATAATTTTTTAAGCTATCGAAGGATACCAAGAATAACAAATTTGTTTAACTTTTTGAATTTTTATGATTTTATTTTGCATTTTGACCCGAGGCGGAGTTTACTAAGCGCCAATGATCGAAAATGGTGCGTATTTTACGACAACATTAGTACATAACAGGGATGGGCCAAATTGAAAAATAAAAAGCGAAATGCGAAAGCGAAATTTGCGAAACTGAAAAATGCGAAATGAAAAAAAAAGCGAAATGCGAAAAGCCAAAATATGCGAAAATGCGAAAAGCGAAATGCGAAAAGCGAAACCTCGGCCCATCCCTGGTACATAATTAACTACCTTTACTCCCTCATCTGCCCACAACTCCCTCAGTGCTTGTACAATATGTTCCTGGAGTGGTTCAGTTTCTGCGTGTTTTTGCATACTAAAAAAATATGTTGAAAATTTCATGAAAATTTAAAAAGAAAAATTATTTTTTATATATTTGAGTTTTTCCGATCAACAAACATTGCATGAATGAGTTTACAATGTTCCTGAAATTGAAAAATAATATTAGTTGAAATTTTTCCTTTTTTTTAATTTCAAAGTGAATTAACGAAAATTAATTTGAAAAATTACAGACCCTGGGGCATAAAATCTATTTCACGGGCGGCTTAAAAATTTAAGAAGTAGGTAAGCAAATTTTTCTAATTAATTTTTTCTTTTTCAATAAATTTCTCATTTTTTAGTCTAAAATTTTATGAATTTTTTTATTTAATTTTTCACCTGGCAAGCCTGGGAATGGAAGGGCAGCTTCAACTTGTGCATTCCACTTTAAAATACAAAATTAATTATGTTTCACCATTTATCTGTCTTGTGATTTTAGTTCATTTTTTAATGAAAAGGCACCTGAGAATGAAGTACATAGCCTAAAATGAAATTTGATAAAAAAAAAGTTTTCATGAATATTTGCAATTTGATTTTTCAATATCAACTTTTAAATAATAAATTCGAAAATTTTGACGAATTTTAATAGTAAAAAAACACAAATTGGATTTAAACAATGCCAAAAGGCTCACATATTCCGACAATAATGTTAGATATATAATTTATTTAAATATTTGTTAAAATAAAATTCTGTATTGTCTTGTGCCAATGTTGACCTGAATCGCGTTACCGTACACCAAATTTCGCTTCGATAATAAATCGTCCGTGCTGAATCCGTTGTCGTGAATAATTCTTAACACAAAAAGTGCACACCATCTTTGTCCCCTAATTCCCAATTTACTTCATCTGCTTTAGTACTGTACTTTTGCCACTTTCACCGGCGCCTAAATTTTTGTGGATTCTAGCGGAAGTTGAAAAACTTAATTAGCCAATTAAATACAAAACTTCCAAATTTGGAAAATATGGCAACATCTAATAACCCATTTGGCTTTTTTGATTTTAATTTTCAAAATTTGAACCAAGAAGAAGCAATTTGATTATGGATTCGCTGGCCCGTTTGTCCGCTTCAATTTGCCGCTGAATTTGACTGTTCACTTCGGATTGACTAAATTTAAACTGGATTAATAATTAAAATTCAACGCTTCAAAAATTTGTTGCAACATTAAGCTAGAAAAACTTGGACGAAGGATAGGTAAATTACGGGGTTCTCCAAAAATGGCAAAATTTTCAAGGATGGGGGCAGAGAAATCCGCGAATATAGCCAAAAAATTTTGGCTCAAAATAAGATTTTTATTCTAATTAAATATTTAAAATAAATATATTTAAATCTTTTTATTTTGTTCACCTTTTATCGCTGGTGTTACAATTTCCCATTTTGAAAAAGTTTTTCATTGAGCTGCTTCGGCCCCACTTTTTGTCGTTGTCCTTTTTGCCGCTGATGATATCACTTTCGTCAATTGCTTCTTTGCCTGTGCTTTCTTCGTACCCAATTAGTGGCCAAATTTCCTCTTGGTCAGCCAGTGGAATTAATTAACTAATTGTTAAAACGCTAACAATTTTTAGACCGAATACATTTTCATTAGAGTACAAATTAATGAACGAAAGTTGAAAAATGAAAAAATGAAAATTGATAATCCTACGAGAAGTTTTTTTAGACACGAATTTCAGCCTTGGCAATAGAGGGGCGGGGTATTTCTTTAATCTCACAGATTAAATTTGTCATGAATTTTAAATAAATTAAGCAACCAATGTTTAAACGTACAAAAACAAAAATTTTTGGTCTTTTAAAATTTTGGGCTTTTAAGTACTACTTTTTGCCATTGTATTTTTGGAGCTTTTTAGGTCAAAAATTCGAACCCCTATCATGGTCAGTTTTAGAATAATCAGAAATACAAATAGTGAGGCTTTCTTTGGAGAAATTTACCTAAAAAAACTATAAAATCTCAATATTAAGCCTCCGATGTGAATTAAGAAATGCCAAGAGTTGGGAAGTAATACATTGAGATAAAAAGTAGAAATGTTGGCATTAGGGATGCACTTTTTAGGCAAAAGCCTATTTTTTCCTGAGCTCCCCGTGGCCTGAAACGCACGAAAAACATGTTTTTTTGGGCTGTTGTTAAGCTAGTTTTCGAGTTATAAGTGCCTATTTTCTAGGCTTTTATTTTTAGAGCCTAAAAGCCTAAAAAAATTTTGAAAGAGCCTATTTTTGCCTATTTTGGCGTTTTGTCCAAAATTTGTTAATAAAAAATGCAATAAAAACGAAAAATACACCCCTAAGAATCGACCTAAAATTTTTTTCAAAAACACACCCCTAAGAAATGAAAAATTTTTAATTATTCATCTCCAAAATTTTTTATTTATTTTCTTGACAAGAATTTTTGGTGTTAAAATTGAATTTGTGATTTAAAAATTATTTACCTCAATACTGATTTGGCCTAATTTTTTACTTTTTTGAATACATTTTGTCATTTTACACCCCTAAAAATGAGGTTTTTTAGTGCCTATTTTCCATTTTTTAGTGCCTATTTTAGGGGTTTTTTAGAGCCTAAAGCCTACCTATTTTGGTAGTTTTTAGAGCCTAAAAAGTGCATCGCTAGTTGACATGAGTTAAATTAAAATTAATTTTTTTTTATTAAAAAAATAATGATTCGACCGTCTCGGTAAGCCTGCCTGCTAAATTATTTAAATGGATGATAAAGTTGACGATCTTTTTGAGAAAAATGAATGTTTAAAAGAATGGAAATGTCAATAATACCAGGAAATTTATGTAAGATTCATTAATTATATTATGCCTAGAAATTTTTTCAAATTTTTTTCTAAAAACTAAGAAAATAAGACAGTTACTGCACAGCAAGGTTCGACCCGGACTAACTCGGTTTAAAAGGACCAAAAAATTGATCTAAAGGTCAAATTTGAAAAATCATTCGAAAAATTTATCATATGCAAAAAGAAAGGTCAAATTAAAAAACTCCGAAAAAAGTAAATATTGTGAATTAATGAGTGTGAAAAAACTTAATTCCATGAGATGGAACTTTTTTACATTGAGCAAACTGCCAATTTCAAGCTTCAGCTTTTTAAATCATGAAAGCAGAAAATAATAGCTGTCCTTGAAAGAAAGGACAGATTCGAAATGGACCTGATACAAATTATAATTAATTGTGAACATGAAATTGACACGCACGAACAAAAAAGCAATTAATTGACTCCTAATTATTGTCACTTCAAAGGGAATACAAAAATTTATGCACATTACTCGAGAATAAGAAAACTTTAAATCTGAATCTTAATATTTTGTATCGAAAGACCAATTCGGGAGAATGCGACAAATAAATTTTGTTAAAATTCTCAAATTTAAAAAGCTCGGCGAAAAGATTAAGCAAAGCCCTTGAACTTGAAAAAAACTATAAAATCTCAATATTAAGCCTCCGATGTGAATTAAGAAATGCCAAGAGTTGGGAAGTAATACATTGAGATAAAAAGTAGAAATGTTGGCATTAGGGATGCACTTTTTAGGCAAAAGCCTATTTTTTCCTGAGCTCCCGTGGCCTGAAACGCACGAAAAAACATGTTTTTTTGGGCTGTTGTTAAGCTAGTTTTCGAGTTATAAGTGCCTATTTTCTAGGCTTTTATTTTTAGAGCCTAAAAGCCTAAAAAAATTTTGAAAGAGCCTATTTTTGCCTATTTTGGCGTTTTGTCCAAAAATTTGTTAATAAAAAATGCAATAAAAACGAAAATACACCCCTAAGAATCGACCTAAAATTTTTTTTCAAAAAACACACCCTAAGAAATGAAAAATTTTTAATTATTCATCTCCAAAATTTTTTATTTATTTTCTTGACAAGAATTTTTGGTGTTAAAATTGAATTTGTGATTTAAAAATACCTCAATACTGATTTGGCTTAATTTTTTACTTTTTTGAATACATTTTGTCATTTTACACCCCTAAAAATGAGGTTTTTTAGTGCCTATTTTCCATTTTTTAGTGCCTATTTTAGGGGTTTTTTAGAGCCTAAAGCCTACCTATTTTGGTAGTTTTTAGAGCCTAAAAAGTGCATCGCTAGTTGACATGAGTTAAATTAAAATTAATTTTTTTTTATTAAAAAAATAATGATTCGACCGTCTCGGTAAGCCTGCCTGCTAAATTATTTAAATGGATGATAAAGTTGACGATCTTTTTGAGAAAAATGAATGTTTAAAAGAATGGAAATGTCAATAATACCAGGAAATTTATGTAAGATTCATTAATTATATTATGCCTAGAAATTTTTTCAAATTTTTTTCTAAAAACTAAGAAAATAAGACAGTTACTGCACAGCAAGGTTCGACCCGGACTAACTCGGTTTAAAAGGACCAAAAAATTGATCTAAAGGTCAAATTTGAAAAATCATTCGAAAAATTTATCATATGCAAAAAGAAAGGTCAAATTAAAAAACTCCGAAAAAAGTAAATATTGTGAATTAATGAGTGTGAAAAAACTTAATTCCATGAGATGGAACTTTTTTACATTGAGCAAACTGCCAATTTCAAGCTTCAGCTTTTTAAATCATGAAAGCAGAAAATAATAGCTGTCCTTGAAAGAAAGGACAGATTCGAAATGGACCTGATACAAATTATAATTAATGTGAACATGAAATTGACACGCACGAACAAAAAAGCAATTAATTGACTCCTAATTATTGTCACTTCAAAGGGAATACAAAAATTTATGCACATTACTCGAGAATAAGAAAACTTTAAATCTGAATCTTAATATTTTGTATCGAAAGACCAATTCGGGAGAATGCGACAAATAAATTTTGTTAAAATTCTCAAATTTAAAAAGCTCGGCGAAAAGATTAAGCAAAGCCCTTGAACTTGAACACCTTTTTTTTTTGCACTTCATTCTAATTTTTTCATACTTTTTTTAAAATTCGTTACAATGGAATAAAAAAATAAGCTAATTTTAAATTTGTGGATTTTAGGGATCGAATTTGATCTCGGGCAGGCAGGCGGGGAGAGCCCCCTCCCCCCCCCCCCGCCCTCTTCTCTTCCACTTCTAGTTAAGTGCCTGTCCGGGAGGTGTTGTAAGTGAGTGCGCGAAAAATTTGTATGGGATGTTTGATCGTGGACATGAATGCTAATTAAAAAAGGGGTACGCTGTGTGGGAACAATTAGCGTAAGAAATTTGGCCCTGAGGGCAACCTCCGGCGGCACGGGGCACACACACAACCCAGCCCAGAAAATTGTTGTGCCTTTCGGCAAAACACCATTATTACCTTTTTTTATTCGAGGAATATGTGTATGTTTGTTGACACAGTAAAGCGCTAAAGCAAGGGACACGCTTGATGCCAGCCGCTGATTATAAATAATTAATTTTAAAGTGTGGCGCTGGGGTCGCCCCCGGCAAAAAGGGATGACAGACGGCGGCACGTCTTTGTGCAGCTGAAGCGGCTGCTGCCAACGACGACGCTTCGACCCCAAAAAGCCGTTGGTCCCGCTACCCGTCCGAGTGTTTCCGGCACTCGCGTAAGCAGTGAACCATTTCACGTGATACTATGTGCTCAATTATTCATTCATTACTACAATTTCATCTGCTGCTAAGAAAGAGTGGCGCCAGTCGAGCTTTAAAAGTGGCGGCCGAGTAATGCGGGTAATCAGCGCGTCAATTGTCCCCCGCCCCCCTTATGGGCATTGGGATGGTCGCCTTGACAACTTTTGTGCCGCGTGCCGCATTGCTGCTGTTGCTGACAGCCGGCGGGCATTCGGGTAATTTTTTTTTTTTTGTGTGTGTTTGGGGGAGAATAAAGGTGATAAGAGAAAGGGGTAATGGGTAAATGGACTGAATTGTTTTCACAATCTTTTGGGGGATTAAAAAAAATTATGTCAATGATCATGGACAAAAACAGGGTAAGCCTCCATTTTTGGCATTGGCAATTTTCCCATAGATGATATCATGCTTAAAATCCGCTCTCGGCTGTCATTTAGCACTGAAAATCAATTCTTGACAGGATTTTGAGCATTTTTTGAGGAATATTTTGTTAAAATTTTTTCTATGAAGTATAAGCGCCCCGCCCCAAAAAACATAAATAATTTTTGATTTAGCGGTGTTATATGCATTTCATTCAATTTTAAATGATAATTTTTCCTTGTTATTATTAACCCGTTTTTTATTAGAATTATTCAAATTTAATCGATTAACAATTTGGGTAACTACAAGGCAGAATTATTAATCCGAAAGTGCCTTTGACATGCTATTCAAACCCCGTTTTTCTTGCCATGGTGATTACCTAAACATTTGGGATACTGTGGGACAAATGCCGTGGCACGAAGCGCAAATTAAAACCCGCCGGGGACTAAGACGTGGAAATAAAAGGCCCATTTAAGGACGCCAGTGCGACCATATTCGCGGCACCAATGTACTTCTGGGAAAAGGTAATGCTAAAAAAGGATATAATTAGTCTTTTTGTTTTAGGTAGGCAAAAGCTCAAAACTGAAAAATGGCGTACAATTTGGCATTATGTCACTATTTTTGACATTTAATTTAAAATTGTTGCTATGTAGTAGAGTTGAGCGGGACCGGGACCGGGGCGGGAAATCCCGGGGTTTTCAGGTCCCGGTCCCGGTTTTTGGAAAAACAGAAATCCCGGTCCCGGGTTTTTTCGCGGTCCCGGTCGAAAAACTTTGTCCCGGTCCCGACTTTTCTGGTCCCGGTAAGTCCCGGTCCCGGTTTTTGTCAAATTTCCCGGTCCCGCTCAACTCTACTATGTAGTAATTTTACAGAAAAAAATATGTTCCCTAAGGAGTAAGCAAATTTGGATTAATTAATATAAATTTAAAAATATGACAAAATTAAGATTGTAAAAATTTGGCAATTGCATTTCAAAATGGCACTTATGCCACCTATAAGTTCGAGCAACGGGAAAGGTGGAGACTTTGTCGTTCCCCATCTTACATGCACATAATTTTGCCCATTTATTTGGGCCAACTTTTGGCATTTAATCCAAAACTGAAAGGGCACATTTTTTAAAACAAAAACGAAATGTTAAAATGTTAATTGTTTAAAATCACGCAATAATTGCATGCACATTTAATACTAATCCATTGTCTAAATTTTCAAAATGCTCATCAGAGTCTTAATAAATTCTTCAATTGGTACTAAAAATATTATTAATTTGTTTAAAATATCACAAAGTAAAATCATTTAACAGCAATATATTCCGTTTGCACTAATAAATTTAAAGGAATTAGGGTGCTGGGCAGGGCTGAGACCGCGCCGCGATGCGCGATGTGCGATCCGCGATTCGCGGCGTTTTTTTTGCGCGATCCGCGGTCGCGGCCGCGGCAATTTGAATGCGCGATGCGCGGCGTGCCGCGCATTTTTTGGTTGTAAAATTTTTACAAAGAAAATTTTTTTAAGCGATTGTTTTTTTGAATATTCAAAATTTAAATAATTTTTTTTTGAAAATTGGATTATTTTCATAAAAAAATTCGTTTCAAAATTTCAATTTTTCCCCGTCAGAGCTGACAAAACCTTTAATTTTTCTTTAAAAAAAATTGACTCGAAATTACAAAATAGGTCATTTTTTACAAAACTTTAACCAAATCGCATTCAAATTTTCAAAATTTTTCCCGGCGGCGCCTATCGGCACCGCCGGATCCAGCCCCCTCCCATCAGTCCCCAAAATTTTTTAGAAAAATCGCGCCGAAAAAAAGCTGTCTGAAAAACAAAAAATCATAGGGTTTCCATGACTGGAACTCCTTCGCAAATTTGAACACTGACTCACCCCCTCCCCCATTCAGTCCCTTCCCAAATTTTATATGCATCGGGATTTTAATTAATTTTTTATATAAGAAAATTTTTTAAAAAAAGTTTTAAAAAGTGGTTTAAAAATTAGAAAATTTGAGTTTTTAAATGCGCGATCCGCGGCCGCGGCAATTTGAATGCGCGATGCGCGGCGCGCGGTTTTTTTCTGTGCGCGCCCCACCCCTGGTGCTGGGACGTTTGTCAAAAACCATCAAAATGGGCATTAGTCAAAAAGCCATCAAATGAAAATTTTTTTGATACAACCAAATTTAAAAATTGATTTCATTCGATAGCCATAATTGTTTTCTATTATCAGGCAAAATTTCAAAAAATTTAGTTAAGGTCCAAGAAAGTTATGATCAAAATGTTCAGAAAAACTTTTTTTTGAGTTTCTAAGGTCATAACTTTTTTGGAACTTAATGAATTTTGTTAAGACTTTGCAGGCTAATAGAAAACATTTATAGCTATCGAAAGCTAACAAGATTTTAAAATTTGATTCACTTTGGACAAAGTTATGAATAATTTTCTGTCAAAAATTTCCATTTGATGGTTTTTGACTAACGTCCCAGCACCATTAGGGCAGGCCGTGCCCACAGGGGTCGCCTTGGAAATTTTGGTTTATGTGCGTTTTATTAACAGATTTTGAGTATTTTAAAGTTGTACTAGCTTCAATTAAGCAAAGATATATTATGAAAGCCAATATGTTCCATATTTATTAGCCAAAATTAAAATGTTTCAACCTTTTTTAAAAAAGTTAAGCGGCGCCAAAACTGTAATTTAAAAAAATCATTTTTTTGATTTTTGGAAATAACATGTTTGTACCCGAACTAAAAGTTTTGAATTTTAAAATAATAGAGCTATCAAGAGTACATCATATCAATTTATTTAATTTATGCATTCAGAGTTAATTTGGCAAAAACAAAGTTTATTTGATAAAAAATAAAGTTTTGTCCAAGTTTCTGAAAAGTAAAATTTATAATAATAATTATTATTTTTAATTTCTGTATTTTTTGGCTGAAAAAAGAATTTGCTTAAAATTGCTGTCAGGAAATTTGGATAATGATTTTGTTTTAATTAGTGCTTACTCACCATACTTTGTTAATTAGTGCGTGTAATCATCAAATGTAATTCACATGAAAAACACATTAATTAGCAAAAAAATGAATATGCTTAAGTAATTCAACGAAATTTTATTCGCCTATTAAATCATTTTTATACATTTTTTCTTCAACAAAACGTAAATATAATCACACAACGGAACCAGTCCATCAATTAATTACGATGTAAAGCATAAAAATAGAAGAAGAGAATGCAGTAATTAGCATTTAATTCATATGAAAGGCATGCCCATTAATTAACGGAAAATGACTATTTAAATTAGGCGTAAAAATTCAATTTCTTATAATTAATGACGAAATGTAACCATCAATTAGTCTTTTTTCCTGTTTGGAAGCATTACATAATAATATCAAAAAAAATTCCATTGGCTTTAATTTTGTTTTGTCTTAGTGCCAAAGTCAGCCAAGGTCTTTATTTATGTAAAGATTTTCAAAAAAACGAATACTTTTTGTCACGATTCTCGAAAACAAAGTCCCAAATCTCGAGACCGAATTAGTTTAGTTACATGATAATTAATATTTTAAATAATTTATTAATTTAGAAAGAAAAAAGTTATCATCTATAAAACTGATAATGGTACTAATTATTATTCTCATATTTTTCGCCACTTTTAATGGGATTTTTGGGGTTGGAGAAGGTGGTGAAGAAAACGATTTGTTCAGTGATTTGTGGAAGAATTGTTTCAACGCAAAAAACGTTCAGAAGGCAAATGTTGGCCGAAACGGAGGACAAAAAGTGACCAATCGCGTAAAGATGGAAGAAAGGGACGGTGGTGTAGAAATGGGTGCGGTTGGCATTCGCATGCCACCCAAATTGGCACAAATGTTGATCAAAACTGAACCAACCGCAGCAGCAGCAGTTTTTGATCAGCTATTGAAAAATGTAAAGCATGAGCCAAAAGAGGAGGAGTTTGAGCAATTGGACATTGGAAAAATGGGTGTGGTTGGCATTCGCATGCCACCTAAATTGGCACACTCTGTGATCAAAGATGAACCGCCATTTGATCAGCAGAGAGAGCATCAACAAAAGCATGCAAATGAAGAGCCAAATCATTTGGACTATGGGATAGAAAGAATGGAAGCAACAGAAAATTCATTGGAATCGAATGGGAAAATTAGCCAAAAAAGTGCCAAAAACTTGGCAAAAAAGAAAAGACAATGGCAAAAGGAAGTGGACAGAACGCCACAACAATTTAAAAAGGAGGAGAATTCCAAAAGCGAAATAAAAGTATTGATAGAACAATTTGATCAAATGAAGAAGAAATTTAGAAAAAAAATCCATTTTGTTGACAGAAAAATTAATGTGAATTTGGAAAGTAAAATTGCAAAAAGATTGGGCACTTGCAGAACCAAATTATACAAAATGAAAAGAGAAAATGGTAAATAAACAAAAAAAAAATTTTTAATTTTAAATATTTTTAAATGAAAAATTCTTATTATTGTTTTTTAATAAAAAATTATTTTTTTTTAATATTTTCACATAACTATTTACTTGAAAAAATTCACCCGTTTTAAAAATTTAAAATTTAATAATAAAAAATAAAAAAATTTTTTGGTATTTAAAAAAGTTTAAATTTTTCAAAGAGAAAATATATAAAATTTTAAGTCATTAGAAGGATTTTATACTTTTAAAATAATTAAGCAAAAATAAATAAACATTTTCAAAATAAAATTTACTAAACTTTTTTAATTTTTAGGATTATTAACTAGAAATTTTTCAAATGAACGAAAGAAGGAAATAATCCATCGATTTGAAATAATAAAAGAAGAATTTATGCGCAAATTCAAAATAAAAACCAATGCCAAAATTAGCGATAAAATTGCGCGAAAAGTTGGCGTCAATTTGGAGACAATTAATCGTTGGAAGAGGTCATTTGGCTCAACTGGTAAAAAATAATAATCAAAATAAAACTAAATCTTTTGTTTTTAAAAGATTTTTGCATAGCTTTTTGGGGATAAATGTTTAATTTTTACAGCAAAGCCAATCTATACGAGCGCAGAACAATTGGAATTCATCCGAAAATATGATGCACTGAAAATTCAAAACCCACTGATCAGCGATCAGAACACCGCCCAAATGATCGGAACAAACGCAATAAGCATAAAAAGATGGAAGAAGAAGTTTGGTATCGCGTATCCTTGCAAAAGAAGACGGGTCACGTGAATTGATTGGGCATCTGATCAGCAATGGCAGTTGCTTGAACATCACAGAAGCGGAAGAGTGATCGGTGGCTTCTGATCAGAATTGGTCTGCTGACCTGGTCTGAGTGATCTGCTTAATTTGTATGCTCTTAAATAAACTGATCTGCCTAGTTTGGTTTGATTGATTTGTGTTCCGGTAAACACTGATCAGCTGGGTTGAATTCACCCTTCTCAGCACAGTAATTGATCATTTTTCCCTTGTTCATCCGGGAATTGTTGTGCCTTGCCATGACCAATCTAATGGTTTAATCTGGCGATCTTTTGCCGCTTTTTTCACAATTCGCTTGGCTTGAACTGCGCAAAACTTGTCATTTTTTGAATTAGAGTACAAAAACACTGATCAGTTTGGCTTAACTAACACTGACCAGTACAGAAATTGGTCATTTTTTCCATTCTTAATCCGGGAATTATTATGCACTTGATTTTTATAATTTAAAAAAACTGAATAAATTGTGGTCAAAAAAGTTCGGGAAAATGCCTTTGAATCTTTTTATGCTGTTTAAAATGTCTTTAGCATTAACTTGATCAGACCATTCACTTCCTTGTGATCTTCACCCTCCAAAATATACTAAAACCGGAAAAATTTTGAAAAAGTTCTACGTTCAATTGGTGCTAGGTCGTTTCCTAAAAAGTCGGAATTTTTTTCCAGAACTTTTTAAATCTCGATGAATTTTTTGAAATTTTAAAGATAAATAGACTAAATAGAGTAATTGAAATTCTAAAAAGAAAACTTAATCTAATTTCTTCTTAAAAAAGTTATAAAGCATTGAACAGGCTATGCTTTTTGCCATGGTCATGAGAATAGAAATTATAAACTTTAAAATTTCAAGTCAGTAAAATGCAATTAAGCCAAAATGAATTTATATATTCGATAATTCTAAGAATTTACTTATTGTTAATTATTTCAAAAAATTTCATCGAGTTTTAAAAAAAGTTCTGGTTAACTTAAGGTTTTGTGAAAACCATAACTTTTTTTTATACTATTTTAAAAGTTCAGAAAATTAATATTCTCATAGAAAACACATAGAGCTATTGAATGATACCATGAAATATTAATTTGATTGAATTTGATTTAAGTTATGATTTTATATGTTATACATTTTTTGTTTTTCTACCCCTTGGCGGTTTTTAGGAAACGCCCATTTGGCGGTTTTTAGGAAATGACCCAGCACGCTTTCAATTCAATATTATTATTATTATAAAACAAAATTTTAATCTTTTATTTTATTTGCAAAATAGCAGAAAATTTCTTTTACTATATATATTGTTTTTTTTGAACTATATTTAGATTAAAAATTTCGTCCTTAATTTTATATTCATATGTCCTTGGAATTGTATCCACCCAATAAAAATTAATATTTCCTTCGTATTTGTACTCATTTTTCATTTATTATGTCCTTGAAATTCTATCCACCCAATAAAAATGTGCGCATAAATAAGATGATTACTGTGAAATAAAATCATTATTTTTACGAAAATCATTTTTTATATAATACCCGGAAAAATTTAAAAAAAAACAATAATACATTTTTAGTGCGATTGTGCACGGTCGTTAAACTGTTTTTTTTTTACCAAATTTACAATTTTTACAAAAATCTGTTAAGAAATAGAACCAAAATTTCTAAAATTTCCCACGTCGACTCCCAAAACCTTTTTTTTCTTAAAGACTGCCTAAAATCGTAAAATTTTGACTTTTTGGCAATTTTTTTTTATCAAATTTACACAAAATTAAAATTTCCTCCGGCAACGCTTATCGGCGCCACCACATCCCAAAAACTGCTTGCTTTGAAGCTTCTAGGATGCCTTTTATTTCCATATTTCAGATTTTCGTCCATATTTTGCATCTATATTTCAGCATTTTCATAAATTTTTTGAAGAATACACCTTTAAACATGGAAAATGTTTTGGATTTTTTTTTTAGAAAATATGCCCCTAAAATCGAAAAATTTTATGAAATATCAAAAATTCTGCAAAAAAACTTTCATGAACAAAATTTAACAAAAAAAATTTTTTTTTTTCAAAAAATTTACCAATTTTTGCAATTTCGTTTAAAATTTTAATTATATAATTCTAAATTCATGTATTAAAACGATTTTTTTCGTTCTTGACAAAAATTTATGGGTTTAGGAGTTTTTTTTAAATTAGAAATTTTTTGTCAATATTTTATGTTTTTTTGTCCATTTTCAACGTTTTTGTCCATAGTTAGTCCATAATTTACATTTTTTTGTCCATATAAATCCGGTCCTAGTTATAAATTGGTTTAAACAATCGTTTAATTTATTTGTTGTTTTTGTTCGTTGTCATGTACTTAAAAATTTTTTAAATTCAAAAAATGAGAAATTCAAAAAATTCAAATTTTATCTATTCTTCTCATGCCAAATTGGATTAATATGGACAATTTTAAAAATATTATTCATACAGGTATCTTCAAGTTGGCAGACGATCTGCTCGACTCGGCTTCATCCCTCTATGATGGGATAAAAGCCGGAAACATTAAAAATGCCGACTTGGAAATTGGGTGGTGGAGAAAACACGTGTTTGGCATTTTATGTGGAGCCCAATTTGAATTTAAAATGTGAATTGTTGGAGAATGAATTTACAAACGAAAATATGGCAAAAATATTAGTCAATGATAAAGAAACATTTGTAGAATTGATTAAATTTGTGTCAAATGATAAGCCAATCATTGATACAAATGCAATTGTTGAAAAAATTAAAAAATGTTCAATTATCAACAATAAATGAGAAAACCTTCAAAAAATGTTGGCACATTTAATTGCGTGAAAGGGTATAATTTCCCAAACGATTAAATGTAAGCGCATATTTATTAAGAAACAATTGGGCAAAATTCAAAAATTTTTTAAAGATTTTGCCAATTTAAATTTACGGTTTTTGAGATCAATTTTGGCATTTTCTCCGAAAAATTTATAACTAAAAAGTGTTTGGGTGTCTGTAGCCCTAAAATAAATGAATTAATTTTTGGCTGGGAAAACCGGGAAAAAACCCGGGACTGGTCCCGGTCCCGGTCAAAACCGGGACCTCGGTACTCAGTTGTACTCAGTTGTCCGTGTTTTGGTCCCGGTCCCGCTCTACTCTAATATTTTTCATACTGTGCTTTCTTTGAGAATTGCCTTATGTGTGCCATATATGCCTAACCATATGTTTGCAGCACTGATTCTAATCATATCTTTTTCATCTGCGACTTTGTATTTGATGATATTCTTTTTCCACGAATGTCGCTATGCTTTTTCCAATTCTGAACCGATTTTGCCGCTGTAAGTGATCATAAGACTGAATTCTGTGCGAATTGTTGTTGCTGTATTTGTTGTTGAACAAAAGCATGCATAAAAATGTTTTTCTTGCATTCTAAACTCAGTTGAGCCTGATGAAATGGGTCCATTCAGTCTGAGGCATATTTTTCTGGCCATATCTTTTTTTTACGTGATAAGCCGAAGTGACATAAGTATGAATAATCGTAATATTTAAAATTTATTTATTTGAATTTTATTTGATAAATAATAAATCATAACTTAGCTCAAGGCTTAAAAGTATTTTAATGCAATTTTGTTAAGAAAATTGCTTAAAATTTCAAAAAATTTACTGAAAATTTTTTACTTTTTGGGTTTGGGGGGGGGGCTTTAGCCCCCTCAGCCCCCCCCCCTGCCTACGCCCTTGTTGTAGAGGTAGGTCCCCGATATTGAACCATCAGCATTCAAAGTAAGGTTGAGCTTCATGTTTCGTTTTGACTCCCAAAAAGAAAAGGCGGAAAATGATAATTAATCAAATAATAAATAAAGATTAATCAATGCTAATCAAATTCCATTTCAAAATAATGAAATAATTCCATATCGATTTTTTTATTTAAAAATGAAAAATGAATGCGAAAAACTCATTCACTTTACTTTATATTACATATGTATATTTCCCTCCAATTGATAGCATAAAAAAAATAAATAATTTATTCAAGAATAAATGAATTGTTTGGAATTAATTTTTTATTTGTTATTATGCGATGCCATTGCGACACTTTCCGCCAAAATTGTGCAAAATGTGGCAAATATTCCATCGAAATGCTCCAAATGCCAATTAATTACACGTCTTTTTTGAATTCCGAACCTTTGCAGCTGAAAATAGTGGGAAAAATGACTACACAAATGAACACTCGGAAATGATAATTAAATTAAAAAAAAAAAAAAATTTTCCCGAAAAGGTTTCGGTGGGATATTTTTTGGCCAAAAATGGGTCAATTTTTTGTGTGGCAGTCAGTTAATCAGTGCAAGGGACACAAACGGCAGCGATTTCTTTGCCAAATCGTGCGATATTTTGCACAAAATTCAACAAAGGCTGCCAAAATCAAAGCGAAAATTTTTAATCGAAATGATTGACGCGTAAGTGAGAAAGAAATAATAATAGCACAAGACTTAAATTGTTACGAATTGAATTTCTGAAATCGCTTCATATAAATCATACGGCGAAAGGGCACTGATAACGGAGTTGGGCGAGGAGTCGTTCGATGAGCGATTGTACGGGCGGCGATCAGTGCTTTATGCGAGCGATTCCGAGAAGATGAGTGCCATCAGCGAGTTGGCACAGCCGCGCGTCGGATTTCACAAAAGTGCCATTGCTATTTAAAATATCATTTACCTTTCGTTTATTTTCTTAATTCCCTCTCCTTTTTTCGTTGCCATTCACTTGGGATTGAAGCCGACCAATTTTATGTATGTGAAGGATGATGGCAATTTGGTGCTGAAACTGATCGACTTCGAAGATGCCCAATTCTTTTTGACGTCGTCCGACCACAAAATTTGATATTTGGTCAATTGGAATAATTGCCTTTGAAATTGTCATTGATAACTGCGTTTGGAGGAGAAAAGGCACCAATGAATGGGGTAAGCATGGACAAATGTATCATCAGATAATACGGGAGCAAATCCCGGATCATTCCCAGATTCTTAGTATCATTCGATAGCTCGAACAAGTGTTCATTATTAGCTTGCTAAATTAAGAAATTCCATCAAAATTCCTTACGTAAGGTATTCCAATTGTCGAACAAATGCCCAGATAAAGAATAAGCCAGATAAATTTTGGGTGTTGGTCAATTCTTTGGCACTGACTTTTCTTAGCTTTTGGTGGACGAATTTTCATTGAATAAACACACAGAAGAACAAAATTTTTTTGTTTGTTTTTTTAAGATGGAGCGAAGGACAATGCTTTGCAATATCGGCAATTTGTTCTTCGGATTTAAGCGTAATCGCTTCTGTGATTATCCCGGCAATATTAAAGAAGTGCCGCTTTTGTACTCGGAAAGACCCAAATTGGGTGTGGCAAAACGGCGACACCATTCACGCGGTGCTGCGACTTTGGCTCAAATTTCCAAAGATGGCACTTTTGATTACGGTTAAAAAAAAGCATCATTAATTATTCAAATTAGCCAAATTTTTTTTAAAAAATTTTAAGAATTTGTTGGACTTTCGACAAGAAAACGTTTGATTGACTGCTTGAGGAGTTTTGGACTTTATCAACGGCTTATGCTTTCATGAAGAGCTGAAAACCGTCAGATACTCCAAAAAACTACGCATTTTCAATCGGTTAAATTTTGGTGAACTCAAAAATATTTTAGAAAAAATAAAATTAAAAAATCAAATGAAATTTTGGAAAACAATTGGCACGAAAAAATAAAACGGATGAGAAAAATGGTAAAGGAAATAATTAAAATGTCGCTGAAGCTAATCGAAGAGATGGAACAGAGCGTAGCGATGAAATTCGGAGAATGCGAGACAATAAAAGCACAAAATAAATGATCAAACAATTAATTAGTTAATCAGTAATTAAGGGTAAGAAAAAATTAATTGCTTAAACAAAATTCACAAAATTCATTTCATTTATTTTTAATTGATTTTAATTAAGGAAAATTGTTGAGCAAAAACATATTAATGACATATTCACTTAAACTCAATTGAATTAAAGCGCCACTTATTTTTATTAATTCAAAAAATATCTAATTGAAATGAAGAAATTCCCATCAGTTGAGAAATTAAATAATGAAAAGAAAAATGAAATGATTCAGTTAATCTGTGCAGAGGATAAAAATAAACGATAAAATGAGCTTAAATGAAATCGCTAAAATTTAAATGGCTATTAAGTTTTAATTGGATAAAGAAATGATTGTTTTGTTGTTCGTTAACCTTGAAGATTCAATTTGATTTTTAATACAAATAAAAAAGAAATCCTTTTTAAATTTTTGATCATTGATCATTTATTTGGACTGTTTTTTCCCATTTTCTCAATTTCAATAAATCACTCCTCCTCCGTTCTGCTGCTGCTTTTTCTGCTGTTCATCTCCATTTTTTTGTTCCCCATCTTTGTCCTGTCCTGTCATTGTCTTTCTATAAGTTCTGTACATTTCCCTCTCGTCTTCTTCGGCATTTCTTTGTGCCATCGATTGCCCTTCATGCGAATTATGTGCCGGCAACGTGCCGCTTTCGGCATGGCCAAGCAGCCAAAAAGTCTCCATGACGCCCTTTCCCTGAATGCATTTACTCGTAAAATTTCTCAATAGTCATCGGTAATTAACAGTTTATCGGTCTGATCGACCTTAATGATCACTTCGCCTCTGCTCTCCAAAAGATAACCGTTGAAATTTGTGCTCAACAAAGTGTGCGTCGCTTTGGAGATGTGAATTTTGTTAGCTTAAATGGTCCAATGAGAATATTTGACAAACAAAACTGACGGCTTGAAGAGCTTTCCATTCGCGAGGCGGTGTTTACCGTATCACCAAACAGACAGTAGCGGGGCATGGCCAGGCCTTTTATTAAATCGTCAGCTGTTTTTATACCATTTTCATAGAATATACCGACAACTCCCGCAACGCATGGGCCGCTGTGCAGCCCAATTCGGAGACGGACGCGCTCATTTGGAAGGTCGGGAATTCGGAAAGTGTGAAACGCTTTCAAAAAGTCCAATGACCTGAGCAAATTGATGACTATTAACAATTAATTCAATTAGTAATTGCTGCTCACATATCCGCGCACTCTTTGGCGTGCAAATTGCCATTTCGCTTTGGCAGTCCTGACACGCACAAATAGCCATCGCCTGTAATTAAGGGGAATTAAACCAAATAATTTTTGGTGTGTTTTCTCACCGATGGACTCCACTTTGTACACGTCATGCTCGCCAATGATGGCGTCCAGCGTAGTGTACAGTTCGTTCATCAGATTAACCACCTGCAGCGGCCGCATTTGGTTGGACAGTGCCGCGAATTGGACAATGTCCGAGAAGAATACGGTGACTGTATCGAACTGCTCGGGCTCCACGGTTTGGCCTATCTTCAGACGGTCCGCAATTTGCCTTGAATGTTTAAAAGCAAAACAATTGCGTTTTTTTTTTGTTTTTTGCTTGT
The DNA here is from genome assembly GCA_004148225.2 of Heterodera glycines. NCBI lineage: Eukaryota > Metazoa > Nematoda > Chromadorea > Rhabditida > Heteroderidae > Heterodera > Heterodera glycines. The sequence goes on along the minus strand of CP049707.1, from coordinate 3,817,216 downwards.
TTGCTTCACCCACCGTGGCATCATCCGATAGAGAAGAATGTCCGACTTGCGCTTCTCCCCCGCCAACTCGCGCGTCCTTTCCTGCACTTCCTCCTCCAATTTGTTGGCGTACTGCTCCAACATTTCGAACACGTGATCCATCAAATTGATGCTCTGACCGGCGTTCATTTGCCGCAACCTTTGACGCACTTTTTCAATGGTTAGCCGTTCGTTTGGGACTTCCGTCCAACAGTCGCGGATCAGATGAATCTGATGAGTTTGTACAGGTAATTGATTTAATTACCGAAAACCCAACCCTTTTCTATGCACATGATTCATTTTCTTGTTTTAGCATTTAGTCATTTCCTTAATTGTCTTTAATTACCAATTCCGGGTGCAAATTGTCCAACGCGGGCCGTATCATCGGTCTCAATGGCACCAATCCGCCCCGCTTCACCAAATAGGCAATTTCGTCCGCGTTGCGTCCGAGCGTTGCGCCTGCGGTGTGCCGCGTCGCGGTGCTTCTGCTCCGCCCCATCTCTTCCAAGTCGCGCGCCGCGCCGAAGTCCTCCTCCGAGTCGCGGCCCTCCTCCCAACACGGGGCCATGTTCACCATCGGAAATGGCAAATAAATGTGCAAATTTAGACAATGAGTTAATGTCCATTTTGTGTACTTCCGTGAAAATTAATGCCATTGTGTAAATGTCCGACTGTTTTGAGCCCACGGCCACATTTATTTCGGCACCGTCCGTCGCTTTTCGCAATTGTTCGGGAGACAGCCATAAAAGATCTATAAAAGAATTAATTAATTGATTAATTATTGTAACTTTTTCACCTTTTGCTTGCATTTTTTGTGGACTTTTCAGCCATCGGAGCCCAAAATATGAGATTTTCACTTGCCATCGTTCGTTGATCAAACAAGCGGAGGATTTCAGCCGACCATGGAATTGGAGGGGCGAATTGTGCAAGAACTGAAGGCCCTGGAAAGGGGGAAAAAACGCTTTTTTACTTTTATAATTTTGAAATTAATAATTTTAATTTTCGTGAGTTCCTTGGAATAAAACCAATTTTAAATTAAGAAATTGCCAATTTATTTAATTACCCTCAATAACAAAATAAATCCATCTCTCACTTCGCAAAGCTCCTTGACGGCCGATTGGATGAACATCACATCTTTGACCATGGCATTTTCGGACAAGATCACATCTCTGATTGACCCGCGCATGCAAAAGTTCCACACGGCCAACAAATTGGGCCCGTCCAAACTCAACCCCAAAAAGCGGTTCATATTCTCGTGGTCGAACAGGCGCATCTTAAAAATTTTACCGAAAATTTAAATCTCGGAAAGCATCACTTTTTGGGGATTCGGTATCCCCCCCCCCTCCGCCAATTCACCGCTCGGCACTCGGCCATTTCTGCGACAGACAATGGCGCGGCGGCTGTCGTTGACCCAAACGTGCAAACAATGCACTTGTCCCCGTTGTAAGTATACAGAGAGAAGTTTTTGGACTGGGCCAAACTGTCCATCGTCGAATTGGTCAGCGCGGAAACGTTCGTTTGGTTGGAGCGGAGAGAGTGGTGACTCCGCTCTGCGCCACTTTGACGATCGGCCAATTGCTTAAGGGGAGAGGGGGGTTAATAGAAAAATTTAGGGGGCGGGGGAGTAAAAATTAGAAAAATAATTTGGAAAGAATTCTTGAAACCAACCCGTTGTTTCACTCGCTTCATCATCGCAAATGGAATTTGCCACAGTAAGTTGGTTTTACGGTTTTCAACAATTTTTGAACTGAAATTTAAACATTTAGGCTACAGTAATACTGCAGCATCTTTTTTTTTCTTACTGTATCAAATAGACGATGATAAACAAACTGCTGCCTATGATCAGCACGAAGAAAACAATTCCGCTTATGAAGTACCCCTTTTGAACAGCAAATAAAATTGTTAACGTTACAGTAATATATCGTACTTTGTACAACTCAAACACCGATACGGTACAACCGTTGCCATCGAAGCCGCACGGCGGCACCGCCTGGGGAATGACCCCGCCATGGGAATCCCACATCACAGAACTGGCATTTCGCAACGTCACATTCTGGACGATTGAGAGAAAATATTTTAAATTATAACGTTGCTAATTATTTGCCAAGCCCACCAATTTGCCATCGACCCATGCGAATTGCATGAAAATTTGCAGCGCATTTCCTTGGCCATAATTGCGATTGGACAAAACGAACACCCGCGTGTTCTGACTAGTTTCCACCGTCACAAAGCCCGTCAAACCTTAAGCAAATGGAATGAAAATGCGGCTTTATTTTCATTTCTTGCCCATGAATGGCTTCCTGTTGTTCTGCGCCAACAGAGTGCCGTTTCGATACACTTCGGGACGAATGCCAAATTGGCGGAAAGATTCGTTCAGTGCCATTCCGTAATTGTAAATTGCGTCGTACAACAGAAGCGAATAGATGGACCCCTAAATGGGTAATTAGAAAGCGACAGAATGAACAATTTGGAGCAAAAAAATATATATATTCAAAGCACATTCGCAACATTTCCACAGTCCGACTCGGGGCAATAAAAGGGCCAACCGCGCGTCCGATTGATCACTCGCCCGAAAAAGCCCAAATAATTCCGATTGGATAATGCGGACAGAGTGATGTCATAATGCCACTAAAAATTGGTTATTTTAAAAGAGTAACTACAATAAGCAAAATTCAAATATTAATTCAGTCATACATTTTTAAATGCATTTTTATTGGAAATCGCATAAAATCCGGCAAAAATAAACCCACGCTCGCACAAAAACTTGTCAAACCGACCCGAAATGCCAATCGGCCAATCGTTTCGGCGTCGGCATCCCTTCCGTCCTCCACATTTGTTAAATTCACCAAATCGCTAAATGCTTTTAGTAAATGGCATTTGTGCCAAACTCACCGTGACCCCTGCTTCCAAAAGGGCAGTCGCGACAAATTGACTAAATATGCATACAAAGGACAAATAAATGAATAAATTATTATATTAATTGGACAAACATGAAAGGAGCAGATCATTATCCGGGATGATGTACAAATAATCCTTAAAGATCGATCAATTTGACCAATTAACATAATTTGGCAACACACGTACCTTTGTTTTTAGTCCTCCATCGAACAAAGAAAGTGCGAAGGTTCGCAACTGAGTGATGTCGTCGAAGCAAAGCAAAATGACTGACATATCGGAATGTGTTTTTACATTTTGGGTTTATTTCATTTCATTTAATTCAAATCCCGATCCGTTTTTAAAATCCCTTTTTATTTCACTTGTCCTATCCTAACAAATCCCTTTTTATCCCCCCCCCCCACTCACTCCGTGCCCTTTTGCGCATTCCATTGACAATTGTGCTCAAATCGGACGTTTGGGTGTTGAAAATGCGTGCCTTGAAATTGATACTGACCGTCGACTGTTCACCCACCGCTTTCTAAAAAATATATTTGGTTTTAAAACCCAAAAAGAAAACGGTCAATGGTATACGGTTTTACAGTACATCGATGTCGCGGGCGAATAAATTGCAGCCTAAAATTATAATTATTCACATTTTTCTTTCGCCTTTTCAGTGTGTTAACCTCCGCTGACTCCGTTGGTGTCACTTTGAAGTACAACACCGAAGCGAGTCCAATTGAAATATTGCATCAGACTGACAAGGCCGGAAGCCATACTAAAGAAGAAATATCGTAAAATAAAATAAAATGAAAAAAGGATGAGTCACTCACTATTTGTAATTTGGCACAATGTTCAGCAGAGTGGGATAAGTCAAATTGTTGGAGGAGGCGAGGCTAAAACAGAGCAAAATGCAACTAAGTGCTAAGCCCAATTTGGAGCCGGGCTTTTTTATCAACTCACACCGACGCCATGCTCTGTCCCCAAACCATCATTGGCAAGTTGAAATTGGAGGCCAAATGCCCAAGCATTGGTGGCACTGTGACAAATAACAATGTTTTTTAATTATTTAAAATATTTGTTTATTATTTTTATATGTTTTTTTTTGTTTCACCGTCCATGCACGGCGTTGCGATGATTGCGTCGGCACCGAATTCCTTCACATATTTGTAAATTCGGCCCATTGCCGACGCCTCGTTGCAATTCCCGTAATGCCATTGAAATCTTTGATTTAATTCCATTTTTTTAAAAAATTTTAAAATATTTAACTGACGAAAAATTGACGCTTTTTGGTAGGATTTCGTCCGCCCACAACTGTTCCAATGCCATTGGAATTGCGCCCCCCGAATCGCGCAGTGCGGCATTCTTCCGTGGCAGGCCGTAGTCCGTGTTATTTTGGGCTAACATCATGGCCACTTTGATCAGCGTCTGATTGGCCAAGGGCGTCGACGGAGTGGGAAACGCGAGCACGGCATTGCCGGGCAATGTCTGCTGAGCCTGGCCATTTGTAAATTGAAAAATTATAAAATTATTGGAACCCCCCCCCCCTACTTAATAAGCAAAATTTATTTGTTTTTTTTTTTTGAAATTTTGACTGAACCATTCCGATGAGTGCCACTATTACGAGGCAAAAAAAGTTGCTGAACATTTGGCAGACAAAAGCAAGAATCGATTAACAATAATCTTAATAGCATTTTTTACATTTTTAAATTTCTGATAATTATAAATGGTGGAAATTTTGGCTAAAAAAAAATATTTAAAGTTTTGAAATTAAAATAGTATGTAATCTACTTTTTTAATGATTAAATAAAGGTTTCAAAGAGACCGACCCTTTAGGAAGCCGGGCCCTAGTCTATAAGCCATAAATTAAATTCTGTGTTTTTGCCATTAAACGACGTGCCATCGATTGGCTTATTCATTGGTTAAAATTTATATTTCAAATGCAACTTTATTGTCAGTAAACTGATTTTGATCGGATAAAATGTGCGTTTTGTGCCGACGGCGTTTGTCTGCGCTTTCGCTGCTTTTTTCTATGTTTTGTCTCTTTAAAACACCTCTAATAATAATATAATAATAATAACAATGTTTTAGTGCTTCTTCTCCCCCTCCCTCCCGCTTCTTTTCAATTTGCCCTTTTTATTGCCAAACGATGGGCGGCGGGGGAATCACTTTGACTTTGGCGCAAGAAATGCGGGAGAAGCCTTTGCCTTTGCCATTATTAATTGTTTAATAATAAATAATAATTTCTGTATTGTGATCACAAACTCGAAAATGATCGTAAACATAATTAAAAGCACAAGAATTACTCCCTCATTTAGTAAATAATTACATGCAATTTAATTAATTAATTGTTTTGGACAGACGGAAGGAAAGTGCAAAAAATTGACTTCAAAAGTCTTAAAATCCAAAAATAGGCACTTTTATTTCAAAAGTTGTCAAAAAATGAAAAGGAATGAAAGGAAAAATTGAAAAATTTGCCGTTTAAGAAAAAATTGTGGATGATTTGATGAAATTTGTTAAAAAAATTTTAAAACCAAATGAATTTTGGAAAACAAAACATCTCACTCACTAATCATCCAATTATTATTCATCGTGAACTATAATAAAAAAATTTTAAAAAAATACTAAATCACGAGCTGTGATTCCATCCTTAAAAAACCCAAATGCACTTAAAATTAAAAAATGTAAATATGGAAACCTGGCAACAACTGTCTAATTTAAGGTTAGACGTGGTAATAGTTTCTGCTTATAAGAATATTTTGCAAAATTGTTTCAAATCAGTTATTTTTAAAATGATTCGATCAAAAAAGTATTAAATATTATATTTTTTCGTCTCTCATTATCGAATTCAATAATTTTGGGGAGGAAATTAGCAAATCGTAAATTTCAGTGCATTCGGGATCAGAAGAACAAGATTTTTAACATTCTTTTTGCGGCGCATCTTTCCAAACAAGTTTTGGTGAGTGGGCGGGGGGAGGGGGTCCGGCGTTGCCGATGGCGCCGTCGGAAAAATTTTTTTATTTTGGTTCTGGTTTGTTAATAGATTTTCACCAAAAAGGCCAATTTTTGCAATTAATAGACAAGCATTGATTTTTTTGCATTAAAAACGTTTTTTTCCGGCGTGCTTTTTCTAGGAAATTTTGGGGGACGGGGGGAGGGGTGTCCCGGGAAAATTTTTAATGCGATTTGTTAACAGGTTTTTGTCAAAAAAATTACCAAATTTTGCGCAAGCCTTAATTTTTAATTTATTTCAAGCGAAAATATAAATAATTAATTTTTTATTTGGTTTTTTATTTTTAAAATCCAAAGTTAAAGCAAAATTAATTATAATATATTTAATCAATATTTCAAACCAAATATATTTCAATTATTTCAAACAAATAATCATTTTCGGACTAAATGATCGAATAATATTAGAATTCAGTTTGCTTTTCTCATCACTTTTGTGATTTGTTAACAGATTTTCAACAAAGAAGGCTGGTTTGAAATAAACATGTAAAAATATTAATTACATATTTAGAAGCTGTATCTAAGCTATTGCTTGGAGATAAGACAATTAACAAAAAAAAAAGTTTGCTGGGCTTGTCGAAAATGAAAAGTTATAGTCAAAAAACTCGAGCTGGCGCCGAAAGGTCGGCGCAAAAATGACCCATTCCCCCAGAACTGCCGATGGTAGGACCCCTTTAACTTTTTAAGTCACTGAAATATGTTTCTTAAGGCTTTCGGGGTCGCTGAACACGAATCTGGCATTCATTTTGACCCTATTTCGAATCCCAGAACAGAACTTGAACAAAGTCGAAAATCTTAAATTTTTAAATTCAGAATCTGCTAGGATGACCCATTTTTACTTTCCCAATGTTTTTGACTAAATTTAGCTGTTTTAATCAATTTGTGAACAAACGTAAGAATTTTGAAAATTTTAAATTTTCGAAGTTCGAATTCGGGTCTGGGATTTCACTATTGCCCTGCCAGCATCTTTATCACAATGTTTATCAAATGAGTTTTAAAAATTAGATGTTTTGCTAATTAAGCAAATGTTTCGTTCACAAATGGTGCATTGGGTATCATTCACTGCACATTCAAATCCATGCATCCAACGGAAATCGTCGCCCATCAAGGCTGACAAACTAAAAACGATCATTAATTGCTTGATGAAACAATTAGCAAAGCTTACATACTTGGCTCAGAAAGTGTGCCCGCTTTCTGAAATTAGAGGGTGAACAAAATTGCAACAGCAGAGGCCAAAGAATGAAAAGTCAGCGGGGACAGACAAATCCATGTGACACAGCGAAAGTCGGAAAATTGACAGTCGGAATTAGGAGAAAATGTGTGTAAATTAGAGATGAGCGAACCTGAAATAAAATTAAATGATATTGGCAATTCCCTGATGCTCCAAAAATGGCATCAAAATCGCCATTAATTCAACAGAAAAAAACGATTCGGGAATAGTGAAAAATTTGGGCATTGCTGAAATGCAGTGCCAAAACGCAATTCTGGGCTAGGCTTTTTTTTTGGGGCGCCAAGAAAGTCCATAAACATGAAAGGTTTATGTAAGGCTAAATTCTTTAAACTCTATTCGCCACCGAAATTTCGCCGGGACGAATTTGGGGGTGCATCACCATTTGGTTACCAGACATTTCAATTTCACAATTTAAATTCTAAAGTTGCAGGGGACCGGGAAAGAGAAAAAATTCTTGAAAAATTCCAAAAATTTCATCAAAAAAAGGCGTTTTTAAAGGCAAAAAATCGTCGCTTGGATTTTTAATTGCAAAAATTGGCCTTTTTTTGATGAAAACCTATTAACTAGAGACCGAGCCGGGCCGGGTCCGGTACTGCTTTTTACCGGGCCCGGCAAACCGGTCCGGTGTTTGGAAAAATCCCGTTTGACCGGTTTTCCGTTTTGACCGGGTTTTAAGAGGCGACCCGGAAACCGGTTGCTTCTAAAATATCAGCCCTTGTCCTGTCCGGCATTTTTGGAAATCTCGGTCTCTACTATTAACAACTCAGAATAAAATTACAAAATAGGCGCCTGACCCTCTCCCTCGCCCATTTCCCAAAAGTTTTTTGGAAAAATGCGCCGCAAAAAATTGTTAAAAATCTGATCTTTTGAGCCAGGTGTTCTGATTTTGGTAAATTTTCGTCGCACCCCTGTTCTCTTCCCATCAACATATTAATTAATAAACTTAATAACATTTGCATTAAGGCAAAACTGCTAACTTGGTTATCTGAATTTTTAAAGGATAGATTTTATAGAGTTAAAATTAACAATCAATTTTCTAATTTACATCGGATTCAGTCAGGTGTTCCACAGGGTTCTGTTCTCGGAACGGGCCAACTCCGTCTGGCCAACTCCGTCTGAGCCAACTTTGAGTCAATATACTCTTGAAGTTATTGACCGAATCAAACAATCTTGATATCATTCGAAAGCTCTTCACAGGCTCTATTAGCCTACTAAAAATTACAGAAAATTTCGAACTATAAAAAAAGATAGAAATAAAAAACTTCGAAAATTCTGCCTTTTTTGCGGTTTTCAACTGACTTTTTGAGAGCTGATTCCGTGATCCGTGATCCGTGATCACGGCCAGCCCTGGTCCAAACTCAACAAAGATATAACAGATGCTCCATCTGTTGACAGTTTCAAAAAAGGTATAAGTAAATGGATTGAGTCAAACAAAAAATTTTGTCTGTAAAAGCGCTCCTTGGACTTGACTAATTTACTAATTAACGTGTAAGTGGTCACCCCTTTGTTGGACATTTTATTTCTTCTGAATAAACAAAAAAAACCAAAAATGATCAGATTTAATCAATCAAATCAAGCGAATAGTGAGAAAGCTTCAAATGATATGATTATTAAACCATTAGATTGGTCATGGCAAGGCACAACAATTCCCGGATGAACAAGGGAAAAATGATCAATTACTGTGCTGAGAAGGATGAATTCAACCCAGCTGATCAGTGTTTACCGGAACACAAATCAATCAAACCAAACTAGGCAGATCAGTTTATTTAAGAGCATACAAATTAAGCAGATCACTCAGACCAGGTCAGCAGACCAATTCTGATCAGAAGCCACCGATCACTCTTCCGCTTCTGTGATGTTCAAGCAACTGCCATTGCTGATCACTGCCCAATCAATTCACTAATCCGTCTTCTTTTGCAAGGATACGCGATACCAAACTTCTTCTTCCATCTTTTTATGCTTATTGCGTTTGTTCCGATCATTTGGGCGGTGTTCTGATCGCTGATCAGTGGGTTTTGAATTTTCAGTGCATCATATTTCGGATGAATTCCAATATGTTCTGCGCTCTATAGATTGGCTTTGCTGTAAAAATTAAACATTTATCCCCAAAAAGCTATGCAAAAATCTTTTAAAAACAAAAGATTTAGTTTTATTTTGATTATTATTTTTTACCAGTTGAGCCAAATGACCTCTTCCAACGATTAATTGTCTCCAAATTGACGCCAACTTTTCGCGCAATTTTATCGCTAATTTTGGCATTGGTTTTTATTTTGAATTTGCGCATAAATTCTTCTTTTATTATTTCAAATCGATGGATTATTTCCTTCTTTTGTTCATTTGAAAAATTTCTGGTCAATAATCCTAAAAATTAAAAAAGTTTAGTAAATTTTATTTTGAAAATGTTTATTTATTTTTGCTTAATTATTTTAAAAGTATAAAATCCTTCTAATGACTTAAAATTTTATATATTTTCTCTTTGAAAAATTTAAACTTTTTTAAATACCAAAAATTTTTTTTATTTTTTATTATTAAATTTTAAGTTTTTAAAACGGGTGAATTTTTTCAAGTAAATAGTTATGTGAAAATATTAAAAAAAATAATTTTTTATTAAAAAAACAATAATAAGAATTTTTCATTTAAAAATATTTAAAATTAAAAAATTTTTTTTTGTTTATTTACCATTTTCTCTTTTCATTTTGTATAATTTGGTTCTGCAAGTGCCCAATCTTTTTGCAATTTTACTTTCCAAATTCACATTAATTTTTCTGTCAACAAAATGGATTTTTTTTCTAAATTTCTTCTTCATTTGATCAAATTGTTCTATCAATACTTTTATTTCGCTTTTGGAATTCTCCTCTTTTTTAAATTGTTGTGGCATTCTGTCCACTTCCTTTTGCCATTGTCTTTTCTTTTTTGCCAAGTTTTTGGCACTTTTTTGGCTAATTTTCCCATTCGATTCCAATGAATTTTCTGCTGTTTCCGTTCTTTCTAGCATATAGTCCAAATGATTTGGCTCTTTATTTGCTTGCTTTTGTTGATGCTCTCTCTGCTGATCAAATGGCGGTTCATCTTTGATCACAGAGTGTGCCAATTTAGGTGGCATGCGAATGCCAACCACACCCATTTTTCCAATGTCCAATTGCTCAAACTCCTCCTCTTTTGGCTCATGCTTTACATTTTTCAATAGCTGATCAAAAACTGCTGCTGCTGCGGTTGGTTCAGTTTTGATCAACATTTGTGCCAATTTGGGTGGCATGCGAATGCCAACCGCACCCATTTCTACACCACCGTCCCTTTCTTCCATCTTTACGCGATTGGTCACTTTTTGTCCTCCGTTTCGGCCAACATTTGCCTTCTGAACGTTTTTTGCGTTGAAATAATTCTTCCACAAATCACTGAACAAATCGTTTTCTTCACCACCTTCTCCAACCCCAAAAATTCCATTAAAAGTGGCGAAAAATATGAGAATAATAATTAGTACCATTATCAGTTTTATAGATGATAACTTTTTTCTTTCTAAATTCATAAATTATTTAAAATATTAATTATCATGTAACTAAACAATTCGGTCTCGAGATTTGGGACTTTGTTTTCGAGAATCGTGACAAAAAGTATTCGTTTTTTTGAAAATTCTTTACATATAAATAAAGACCTTGGCTGACTTTGGCACTAAGACAAAACAAAATTAAAGCCAATGGAATTTTTTTTGATATTATTCTGTAATGCTTCCAAACAGGAAAAAAGACTAATTGATGGTTACATTTCGTCATTAATTATAAGAAATTGAATTTTTACGCCTAATTTAAATAGTCATTTTCCGTTAATTAATGGGCATGCCTTTCATATGAATTAAATGCTAATTACTGCATTCTCTTCTTCTATTTTTATGCTTTACATCGTAATTAATTGGGGACTGGTTCCGTTGTGTGATTATATTTACGTTTGTTGAAGAAAAAATTTTAAAAAATGATTTAATAGGCGAATAAAATTTCGTTGAATTACTTAAGCATATTCATTTTTTTGCTAATTAATGTGTTTTTCATGTGAATTACATTTGATGATTACACGCACTAATTAACAAAGTATGGTGAGTAAGCACTAATTAAAACAAAATCATTATCCAAATTTCCTGACAGCAATTTTAAGCAAATTCTTTTTTCAGCCAAAAAATACAGAAATTAAAAATAATAATTATTATTATAAATTTTACTTTTCAGAAACTTGGACAAAACTTTATTTTTTTATCAAATAAACTTTGTTTTTGCCAAATTAACTCTGAATGCATAAATTAAATAAATTGATATGATGTACTCTTGATAGCTCTATTATTTTAAAATTTCAAAACTTTTAGTTCGGGTACAAACATGTTATTGCCAAAAATCAAAAAAATGATTTTTTTTTAAATTACAGTTTTGGCGCCGCTTAACTTTTTTAAAAAAGGTTGAAACATTTTAATTTTGGCTAATAAATATGGAACATATTGGCTTTCATAATATATCTTTGCTTAATTGAAGCTAGTACAACTTTAAAATACTCAAAATCTGTTAATAAAACGCACATAAACCAAAATTTCCAAGGCGACCCCTGTGGCACGGCCTGCCCTAATGGTGCTGGGACGTTAGTCAAAAACCATCAAATGGAAAATTTTTGACAGAAAATTATTCATAACTTTGTCCAAAGTGAATCAAATTTTAAAATCTTGTTAGCTTTCGATAGCTATAAATGTTTTCTATTAGCCTGCAAAGTCTTAACAAAATTCATTAAGTTCCAAAAAGTTATGACCTTAGAAACTCAAAAAAAAGTTTTTCTGAACATTTTGATCATAACTTTCTTGGACCTTAACTAAATTTTTTGAAATTTTGCCTGATAATAGAAAACAATTATGGCTATCGAATGAAATCAATTTTTAAATTTGGTTGTATCAAAAAAATTTTCATTTGATGGCTTAAATATTAATTAAAAATTTTATTTACCTATTTTTATGTCTATTCGACGGTTTTTGTGCCTATTTAATGCTTATTTTGCGATTTTTTCTGCCTTTTTAGGTGTCTATTTCTCG